>OY039068.1:12400000-13600000 GCA_955850985.1 Elophila nymphaeata | reverse complement strand
TGAAAAACGTTGTACATGCCTATAAAATTTGAGGGTTGCCCTCGATTTCCCTGGCTTCCCATCATCAGATCCTGACTTGGTGACAATGGGACCACCGCAGGAGTAAACACTATCGAATAGAAAAAGAATTTTGAAAATCGGTCCAGAAATGACGGAGATATCGGTGAACATACATAAAAAAAATACATACAGACGAATACAGAACCTCCTCCTGTTGGGAAGTCGGTTAAAAAGCGGTGGTACCTAACCAGATGACCCTACGTACAGACCTATACCACCTAGCAAAACTTATTGAGATTGTAATATTTACGTATTATTCTTGTAAAGTATAACAGAAAAATAGAAAAGAAATAAGATTAGCGTGAATAAAGGAAAGCTTTGCTTAGAAACTCGATTATGACTGCCATGGAGAACTATTGTGAATACATTGAAAGTTGAATTCCCTTTTATCGAATTACTAACATAGAAGCAAACATTCCAATAAAGGACTTTAGAAAAACTTGAACTTACACAAAAGATTAAACATCGCCCTGTGTTATGATATGCCGCCTACGTACCGTGTTTACGAAGAGTCTTTATTACGTACAACATACAGACGATATTGATGTTGTACTGCCAGCTATGTTTCCGAGGTGCTATGCACAAGTTGCAATAATGTTTGTTGTTTGTTAAAGTATGCGTTAACAAGAGATCTTCGGACAAGTATTGATTGATATTCAATAGGTGTGCTATGAATGGCTGCTTGACAATAGGGCTATTTTGCTGTCGTGAAGATGTGCAGATAAGTGTAGGTATTTCGTAAGATGTCTAAACTTTTTTTCATCGATAACGTCGTCTCATTAATGTCTGCGTGCTGATTAAGCAAGAAGTTTATTAATAAGCTGTGACTGAATTCGTGAATGCATTGTGCCATTTTTATTATGTATTTAATAATTTGGTATTATACTTACACAAAATTCACTTAGAACTGACTTTTTGGGAATCTAAAGACTTTTAAAATTCTTGCGTGAAAATGCCCTTTGTTATTCTCATTATACATAACTAAAGTGGTCGGCCAAGGATCGCTTGTTATAAAGTTTTTTTTTAGTTGAATATTGTAGGTAAGTACTGTTCCTGCCGAGTGGTTTTTCTTGAAATATAATAATCTGATATGTTTTAGGAAAAGTCACTAATGTTGAAAAATCTTTAATACTTATGGATTGACTGTTTTTAAACATAATTACTTTATTTATAAAATAATTTTATAAATAAGTACTACTTCCTAATGCTAACTGAATAGGTTTATTCATGGGCCTGTTCATGAATATAATTAATTCAAATTTTAAGACTTTTTTTAACAAAAAAAATCAATTTATTTCTTCATTTACAATGTCGTTAAATTAGGAATTAGGTATCTTCATGTAAATTTTTAAAACACACAACAGGTTACAGTTACCAAATAATTTAAAATACATACAAAATATGAATGAAAGCATATTTTCATTATATTAAATTAATACTTATTACTACTAACTTCATTGACTTATCGATTGCAATAAATGAAATTTCGTAATGTATACTCATAAATACCAAAGAAGTTGCATTTTTTTTAAAGTGTCAAAGGTATAAAATATGATTTAGTCGTTACCTAGTTCAAATAGGCGCTAGAGATCATGTTCTGACGGCTGACTCACAGTCCATTGGTCCCAAAGGTGCCGCCGACGCCGGTGGTCGCTCCCTCACTCAACTCGGCCATTCTTGTCCGCTTTCAGCTATCCTTCAAACACTATGAACTCATTGAAGATATCTATTGCAGCATTGTTATCTTGATCTCAATCGAGTGCATTCTACCGGACCGGTACACTCATTGAGCCTCGGCAGACATTGCGACGTCTCTCATTGTGTTACAGATCGAGCTCTGCTTATCCAACTTACGAGATACTAAAGACCGTTAATGGTCAAGTAAGTAAGAAAGAAATACTTTATATTGTAATACTACAGGCGCGGGAACAAAGTTGATAGAGACGCCAGCCTGTCTTCGTTTTAAAATTTCTTCTGTGATAGACATAAAAAAGGAAATATGTAAAATAAACAATTTCATTATTGTGTAATAACTATAAAATTCCATAAGCATTAATGAAATCTGACCACAGAGGACTATTTTGAGCCCATTCACATTTATTCACATATTTTATTTATATAAAAACATCAACAATATAAAAATATCAAGCAAGTAGCGTAAGAGTTTGCATAATTATGTTTGCTTGATATTTGACTTACCTAGGTACTTTCATTTTTTGGACGTAAATTAAAATTCGAAGTTATGCATTTTACATTGAAAGATAAAATGCCTAACTAATGACTTTTAACGTATAAAAAGGAGAATTGAGAATCTTCCTATGACAAAACAAAATATTATTCAATGTATGCTAGTCCTCTCAAATCCTTAGTTGATAGAGCTTTCTGGGTAAATCCGTGTTAAAAAGTAACTTCTGGTATGACGCAATATTTTTATTATCTTCTAAAATTTCTTGCAATAAGGTTGCATCAAAGTTAGAAGTACCTTATAAAATATAGACATTATCACAATATTAATGTATTTAGTATAATTAAATTGTCATAAGACAGCACTCTCACTCTCGTAATATGTACAATTTAAATAAAAGAGAGAGCTTAAATTTTATTTACTACTCGTCGTTTTGATTCTTTTTACAGAAGGTACGAGAATTTAACAAGAAACTTTCTTACTTATACTTAACATGCATCTCACCAACTTATATCACGTTAATTACTGTTAAAAAGGTGTTGGCATAAAAATGACGTCTATAATAGTACCTAAATGTTCTAACCTATCCTTCAGACGCATATCTAGCAGTGTAATTACCTACAAGTAGAAATTACAAAAAAAAAGAAACCATTACCATCGTAAAACTATAGCATTTTTTCAATTATTTATCTACAAATGGAGTGAGATTGGGGTGCAGGTGGAACAAATAGCGAGTGGAGGGTCGCGCACGCGCCTCTCGAACCTCGTTAGCGTCGCATTCGGCATTAAAGAAAATCACTAGAACAAAACAAACGCACGTTGCCATTATGCTTATTGCGTACGGCGTATTGTTCACATTGAATTTACATTTCACTCACAGGAGGAAATGTTGACAAAGTGCGAATTCATTGTGACAGCGCCGCAGTGTGCTCCTAATAGGTGGTAATTGTGCTAACAGACTTCATGTTGAGTTTTATTAGGTGAAAAATGTACCGTTAGCTTACCCAGATGTGTAATAACATTATATTGGAATGTTTTCTGTAGTTTTATATAAATAGGTAGGTACAACATGTTAAAGTCCTGGTAGGAGCAAATGTTTGTGTGATGAACATTCATTCACGAGTCATGGTTGTTTATGTATTTATTTAAGTTTATTTATAAAAATATATCTATCCTATATACTATGCGTATTTTGTCCGTTATCTAGTACACAAGTTCTTAATTTGGGCTAGATAATTGGTGTGAGCGTAGAAATATATTATTATTTCCTTTATTACGTTTAAAATTCAAAATAATATTTCTTAATGTTTTAATTTTTACAATGTAAGTATAACACTAAAAGTATATCATTTAAAAATACAAAAATGCAGTTCCGCATATATACTGCATTTTTCCCGGTAGCCGAGATCAGGGTCCCCCGGCTAGCCACAGCGGCTACCGATGGTTAAGGATTATTATTATTATAAACATCTCAGCTGTCACGCTGTCTTTCATTTCAGGTTCTGTCACCATGATAGTTCTACTCAGACATTTCTCTTGTTTACTTTTACTCTTTCACTGACCCAAGTGCTGATGGATATGATAGATGCTAATAAAGGTAAATTACTTAGGAAATCTCCTCTAACAATTAAGCCTATGTGTTATGAGAGAGATTATGAATAGAAAATATGGAACTATTGGATTCTATATTTAATAATATAACTGTCTGTTTTCAACTTGCAGACAAACAATTGGGAATTTACCCACATTGACACATTAAATACGAGGATGTTTATGACTCATTGTCTTTACATATATTTTGTGCAAGGAATAATAATGATTCACTTTATTATATAAAACCTACATAAGTTTGTTTTCATGTGTATCCTAACAAATATTATAAATGCGAATGCGAGTTTGTTTGTTTGTTACGTTTTGACCTTTTAACTTTAACTTGGATTTTTTTTAAATCTTTTATTTTAACGAGGCTTTAGTACACTTTAGGCTTACTCTAGGTGACTATGTCAGCCTGTTTAACTTGGATTAAACTACTCAATCTGACACTCAATAGATCGTCGTTTTTTATTAACAAACTGTCACATTGTCTTGAAAAAAAGACACTTTCCGAATGATGGAAAAAATACCGAGTCCCGCCCAACTAGCACATAAGCAGCCTAAACAGTCTTTGTACGACTTAAATACTGTATAGTAATCGTACCACAGCTTTACTATTATACTGAAGCTGTACAGTAGTGAGTTTAAACATGATTTAACAGACATGTGGTATAGTAGCCGTATGATGGTAATCATAATACCCAAGAACATACAACAACGTATTATACAGTTATTGTATCGGCATTAGATATAGAGCCGAGTTAAGAATTCCTTTTATAACACTATAAGATCTAAATAGAGAGTGGTTGCTGGCCAAAGAGTTTAAATGAAGTTATAAACTGACTTTATGTGGCTTTAAGCTGTTGAATTGGATTTGATTGATTTTTGTAGAGCTATATTTACAGAAGAGAAATATTATCTTCTTGTAGCGCGCAAGCCGGTATATTTGAGAATTTTACAACATCCATATGGCAAATAGTTGTTTAAGACAAGGCAAAAACGCCTTATAGATCTAAAACAGTACAAATAACTTTTCTATCGTCATTATAACAAATAAAGCGCGTCAAGAGTGGTTGTAGGTACTTGTAAAGTACTATCAATTTTAATATTGTTCTGTGAAAGAATGAAACGGGTTCCGTAGTTCCAAATTGGCAAACAGCGTAGGTATCTTGTACCAATTATATAGCTGACACTATTATTATTTTAAATTAGTGGGTGTAGTCCTTACTCCCTTTTAACTAGGGTGTAAAGGTTAAAAAAAAACTTATGGTTTGGCGGTACAATATTTATGTTAGAATTTTTATACAAAATTATTGTGAAGACAATAACTAACGACCTATTATAAATCTACTAAACGCAAATATCATAATCTCGTTTGACCAGGTTGAGCATCACAGGCATTGCAAGAGTCGACAGCAGCTGTAGTTGAGTTTTCACACTCTTCTGGTACTACCTGTAAATTGATAAAAGATTCTTGCATTAAATTACAATCAAAATGTACTGGTACATTATAGATAGGTACATTATCTTTATCGCTAAAACATAACCGCACTGAACCATGCCATAGAACTTGGAAAATCTTTATTTGTGGATTTATTTGTGGTTCTTGGAAATATATTTATATTAGTTGTACCTGCCCGCGGAACCGCTCACGTAAAATATTAAATAGGCCATAACTGGCCAGAAAATACATGTAACAATTGAACAGAGAGATGTTGACTTTTATAAATTAATTTCAAACTCATACTCAAATTTCTTTATTCACTAAGGTACAATTTGTACACTTATGAAAGTCAAGTTTGACGCCATCGGTTCACGAGTCTACCAGGAGGCCTTGTTCTGAGAAGGTTCTTCTCAGCCGGCAAGAAACTCAACAAGTTTATCCTCCCTATACAGTTTTCATAGTATTGATTTGGAAAGAGTCATAATACACATTGTTCACAATACATAATAATATGGAAGCAGGAAAGGAAGAGGTTTTTAAGTCATCACGCGGTCCCTAAATCGATCTCTGCTATAATGGAATATATTAGCTCAATTAAATAGCTTTGTGCTCTGTAAACAAGCGTAAAAGACAGGTGTACGTTTAAAAGCATACAAAAGCGCTTCACTACTACTATTGTAAAGGAGAAAATCCTATTACATCGAATACTAGAGCATTTTTGCGATACAAACCGGTAGAATAGTCATAGTGGATGTTGAAAGCTGTTGTAATTGGGCGCCATTACAGTATTTGATTAAATCATAATTTTGTTGGTTATTACCAACATTTATTAACTGTAAATGTGTACAAAATCATAATTCAAGCCATTATTTCTCACCTATAACCCCAATGAAAGACGAATACAATACCAAGAAACCAAAAATACAATCTATGCTAAATGCAGATTTAACACTTTCTAATATTAAATTTACTTTTAATATTAAAAACTGCACAAATAAGAGGCGCGTGAAAATTTTAACTAAAACATATATAAACATTCACGATAAACTGGTACTCCCACTGATAATTCCAAACATAAATGAAAAAAATAGATGCTAACTTACCTGTACTTAAAATATTTAAATCTTCATGTTTCACTTCATCTGTCATTACTTCACTGTCACAAATCTATTCTTAAAAAATATATTTTGTTCACTTCCATCTGATTATCGCTATTATAAAATTAATAAAGAGTCGTAAAATCTAATTCCGCGATAAAGACACGTCAAAATACGGCAAGAACGCTATAGTCGCGCTAAAATAACTTATTATAGATACTATGGCGTATATTCCCGCTTTCATGACATGTTAGTAACGCCGCATTAACACACATTTTCGATCATTTTAGAGCAACTGTACAACAAATAGCCGTATAATTTGTGCCTCTTTTGAGGGTAAAGCAGCGCTGTAGCAGACTTTACAATTTCTGTAGAGCTTGCTTATAGAGCCAATGCCGTATTTGAAAACTTCTATCTGGCCACTGAAGCGCTCGTTATAGAGCTTGTGTGCTAGTTGGGCCGGAGAAATGCTAATTTTAATATAAACAATTAGGACAAGTGTAGATTAATGACTTTAGTTTGCAGGACTTTATGCAGGACATAAGTTGTTTTTTTAAATTGACTATTTATAAATATTTTTCTTATAAATTTTTATATTTTTATCCATAATCCTATCATCATCATCATCATCATCATGACAGCCTCCGTAATTCGACCCATTGCTGGGACCACAGATTTAATAATACAAGGAGATAGGCCAAGCCGGCGTTTAACTTGTGACAAGTGTATGCCCTGTGGGCATACATTACCGCCGCTTCGCCTTCCGATAAAGTCAAGGGAATACGTAACTCAGCGATTTGACTGATCTCCTTTGCGGCTGTGCTTAACTTTCATCGCTTCGCAGCTACTTTGGGCAGCATTTTTTGCATTTTGTTTAGACTTCCATACAACCTTTCATCGCCATACGGGCAAAAATTTCAAATATGCTAAAAAGATTATTTCAAGTTCCTAAATAAAATTCAAAGTGTCATGGTTTATGACGAATTTCCATGCAAACTTTCATCCCTTATTTTAAACCTTTCGTGCCCTTTTTTCCAAAAAAAGGTTGCTCTCGTATCTTAAGGTCTAGTTTATATTTTACCAAATTTTATCAAATCAGATGCGTAAGAGCGTGATTTGGTTTGGACTTCCATGCGACCTTCATCCCCACACAGGTCAAAATTTCAAAAACGCTTGAACAAATATAATTTTTTTCCTTATCAAGTGCCTAAATTCAAAGTTTCATGGTTTTATCTTCACAAATGACGAACTTCCATACAAACTTTTATCGCTTATTTCAACCACTAGCTGTCTCAATTAGAGACAACGATGACGATAAAATCGAAAGAACGTATCCCAGTTATAGAGGTGTGCTTTGTCCCACTAACAGAGATCACTCAGTGCTAAAGTGTGAGTTCCAGCTCTGGAGGTTTCCACTTAATAAACTTTCACTGTATTTGTTGTAGCGTTTTTGAAATTTTGACCTGTAATAGGGGATGAACCTGTGTGGGGATAAAAGGTTGCCTATGTGGTTTTTCAACATCTACTCTATATTTGTACCAATTCTCTTCTTTACACACACAAAACTTTCCTCTTCATAATATTAATATATAGGTAACTATTAGATTGTATTCTAGCTTTTAAGGCGTTTTTTCTTTGTATTTCTTTGTTTTCTATTATTATGAATAGTCTTAAATAGGCGGTGTCAAGCTAAAACAGTGTTTTCATAATAAAAGCCTTATAATTACACCAAAAGGGCAGGCACCTATGGTTTTATTAAAATAATTAAATAAATTTTAACTTTCAATATGTATCGCCGTTATGCAGGTAAAGTACCTAAAGCAAGTAATAATAGGCTTCAATTAAAAATCGGATTTTAAATTCAATTGATTATTAAGGTATTTAAGAAATATTTAATATCAAGTTTTATTTATATCTTAAATTTATTTGTTAAGCAATAACAATTAAATGTGACAACGAGTCGAGAGCCATTGTCAGATACGAGCGACTACAAACAAGGCGGGAGAGCGTCGAGATAGGCGGCAATATGTCGGCAATTAAGCGCGGGCGCAGCGCATTCAACGGCTAATGTGTCTATTAACAAATGTATTTGCCGTGTTCCACTCGCTCGTAAATCCCACTAACAACTGGAGCAGTTGGCTTGTGTCGTTTCCCATATATCATTCACTCTTAAACGTGTCCAAATAGAAAGTAAAGATATAAATTCTTTCATTCGGAGATTATAAACTCAAATGGTCCGTAATCAATTGTCCTTTATTTATGAGCTAAGTTTGCACATCCATTTGCGTGTATAGATCTATGCTTTCTAATTTATAAATAAAATATACTTATATTTTTATTAGTCTTCCGTTTTAATAGGTACAGCTTTTTTGAAGTTGTTTTGGTTTTTTAGTTACATTTACTGGTAAACATTTTTATCAATCTGTCGAAATTTTCAGTGCTTTTTTAGATTAGGTCGAAAAACGATTGTTTAGTTGACATTTGTTTTTAGCTTATGTTAGTTTTCTAAGCAAATTTTTATTCACTGCCCGCGACTTAGTCCAATTTTGCAGATATTTTTGAGAATAACAACACAGTGAAATGTAGTAAATATACATATATACCTATAGCAGAAAGATATATGAGAAAGTAAGTAATATAGGAGAAAGTTTTTTTTAAGTGGTCCCATAGTTTTTGAGACTATCTATTACAAACATACAAATCTTTTCTGTCTATATTAGTTTAGGTTTGTCAAATCCTATACCTAGTAAGAAAATATATCCGTAGATGCGATATAAGTAAAGATAAGTAGCGTAGCATGTTAAGTACTTTATTACCTACGTAGGTAATCATGTCAATAGGAGGTCGTCAAATACTTTGAAACAGAAGGAAACGGCTTAAAAACTGACGTCTGGGACAAATAAAAACATTCTATAAAAACGAATATTCTCCCCAGTCGTCATCTGTCTCTGAGAGTAATTTATTTCGTAGCAGGCCAGCGCCACCCGCGCGTCGGCACGCGCCCCCTCTTCCAGCAAATAACTTAAACCCCTTTGTTTTTCTTCACAAAGCTCTCAATTTATTTATGAGATCAACTGATTATGTCAGGACACGCGTCTCAGGATAATAGTGCATAAGGATTTAAAATCTCTCAGTTGTTATAAATAGATTAATAACTACTGATAATGTTCAAACGAGATCATTAAATGCCAAAATTATAAATAATCAATTGTTGTTTTAAATGAGCATCACCAGAAAAACACTCGGCCAGTTACACCAAGTTTTACGTTTTACAATTTTGCATAGTACCTACTTAGCTATCTAACGTAAAAGTCAACGTTCAGTTCATAGGCACTCTTCTATGGGCACTCCTATGAACTGGCGTTGATTGTGACTTGACTATGAATGGTTGTTCCATTTCATTCCGAAAAAAAAGATATTTTTTTTTACGGAATGTAATGAAAATTGTATAAAGTATAACTTGGTTGGTGCAACCTAGTTATACTGTATACAATATACATACAACACAAGTGAGTATAATTGGTGCTTATTTCACCAAACATTTTGAATTATACTATACCCATCTTCCCACAGCCACCCGTTTTATTAACGCTGAGCTGTATTTGAAAAACCATTAAGGTTTTTCAAAGCGTAGTTATATTAAAAACTTTTCTCTCATAATAGGTATGAAAACTGTTATAATATTAACACACAAAACAATATCCAATAATTTCTAAAATTGTAGGGCAAATTAAAAAGTTTTCAATGAATTGTTGAAGGGTATTTGAACCCTTACACTACAATCTGCACTATTTTATAACCCGCACCCCGGGGAGTAATATTCTGAAGTGTAAACATACGTAGGTGCCCTTAAAAATTTTATTCATTTTTTGACCCCGCGGTAATGAGATGCTACATGTTGAGATTTGAAGAGGCATTCATTGAATTGTCAAAAGTATGCGTTTCACATTGAATAAAGTATTAAAGATAAAGTATGAGTGTCACGTTGCTTGTCATTTAAATACGATACAAAGCGGGTGACACATCGTGACGGGCCATTGTCGTCAATATTATAACCCGCGTTATTAAAGCCGTCATTGCAAACGTGATTACTTTTTCTTTGTTTCATTTAGGTACTGCCACATTATTATATTTAAGCAAACGTCAACTAAGTAAGTAATCCAAAAACCAAAGCGTCGTATTAATAGAAAAAATAAATATCAGGTTATATTTTTACCTACTAAGTTACTAACATCCATCGATCTAAATGAACAATAATAAGAATTAGAATACCCTGGCCGCTAATATGTTTTATATACTTTTTACAGTGTCACTTTAATCAATCAATTTCTACTTCATTCTGTCTTGTATACTACTCTATTTACTTACCAATAATATTTTTTTTTTCAAGCATACAGTATTTAATTTATATTGCGCTTCTTCCAACCTCCACATCAAAAGTATTGACTTGTGGAAAATGATTTATTTTACTGTTAGCCGAATTGAAAGCTTTTATTGGAAGCAAGACGTAATTTGGAGACCAATTAATTTCTTTTATTAATGGCTATTGTTTTACTTAGCCAAGAAGAGACAGCCATTAATACAAACTTCATTGTGCCTGAAGCAATGCACTTCGAAAAAAAGTTAAATCTTTAAAAAAATCATACAAATTAACAGTTTCATATGTAGGTAAAGACAGGATAATATTTATGACCAATTTAAACAATTACAAAATTTTATTTTTGTCTCTCAAATAATATAGATACTTACCTAAATAAAAAATATTTTTGGACTCAGGGAGGTCCAAAACGTGTAAAGCTTCGAGGAATGCCTCAAGCATACGGCCTATCTGGTGATAAGCAACCACCTCCACCGTAGCCTATACACGCTTGACACTGACGTGACTCTCGCGCGATGCCAACCCTAATTCCCTACTGTAATCCGTAGAGCTCTGGCGACCTTACTCACCAACAGAAACACAACACCACAAGAATGTAATGCTATTTGACTGTGGTCTTCTGTAAGGTGGAGGTACTGCCCCAGTTCAGGCTGCTCCTAATTCGAGCAGCTAGTCCGCTGTGCCCTACTACCTTGACTAAAATTACCTGCTTATTAAGTAAATGTAAAATGATTAATACATTCTTAAATGCGGTCCTGCGAGTAGCCCAAAAGATTGACGAGTATTAAGCCCCTATAGCAATGATAGAAACGTATATTATTACTTTCTCGTATACGTAGTTTAAAGGAAGTCTTGGAATCGTTAAAAAATTCAACCTCGAGATTTTGACGGATTTACACGTTTTGGACCTCCTTTAGTCCAAAAAAGCCGTTTTTGGAATTATGTCTGTGTGTGTGTCTGTGCGCTAGCACGATAACTAGAGCATGCTTTAAGTTATTGGAACCAAATTTAACACACGTGTATGACATCAAAATATAAGGTTTCTATCAACTTTTGAGTCGTCGATCACGAAAGTTAAGCAATCAAGTGCGCGGTCGGTACTCGGATTGGTGACCAAAATTTAACATGCATGTATAACATCAAAATATAAGGTTTCTATCAACCTTTGAGTAGTTTCTGGTATAGTAGAAAGACAAGAGGAGACCACTCCCGATTTTTTTGATTTGAATATTTACACCTTCACAGAACTTAGGTCCCCTACATTTATTTAGGTCCTTTTTATTACTGGTCGAAAAATAAATAAACTGCTGGAACAAATTTGCTGGTAGAATTTGGAATAGAAACTAGTAGAATATGGAAAATTATTTTGGTGGCAGAAAAATCGCTGATCGAATGTAGAATAACCCTAAAATACTTAGAGACTAACAACTTATGTGAGGCGGTATTATTTGCAGATGATACTTCCCTTATTTTCAAACTAAATAGACAAACAGAAAATGTTGACGATGTGAATAATGCCCTTGCCAAAGTAATGTGTTGGTTTACTAATAATAACTTGTTACTAAATTCTAATAAAACTAAATGTATCAAATTTTCGTTACCAAATGTCAAGCAGGTCAGTACACATATTAAAATTAACGAAGAAATTATACAATGTGTTGACTCAACAGTATTTTTAGGAATAACTTTAGATTCACGTCTACAATGGAATCCTCATATTACTACCCTATCAGGAAGACTTAGGCCTGCTGTTTTTGCTGTTAACAAGATTAGATTACTGTCTGATGTTGAGACGGCAAGACTTGTATATTTCAGTTACTTCCATAGTATTATGTCATATGGTATATTGCTGTGGGGATCAGCAGCTGATATTCAAGACATTTTTGTATTACAAAAGAGAGCCGTACGTGCCATTTATAAATTAAGACTCCTTTTAGAGAGAGTTATTTAAAGAAATAAATATTTTCACGGTTGCTTCCCAATATATATATGACAACATTATGTATGTTCATAAAAATTTACATACATTTTTGAAGAAAAGTGATTATCACAATTTAACTACTACTAAATTAAAGATAAAATACTTCGCCTAAGTCATCTGAAACGGGAAGTGTACCAATAACACTGGCTGAATTACCTCACTGAATGCGAGAGTAAATTATATGATTTTTTACATTATAAGTTTAACAGCTTTTTTGTTTGTAATTAAGTTGTTAGCTCTTTGTATTAAGTTAGTCACTATTGATGATAATATTAATTTTAAAAGTATCTAAATCTTTTCCTGATTATTATCATAATAGGTGCAAATACTTTTTAAATTTTGAAAATATACGAATTAAATTGGAGTGGAACTAAAACACGTCGTGTCGTGTTTTCGATAAATGTTTTATGAGAAATTTTCAGTACTGAAGCTTTTACCTGAATACATTTTAATATACCTAAGTAAGTACCTACTCTAAAATATTAAAATTGCTCTGGATACCACAACAATAACAAAAATAACTTACGAAAGAAATGGATTTCTGTTATAAAAAGTCCGTAGCTTGTATGCGGGCAGTGTAACTAAGAAAAGCTTGTGGTTTTAAGAGAGCGCGTATAGCGGCGGTAATTTCGCGGTTTGGTCCGGACTCCGGACAAGCGACTGACTAAGGTACCTTAGACCAATGCGGTTGTAAATCAAAAAACTCATTAGACCCCGTCCTCAATAATGCGGTTTAGATGTCATCACCGCTCGTCGTTCCAAAGCAACAGAATATTTTACGAGTAACATTCATATTAGCGTGCAATTTAAAAGTTACCGCAAGATGGAAAAGGCACAGAACTCAGAAATATTTATCTCAAATTAATGTCTCTTTTTGTCCTGCTTTTTTAAGTGGTGACTTTCAAACTTTTTCAATATTTAGATCGCAGAACGGGATCGCTAGAATTTCAAGCGTCTGCCTGTTCCTCTTCATATAAGACAGTATTATATAGTAGTCCAATTAGCACCCCGCGTGGAGCCGTGAAAGCATGATTTTGTTTGAATTACAGACCTATCATTCTATATTCATACTAGCTTTTGCTCGCGTATTCGTCCCCATGTAATAGTTATTTAGAGCAACATTTTACTAAAATATCTTTCCTTATTTTGAACTGAAAGCTCATATACTTACCAAATTTTAGGGATTTCACTATTAAAATAACAGAATTCCCATACAAACTATGATTCCCTATTTTACCCCCTTAGGGGTTAAATTTAATTTTATATTTTCAATACATTTTTCTTATTTTTTTATCGGAACGCCATGTACCAATTTTTATGGCTTTTACTTTAAAAATGACGGATTTCCTATACCAGCTTTCATCCCCTATTTTATCCCCCTAAGGGTTGAATTTCGAAAAATCCTTAATTACGCCATTCTTAATTTTTTTCCGAGAAGTCTTATACCAGTTGTTATGTATTTTACTATTAAAAATGATGAATTTTCCACACAAACTTTCATACCCTATTTCATCACCTTTGGGGTTGAATTTCGAGAAAACCCATATACCAATTTGTATGGATTTTACTACAAAAATGACGGACTCCCCATACAAACTTTCATACCCTATTCCACCCCCTTAGGGGTTGAATTTCGAGAAATTCTCAAATAACCCTCTCTTTATTTTTAATCGAAAGGCCATATACTAATTTTTATGGATTTTACTTTAAATATGACGGATTTCCATACAAACTGTCATCCCCTATTTTACCCCTTTAGGGGTTGAATTTTGAAAAATCCGGCCTTATCCCTTGCCTACGTCTTAAAAAGAACCCCTGTGCGAAATTTCAGCTATCTAGATCCAAGGGTATGGGCTGGGCGTTGATAAGTCAGACAGTGAGTCAGGACTTTGCCATTTATACAGGGTTACAGGAAAAGTCGACCTAGATCCATTAAGGGCGTGTAGTACACATCATTTCTGAATGATTTCACTATGGAACCCCCCATCCTAAACTTAACCGTTTTCGAGATATTCGAGTTTTAATTTTTTTATGAAAATGCCCAATTTTTCGGCTATTTAATTGAATATTTTGATTTCTTTTTATTCTAATGATTATTTTTTTGGTTTTTTACATGAAGAATGAGATGGTTAATGACCTCAATGACTAAAATTGCATGTAAGTTAAGTAAATAGGTCATTGCAGACGATCGAAACTTAAGAAAATAAGTACAAATTATAAAAAAATATTTTTCTTTTCTGGATATCTCCAAAAATTATTATGGCACTTGCTCTGCAGATGTGCTTAAAAACATCTACATTTTATCAGCTATCCAACGAGGTATAACAATCTAGGGTTGTATTTAAACTCATAGAAAAAAACATAGTTGAAAAGGTTCGCACAAGCTCGGACTGAGTACATACGACGCTATCCCGACCGTCGAGTACCTGAGGCCTTAGTATGAGTTTTGATAGTTTTCGAGCTCGATCAAACGTATCGTCTTTCTTCATACATTGGCCACTGTTTCTGATAGTTTACGCTAGGGGCGCTAGTGGGCAATGTATGAAAAGAGACGATACGTTTGATCGAGCTCGAAAACGAACAAACTCGTACTAAGGCCTCTGATGTGAGCGTTTTCGACGGAGTTTACCGACGACTTCGTGAAACTGGCTCTGTTTTGCGACGACGTACGGACTTAGGAAGACCACGTGTCATTGATGACGACGAGGAACAAGACAACGAAATCAAAATTTCTTAAGAGGTGACTTAGGTGACCTACCAGATGATCTCCCATTACAATTACTGTGGGACATGTGGTTTCAACATGATGGCTGCCCTGCTCATTTCAGAAGAAGCGTTAGGGATTGGTTGGACACTAACTATCCTAACAAATGGATTGGACGAGGTGGGCCTTTACCCTGGCCAGCCAGATCTCCCGACCTGACCCCCATGGATTTTTATGTATGGGGGCACATGAAGAGCCTCGTTTACAGTGAGCTCAACCCCATATCGTCAGTGGAAGTTCTCAAAGAAAGGATAATTAATGCTGCTAACGACATAAGAAGAACATTAACCACTGGTGTAGTGAAAAGTGGACTACGTGAAAGAATTAGAAAATGTGTGCGAAATAGAGGTGGACACGTAGAACATGAACTATAAAATTTTATTCAAAAACATTAGGTGAATTACTGAATGATCTCCTAGGTCAGGATAGCGGGACATCGATGGATGCATGAAGATTGTACCTAGCCGAGGGAGGCCGTTCAGTAGTGGAAGCCAGTAGGCTGAAATGATGATGCTGAACTTAAGTCAAATTAATTAGATTAAATAAGTGCTATTTATTCTGAATGCCCCATGTAGCCTTAGAAACTAAGTTTCACCGTTAGACCTACTACCTGAACCTTTTCAACTATGTTTTTTTCTATGAGTTTAAATACAACCCTAGGTTGTTATACCTCGTTGGATAGCTGATAAAATGTAGATGTTTTTAAGCACATCTGCAGAGCAAGTGCCATGATAAATTTTTGAGATATCCAGAAAAGAAAATTTTTTTTTTATAATTTGTACTTATTTTCTTAAGTTTCGATCGTCTACAATGACCCATTTACTTAACTTACGTGTAATTTTAGTCATTGAGGTCATTAACCATCTCATTCTTCATGTAAAAAACCGAAAAAATAATCATTAGAATCAAAAAAATTCAAAATATTCAATTGAATAGCCGAAAAATTGGGCATTTTCATAAAAAAAATTAAAACACGAATATCTCGAAAACGATTAAGTTTAGGATGGGGGGTTCCATAGTGAAATCATTCAGAAATGATGTGTACTACACGCCCTTAACGGATCTAGGTCGACTTTTCCTGTAACCCTGTATAATAGACTAGCTGACCCGGCGAACTTCATACCGCCTATTTTCTTTTCTGTTAAAATTTTTCCTGAATTTTCTTTGCTATAAACCTCACGGAGCCCGAGACCTTTCCAACGAATGCAAAACCGTGGAAATCGGTTCGTGCGTTCTGGAGTTATAGCGTCAGGAAGGAAAACCCGACTTATTTTTATATAGTTCATTTCATCCCCACATGGGTTAAACTTTCAAAAATGCTAGAACAAATATTTTCTAAACTATATTGTCTAAATTCAAAGTTTTATTGTTTTATCTTCGATAATGACTAACTTTCTTATACAAACCATTATAATCAACCCCTTCATGCCGCAAAGTTAGTAGACGCGGCGTTTTATTTCTAATCAAGTGCCTAAATGCAGTCTCTCGGTTTTACGAACCATGAAACTTTGTATTTAAGGACGTTATAAGAAGCAAAAAAAAGTAGTAGCCTTTATGGAATAATTCTATTTTTGCGTTTACAAACGCGTAAATATAATACTAGAAAAATGCGCTGAAAAAAATCGACTTGCCTCAGGCGGGACTCGAACCCGCACCTTCCACAATCCGGGTGGACGCGTTGACCCGGATTGTGGAAGGTGCGGGTTCGAGTCCCGCCTGAGGCAAGTCGATTTTTTTCAGTGCATTTTTCTAGTAGCCTTTTTTAAAATTTTGACACTTATGTGGGGATGAAATAGGGGTCGTATGAAAGTTCAAACGATGGAAAAACAAAAAAAAAACGTAGTTTACAAAAAGGTATTAAAATAAGCTATTTACAGTGTAATCCACAGCAGTTTGTATGTGTATTATTTGTAAAATAAATACCCTAAAAATATCCGAATCAAAACCTACGAGGTGGGTCGATATTAGTATTACCTACCTACAGGATAATATGACAGGTAACTCTACAATAAACACGAGTACCAACCTATCATAAGATTGATTATTTTTTTTTGCACGAATTTCATTTCCTAACCAAAAACTTTTCGACTAGGTAGGTATTTTCGTTCTGACTTTTTTTACTTCGTCGAAATCACGTTTGCCGACTTTTGTTGACATAAGTATTTATCAATTCGATTTTTTTCGTTATTCCGACGTTTCGTTTGGTCAACAAACTTTTTACTGAAGTTAAGATCGGCTGAAATATGTTTCCGAACATTCTTTACACCGCTTGCTTATATTTTCCATATGTTCATTGTAAATAAAACAACATTTACGGATTTAATTCGCGTGTTTGTTCGAATTACACAAACAAGACGTTACCACTCAACCACGACGTCGATAGGCGAAGAAGAAATTATTTCTTTTCAGGAATAACTAATTTATATGAATTTATGCTATTAGGCTTTTAGCATGTACTAACAACTATTAATAAGGATAAGTATCTTTTAAAAATAAATTAAAAAAAGGATTGTAACAAGTGTAAAGAGTGGCCGCGGAGTGGCCTATACTTATGAGAAAAAGGCGTGACTATAAGTAAGTACTTATAGTCACGCCAGAAGAGAGAGTAGAGAAGTATAAAATAAACATAACATCCAATTATTGATTACAAATATTAGAGTCGGTTGCTTACTGAAGGTGTCGCAGGCGATGTCTCCATAACATAACAAGTATTGATATGAGATGAAGGAAACCTGATGCCGGTTGGTTGGCTGTCAGCGACTGGAAAATGATTGGAGACCACACGTGCGCCGAGTATCAGCTGTCTTCCGCTTCGTTGCCGACCATATAGGTATCGATCACTAAGAGACATGCCATGCATTACATATTACAACTTCATATTAATATTTACTAACCTACCTAACTCATCCTTTCCGACTTTTGTGAGAAAATAAATTATTAGGTAGTTCCTAGTTTATCACTACCTGCAAAATACCTACATATTTTGTAGTGATAAACTATTAAAGTGCTTACTTACAATATTTGTTATTAAATTTACATTTTTAAACACGTAACAACCATATTTTTCATTCATTAATACCTATATTAGTGAGCTTTCATATCAAAACTTACAATATTTGTTATTAAATTTACATTTTTAAACATGTAACAACCATATTTTCATTCATTATTACTTACAAACGAAAAATAGTTTTTTTCGGTTGTAGGTTGTCCCCTCTGAGACGGGATTTGAATTCAACACCGTTCGCTTGACTCTCTTTGACATTGTTGTGCTCAAGTCAGATAAGACATGTAATACATGATAGATGAGAACTGGTTTATTAATACTAAGTTCTGCCCTGCTATTGTATAAAAAACTCACTTCACATCTCACCTCGATTTTAACTGTCAAACTCTAATGAACATTTCACGAAAAATAATTACTGTACAAAAACATTGTATACATACCTACCTACTGTATAATTTTTTTGGGAGACTCAGACCAATAAAAATGGAGAGTAGTTTTATGAACCTACATGGATAAGTGATGATGGGTAGGTTACGGTTATTTTTTTACAGTTTTCATCACATTTATCAAATCACGAGGTAAGTATTAATAATTACTGGTTATTATTAATAATAACCATAGTAATCACATTAACCGTAACATATCCATAATTACCTACAATGATTTTGTGAAGTAAGTAGCTGGCAGACAAGAAGATAAACTACTTTTTACTTTCCTTGTATTCTAAAGGAAAAGAAGAGTGGTTAACATAACACAGAACACGGGTCAAAGGAATCAATTCCCATACGAGGTAGTTAGACTTTAAAAATTTTTAGGAAACCATTTTTAACAGTAACTATTCAACCGTGTTTCTGTTCTGAATACGAAGTAAAGGCAGGCATAACCTATTATATTTTAGTAACTGAACACAACGAGGTCTGGAGCCGAGCTGACTGGCTCGCGGTCAGCGCAGGAAACCACAAACTATCCATCCACCTAAATAACTACCTACGTTGTACCAGTCCAGTAGCTTTTGTTTTTATTCTTGCGTCTCGTTTCTCCTATACGCGGACTTTGGATGATGGATTATTAAATAATCGTTTTCTGTTTTTACATTGCTTTCGAATCAAAAAGAAAATCTAAGCTATGTATACCTACTTAGCTTTTAAAGATTTTCAAGCTAGATAGAAGATAATAGATATCTATAGAACAATAGAATATACCTATATAATGTAACTTATAAGGATATGGGGTTGGGGAGTTAACTGCAAGTCAAAAAATCTCCTTTTTGTAGGTATATCAAAAATACTGATGCACAGCAAAATAAATAACCCTAGCACCAACCTAGCACCCATTACTCAGCTATGTAGGTAGGACACATCAACAGAATCGAATACGTTAATCCTGAATTATTTACAACTTAATAGCTTAAAATCTTTTTAGTTTCCATAAAAAGTTTATATACCTACAGATTGAAAGTTATTTTTATCAATTTTATTTTAAAAAAACCGTGATCGCGATCAAACCGTGCGAAGGAGGTTGCATGAAATTGGTCTTCTCTCTCGAAGACCGCTACGTATTCCAGCATTGCGACGTGGCAATCGCGGTCGGTGGCTATCGTGGGCTCGGGAGCATTTACCATGGAGTGACGAACAATGGTCCTCGGTGCTGTTCACCGATGAGTTCCGGCTTGGGTTTTATCCGGATTTACGAAGAACACGCGTTTGGAGAACTCAAGGAAGAGTCGGCCGTCTTTGGCACCCTCAGGAGGTTCACTCATACCAAGGCGGGACAATCATGGTATGAGCAGCAATTCGTCTAAGCGGATGAACACACCTCGTTTGGATCCAAGACAATATGACTGCCCAAAAATACCGCAAGGAGGTAGTAGAGCCCGTTATTGTGCCACACAGAATCCAAATGGGCCAGGAATTTTGACTCATGCGCGATAATAGTCCTTCCCATACGGCGCGGCTGGTGTTGGCCGCCCTCCGAGACCACGATATTCAAGTTTTGGATTGGCCTGCACAGTCGCCCGACTTAAACCCTATCAAGCATCCCTGGGACATGTTACAACGAAGAGCTATGAGAGATTTCCCGGCAAATTTGACGACGGAACAACATTTTTACGAACACTTGCAAAGAACATGGACCTCATACCGCAGCAAGACATTGACAATTTAATTTTAAGTATGAACAATCAATGTTAAAGTGTGTCAGAGGAGGCAACACTGATTATTAATAATAATATTTTATTAGATTTTTTCAGTTAAAATTAATAGTCAGGCCGGAATTTTCGAAATTCATCCCCAAGTGGATGAAAGTTTGTAAATCCGTCATTTTATAATCCATACAAATAGGTGTATGGCTTTTCCGTTAAAAATTAAACGTGATGTAATTTAAGATTTCGAGAAATTCAACCCCTAAAAATATCAAACCATAAAATAGGGGATGAAAGTTTGTATGGAAATTGAGTTAAGGAACGTTGTTTTCCAATCCCCATTGATCTGAGGAATTTCCAGACCGTGGCTGGATCTTCATTTTCAATAGAACTATGAAAGAAACGGCGCTGAGCATTCCTTACCTTATTACTTAGCTGACCTTATTGCAGTGATTACGAATGGCAGTGTATTTTTCCCAATTTGATACCGTAGGTCGATGCTTATATTTCGTCTTGATGGCAGCCTTTTTAAGCAGCAATGTTTTAATTTCATCATTAACCCATGGTGACGGAAGGTGTTTCATTTTTATGGTCCGAATAGGCGCATGCTTGTCGTATAGTTCTTGTAGACGTGCAGTTAATAAACCAAGTTATATTAACGCAATCGGTCATGTAAACTGATGACCAGTCGATATTACGGGCATCTTCGCGAAGTTCCTCGATGTTCATACTGCCAAAATTACGCTGCTGAGGGATCCTGGGTTTAATTTTGGGAGGACGGACTTTGTATGACAGGAAAATTAAATCGTGGTAGGAGAAAGCATCAGCAGGGAATTGATATCCATAATTCAGATAAGATGTAGACGTATTTTTATGTTCTGTTAAACTTTGACGTAGAAGAAGATAACTGCCACATATCTTTTTACCTAAGTACTTACCTAAAGAAAATCTAAGCCGCATACAAACTGTATTCCCCCTTTTTTAGTCAAATTGTATAGATCACCTAGGTGTAAAAAGTGGAAATACCGCTCTTAGTGTTCTCTGATGTTCGTGTCGTGAAGGACTACCTACCCTTAGTGGGACCCTGACACTGTCGGCCTCGAAGAGAACCGAGGCTAAATTGTAGGTGGACCTAAGAAAGGTCTGACTGACACACCAACGTTTGCCAACCCAGAGCACATCTTCACGCTCGGGCCGATTGCAAACTTGCAAGTCGCCAAACTACGATCACGGCGTGGTAGGCGGCTTCCAGTTTTACCTATAAATTTCTTGGTACTACCCTACCTACTTGGCAACCAAGAAATTGAGAGGTAAAACTGGACTGCTAGGCACTTAATCTGACAACTAGGTAGGTACCTATATTTTCTTTATAGACCAAAAACTATCTTGTCTGGCCTCATTCGACATACTCCAGCCGAAAAAAGAACTAAAAGCACTCTCATAGTCTGTGACTGAGGTCTGTGATTAACTACCTATGCTCAAAAGGGTAAAAGCTTAGACGCTAACAGTCGAGACTGACACGAGCCAACTAGCACCACCAATACATTTAATTTCTTAACTCCTAAATCAGATCACTTCTGAGAAATCTGAGTCAGCCCCGCTTCTTAAATGCAACCTAAATTTATATATTTAATATTAATACTACAACTTTTCATTATTCTGTTTAGTTTAAAAATGGGGCTTTGCGAAAAGTGGCCACTTTTGACATAAACCCATTATTTTATAACTTAGTGGAAGAACGTAAACGTGTTTATAGTAGTTCAATAAATATTATACGTACCTAGGTATAGGTACTTTGCGATCGTGGCAGTTTTACATTTTTCAAAATTTATCTGGCTTAGAAGTTATAGATTAAAATGTAATGGTAGCGCTAGTTGGATCGAGTTAGCCCCTTATGAAGGCCACTAGAAATATGTTTTTCACATAGCATCCAGAAGTTTAGTTCAAGTTATCACTAGTGTATTCCCCAAACGACGCCGCAATCTAAATGTCTTCATTATTGAGTTTTTATTCAATAGAAATAACGAAGACTTCGTCAGTTGTATTACCACTGTTGACACTTTTATCAATATAAGCCTAGCGCGTCCTGACACGGACGTCCGGGGCACGGACGCGCTCGACGGATGGTTTTCCTCCGGATGGACGGACGGTCCGCGGGCCGTGTTCTACTAAACGCAATAGTTGATTTCGTTGATTTCTATACGATAGCTCCGGATGACAGTCCTCCGCACGGACCGTCCGTGTAGCACTAAATCCAGCCTAACAATCACGAAGATAGATTAAAATACAAAAGCTCCTTGATAACAATGTGGTTGTTTTATTTTGGAAAAACACTATTACAATTATTATACTATAATATATTGTATTAAATTATTATAATACCGTACATGTCGCTAGCGGAAGCCATTGCGAGAGAGATTTTTGACATGAATTGTCAATTACGATTAGTGAGATGGATTCGGGCCAGTGCTGAATCAACACCTTCCCTTTCCCATGTTTTTCTTTCTTTCCATAAAAAGAGAGAAAAGCAAGTCTAAGATTGTCCGTGATTAATTTGTGCTACAGACATCCTACTAGAAAGAGACAGGGCCTCTCTAGAAATGTTAAGTGTTGTCTAAGTTTTTGCCCTCACTTTTTTAATTTGCCTAATTATCTAATCTAAGGTCTAATAGGACTCCATTCTATAGGTAAAATATCACGAATTGGCAAAATATAAGCTTGTTTCAATGAATAATAGTATGTTTTACCTATAAGCTTCTTGACCAACAATTCCTTTAGACATACCTACGTGGTATCTCTAATTAGTCTGTGCTTTAGACATATTTAGACTTGGGGTGCGTTCCAAAACGATTTCAATTTACTCGGGGTAGAGTAAATGGTAGCTCACTATTGGTTAGTTTTGTTAAACTATAGTTAATGGTGCCAATTCCGTTGTGCCACTCTCTAAACTAAACTAACCTAAAAAATTTCTAATTTTAATTTAGTTCTAATCATTTTCTATTCTGTTGTCACGTCTAACCTAATTTAATCTTTCTTTTTTGACAGGACTAGCGCGTCTTAGTTGAATTGAACAGTGTTACCCGCTAAAGTAGATTGATAAAAATAAAGAACGAATGGAGAATGAATGAAAGGGGTATTTTTAAGAAAATTTATAATAATAAACTTTTTAAAATTAATTTGAAAGTAGTTAAAGGTATTAACCAACGTATGTGAGTTAAACGAAAGCATAAAAACTATTATTTTAATTTTTTTTTAATATATTTGAATTAAAACTTTGGAAATGTTTAGCGGAAAATACTGACATCAAAATATGGATTTTTGTTTCGATAATTCAAAATTGCATTGGAGTGGATTTTGTGCAGGAAAGCGGTGTTATTTTTATTCATAAATTATATCCGTGTTGACGAGCAGTTACCCGTTAAGGAGAGATAGAAGAGGACAATTAGTATTGTCCTCTTCTATCTCTCCTTAACGGGTCTGCCACTAATTATCAGTCACTCTGTATATAGAAACAGAAAACACATGCAACGTTCACGTACACGTCTATGTGCATACGATACGAATGCAACAGTCCCGAGGGCCTTTTTTTGTTTTGTTGACGGGTTGGTCAAATGCATTTACGCATCGTCCCTGCGGGGTGGTGCCAACCGCAGGGGATATGTGACACTCGAGGTAAAGGCGTTCCCTCCATACCCACTAAACATCCTCCCCGGCCTGACCTCCAGTGCGCTATTACGGGATGGCTCGTGATCTGCGCACGTGAGCACAACTACACCGAGGCCGTCCCAATGCTGCCTGTCTAGGCACTCCTTGTACTAATTGGTGGCCAGCAGCCACTCCTCCACCGACGGCTGCTCGGCTTGGTGCGTCCTCCTGACGAGAATACAGGGAGCAGCCATCGGACCGCACCCGCGGGACTTCAGGCGCGGTCGTGACCCTGAAAAGGGCCGTCCGGAAGTAGCCGTGGTGGGAAAACAAAAACCAACTCGACGATGGCATGTGACTTTGAATATCAAGGGGACACACTTGACATCAAAAGCCACACACCCGCCGAGAAAGTTTCCCCACCACGTTACCATGGTCCGTCACGAGGAGGCTTCCGAACGGTCCAGAGGGCCTAGACAACATGCGTTTCCACATTCGCTCTTGCTAAATCAAAAAATGGATGGGATTGACATAGGCAATCGAAGTGACTTTTCGATCGCTCATGTCAATCCCATTCATTTTTTGATTTAGCGATAGCGAGAGCGAGTGTCGAAATGCATGTTGTCGAGGCCCTCAGTAATGCTTTGCATCGTGTTATCAAATGTTTCTTTCTCGCTTGAAGATATGGCTGTATGGGCTATATCCCTTTCCCATCCCGTGATAGGGAAAACAAAAAACAAGTGGATAGTTTTTCTACTTATAAAAAAAGCCTGTCTACCTCCATATACCTCTCTACGAAACATAACAAACCTGCTAATACAAAATTCTCCATCTTTCATACGGCTACCCTACTACTTATTTTCGAAATCTAATTAATCCCACTAGAGCTGATTCTCTGATTATGCGTGATGAACACAGATCACTTAGTTAATAATAATAATAATATATTTCTACGCTCACACCAATTATCTAGCCCAAATTAAGTATCTTTAAGAACTTATGTTATGGATACCTACTAGTTAGCGGACAAATATACTTACTTAATAATCTACATATTTTTATAATTAAACTTCAATTAATATATAAACAACCATGACTCATGAACAAATGCTCGTGTTCATCACACATTTGCCTCTACCAGGACTCGAACCCGGGCCGCCCGATGTGTAGGCAGCGTTACTGACCACTCCACCACGGCGGCGTCAAAGTTGGTGATGAACTATTCATGTGTTCTCAAAAACTAATTTTAATCGACATCAATTTACACGTAGTCTAAATTTAGTTTGACATTTCTAAATTTAGAGATATTTTGACATAAAACTTAGACAACAGAATAGCGAATAGCTAAATTGAGTAACTAAATCAACTTTAATCCTGTCAGATTAAAATTTAGTTTATTTCTGTCATTTTAGTCCGTTACAGAATAGGAATCGCAATCTGACAGCACTAAACCTAATTTTAGTTAAGTTTAGTCTAGTTTGTGCCAACGGAATCGGCACCAATGTACACCAATTAGAAAGCTTTCTTACTCTGTCTACTTGGCTTCACCTGGTTTTGGAACGCACTCTTGATTTAGACATATACTCTCTAATCTGTGACCGAAATCCAAAATTCCAAGTTTTGTAATTTGTATTGTTGTGAGCCTAGGTAGGTACCTACCTATTTAATTTAATCTACGCTTCTAAAACATTTAACAAGACTTTAGACGTTTCCTCAAGTATTGTTTTGTGATCAAAATCAGCATTGCTGCAGTGGATGTTCTATTCTTTTTAGATTAGGACCTCGTCTTGTACAATACAATGGACCTACACAAATACCCTGTTCCTAATTTGCCATCGATGCAGCACATCTTAGAAGATTTAGCTGATCCTAATATTGTAAATTTAAATGAACCTGCGTCAATGCCAAAAACAGAAGATATACTTTTACAAATGGCCTGTGCATGTCACCTAAATTCCAAGCAATTAGAATGTGATATCCATAATACCACAGAATTAAATTGCAAACTAGAAGAACTAAATCACAAACTTGTGGAAAATATAGGAAGTATGAAGAAACATTCAAGGGCAACTTAATTTTAATGTCTATATTTGAATACTTAGTAATAATGTGTATCTACCTAGTGATTTCAAATTATTTTGTGTAATAGACTTCTTATAAGTTGTACTTATACTTTACCTACATTTCAATATTTCATGTAGGTACACTTACCTTTTGGTATATTTTTGATTATTTTTTAACCTTATTGCATAAGTATAAAGTTCAAAATATGCTGGCAATATATCTGCCACTACCAGAAAAAGTGAAAATTTGAATATGATCATCAGCATTTCTTTTGTTGAAAAAATTAAAATCTTATGTTAATGATTTTAGAGTTTATGATAAAATTACGTCCTGTTTCAAGGTAAGTCAAGAATTTAGCCTAGAACATTCTATTCTCATAAATGGCTTTGCAAAAAATGTATTGCACAATACATGTCAAGTGAAAATATATTTGTAGCTAAGATTTGTAGTAACAACATATTGTACCATAGATAAAGCCAAAAATGGAGTCTCACGACATGTTTTTACAACAAGAACTCGGGGTAAAACTCTTTTCAGTACTCATAGCATAGTAATGTATAGCCAGATTTTTTAGAATGTTAAATACATATTAAAACTTTTTTATATGATTAGAAATAAATAGATACTTAACTAATTTGAAGTCTTAGACCTATACTTGGTCCTCCTTTGTAGTACATATATATAAATCTCACTATTATATTTCCTTTTATTGCTTTATTTATCATTAGGAAAGAAATAATTTAATGATTCATTTTGAACATTTTCTTTAGTGTTATGGTTTATTGGGAACAATAAATAAATATATTATACTTATAATTATTTTATTATACTACCAAATCGTACCAAATCATCCTCAGTAACCAATTTTAGTTCATACAAACAAACCAATGCTGCACCTTGTTCTGCAAATTTTTTATTTTTCTCCCAAAAAGATGATGTATACTTTTTTTCATTGAAAGTAACAATAGTACGAAATAATTTTTCTATTTGCTGTGTTTCATAAACTGGTAACTTATAACCATGTTTGCCAGCCCAACTATGAAGCTGTGCTTTTGGTAAATTTAAATCATTGAAATTAGCTCTAATGAAGCACACCTGAAACAGTTTTGTTATCCATAATCTCTATAAGTATGCTATGAATATAATTTACTGTTGGAATGCTCATTACCTTCATTTGTATCACATCAGGATCTGTCTCAACAGGTTTTAATTTCTTTTTAGGTGGTTCTAAGGAATCTGGATCCACTTGCCATCTTCCCTGTATACCCATTTTTTGATAATATGATTGCTTTTCTAGACAATACTCTTGTAAATCCCAGATTTCACTAAAAATAACACAAATTATAAAAACTTAACAAAACACCAACCTTAGAACATACAAAGCAAAATATGCACAAATTTTTACTTTCTCAAAAATCTTTCCAAGTCCAAAACATTTATATATCCAATTACTAATACTTATTAAATGGTAATTAGTAATTCATTACCAATAATAATAAGACATTTGGTAATAAATTATGGTTTATTTTGAATTTCAAACATTTTGCTGCTAGTCCCTAACTCAGTATACCTATGTCCAGTAAATACTATAGTGAAATAAAACTATTGAGTAAGTACTTTTATTCACATCTTTGCATAAGATCTAGTTAATGTAAAACAAAATGGTACCATATTTGATCCATAGTTTGGGACTCTAAAAATTTTCGACCTCTTGGGGTTTCTTGTAAATCTCTTAATATATTCTGTATACAATATTTCGTGTTTGATGGTGAGTTATCAAACTCTACAGCCAACTTAAGGTAGTCTTTAATGACAGTGTCCATAGGCAGTAGTCCTTCTTTTCTGAATATAGAACAGTTCCATTCAGCAGCTCTTGCAACCATAACACTGGTACAACCAGTCATTTCTTTAAATTTAAATATGTCACTATGTTTTTCAATTTCCTTTGAACCACCACTAAAATGTTTAAATGGTTAATTAGTAGCTTATATTGTTTAGTCTCTATTACACTTTTTTACACATAACTTACTTTGCTATAACTGGGATTGATATTCTCTCAGCAACATAGCGTATTATATCTGTATGTACAGCATGCTGTGGCCTTTCATCACGAGTCCTACCATGAATTGCAATGGCCTTAATTCCTGAGCTTACTAAAATATTTACAACCCTCAAAGTTTCTTCTGGAGTATCAAATATTCTAATCTTACAAGTCACTGGTATAGAAACATTACTAACCAATGTAGACAATATGTTGTGAGCTTTTGAAGGTTGTGCCAAAAGAGCTACTCCCATCCCACCTTTTATAGAAAATTCTTTTGGACACCCCATGTTTATATCAATTGCAGCCACATCACTTTCTCTGAAGTAAAAAAATATATCAATGTAATGCATAGTAATACAGGCTACAACATCAGAAAATATTGCTGTTCCAAAGTTACATACTTACACTAATTTTGCAACTTTTAGAGCTCTTGTAGCATCAGAGGTACCAAGTTGCAAAACAACTTTACCTTTCTCCTCCAAACATGTACGGAACACTATAGTCCCATCAGTTTGATCAACATAATCAATTGTATCTAGAATTTCTGAAAATAATAAAGTATCTAATTTATGTTGGTTGGATGGCTAGTGTTCGTTTTTAAACTTCTAAAAATTGTGTAGGATTTATAATCTATTTCATTTTTAAATATTTGTGTTTGTAAAAAAGGATTATGCAATATCAGTTAGTAATTTAATAGTAATAGTAAGTATATATTCCAGACTTTACTTCAACATCATAAATCCTTTTGTTTAATTTATTTGTTAAATAGTAGTACAATGATGAAAACAAGATTCTTTTGTTCTCAAGTCATGGTTGTTTTTAGAATACTTAATTTACGACATATATTATTATAAAGTAGGTATGTACATATGCTGTGCATATGATACCTAGTGTTGTTCCTACTTTAAGATTAAATCTAAAAAGCTAAAATTATACCAAATAGTAAAGACTCCACTGAATTAGGTACCTATCTATATATCCTTCTAATATAATATTATAAATGTGTAAGTTTGAATGTATTTTGTTACTCTTGCACACAAAAACTACTGTATGGTCTTTAATTAAACTTTACAATAATATAGCTCGTACATCAGAATAACACATATGCTATAATTTATACTAATTCTGCCCAGACGAAGTCATCAGCAGAAGCTAGTATAGAATAAACATTATATTTGTGATTTTATCATACAGTAATGATAACCTGTAATGACACATATAGGTACTTATCTGATATTATTTATGATATTGTATGTCTTTGACCTTACCATTCTTTTTACGTTTAGAACGCAAAAACTTCCAATCTATTAATTCCTCAGTATAAACAACATCAGCACCATAGCGTAGCGCTAACAATCTCATTGGTAACGTTCCAATGCGCACCATTGGCGCAAGAATAATTTTATTTTCATAAGAAAGCATTTCCTAGCTTGACAACTATCTTTAAAAAATGTTGTAATTGGCACTATAAAAATTGATTCGATTTCGATAGATTTCTTTAATGGAGACCACAGAAAGAGACCGGCACTGCACAATATCTGACTGAATGCACTGCAGTATATACCAATGTACTCTGTGGTGCACTGCACAGCACAATAATATTCATGCACTGCCAGACCAAGAACCCTGGATTCTATTCTTTCTTCTTCTTCTTTGTGAATGGCGTTAAGGCTAGTGTTGCCATTTGCCATATGCGAGTTTAGAGGCAGACTTTATGGTAGTTATGTAGATGTCAATGTCTTACTCGACAGGATGTTCAAAAGCAGGAAAACGGATTTTTTTCAAAATTATATAACGGAAGGGAATTTGGAGAGGGATCAGGTGAATAGGTATAAAAATAAGTTTACAACGTGAGATGAAATGATGAAATGACTAAAGAAATAATAATATAAATAATTTAAAAATTGTTAAATGGCACTTTAAAGTAAGTGAATAATTAAATCTTGATATCATTTTTCCTTATAAATAAAGCTAATAGTTTATAAATATCTGGATTATTGTTATATAAAAGGATGGGAATGGAAGTAGGAAAAGGAACATTTAATTTGATAAGAGATTCTAGAAAGAAAGCTCTGTCAAAACGCGGACAAACAAAGAAAATGTGATTTATATCACTCTCAAAATGGCCACATTCACAAGTAGGGTCGTTAATTATTCCAAATTTAGCTAGACGCTCAGGTGTACAAACATGACCCAGGCGCATACGAATTAGAATTGATGTGACTGTCTTATTAAACTTTAGTTTTGCAAACCAAGGTTTGATAAGAACAGATGGTTGAATATTTCTGTAGTACTTCGCTATTGTGATACCACCCTCTGTCCACAACTTAGACCAGGATAAATGGAGCTCTGCCTTAGACAGACTAACTAAATCAATACTGAAATTTTTATACCAGTCAATGTCACCACACCGAATAGCATCCCGGGCAATATGATCAACAAATTCGTTACCAGTTATACCACAATGGCTAGGTACCCAAGCGAATGATACTGAATAACCTCTGGCTGAACATTGTAACAGTAAATTACGTATTTTGAATATTAATGGATACATTTTAACTTTCAAAGGAAATTTTTCTAAGGCGTATAGTGCACTCAATGAATCAGTAAATATTACAGTTTTATTTAACTTTGCTAAAAGAATGAATTCTACTGCCTTAAAAAGTCCAAGACATTCTCCAGTAAAAATGGAAGACTGTGGAGGAAGCCGCATTTTTTGTTGTATCTTATAATTACTGTGATAAACACCCACACCGACATCAAGTAAATCGCTTTTAGATGCATCAGTGAATATTCTGTGCCAACCATACCAATATTCATCAACAGCCATATTAAAAGAATGATTGGCATTTGCCTTGTCTATTCTCAGGTTAAAAGTGATGTTAGGTATCAATGTTAGAGAGTCATATTCTGAACTATACACAGGAAGAATTGGACATTGATACGTAGAGACTCCCATATTCAAGTATTTATTATAAGTCTTAATTAAAGGTGGCAAAGATTTGTTACTCCAATACACCGATGATGTTATTTTGTTCGACAGTAGTTCAATTTTCTGCATAACCAAATTATTATTGTTTAATTGTGTTGATTTGTAAAAAAACCTGTCAGCTAGAAATTGACGCCGTAAATGTAAAGGAGGGTCATTGCACTCCACCTGTAATGCACATATTGGACTCGATCTCATGGCACCACTAATGATTCGTAAGGCCTTAGCTTGTATGCTATCTAACTTCTTGTAATTTGCTACATTACAAGGTTCGAGCAGGAATATACCATAGTCTAACATACTCCGTACAAGAGCGATGTAGAGTAACCTCAAAGAAACAGGATGGCTGCCCCACCAAACTCCAGCTAGACATCTCAAAATATTAAGACTGCGCTCACATTTTTTAAAAACGTATTCACAATGAGAGTTACCAGTGAGTTTTGAGTCAAGAATCATTCCCAAATACTTAGCTTCCTGCTTCTGTGGAAGACAATTTTGACCAAAGTTAACGTTTAAAGTATTTTGTGTCCGCATTCTAGTAAATAAAACAACAGAAGTTTTAGAAATCGATAAATCTAAGCCGTTCTTGTCAAGCCAGGTCTTAAAATGAATTAAAGAATGATTTAAGGTGTTTGAAATATGGGATATTGAATAACTTAAAGAGTATAATACCACATCATCAGCGTATTGAATAATAGCACACGAATTGTTGAGTGAGCCTTCAAGATCAAAGGTGTACAAATTATAAAGTAATGGACTTAATACTGAACCTTGAGGCAAACCTTTAGAGATACGTCTTTCTATCATAGTATCACCAATAGAAAGCATCAGATACCTCTCAGAAAATAACTTAATAATAAAATTGCAAAGCATAATTGGAATTTTTAAAATGTTTAACTTTTCCCTCAACAGCTTTATGTTAACATTGTCATAGGCCGCTTTTATATCAATGAAAACGGCGCCAACTGACGCATTATCAGAAAAAGCTATTCGAATATCAGAGACTAGAATGGAAATACAATCGTAAGTACTTTTACCGCGTCTAAAACCAAACTGACTTTTCGAAAGGAGGCCCTTGCTTTCGACGTACCATTCCAAACGATTTTTAACTAAGTGTTCGGCAATCTTTACTAGAACAGTAGAAAGAACAATCGGTCTGTAGGAAGTTACATCTGATGGCAGTTTATTCGGTTTTAGAATGGGCAACACTATTTGCTGTCTCCATGCTGACGGAATATTACCTGTCACCATGACATTGTTTATCAAATGTAAATAATACCCTAGAACTTTATCCCCAAGGTTCGTAATAAATGAATATGGGATGCCATCCATACCCGGAGCCGAATCTACCAAGTGATTTAGAATTCCTTTCAATTCTGACATTGAAAATGGTAAATTTAAACCAGAATTATCGACAGGAAAAGGAAAAAGTGGGACCAACTCAGCGACCGATAACGGCACTAAATTATTCATAAATTTGTGAGCCATGTTTAAGGAAAGACTGCAAGAGGAAGGCTGAACAAAGGCTGAACGGAACCTTCGAATATTACTCCACACTAATGAAGGAGGAGTCTGTGGGGAAATTGAAGTACAAAACCTTTTCCAAGCTTCACTCTTTTTCTTCTTCAGAAAGGTTTTAACTTCTGAAGTGATTCTAATGAGGATATTAAAGTTTTGTAAAGTCATATTTGCACGATACTGCCGTTCAGCATTCTTCCTCCGAGCTATCTCTGCAGTACAGTCCTTGTCCCACCAAGGCGGAGAAGGTATTAAGTAACAAGATGTTTTTTTTAATGGAAAAAGTTCATCAGCTACACCAATCAGGCATTTAGAAAAGGCTTCAGAACATTTTTGTTCATTACCATTCCCAATAATTGGCAGAGTTGAAAATCTATCCTCCAATTTATGTTTATACAAATTCCAATCGACATTTTGCAATTTATATTTTAAGCAAGTTTTCTTCTTTAAATTTAGTTTAGTAATAAAAGGAAATGTTATAATTATTGGGAAATGGTCACTTCCATATGTAGAATTAAGTGTACGCCATAATAGAGACAGAGCAAGACTTGGAGTACAAATAGAGAGGTCAACAGCACTAACACATTCATTGGGATTAGTTAGACGTGTAGCAGCACCAGTATTTAATAAACATAAGTTGTTACGATCTAAAATATCAAGTAAATGTTCACCATAGCTGTTTGTAAATGAACTACCCCAGGATTGGTGATGACTATTGAAGTCACCAAGAATCAAAAAAGGTTTAGGAAAGCGGCATATTACATTATTTATTTCACTAAGTATAAAAATAGATGGATGTGGCACATAAATTGAAACAAAACAAATATTATTGATGATAGCTCCTACAATACAATAATCATTACTTGAGGGTAATGATAAGATATTATATTGATAAGTATTTTTAATCAAAAGAGCCACACCTCCGTGGCCATCTGGTCTATCTTGTCTTAGACAAAAATAACCAGAAATCTTAAAATTAAAACCTGGTTTAAGCCAGGTTTCCGAAAGGGATATGATAAAAGGATTATATTTATTTATTAAGTGTATAATATCTGTTTTTTTATTATTAATGCTCCTACAATTCCATTGAACCACTTTGGCCAACTGGTCCATTGTGGTGACTGAGGTTTTCTATAGCTTTAAGCAAAGGGGCAACGTCGGACGGTCCATAATTATTGTTTTGAGTTAGAAAATTAATAAGTGAAACAATCATATCTGTGACTGTTATATTTTGAGCGCTATTTTTATTATGAGTAATAACAGTACCATTACCACTGCTACTAGGCATATTGTAGTCTCTTATAATATTATTATGCTCTGTCTGATTGTATCCTTTATTAAAGTGGCCAGATGAAAATTGCTTAGGTTGAATGTATACTGTTTTTTTATAAGAACGATCATTATTATGAGTGTATGGTTGTGAAGGTGATGTTGCAAAACTTATAGTGGGCTTTGAAGGATTAGACATTAATACATCTGAAAAGGATTTCCCTACTGGAGGGTGAAGCTTAGCTGCCTCGAAATATGATATGTTATTATTTGACATGGAAATTTTGATACTCCTCTGTCTTTCATATTCTGGACATGAACGCTTAATAGCTAAATGGAGACCATTGCAGTTACAACAATTTGCATTTGCTTCCTCCACTGAACAGCCATCACCCGAGTGGTCTTGTCCGCACTTATAGCAACGAGGCTTTGAACGGCATTGCAATTTAGTGTGCCCAAAGCGACAACAGTTATAACATTGCACAGTTGGAAATATATAACGGTCAACTGTCAGAGAATTATAACAAAGGTATACCCTAGGTGGAAGCATTTGGCCATCAAAAGTCACAACAACTGACTGAGTGGGCTTCCATAAGACAGAACCATCTATAATAACTTTATAATTCAATCGCCTTATTTTAATAATATCACCACAACCTGTAGGTAAAGACATTTTCTCTTTGATTTCCTCTGGTGACCAGTCCTGTGGAACTCCGCGAATAAGACCCATACGAGTTACATTAAATGAAGGGATAAAAGCCTTATAATTGTTATCTATTATATTTTTGTCAGCAATAAAACTGTTTGCCATCTCAAATTTAGAAAATGATAGTGTTATTCTATTTCTACCTATTTTCTTGACACTACCATCAACAATGTTATAAAAATTATTTTTCCTAAGGAAATTACCAAACTGTACAGGGTGTAACGATGTGGCGTCATTAAACGAGGTCTGCTCCCGTTGGACATGTACAACATAAGGCGGTAAATCATTAGCGGTATAAACTTTTCGACCAGGAAAATTGGTAGTAGCTTGAGAGTGTGATAAATCATTTTTCGTAGGAGGTTCTGGTGGAGGTAAAATTGCAGGGCTTAAATTTAATTTGTCCGATTCGTTTGTTGTATTACAAATAGATTGTTCATTGGAATGATTAGTGGAATCAGAACATATGCAACCTGCAGTTTTTCCCGCCAATTTATTTTTACGTTTCTTTTTGTTGCAATGCTTGCTTCTTTTCCTACCATTGCTAATAGACCACTCAGTCAGATCAGTGTCAAGGCTGGACTCATCTTGACTCATAATTACAACATTATGACCAACGAAAGGCACCGACCCACCAGGGTCAGGTGGATCGTTCATTATATATAATGCATGAAAAAAGTAACTTACCTACTAAAATGTCAAAAATATACAAATATACAAACAATCACTAAATATATACAATTAATACTAATCACCTGATACGAAAAACTAATAAAATACAATAAGAAAACAAATTAAAGCAAAAAACACTCCCGCCTACTTCAACGTTTCCCGCCTTTTTTTTTTCATTCTATTCTTTGTCCAAGTGCACTGCACGTGAAGATGACATTGACATTATCACTTCGTGACATTGACAGCTGAGTTGTTTTTTTTTATTGTTTTGTCCCTAACGGGACGGATACAGCCCTGTCTGTATTTATGTCTTCTTTCTTGATGTTTGCATTAAAATATGGGCGTCGCACATTTTAATGCATCTGGGAGTGCTTGGAAAGAAATGCAACAGACCTCATGACTGTGACTGATGAGAATTGTATAGTGGGATTTCCAACCACTATACAATTCTCAACACCACATACAAAAAACCTTTACTTCAATGATTCCTCATAACTGTTCGTCAACACCTCTGAGTAAGTAGTTTCCTTATTCATAGGTCAAAACGGATGCTTAGGCAACAAAACGAGACCACTTTCACTGCACAAAATCCACTCCGAAGCAATTTTGAATTATCGAAATAAAGATCGACATCCAGATGCCATGATTTCCCGCCAAACACCCTTTTTTTTGGTTAAATTTTCCGTTACGGGACGGCAAAGGGACCTAGCCCATACAGCCAAGTCTTCAGTTTCATCTTCTTTCTTGATGTTCTCTTGACCATCTGATTCTGCATTGTTCCGCATTTAATATTCAGAGACTGCTCCTGATAGATGGCCTAATAAAGATCTATAAAGACGAAGAAATTCCCCGCCTCTTGCCATCTATTCTTGGAAACTACAGTACATACGAAGTCATTTACAACTATATAAATTCGATATTTGGAAATTTGTAAATAAAGTCGACACTTCAAGATAGACACCATACCACTAAGTACCATACCATACATGAAGTCTGGACAAACCTATTAAAAACTCGACTCAGTCGAACAAAACTGACAGGCTTGATGGCTACTGCCAAAGCCGTTAAACTTTAAATAAAAAAAGAAAAGGTGTTTGGCGGGTAATCATGGCGTCTGGATGTCGATCTTTATTTCGATAATTCAAAATTGCTTCGGAGTGGATTTTGTGCAGTGAAAGTGGTGTCGTTTTGTTGCATAAGCATCCGTGTTGACGAACAGTTATGATGAATCATTGAAATAAAGGTTTTGTGTATGTGGCGTTGAGAATTGTATAGTGGTTGGAAATCCCACTATACAATTCTCATCAGTCACCATCATGAGGTCTGTACCATGCGTTTCTCTCCAAGCACTCCCTAGATGCATTAAAAAGTGTGGCACCCACATTTTAATGCAAAAATCAAGAAAGAAGATGAAACTAAAGACTTGGCTGTATGGGCTAGATCCCTTTGCCGTCCCGTAACAGGGAAAACTTAACCAAAAAAAAAAAGAAAAAAAAAAAAAAAAAAAAAAAAATAGACCCCTATCAAAGGAGCCAAAGAGTATATTAATCACAGAGCCTTTAGACAACATGCTCACGCTTACAAGCGAGTCGGTTTGTCTAATCGCTAACGCTTCAGCGATAGCGATTATCGTTTGGTAGCCAAAGTGACAGTAACGTAGCGATCGCTTAATCGAGGCGTCGTATCGATAACTCAAAATTTTTGTCTATAGTTAGCGAGAGAAGAAATGTCAAAAATTGAAAATGACAAACTAACATAACCTAAATAAATTAAATTTATTTCATGAAGAGTTTTCGGCGTTTTCGCCACTTTGAATCTACTTATGAGTCCCATCGGTGGTTTGGTGGTTTACGATAATGTACCACACCACAAGTGTTGCGTACCGACCGAAGTAATTTACAACAGGACCTATAAGTTTCATCAATTTCATAGAATCATTTCTATTTTCTATGAAAAGACATACCTAGGTTATAGTTCCTAGTGAAAAAACCATAAAACATGCATCTACCTACGTGCCCTATATAAACATTTTGAGAAAAAAATTGTCATGGAGATAAATTGAAGAGTGGTGCTTGTCCATCTTTATTTTTGAAACTCGAGATATCTTACCATGAACTGTTGAATACTGAGGAATACCATCAACTGTTCCCACAGAAATAGGTAATATTTTATTAACATTTGTCTATCTAACAATACATATATTCTTATTAACCATTATTTTGCACGTGTAGTTACAAATTTAATTAAATTTGTACATTGCAAAAGTTAAGCCAAGATGACTTTGATGACTACGTCTCTTAATGATATATTTTTATTTCATTTTCAGATCAATTCCGTGATAAGAGTTACTCGAGAAAGCGTCATGATCATTCTTTTGGACCTTATGAGCGAAAACCACATAAGATAGCTTGTCTAGAAGTTTCTGGTATTTGTATTATGTGTTTTTAATATTTTATGAGATTTCTCAAAAGACAGGAATAATTATGATTATTTCATTCTGTATGTGGTCTTGATCGCAGTTTAAAATCAGTATGTACCTACATCTTGAATCAGAAAGCTCCACACAGCACTTTCTATTAGGTTTATCAAGTTACCCAATATTCTAAGCCATTACCTAATTAATCTAAGCAATCTGTAAGCAATCTAAATTAACCACTCCACCACAACAGCATCAAATTAACGTCTAGTTATACAGAATTTCTGAGTGATTATCTTTTTCTCTCTAGATAAAAAGGTTTAATCAATTTTCTGTGAATTAGTGTAGAATTAGTATATAAATTATTAGGAAAATAAATCCTGTAATTTTCAACCTAAAGTTAAAATGCTTATTTTATTTTTCAGATGATCATCAGCAAACCAATTGACAAATAACCATTATAATTATTTAATGAGTTACTGTAACACCTACAGTTGCATCAGGTGAAATACTGGGTCAGGAAAAATATGTAAGCAGTATTATTCTTTGAAAAGGCCCTGGAAACTGACATATACAACAAGCAAGGATGACATTGTTGGATTTGTAGACTTAAATGAAAAATCGAGTAACTTTGCTGACCATGTTAGCTTTATGTAAAAAATAAATAAAAGATTAATGTAATTGTTTTATTTTATCAAAACTAGGAATCTTCAATCCTGGAGGAATAAAACTTTGAATAATGAGGAACAGAAAATCTAATTAATGTTTCCTGTTGCTCAAAATTAAAAGTTACATATAATTAAATAAATTAACATTATAAAACTTTTATTTAATGATTCTTCTTAACAGCTCGTCGTCATGGATGTTTGTGCATGAATATAACATCAGTTTCACTGCACAAAATCCATTCCGAAACAATTTTTACTATCGAGTCAAAAAATCTACATCCGGAAGATATAGATTCACGCTATACACCACGCATTCACAATGTTCATACAAAAACATCAACAAATAGTTTTATGTACATACATACAAATACCTTAGGTCTGTTATTTTAGGGGGCGAATGATCTCCTGTTTCATACAAATAAATCCCTAACATGAAAACTTTCACAAGCACACAAATAGTTTTGATTGTAAAATAATGTGAAATTGTTGTTAAGTTCCATAGGCATTTCTTTTGTCACCAGTGTTCAAAATGTGGAATATGTAAATCTATCTCCAAATAATAAATCAATCAGGCATTTTATTAAAGTTTTCTATTAGTTTCACAGATTAGAGAGTCTATAGTTTTTAGTCTCAAATATGTTTTGGGTGCATGAGATACACTCATTGTTACGGGCAGCCCACAACAAATTAAGATAATGTATTTTTAAATGATAACCTAAGCAAACAATTCATCATCATAACATAACAGCCTTTTTAATTACACTCACTGGACACAGGCCTCTCCTTGTTATCTGAGAAGGTTTAGGCAGTAGTTCACCACACTTGCCCCTATGCAGATTGGTGGACAGCATATAAGGTGATCAATACCCCTTATCTGATCCATTAGCTTCCTTCTACGACGCCTATTTATAGATATAGGGTTGGTGGTGCTATTCTACTCTGCCAGCATGACACGGTCATGAGAATAACTATTACATATAAACTTTAATATACAACCACTGTGTACAAATAATGTATATTCTTACTAAAAAATACAACTATTCAATTTCAAACCCATTTAATACCGAAAATGTTTTACATTATAATCTAAATTTATTACAGTATTAACACTATTTTGATTATTGTTTTTATTTTTCGGTGTGTCCTCCTGACACGTAGGCCTCATCCAGCCTTTTCCATAGGTACTAATCTAATCTGTTCTTGGCCAACCATAACCACAAAGGCTCTGCTACCCTCTTAATGTCATCTGACCATCTCCTCTTCTGTCTGCCCTTTTTCCTCTTACATTGATACCTGAATGGGTCCCCCATTCAGTAACATCTCTTGTCCACTTCTGTATGTTATTTCTAAGTATGGGCTCCGTCCATTTCCACTTTAATTTCTTTATCTTTTCCACTGTATCCTCCAGCTGTGTTAAGGGCTATTGCTTTGACTTTCTGTCCTTCCTTCCATAAAAGTATATCCCAGAATGCACCTCTACAAACTTTAATAACACTATATTACGCCTACGTAGCGTATGAAATAATAAAAACTATTTTTTTTGCTGATATTTTAATCAATAACGTTTTTCACAAGCGTTTTCTACATGGTCTCGGCGATCGAAAGCCAAGCGATCGACCGAAACGCTAGTTTGTCGGTTTCGAGTCTCAAAGCTGCATGTTGGCTACGCATTGTATGGGAAGTTAGCGAGCGACGCCTTCTATTGCTTGCGTTTCGGTTCAATAGAAACGAAAACTGACATTTGGCTAGCAATTTTCGACTCGATTATTTTGATGACGTCACTTTTCGATTGCTTATGTCAATCCCATACATTTTTTGACTTAGCGATAGCGAGAGCGATTGTCGAAGTGCATGTTGTCTAAAGCCCCTGAAAGGAGCCTTCTTCAACCTTCTTCGTAGCTTCTTGTTCTAATCCATAGGTGTCCCGGTTTAAAGTAAAACTCATAGGATTATTATTTTTTATGTACCTACATCAATGACGTAGGCATTGACCTACATATTGTAACTAAAACGTAGTGATTACCTTCTCTGTGATTGTAACTATCACAGATTAGAGAGTATAGTAACTATGTCATTGGGGTAAAAGAATGATTATTAAAGAAACAAGATATTTCTTAAGTTACAGTTAAAAGATCTCTGTGTAAGCAATCCTGGGAATTAATCAATCTAGTTCATCAAAATGAAGCCTACTGTGGCTGCTGATGAAATGTTTCCGGAAGGTGTTGGACCTTATATGGATTTAGAGGAGGTAAGTTTTTATTCTAAACATTATTGTATTTGGGGGGTAGTATCTTTTAACTGAAGAGCAACTGCCGATTTATGTTAACGTTGCCTGTCCAGAGTATTTTGCTTCAAGTAGCCAGCCATGACGTCCAATTATCAAAATTTTTCATTTCACAAAATTTTTAGTCTTCAAGCCACGTGAGATTTTACATTTTAGCTTATTTTGGAGTGATGGCTTGGAATGATGTGACTTGGAGCAATTGTGAGTTTCCCCAATCATTCCCCAGTCAGTGAGTTATGAATTCTTGTTGCAGGCAGGAGGCCCTTCTAACCTTCTTATGGATTTAGCAGCAAATGAAAAAGCTGTACATGCAGATTTCTTTAATGGTATAGTAATCAATTTTCTTTAGGCTGCCTGCTGACTGACATTTTGGTGTTTTTTTTTTTTTTTCATGTTGATAGACAAAAAAAAATTGTTTGTATGATGTGACAAGAACAGCTAAATTATATTTTCTATTTTCAGCTAGTTAAGTTACCAATACCTAACTCATTAAAAATAGAAAATATAATTTAGCTGTTCTTGTCAGATCATGCAAAACAATTTTTTAAAGTCATCTAAGGTGAGGGGGGCAAAGTGCGCCATATTTTTTGCATAGTTGACTTTGGTGCTATATTACTTGTGTTTAAGTTCACGAATGACACTAGTCGTGGTTCCCTAAGTATCTGTGATGTTTTGCAACAACAATCAATGTCGTGTCATGAGAATCTGACAATAAATTAATGATTTTTAGCATAAAATTTGAATTTGTAACTACCAGGCGCACTTTGCCGACAAATCGGGGAAGTGCGCCTTATATTAATAAAACGCAATAATAAAGCATTAGAATAAAAAACAGCCTCAGATTATTATAAAAAAACAAGCAACAAAACTCATGATATTTAAATTTATTTCATAGCTACATTCTAGAAGAATCTTTTTAATTAAAACTAAATTTCGGCTAAATGCGCCATACATTCTCAAGTCAGAGGCTGTGAACCTTTTTTCTATACATATATAGATAATAGAGTGTAAAGTTGAATTTTTCTTTTACTTACGATGGGAATACCATCATGGCATAAGACTACTTATTTGATATCAATAATATAAGAAATAAAAAGTTAGTCATTGAAATTAGTTATTTATTAAGTATAGGTACATACTACAGAAACCATTTTTTCCATTATATGCAACCATTTTGCCATCCTTTGTTCTCTCTTATTTAAATACTGGTGGTCTGCCTAGACTTGATGACTTTTGGCCCCTTCGACCTGTGACGTGGTCCATAATACCTAGTCTTTTTGGTACTTATAGCAAATGTTGATGCGGCTGCATACCCAGACATCCTACCCGATTGAACAGCTTCCACTGAACTCTCTGGACCAGGAAGGACCTTCAGTTTTTCTTTCATAGCGCTCCATCTTAAACAAAAACCACCAATGTAGTAAAAAAAAGTACCAACCTATCAAAATCGCGACAAAAAATTGTGTAGATATATTTCACTAATAAACGTATATGCAAATTACATCTAAATTGGTTGAAGATGACCTACTTTACAATTCATTTGCAAGATTTGACCTGACCATACAAACAAGCAAACATACATTGCAAGTTAAATAAAAAGCATGTAAAAAAGACATATTTTAAAAGGTTTGTAACCTCTGGATTGCGGCGAAGTGCGCCATATAAAAGTCAGTATGGCGCACTTCCCCAACTATACAAATTTGAGGTAGGAATATTTAACTTGCATAAAATATATAAATTTTACTAGATAGGAATGATATAAAGTCAGAATCTTAAAGCAAATTATTTAAATTGTGCACTTACCTCACTCGTTTATTTGTAAAAACTCGAATTCTTGAGATTTACGACGATGATCGCCCCATAGTCAACTCGCTTCACCACTTTGAATATCAGTGAAAATAAAATGTCACGTGTCTCCAACTCGTATGTCTAGAGCCATCTGTGACTATTACCAAGTACTATGATTTAGTTTGTAGCATCGACAAAAGGTGTCACTATTAGTATCCAATCGGTAGTTTTCGAGATATTTGTGGGAGGTGCACTTGCCCGCTAGGCGCACTTTGCCACATTCACCTTACTTAAAATAAAATAAAAATGTAAAATGTCAGTTAGGAGTTCTTGTCACTTCGTCATCAATATTTTACTCTCCTAAATTATGAGTAAACTTACTGACCTGGAAACCAAATCTTTTGTTCAATATTATTAGGCCTCTTGTCCACCTCACAGTTTTTTTGAGTACAGGAAAAACACAGCTGAACCATATGGCTAATGGCACATTAGCCGGTTCAGTTAGGTGTTTCCTGGCCAAGCTGCAGGATGTGCATCATCAATTTTAATAAGAAAAATATTATCATTGCGTATTACATATCGTCACCTCCACGGCAAACTTACGAATCTGCAGTTTTTGTAAATTTGACATATCTAAAAAAAATTGCACCTTATGTTGTACTACATAGGTGTGATCCATTCATTGTATTTAAAAACAGCAGGATTTTGAAAATCAAATGTATCTAAGAATTTATTACATCTGCATCATAACAAAAGTTATTATCAATTTAATGTTTCAAAACGCTCTCCTGTAAAATTTGTTTTTTGCAGTTTCGTAAGTTTACCATAAAGGTGACGATATTGTTACATTGTAAATTGTTTCCCTACCTGCAGCTAGTACTGCACATTTACGTTAATCATTATTTAAATATCAATTACATTTGAATAATCATAGAAAGTAATTAGTTTTTCTCTTAAACAATACCACTGAATATCTGCGAATTAGTTTCAATTTATCATTGTCATTATTCTATTCTTAATTAATGGTATCACGTCGCATTAAACGTACGCATTTTGCCAATGTCAAGTGAGAATGTAACTCAAGTAACAAAAAATTGTACGGTTGATTTGGGTTAAAAAATGGAGTCTCTCAACACATGTTTTTACAACAAGAACTCTGGAGAAACTCCTATTGTCGTCATTATCGGATCATATCTCCAACTAACATACACCACGCCTGGAGTTACATACAACATTTTCTCACAGTAAAATGTCCTTTTGGATAAATATTGACTAGTTTTTAAACAAATAAATTCTTCTTCTTTTAAATTAATGGCGATCGCGAAACATAAAGATTACACATTGCACCAATATCAAGTGAAAATGTAGTTAAAGTAACCAACAATTGTTCGGTAGATTAGAGTTTAAAATGGAGTCTCTCAACACATGTTTTTGCAACAAGAACTCAAGAGAAACTCAAATAACAATAACAAAATCAAGTCATTATATTGTAGACCTGTCATCTGTCAATCTTAGGAGAGTGCTAGCGATTTAGCGATTTCTAGTGTAAACAGAAACACTTGTCTATGTCTATGACTATCAATATTATGATCAAAATTAAAAACAGCGGGTTTTTGACAAAATTGACAATAATTACTTAATTTTTTATTTAAATCCTCTTTTTTAATGTAATACATAATGATAAAATAACACATTAAATTGACATAATCCCTACTAATATTATAAATGCGTAAGTAACTCTGTCTGTCCGTTAAGCTTTCTGAAAAATGATTTAGCTGACTATAGACAGAATAATTCTTTCTTAAAAACTATTTTGCAAACAAGATTCTAAAGCCTTTTTTAATAATGTTCTTTACAATTTATCCAAGGAAGACAACTGATTTGATACCTACCCCTATTTTATTTTACAATTTCAAAGCGCCACACTTGCCAGAAATTACGTCGCGGATCTTTCGCGAAGTAAAGCCAATACATGTAATTGCATATAAATTACAAATAACGGTCACACTACGCGGAAGACCGGTCGTTCCGTCGCGAACTATCGGTCGCTCCTTGGCGGACCGCTCGTGTCTGCTCCGTCCTCCGCGCACCGCTCTCCCGTCGGCATAAGATCGGCAACGTCGCATTCCAGGTATTTGTATGCATCGCGCCACATTCGGCGGATAACTCGCGGCGACGGCGTGGGCGTACACAGGATGTTCGACACTGAACGATTTATTATCGAAGTGCAAAATAGAGTTTGCCTTTGGGACTATAGAGAAAAGCCGGATAGAACGGCAAAGACATGAACATGGGAAAATTATTTTACGACAGTTGGGATAGTGAAATAGAAAGAAAACAGTATAGCCGTTCAAGTTTTGTGTTTTGCTTGGTAATATAGATTGACTCCCGCAGAAGTTAGACGTCGGAATTTCTGTCAAGTGTGGCGCTTGTCTAAGAGCCCATGACAGCCAGGCCTTCGCTATTTTATAAAGGCTCCAAGTTTCTGTATGTATGTCCCCTATACAGGTAAGAACAGGTAAGGCCTATGAAACTTGGGTCGCTATGGCTTACGCAGGTAACAGATAATAAAGTCTTATATATTCACGACATTTTTACAAATAAAATACCTATGTAAAAACTGAGCTTCATACTATAACGAATTGAAGACCCAATTTTATACACCCTGATTAGCTGTCACCTGCCGAAGCCACCGTCACCCAGGTTTCATAGGCGGTGATCGTTTTTATCTGTGTCGCAGGCAGGCGGATAGTATAACACGCCGTATTACAAAACCGCGCGGCGGATTGTAGCCAGTGAGAGTGATGAGATGAGTGACAATAATTCTATTCCGCTTGGTTATAAAAATAATAATCTGAACCTAACAATAATAAGCGATCTCTATTTGATTATACATACTAATATTGATAGAATCTACTATTCTATAGTATACATACAATCTATAGTATACATACATATTCATAGAAACCAATGCTCTCCTTGTTTCTAATCCTAATATTTTACTTATTTGGATTTGAAAATAACTTTGTATTAGTATTTATATTGCATTGTTTCAGATTTCGAAGACCTATTTGATGATGAAGACTTAAAATAGAGTGTTTAGGTATATTTAATAAATAATTTAAACTAAATTTTGTTTTCATTTTTCTTAGAATGGCTTTTGGACATTCTGAAACCTAACACAGATTCATTCAAATTTCCCTTCATTTTAAAAACTACTAATGCTGGCTTACGGTTTTACCGACTACTATACCAACGCAAATAAAGAAATATGATAACTCATTTCTATATCGCACAATCAAGAAACTATAGGTATTCATTGCCTACAAGTTTGTTCGTTCTCCCTTACAATCTTAGATCATTCAATACCTTTTTACTTTCTCGTATACTTACGTAGTATATAGTATTATATTATCTGTGGTAGTATAGAGGAAGTCTTGTAATCGTCAAAAAATTAGTCCCTGACTCCAAAAAACCCGATTTTGGAATTGTCTGTGCGTTAGCACGATAACTCGAGTATGCTTTAACTTATTGCAACCAAATTTAACATGCATGTATAACATTAAAATATAAGGTTTCTATTAACAGTCGTCGATCACGAAAGTTAAGCAACCAAGTGCACGGTCGGTACTCGGATGGGCGACCAAAATTTAACATGCATGTATGACATCAAAATATAAGGTTTCTATCAACTTTTGAGTCGTTTCCGGTATACGAGAAAGTCAAGGGGAGACCACTCCCGATTTTTTTGTTATTTGGTTGGCAGCATCACTGCATGGCCATTTTTTTATTTACAGGAAATGTTTTATACGTACCAGGGTTATGTGGGAGTCATCAATCCTTAAGATTGGCATACCCACTAAAAACTGTCAGATCCCTTCTCTCCGCATATTGGCGGTTGCACGGGAACGTTTATTCATCCGCACGGACCGTCTGCGGTTGGCTCAACAGGCCTCTCCTCCCACACTTGGGGAAAAGAGGGCATTCCAGGGATCTTGGATGCCCACTTACTCACCAGGGCATATTAGCAAGCGTTGGGGCCCTATCCCATCGCCTGCCGCCCTGACTACGGTAGCTGGAGCGTTGCGAATAGCCTTCTCCGCCTTCCCGTACGCTTCCAGCGGCTTGGGGCTGCAAGGGGATCGCTCTCTCGTGCCCGTTCTGCGGCCTCTTTCTGGAGCATAACTTGCTCACAGGAGGTGGCAACTACCTCCCACGATGGCGCACTGTCGACTATAGCCTTAACAATGTTCGACAGTGAGAGATCCGATCCACACACTGTAATGACGCTATTGCGCTGCTGAGACCACACTGGACAGGTTATCATTGTGTACAACGCAGTGTCATCAGCATCGCCACACTCGTGACAGCTAGAACTCGTCTCCCGGTCCTGTGCAGAAAGTGACCGAAGCAGCCGTGCCCGGACAACACCTGCACAAGCCGGTAAGAGAGGGAGCCATGCTGCCGTTGCGCCCAATCGGTCAGATGTGGCCGTATTCCCGCTATGGTCGACTGGCCACTAGTGGGCACCTCAAGTCGCCGTGTCACTGCATGGCCTGCCTGATGGTAAGCAAGCAGTCTCCGTAGCCTATAGATGCTTGCAACACTGACGTAATTTTCACTCACAAATACACAAGTTTATTTGCCAAATGTGACTAGACTGGTCAAAAGGAGACTAGGCGCCTGCTGCGGCCGGTTCTGCCGCCCTGCTGACTTCCAGGTGTGAAATGTAACATATGTGTATTGTGAATCGTGCTCTACAAAGTTTACATATTACCTTCACTTTTGAGATTTGTAAAACTCACGAGTATTTTACAATGTATTTTGATGACAGTTATGGTGAAATGTTGGTTCAAACTTTCTATAAAAACATTGGGAGACGCACTATATTCATAATTGTTCTTGATACAGAAGCACATTGCTGTAGAATTGCAAGATTGCTATGCTATTCAGCTATACTATTCAAATATCATTTGATAGCTAGCTGGTGTTAGTAGAGAATATTTGCTGAGACCGTTTTGTATTGTGTAGGGAGACCTTGTGTTGCAAAGGTTGAATTATAAAAAAAATCCAATATCAATATTATAAAACAACGTATTTTGTTTAATTCATAAAACATTAAAACGACAATTTTATGTGCAGCAACTTACATAATTATAATGCTATTTTTATAATAACCAACTATCTAAATAACACTAAACTTATAAAATATGCCCATTTGTACGGAAATAAATATTCCACCACACTGTAATTTAAATCATTTTATGTTTGTATTTTTTATGTCCAAGAAAACTTCTCAATGTTATTTAGCAATCTCAATTATCCCTTGTTTGCCGGTATTTGATTTAAACCCATTTTTATACAGGTACTATACAACGTGATTAATTAATAATTATTATGTTAAAAATATGGTTACGCAGTCGCACTCTTGCGCGCGTACATTTCAGGCCTCACTTGTCCCCAACCCCAAAAGGGAAAGTCCAATCAGATCTGGTGTATACTTTAGATCTGAACCGTCTATTCAGATATTGGTGGCAGCTTGAAGTCCAATCAGATCTGGTGTATACTTTAGATCTGAACCGTCTATTCAGATATTGGTGGCAGCTTGTAATGGCTGGCACCGAGGACTAAGGGCCGATGCACACAGCGAATCACAGCGCAGCATATTTTTCAAAGCCGCCACCAAAATTAACAACACTATAGAATGGTGAAATAATACGGGGATGTGTTATTTTTTTCAAAATCATTGGGATCGATTCCTGGCTAGGATTATTGATTTTACAAAAATCCAATGATGCAGTTTTTGTTTCCATCAAAATCGGGCTCGCGACTCCTTTGAGCATTTTTCGATATTCCTTATAGTTTAGGATTTGACCCTGAAGGCCCACTTGCAATAATTAAGCCGGAACATACACGTGCAATCTATGCATATAATATACAGGGTGAATTTTTCCCCTGTATATTATATGCATAGATTGCACGTGTATGTTCCGGCTTAATAGGTATGTATCAAACACGTTGTATAAGGATAATATAATATGTACCACATACACCCGCCCACACATAAAGCGATTTTTGCTTGGGTAATATAATTAATTATGTTATGGAAGAGTGGCTTATTTCTGGTACGGACGCACTTCGCGTCTAAAAGAAATAGTCTACCTTTGTTCTTGACTGTAAGACCGTGTTTATGAATAAATACTTTTTCATTTTCTTTTCATTTAAAAAAAAATGTTAAGTACGCGCCTTATATTCGGTTACAGTGTGTTGTAATATAACCAAAGCTACTTCAATTTGTACTAAGATCGATGCAAAATGGTTTTGTTATTTACAGAGCATGCAGGCACATTGCATAAGTTTAGTATTAAACATTAAGGCCTTTCTCCCACGAGGCTAATCACAAGCGACTCGCGTTTTGTACGCGAATCCTACCAGTTTCTCGTAAGTAGCCGCCATACAATTTTGCCATTTCCGCACACAACGTAACACGCTGATAGGTCGTATGGAAGTTAGCAAAGGTTGGAAAAACATAAAACGTAATTTAAAAAAAGTTTTATACTTAAAAAGCTATTTACAGTAATCTACAGAAGTTTGTATGTGTTTTATTTGCAAAAAGTACCCTAAAAAATGTTACCTAAATTACCTGTTCCATGCAATGGACGAAGCGATTTATAACGTTTTTACAAATATAATACCTATGTACTCTACCAGTCTCTATAAGTAGCCGCCATACAATTTTTCCATGTTCCGCACACAACGTGACACGTCGACAACGCGTTTGAAGTGTACGCGTGGCATAAAAATGGAGGCCGAACAAGAAGTAATCATAGAATTTGTACATGAAGTTGAAAAATATCATTGTTACTATAATTATGTTATATTAAAAGAAAAAACTTAGCATCATCTTTTTCATGTAGTTTCCCTGACAGCAACGAATGCTCTACACATAATATACCTTTCAAGATACGATGTACCTAAAATCTTCTTCGTCTATATGTACTTGTAATAAATATTAACATATTGACTGCGCATGCATTATAGGTATGTAATGAATATCCAACTCAGCCATGATGTTCGTGCATTACATATTGCATTGCATGCATTGGTTAACAAACTCCATGACTTTTGTGCTTAAATTTTAATGAAATTTAATAATAATTCTTGATTCGTGATTATTGCCATTGTAAATAAATCATATCTAATCAACATATCGAAAAAAAAACCTGGAGGTCTCGTGGTACTTTGCCTGTACAGTAAAATGTTTTAAGTAGAACATCTTCATCGCTAGAATTTCCACAGCTCAAGAAAGTTGTACATTAAAATAGCAAAAGAAGCTTAGATGAGACGAACAGCAACTTTACAAGAAGTGAGTAATCATTTATTAGAGCGTTTTTAAAATTTTAACCTGTAGGTCGTCATAGGAGGTTGGGGATGAAATACGAGATGAAAGTTCTTATATAAAAAAATAAAAATTCTGCCTGACACAGCTATTCCACGTGGACGAAGTCGCGGGCAAAAGCTATTATTACAATAAAACAAATGAATATATTTTTTATTTCACCAATTATCTAGTATTTTAGTATTCGGCTGGATAGTGCTTGTGTATTTTCGGTACTCGAAATTAGAGATAAAACGGATATCCGGAAACTATCCGGTATCCGGCCTAAATTTACTATCCGGCCGGATACCGGATAGTAACTCAATATTCGGCCGGATACCGGATATCAAAAAATTCGATATTTTCCCATAATAAAATGGCAATACATTAATCTTTGTGAGATAAATATCAATAAAATGCCTTATAATTATGACGGCTTTTATTTAAAGTCGAAAAAGTTACACAAAAGCTTCCTAAAAAACTAAAATTTTCTAGAGATCACTCTTCTGATAAATTCATAAATAGTAACTTTCTTAACTACATTTTTTAGTAAAAACCGCCCGAATTGATATGATCGCGTTTGCGGCGCCAAACTCGTCACGAAATGCAACGAGACAATGGGCGGAATATCCGGCCGCACAGCGCGCCGGATATCCGGTATCCGGCCAAACAACAATCCGTTTCATCTCTACTCGAAATCGGAAAAAAACGGATGGCAACAGGTGCACTGTGCACAAAAAAAAGCACTGAAAAAAATCGACTTGCCTCAGGCGGGACTCGAACCCGCACCTTCCACAATCCGGGTGGACGCGTTGACCAATTTCGCCACCGAGGCACTGCTTTTCGCTGTCGAAATTTGTCAGTGCTTGGTGCTTATGTTTTTATGGTAAACATCGTTTCATCAAATCTTTGAAATTTGCACTTCCAAGACCCGAACGAAATATTTTTGCAAATATTTGACGCCCAGCTAAGATGAAACTACCTTACATTATGGAATAATTTTATTTTTGCGTTTACAAACGCGTAAATATAATACTAGAAAAATGCACTGAAAAAAATCGACTTGCCTCAGGCGGGACTCGAACCCGCACATTCCACAATCCGGGTGGATGTTTACCATAAAAACATAAGCACCAAGCACTGACAAATTTCGACAGCGAAAAGCAGTGCCTCGGTGGCGAAATTGGTCAACGCGTCCACCCGGATTGTGGAAGGTGCGGGTTCGAGTCCCGCCTGAGGCAAGTCGATTTTTTTCAGTGCATTTTTCTAGTATTATATTTACGCGTTTGTAAACGCAAAAATAAAATTATTCCATAGTCTGTAAATGCTATGAAAGAAAGTGTATAGTCGCGTGCTAGGCGAAAGTGATGATCATCGACTGAATTACATATCCATTGCAGTGTGTACACGAAAAGTGCCATAATAGCGTGTCGTGTAAAACAGCAATGAAATTGATGATCACAGAGGATGCACACATCGTACATTCACTCATTGATCATCAATTTTAACTGTCAAAAAAAATTAAAGGTTTCAACTTCAAGTACAAATAATTTGTACTTGAAGTTGAAACCTAGAATTATTCTATGTTTACTTCTTGTTGTTCCCCCCATTTTTATGCAACGCATATTCGACTCGGGCAGAAAGTAGCATACGACTCAAACACTTTGTGAGCTGAACATGGCGAAATTACTTCTTGTTAAGTTGTTCTATTTTTCCTTAATGTACTTACAACTTTCTAGATCCGTCGAGTAAAAAGTGGAGTGATTCTAGCGATGAAGATTCTACTTTATATTTATTACAAAAATACACGAAAGAGAAGATTTTCGATACACCCGTATCTTTAAAGAAATATTAAATGTAGAGCATTTGTCGCCGTCAGGGAAAAACATGAAAAAGATGATGATAATGTAATGCTGCCTAGGGGCCCATTCTATGAGGCATGAAACCTGATATATTATTTTTAAATTAGCAGTAGTATTTTATGAATGATGGTCGTAAAATTTTTGCTTTTATTGTGTAATTTTATCGTTATGTTATACAGTGTAGGTTAGATTATCGTGGCCCGCTAAGTGTAGCATCAGTGACTAAGTGGACCAGCGGAAAACTAGGTTGAGTATGGCTGATTTAGCATAGAGAAATTGTATGGCAGCTACTTAACGATAGACTGATAAGATACGCGTACAAAACGTGAGTCGCTTGTGAATAGCCTCGTGGTAGAAGGGCCAAAGGCCTAACACCTTTGTAAATATACATAATGGGGGGCCGCGCGTTAAGGCGCGGTTCGTGTTCGCTAGACGTCCACATCGCTGCTGTCATCACTGTACTCCTGGCCGTCGGGTTCTTCCGGCTCCTCATCAGCCTCCGCCTCCCCTTCTAATGCCTCCTCGTCGTCTACTGTTTCTTCAATGTCATTGTCTTCTAATAAAGTTGTCAACTTTGGGACCTCGCCTCTACCCATTTCTGTAAGTGATAAATGTATATAGATAAACACTGTGAATAACTAATAATATCTCCACGCCATGGCCGTGTGATGCCGGCAGAGCAGAATAGCACAACCCCATATCCTCCAATGGGTGTCGTAGAAGGCGACTAATATCAGCACACGGGTATTGATCACCTTATACTCCGTCCACAAATCCGCATTGGGCTAGCGTGATGGACTACTGCCTAAACCTCCTTCAATAACAAGGAGAGGCCTTGTGTCCCAGCAGGAATTCGACCGAATTAAAAAGGCTTTTATGATGATGTGGTGATGATATCTCCACGCAATCACCAATTATGCTAGATAATTGGTGATTGCGTGGAGATATCATCACGAATTTAAGTATCTTTAAGAACTTGTGTTATGGATACTACATAATGGACAAATTTAACATAATAGATATTTTATAAATAAACTTAAATAAATATACTGGGTGTAAAAGACATGAACCATGACTCAACAAATGTTCGTCTTCATCACGTAAACATTTGCTCCTACCAGGACTCGAACCCTTGATGTGTAGGCAGCGTCACTGACCACTCCACCATGACGGCGTCAAACTGAACACGACCTACCCTAATCTATACTAATATTATAAAAAAGGAAAGATGTTTGTTTGTAACGAATAAGCCCAAAAACATGTGTACCGATTTCAAAAATTCACCATTTGAACGCTACAATATTCATGAGTGACACAGGCTATATTTGATTTTAAAAACTAGACGAAGTCGCGGGTGGAGCGGAAGTTACCAATAAAATTGATTTATATAAATAAATATGGAGCAAAGCAGTCGGTAGATAACTTAGTTAAACCCAATGATAGAGGTATGGTTGTCCCAAAATATAATTCACACACTGGTATCATTTCCATAAAACAGTTCATGGCTGTCTTAGGTAGGTAAGACGTAGGTGAGTAGTATTAAAGTGTGAAGCAACTTTAGCCATTAGAGTTGATCTACTTAATTATTGCCTTAGCCAACATTAATAAATTCTAATAATAGTGTGTAAAAGCCTGCTGTCAACTAGCGTTCCTTCCTGCCGAAATGTTCAATCCATAAGGAATGACTTCTAGTTCTTTTTGTCGCTTCCCTCGCGCGTGCACGACGCGATAACCTTGACTTACGTTAGGAAGTCGCAGGAAAGCATGTAGAGATGACATTAGTTATGACATTAGCGGGATCAACGGTTGACGCCGTCGTGGTGGAGTGGTCAGTATAGCTGGCTTCACATCAAGCGGTCCGGGTTCGAATCCTGGTAGCGGCAAATGTTTGTGTGATGAACACGAATGTTTGTTTGCGAGTCATGGTTGTTTATATATTTATTTAAGTTTATTTATAAAAATATCTAAAATTATTATGTATATTAAAAAAAAAATGTCTGTTATCTAGTATCCGTAACACAAGTTCTTAATGATACTTACTTCGGGCTAGATAATTGGTGTGAGCGTGGAAATATATTATTATTATTATTATTATTATTATTTATACCTACGATGATTCTCTACAGTTTATCTATGAGGACAAGTCACACGAAATAAACGTTAGTGGATGACAGGCTATTGTGTTATGTTGAGTTGTTCTTAACGATCCCGAAAGCTAAGTAAGTATCAAGTGCGCGGTCGGTACTCGGAAGGGTGACCGAAATTTTTCCAACGCGATTTTGCTCTTCGGAAGACATATTAAGCTGATGGCCCTGCCTGCTGTCGATAGACAACAGTCGTTCCCAAGGTGAGTTGATGTCAGGCAGACCGCTGGCCGTAAAAATCAAATGCCAAAATCTATATAGAAGTATGTCGATAAGAAGACATACTGCACCAACCCCCAATAAATTGGCAGCAGGGTAGGAGAAAGGAAAGAATAATATAAAGTGTTATACATACGTTCTACATAATAATCCAAAGACTTTGGTGCCATTTGTTTAGCTCTTTCAATATCTTCTTCAGAACACTCTCCTTTATCTAAACCTGTAAGTAAAAAAGTAAATTTTCAATTAAATGGACGATTTGCTTCGACTGCCCCTCCCGGGTGGGTAAGTATCGTGGCTTACGCCGACGAAGTGTCGATTCTGATCGAGTCCGGATCCCGGGCGAGCATAGAGGCTTCTACGGTTTTGCAACTCGTCGGTGACTGGAGCGTCCGTAATCGACTGGAATTCTCGCCTGCGACGTCGGTTCGTCGATAGGGAAGAGGGCGGCAAATTGTCTAGGAAAAGAGAGTATCGGCGTCCTCCCTCTTTGGGAATACGATACAGAGTTCACATTGTGCGGCATCTTAACAGCCTTTACAATTCGACCCACTGCTGGGACACAAAGTCGCTCCTCGTCATCGAAGGAGGTTAAGGCGTCCACCACGCTTGCCCAATGCGGATTGGTGGACGGAGTATAAATACACCACGCACTGTGGGATGCGAAATTTACGGGGAAGCGCGTAGGAATCTTCTGGATAAGGGAACACGCTTCAGGAGGGGCAGTGGGAGCTAGCAGTACCACTTCGGGTGGGTTAGGACGACCTGGAAGGCACCGAAGGCGTACCGACTGACGTCCGCCCCATAAGGGGAGAGGGTCCATAGAGACATGGACGAGGAGTAAAAATAATTTGTAGGGAGTCATGAAGTTGTGCTGTGAAAAGAGCCCCCGTCAAGTAGCAACACTCCCGCTATTTTGGCCTGTATATAACCGGAAGGTTGTGTCAGGCCATGGGTTGGTCGAGCACTCTCGGTCGCCCTCAGGCCTACTCTCCGCACTTTAGGGTGAAGGGACAGCCACGCAGGCGGGCAATCGCCGGTGGACTGGATGTAAACGCTCTGCCGGTTTCCCAGTCTCCCCACCAAGTAAGGCTATGCGGGAGTGCCGCTGGGTTATTTTAGTGGGTATACCCGGGAATTTTTCCGGGGGGGGGGGTCCCACATACCTCAAAAAAATGCCTTACGCATCCCCTCCCGCCGGGGGACGGGAGGGGATGCGTAAGACATTTTAACCACCGTAAAAAAAGGCCATGGGTTGGTGGTGGGATGAGGCGAAAAACGTATTGCAATAGTGAAATGTACACGTCCTACAAAAAGTAGGACGTGGGCAAGCGCTGTGAAGTGGGTCCACATTTGACATTTCGCTGACTGCGAGGACTATATATAGCGTGGCTTTTATCACTGGGATTGCTACGATAATGTGGACGAGCACACAGTACGCACGCGTGACAATGTAACTCGACTTTGTAGCAAATGTAGACGCCAGTTACTAGACGTCATATCACACAACAGTGATTGCCGGTTCGTTCGACACAGCGCGACGGGCGCAATGCAAAGGGATGCACTCCACCAATACTCCTTTACCGTGGCTGTGACAAGTCCGCGTGACAAAAGCTTATGGCCCACATAATCATAGATATAGGAAACTGTAGATCGGCAATGTAAAAGAGAAAGAGCATAATAACGCATAAATTAGAGCGAGATAGATAGACGAAACCATTTCACGTACACGTAGGCGGCCTAAGGAGGCCTGTCAGTCACGTAGAAAAGACAGCAACTGTCAGACTGCAGTACTATTTTTCATGCACACATCGGTGTATTTTTTTGGTCTCATCCTAATCGATTCATTGCCAATCTATAAACGTCAGTAATAATAAATTTTCTATTCTACTCTAGCATTTTATTCAATTTCTTATTTTGTAAAATAAATACTCATGAGTAAAGAAGTAATGTTAATAGTATACTCACCAAAAAGTAAGCCCATCCTCTTTAAAATGTCAATATCATCATGTATTTGGAATCTCTTATTGAAATTAAACATGTACTCAGTTCTGTAATATAAATTGATAAATAACATTTCATTAACATTTTCAAAAATATGTTAATTTCTAATGAAAACAAATGGCCCCATTCGAATGACTATTTTTTCTTATGTAAAAAATTAAGATATCGATGGAGACATTTACTAAGTAGGTAGTAGGTATATTGGATTATATTTTTTAAAACTAATGACCAAACTGACGTCACCCTATGTAAAACAAAAAAATTAGGAATTAATAGCTTTTGTATCTAATAAAAGAGCAAGCAGGTTATGTTTTAATTTTAATATAAAGATCCCAAAATTTATATGAATAATTTAATTAACTTTGGAAATGTTTGTCAAATAACAAACTGAATATACTCACTTATCATTTGAGATGCTACAATCTATTAATGCTTTGTCACTGGTATTGACTACAATAAATGGTAGATGAATTGCTGAGGATGGCGAAGGTTTTATTCCTTTGTTTTCTGCCTCTTTGTTCCTCTCTATCAAGCTCTTAAATGATATATGCTGAAAAATTAAGCAAAAAAAATATTAGAAATTAAGTTTAGAACCAAGACAATACGTGTTGCCCGAGGTAAGGTATGCCAATGAAGAACAATTATTAGTTTACAACAATCATTATTTTCGATTTGAACGTATAATTTATTTATAATATGACAAAAATTCGGGCATCATTGTTTCTCTTATAAATTTTAATGATATGAACATTACCTGTAATATAAGTTCTTGAAGTTGCTGTGTTTTCTTTTGTATTTGTTCAAGTTTTGTTTGTTTCTCTTTTTCCAAAGCTGTACACTCTTGTACCGAATTAGTAGGCAGACCCAACCATCTGATTTCTTTCTTTTCTTTTGATATTATATTCATAGCCATAAGGACATTAAGTGCATCATACACTCTTCGCCTTATGTTCTTCTGATCATATTGCTGCAAAATTAACAATAATATGATATTAATAACTGTAGTCTCTCATTTATTAAATGGTATTAGTATCTCCCAGATGTACCTCCAATGCTCTTGTGAACCTCTCATTCACAAAAGAAGCTGCGGACATTAGGGGAGACACATTCTTGACCCAGACCAGACTATATCGAAACAATCCAAGCTGGGAATATCTTATCATTTTTAGACAGTGCCCAGCTAAAGGAGTACATGTAAGGCCTCAATAGGACTTACTTGGAAGCTAGTCACAATAGATCTTTATGTTTGATTGATGCAAAAAGCCCCGAAACGAAGAAATAAAAAAACTCTCCCAGATATTGAAATTAATTATATTAAAAATGGTAAGATGATTAAATGGCTATAGAAAGCTACAAATTAAAATCATCATTATACAAAATACGAAATAAAATCCATAAGCTAGGCGGGCAGGTCTACCTAACCTAAATTATATTTAGTTTGGTAGTATTACCACAGTCTATAGAAGTCTGTATCACATACAATACCTTTTTAGCAGTAAAAAAAATACATATAATATACCTGACTATCTGCTGACCCATGTATTCCAGTAGCGAATTCTAGGACTAACTCGTCTGCTACTTCATTGTAAGAAGTAAAACCTTTATTTCTCACTTTTTCACAGACTTTCATAGAAAAATGCCTTAGTCCTTTGCCTACTTTATCGGCATGTTTGCGTCTTTTCGTAGTACTGAAACAATATTATTTGATTAGTTCTATAAAAAACTCTAAAAATCTTACTTCCTCAACTAATTTTGCAACATTTGTTTTTTTTTTGTAAATAAGTGCTTGAAGTCTAAAACTAAATTGTAGGGTAGATTGAATTAACAATGGAGTTTATCAACACGTGTTTTTACAACTAGAACTCTGGAGAAACTCCTAGCTAGTTTTCAATGTCACTTCTTTGGGTAATGCTGTCAGAAGGCAGAGAAGCGCGCGGTCGCAAGTATAGGTTCTGGATGTACTGACGTTTTATGATCGATCACCCTATTCTAGCGCGTGCTTTAAGAGGTAAGTCAGGAGATTTCACCTTACAGAAACCATAGTCAAATAACAATAGATTTTTGTATTTTTGTGTTTCTGTCGGTGAGTAAGGTTGCCAGAGCTCCACGGGATAAGGGATGAGGTTAGGGTTGGCATCGCGGGAGTACAATAGTCTATAGGCTACAGCTAGACTTACTATCAGTCGGGTCGTAACGTAAGCTTGTTTGACAACCACATAGCATAATTAAATAAGCAAGGACTTCATCAATATGGGCATCGATTGATTGACAAAGTGCACCCTAGAAAATGATTATGGAATGTATCTGATGATATTTATAAGGACAGTAAGACATACCATACAAGTAGGTAGGTAAAGTGACTTTTGATGTGCAGACTAATTCATACGTCTTGCTTGGTGATAGACGAAAACCCTGCAACTATCTTCTCGTAAATTGGAGATGTTACTAAAGCGCATGTCGTGTGATGTGCGGCAGGTTTCAATAACCTATCTATCTACACTTTTGCTCACTAGTCATAAGATTTTGACACATATCCTATACAAAATATGTCAAATTTCTACCGTTACCTACCAAGGGAAACTATCAGTAGTTATTTTATTGAAACCGTCCATAAAATGATCAACTCGCAATTTTGTACAACGTCGCAGTGTTCGATAAAAAGTAAGTAAGTAATAACTGTAATTACATTTGACCTAATCATAAAGAGTGTACCGTTTTTTTATATAAAAAGGTCTAGCAAAATCACCTAACCATTCCACCTGATCGTAAGCAGAAGAGGAGTGCAAAAGTTTATATCTAACACGAGAGGTAAACCACCGTGTTCGCTACCCTGGCCTTGCCGACCTGCAAGGCGCTTCTTCACCCGTCAATAGATAGGCGGTAGCGAATAATAAGTATATTTAATTATGCAATCAAACTTATTCTAAAATAAACAAATGAACATAAGCGACGGACAAATTATCCTACCTATAATCGATATATATAATTGAAAATAAATGAAATTAACTTCAATGCAAAAAAAAATTGAATGAGCCAGCATTGTAAGAAGGGAACACCAAAGGTAAAAGGAGTTCATATCTTAGTTCGCGTTTAAATGGAAGCTGAGCCAGCACGCGTAGTCGTAGGCGAAAGGGAGATGGTGGGATTAGGAAAAAAAAGGTCCTCAGAGCACTCACTGTGATAGGCACGAAACTCCCAATTTGTTTCACAGAGGTCGGCTGTTCGACAGTGCGTTTTGACGGATTTGCACGTTTTAGACCTCCCTGAGTCCAAAAATATTTTTTTTTAATTATTTCTGTGTGTGTCTGTGCGTTAGCACTATAACTCGAGCATGCTCTAATTTTGAGCCGTCGATCACAAAAGTTAAGCAACCAAGTGCGCGGTCGGTACTTGGATGGGTGACCAAAATTTAACACGCAGGTAAGACATCAAAATATAAGGTTTCTATCAACCTTTGAGTCGTTTCCGGTATACGAGAAAGTCAAGGGGAGACCACTCCTGAGATTTTGTTTTTTAATATGTAAGAGATTCTAATCAACAGACCAACAAATAAATGGATTACAGGCAAAACAAATGAAAGGAAAATGTTAGAAAATGAAGGCAAACTTATAAAACTGCTTAGTGCTTATATGTACACCGCAGTGATCGCGTCTAAGTTGGTTTGATTTGTTACCAAACATAATATTAGAACAGTAACTAGGGCTATAATTACTTTAAATAATATATTTTACACAACAGTATAAGTAAAGGAAAGTATTACAAAGTAGCAAATAGACGCGATCACTACGGTTCACGGGTTCATTCAAGTCACTAAATGCGGCCACCAATCAGTCACTGGTGGCTAAGTGGCGGCCATCGCCATCGCAAGAAGCAACAAAACATGGTCACTAGCCAGCTTTTGGCTAGAATGAATCCACTCGAATGCTGGTTTTGCAAAATGTATGAAAATATGGAGCAGATAGGAGCAGGATATGGAGCACTTTAAGAAAAAGTGTATAAATATACTGGAGGAGCATGAAAGCATGAATTAATCAGTTAGTAGTAAAAATACTGAATATCCAGCGATAGATAAATATCAGAATGTAACTGGAATATTAAAACCATCTTATTAATTATTAAAGCGTCGGTGGCGTAGTGCGTGAGAACGTCATCTCCCACCCACTGGTTCGATCCCCGCCACATACTTTTGAATTCATATGTACGTTTAATCAACGCTTTTACGGTGAAGGAAAACATCATGAGGAAACCTGCAGACACCTATGAAGAAATTCTTAGGTTGTATGTGAAGTCGACCAAACCGCACTTGGCCAGCGTGGTTGATAAGGCCTAATCGCCCCTAATGTGGGATAGGCTCAAGCCCCTCGGTGGGGACATTATATGAGCTGATGATGATGATTAAATACTAGAGATGAAACGGATATCCGGTAAATGCTTAATGCGAAGCCATATCAAGATTAAGATAAGAACATAAGCTGAAAAACTTATATTAACACAAAAGAAGCAGGGTTAGCTGAGCAACATCAAGTTTCTAATTTATTTCTTAGAAAGATATGACTCAAATTGATACCAAATTAAATAGAAAACGAAAAACATGGAAAAAATAATTCCTGTCATGGATAAGTGCTGAGACGGGACTTATCCATGACAGGATTTTTTTCCATGTTTTTCATTTTCTATTTAATTTGGTATCAATTTCAATCATAATTAAAGGAGATTGCCCAATTATGTATGGACTTTAGGCCCACATTAAAAATGCTTGTGCCTCAACGATTTCAGTTGTAGTTTGTAGAAAAAGAACCACTCTAACAATATCAACCATTATTTTTCACTTTGATACCCGGATATATTTGTTATTTTCAGTTTCATTCACAATAATATTGAGGTTATTTTTCTATAAATTGTAAGTTTTCTTGGGTTATTTTCTTCAAAATGAAAAGAAATGTAGTCTTAATCATAATTATTATACCTATTTTATGTATAATCACGCCAAAAGGGGAAGAGAAGAGCAGAGCGTTTATTTTATCATTTTTTTAACGTGTGTTTGGCGCGCTATCATGGCGGGCAGATTTTTGTTTCATAATTTAAAATGAATCGTATATACCTAAACCTTTACAAATATTATGTGGACAACTAAAAAAATATTACGGGCGACAAAAAAATCATTAGTCGCGCCCATTTAGTCGCTCATTCTTTAGTTGCTCGGTTTATTATTTCCCATTTAAATTGTTTGGGAGTGGATTTTTATGCAGTGAATGTAATGTTGTTTATAAAAACATTTTATCATCAACACGTATTGATGATAAGTTATTAAGAATCATTGAAATAATGTTTTTGTGGCTGTATGGGCTAGATCTCTTTGCCTTCCCGTATTAGGGAGGATTAAAATACAACTTTTTTTTCAATTTCAAGTTCATGGTCGGGCGGAAGTCAAGGCTTAAAATGAAGAAGTCTCATTAAATGTATTTACAATCACAGGGTGTAAAAAGTGTATTGTTATACATCAAAATAATTAAAAATATACGTCATTATTTTTAGATAAAATTTCATTAAGGCACAAGCACAAATTAAAGTGGACCTGGATTTGGGCAATCTCCTTTGCCAAACACAAAAAAAAACAATATTCAAGATAGTCGTGGCAAAAATGTATCACTACTGAGATTGGAACATTTGAATCTGGAACAGTACAATGTTCCGGATCAGTGATATGTTTCATTTGGAACATTCATATCATTGAAATAGAGTAACATAATTAGCTAGCGTCACGCGCAGAGATTTGTATCTGTTTCAACGTCGTTATTTTATCATTAAATCCTTACTAATATTATAAATGCGAAAGTAACTCTATCTGTTTTTTTAATGTTTATTTGTAGTATAATATTCACAATGCATTATTTGTTATAAGATGTTAATACATATATAGGTAGTATCCGAAGCGTCTTCTTTTATTTGTGATTTTAAACTTTATAAGCATAGTAACAAAGACTTATTTTGTGTAAAGCAACAGCGGTGGTTGGGTACTGGACTCTGAATCACTAAATCAGTGAGCGCTCGGCGCACATTCACTTCTCTCTCACTCGCATCGTTCTGTCCGTCGTTCGTCGCGTCGGTTGAGGTGATCGAGTTCCAAATGAGACATTTTATGCCGGGCAAGTGTTCCGAATCATTTGGTTCACATTACTGTTTCGGAACACTGAGTCGGTTCCTTAAAGAGCGACACACGTCTAATTCAAGATGACTCCATAAATACCAATGGCATATTCAATGATATATAACAATAATAATAATGTTGAGAATATAACTTACTACTCTGTAGGTTGATCATTATCAGTTTCATGTCTCCGTCTTGAAGCATGTGACATTGCTGTAGATATGTCTGGTTTATTTTGATTTATACTGTACACCAGTCCTGGTTTAACTGGTGGTGGACTTAGTTCTATCTCAATATGTGGCTAGAAGAATAAATTGTATGTATTATAGGTAACACAAAATAAGAGGTATGTAACTAAGGTATTTGAGTGGAATAAGCATAGCACAAAAAGACAGGATTGTAATTGCCTGAACATAATATCAAGTACTTTCTTCACAATATTCAAAGTTTAATAAAATTTTGATTTGTTACGAAACATATAAGAACAGTGACTTCCTAATCTTTTTCTTTTTAAATAACAGAACTGTAACATTGAAAGTAGATTAAAACTAAAAATTTAAATAAAAAAAATTAAAATTGAAATTACACTTATATGTTATTTTATTTTATTGATTAATTTTTCAATTTAGATTATGTTTCTTGTGATGATCAAGTAATTAAATTATTGATTTGATTGGTCACATTTCCAAATTACATTACAATGACAGTTGTAAATTGTGCCTCTTAGATTGGGAGAGCTATCATTACTTAAATAATATATTTTACTACAGTATAAGTAAAGGAAGGTATTTCCCACAAAGTAGCAAATAGTGCCTTAATACCATACAAATACAAATTTTTAAATAAAAATAATTAAGTGATCATAATCTTACAATTTTGTCTTCAATTTCAACTGGTTCAGTTTGAACAGATGTTACTTTCTGCAATTGTGTTAAAGTGTCAACTGGCAGCTGAACTACTTCTGAAATAGGTTGTAATGTAAGTTACAAGTTAAGCCACACTACTACTTTTACAGTATAGACACTAATTCCTATTGTAACATAGTTAAACAAGGAATCAAAATTCCAAATTACACTTACTTGATGCACATTTAATTCCAGGTAACTTGACAGTTTGAAATACTGAGCCCTGTAAATAAATTTGTGTAAATAATACAAGTCAATATTGTTTTGACGGATCTGGTTGTTATCAATCGCATTGGACTCGGTAGAGCACTGTGCGAAGAGACTCATCAGTAATGACACACTCAGGGGTACAGCAGAAAAAAAATAGACATACCTGATTGCTTCCTTCTACGTTGGGTAGTTTAATAAATTTTATAGCATTTGGTTTCACAGTAATTTGAGTAAGTGGTGAACTTACTTTTTTTAATACTTTTACCACTTGAGGCTGTCCTAAAACATAAGTAAAACATTATGATGTGATCAAAATTATATTCGGTATAATGTATTTCAAAATATATGAAAGGCGAATGTAGCATGCTTTCATAATCCTAGTAAAAAATGTCATGCAACTCAAATAGTAGGTATTTACTTTCATATAAGCAAAAAAAGTGATAACGACAATGCCGGGAATGTACATTAGACGCCGACCTTTGAAATTGAATGTCAAACAAATCAATAACATAATCTTCATAAAAATAATAAATAAAAGTATAAAAAACGCATAGGTATTTCTACAATAACATTTAAAATACAAAGCTAGTATCTAATGATTACTAACCATTGGCGTCATGTATAACGAAATTTATTGTACTATTTTTCTGAGACATATTCTCCATATTTCTTGCAATTGGGCATCCATTTAGATAACTCGATTTTTCAGGGATAAAAAGCTTTAGCTATGACCAAACTAAATTAATATACTCAACTCAAATAAGTATGGTCAAAATGGCGACATATTTTTGAAATAACATTGAAGGTCAGACACCGCCAAAATAAACTACACATACAACACACTATAAGGTATTATAGTAAACAATTTATCCATGTAAAATAACTAAGCAGAATTTATTTTATTTGTGACATAAAAACATTATCAGAAAGCACTAAGCCGGACAGTCAACGGCGGCGGGCTAAAATTTACCAGCTGATTGGATGACGCTGTTCACGTGGTATACCTCCGCTTCGAAATTATATTTCCGGAAAAGGCGCGAAATGCGAAGTGACATCTATCGAAAGTTGTAAAAATCTTTGAATCGAGATGGGATTTAGTCTATGGTAAGCAGATAGATTAATTGAATATTATTTGATTTTGTGCAGTGAAAGAAGTGTTTGGTTTGTATTCATGGCTTGTATACATACACATATGCATCCGTGTTGATGAGCGTTAAGAGGAATATTGAAATAAAGGTTTCTTGGTGTATGAAGTTGAAATTTTTTTAGTGGGATTTCTACCTCATCAGTCGCTGTATGAGGTCTGTTGCCATGCATTTCTCGCGAAGAACTCAAAAGATGCATTAAAATGCGTGACACCCACATTTTAATGCGAACATCAAGGAAGAAAAATACTGTAGACATGGCTGTATGGGCTAGATTCCTTTGCCGTACCGTATTGGGAGAATGTTTGGCGGGAAACCATGGCTCTGGATGTCGATCATTTTTTCGATTTTATGCAGTGAAAGTGGTGTCGTTTTGTTGCATAAGCATCCAGTGTTGACAAACAGTTATGAGGAATCATTGAAATAATGGTTTTGTGTATAATGACGTTGAGAATTGTATAGTGGTTGGAAACCCCACTATACAATTCTCATCAGTCAAATCATGAGGTCTGTACCATGAATTTCTCGCCAAGCACTCCCTGATAAAAAGTGTGGCACCCACATTTTAATGCAAACATCAAGAAAGAAGATGAAACTGAAGACTTGGCTGTATGGGCTAGATCCCTTTGCCGTCCCGTAAAAGGGAAAATCATGGTAATAATTCCATGGGGAAAATATAACGAAAAAAAAAGGAGGCACAACAAAAAAACTGGAGTGTTTAGCGGGAAATCATGGCGTCTGGATGTCAATCTTTATTTCGATAATTCAAAATTGCTTCGGAGTGGATTTTGTGCAGTGAAAGTGGTGTCGTTTGGTTGCTTAAAGCATCCGTGTTGACGAACAATTATGAGGAATCATTGAAATAAAGGTTTTGTGTATGTGGCGTTGAGAATTGTATAGTGGTTGGAAATCCCACTATACAATTCTCGTCAGTCACAGTCATGAGGTCTGTTGCCATGCATTTCTTTCCAAGCACTCCCTAGATGCATTAAAATGTGCGACGCCCATATTTTAATGCAAACATCAAGAAAGAAGACATAAATACAGACAGGGCTGTATGGACTTGACATCCTTTGCCCGTCCCGTTAGGGACAAAAGAAACAAAAAAAGAAGGGTGTTTGGCGGGTTATCATGGCGTCTGGATGTCGATCTTTATTTCGATAATTCAAAATAGCTTCAGAGTGGATTTTGTGCAGTGAAAGTGATGTCGTTTTGTTGCATAAGCATCCGTGTTGACGAACAGTTATGAGGAATCATTGAAATAAAGGTTTTGTGTATGTGGCGTTGAGAATTGTATAGTGGTTGGAAATCCCACTATACAATTCTCATCAGTCACCACCATGAGGTCTGTACCATGCATTTCTCGCCAAGCACTCCCTAGATGCATTAAAAAGCGTGGCACCCACATATTAATGCAAAAATCAAGAAAGAAGATGAAACTGAAGACTTGGCTGTATGGGCTAGATCCCTTTGCCGTCCCGTAACGGAAAAAAAACAAAAAAAAAAGCAAAAAAAAAACTTCTTTGACATATTCTTTCTAATCTGTGGGTCATCTGTTAATCTGTCATGCATGGCATGCTTTGAATTTTTGAATTGCTTTGATTTTGTTTGTTTGTTCTGTTCTGTTTGAAATGTTCCAATGAAAGAATTAAATCCCGAATCGAACTAAATTCCATTAACAACCACAATAAATGTTATAGATAGGTGATTTCTATCTAACCGCTGGTCAAGATGTGGTTGTTATTTTATTGTATTATTTATGTTATATCACTAAATAACATTCTTTCCACTTACCTGAATGATGGGAATTTGCCCGTAGAACACATTCCCTATTATTTTAACCATTTCAAAAGTGCAGCTAATTCTTGTGCGGAAGATCCGCACTGTCCATATAAAAACCTAATTGGAAGAAAAGTTTGTTGGGGTTATGAGCGTGACTGTAACCAATCCCATTCGTATCATGTTAGACCATATTGTCCTGGTGAACATCGAGGGTGGGTGCAGACGAAAGAAGCCCAATACTCTACATTTTATACACAAGCAGATTTTGGTATGTTTTTACCTTAGACAAAGAATCCTGTTTTTACAAACTCAAAATCATATGATTGTTGGATGTTTTTTTCTTGATTACTAAGGGTGCATTCCAAAACCATGTGAAGCCAAGTAGACAGCATTAAAAAGCAAGGTTTTTTTCTAATTGGGGTAAAATAACTACAGTTTAACAAAACTAACCAAACGTGAAAGCACTTCTTAATAACGAGCAATAGTGAGCCTTTTGGACTTTAAATTCACTCTACCCCAATTAAATTGAAATAGTTTTTGAACACACCCTTAAAAGCATAGTTTTCTCTTTTTTTATACTACTAGATGACAAACAACACCTGCAATAAAAAGAAAATAACACTTGGTATTGCATGTGCATTGTCATCTTGAGGCCTAAGATGAGATGCCTTTTCCTAATTACACTGGCTACCTTTCCCTTCAATCCGAAATACAGCAAACTCTTTTGATTTAGTGTCATCTGCCCTGGCGCGCTACATTTTATAATTTACTTCTACAGAATGCTGTTTTTATATTGAGTCAAAAGAATAAATTGCTACTTCAAACTAGTTAGACCAGGTCCCGCAGGATCAATCCATTAAATCAATATTTTTATTAGTTTACTTTGGCCAATTGGTCCTGCATTTAATATCAGAGAACTTCATAGTTTGAGTAGGTACACCACTTGTATACAAAAATTTTTGGATACAATGAAATATATTTTAAATTTCCAACCTGAAGTACCAGGACATCTTAAATATGTAGGAGATGTTTGCTTTATTTTATTTAAGAATAGCAACTTCATTTGTGCAGGATAAGTATAAATGTATTATATTTTGATGTATGACTTATATTATTGTAAATTTTCATTAAAATCCATTATGTAGTTTTCGTGTGAAAGAGTAAAAAACATCCATTTAAATTTTATCCCATAGGTTATATTCTGAAGAAGTACATACCCAGAGGCATAGCGTGGGTATCGGCCGCCCGGGGCGGAAGATAATTTTGCCGCCCTCTTATTTAGGTATTTCAATTAATGTATACTATGCATTACACACTAAGAAGTTCAAAAGTATAGATGTGTTGCACTCGCTCGAAAACGGCAACAAAAAAGTCAGGCAATTGCCGGATTTACATTCAGTTTGGAACTAATGAAAAAAGAATTGTGTACTCTCTCACATTTTGGCTGGTCGACTGCGTAATCGCTCCAAAAAATGCCTTCCTGTGTTGTTAAAAAGTGTACAAATTAGGTAGGTACATTATCACTGTTAGAGACATGAAAAGGTGTCATTTCATATGACACATACATTTTTCTTATCAATTGTTTTGATAAGAAAAATGTATTTGTGTAATGAAATGGAACATTCATATGGAACATTTTTTTTGGGTTTACAAATGCGTAAATATTTTAACACTCGAAACCCCTCCGCCTGTCCGAAAAAAGGGCAGGTAGATTTTTTCAGTGTATTTTTCCATTCTCAAAAATATTTACGCGTTTGTAAACGCAAAAAAATATTCCCCATATAAGGTAGTTTCATCTTAACTGGACGTCAAATATTAGCAAAAATATTTCGTTCAGACCTTAGAAGTGCAAATTGCAATGATTTGATGAAAAAATGTTTACCATAAAAATATAAGCACCAAGCACTGACAAATATCGACGGCGAAAGCAGTGCCCTGGTAGCGTACCTAGTGATTAACGCAGTCGCCCGGATTGCGGAGGATGCTGGGTTCGATTCCCTCCTGGGACAGGTCGATTTTATCAGTGTATTTTTTCTTGTCTTAAAAACAATTTCAATTTGACTGTCATTGACAAAAAGTGCGCGTATGTATATCCTCTGTTATCGGTATCGGTGCGCGCTCTCAATGAGCGCTAAGCAACAATCCATACGTAAGTCATGGGGCATATATAAAATAAACTTCTCCTACATATTTATGATGTCCTATTCGTTTACTTTTTTGACACTTGAAAGTGATAATCACCTATTTACTTATCCGTTGCTGTTTTTACAGGAAAAGGGTGATAATAGTATTATAGTAGAGTAGTAGTGGAATACCGAATCGGCTGGCTGTTACTTCAGGTTGGAAATTTAAAATATATTTTCTGTGTATCAGAGCCAAACATCTGGATTCTAACTAGCTCAAAGTAACAATTTATTTGTACAAGAAAATCAGCATTCTGTAGAAGTAAATTATTTAATGTAGCGCACGGGGGCAGATGACACTTAATTTTACTGCTACAAATGACTACTACTTTGATGGTGATTAAAGTGGCTCTAAATTGTACCATTTCCATTAGTAATTTGATTTTATATATTTAATAAACATATTTCAGGATATGTTAAAGAACAAATTGATGAATTAATGGTTCTATGTGAAGCATCCTACCCTCATGATTCTTCTCTTGAGTGCTCAAAATACCTCAGGTAATTATTAATATCAAAGTAATGAGTTAATAATCTTGTTTTACAATGTATTACATTATTGTTATTTTCTGTATAGAAACCTTTATGCTATTTGAAAATGTATTATCATAAGTCACACATTTTCATATCATTTACTTTTGAATTTCAGGTTTTGCAGAGGACGAAACCTTATGCTAAACTTTACAGGTCTAATTGGACGTGGAGATAATTTACGTTATAAAATGGATATTTTAGGTCCAGGGCAAGTGGGTATGAACAGATATATTTTATCTCATGTCACTATTGTGGTATTACTTCTTCGACATAGCTCTACAAAAAAAACCTATGACAAAGCCGAAAACTACGTATTCCGCTCATCATTAGGACTATTTTTTTTGTTTTGTTTTCTGTAAAATTAATAGTTATTTTATATTTATTTATTTTTTTATTTTAATTATTATGAAGTTATTGTAGGTCAAAGCTAGAAATGATTTTTCAAGATTTTTTGAAAACAAATTGAAAACATTATATCTTAATTTTTGTCCAAAGAAACAATCAAAATTTTAAGTATTTCATACCGAAAAATGGCTTTAAAACGTCAGCGCTCAATGTAATCACTCGATATCGGGGCCATTCAACTCAGCCGACCGAAAGTCGTCGCTCAAGTTGTTAAGCGCCACGTGACTTGCGCGGTATGTTTTGGAGTTTTTTTTAACAACAAAAAATAAAAATCATTTTCCAGGAATATTTTTTTTAAATGTTTGTTGGTTTGATGTATAGAATGCGTAGTCTTCGGCTTTGTCTTAGGTCTTTTTACATCTGCCTGCCTAGCATGACAACCGAAACACGATATGATATAGCCATTTATCGCGTTGAACTGTCAAAAATTATTGGATATAACCGCCAACTTGGAATTTTATCGAAACTGTGAACATTTATAAGGCTTATACATGTTCACAGTTTCGATAAATTTTCAAGATTGCCGTTATATCCAATAATTTTTGACAGTTCAACGCGATAAATGGCTATATCATATCGTGTTTCGGTTGTCATGCTAGGCGGGCTGGTATGATATTAGTAAATGTTAGCACCTGTGTAAGTTGACAAATGATAATTTCTGTCTTGTCATAAAAAAACCGCTTAATGCACTACACATTTTAACTGATATTATAAATGCAAAAGTTAGTTTGTTACACTATCACGTCTAAACCACTAAACCGATTTTGATGAAATTTGGTATGGAGATACATAGTTTGAGACCTGGGTAAGGACATAAGGTCTTTTCGCGCGATAACCGGCATAGACATGTGAAAATGTAGCATTCTAACAGTGAAATATTTTTTAAACCTGGTCCTTTGGTTTTTGAGTATATTCATTACAAACCCAGATTTAATAATACAAGGACATAGGCCAAGCCGGCGTTTAACTTGTGACAAGTGGGCATACATTTCCGCCAGTTCGCCTTCCGATAAAGTCAAGTGAATACGTAATTCTTGTGACAAGTGGGCATACATTTCCGCCACTTCGCCTTCCGATAAAGTCAAGTGAATACGTAATTCAGCGACGATTTGACCGAAATCCTTTGCGGCTGTGCTTAACTTTCATCGCTTCGCAGTCCTTAAGACGCGCGCAATGAATAGTGTATATTACGGCATGTTCAACTAGAACCATGTTATGTAGTACGGCCGCTGATCGCGACACTGTCTTCCTATGAACGCGTCGATTCGACCGATCTCCTTAGATTGATATAAGCAGGGGCGGATCTACTTAAATGCTTTTTGGGCTGCAGCCCAGGGCCCCGCGAATACAGAGGGCCCCCAGCCGAACTGAAACCAATCGATATTGTCAATAATAAAAATTATCTAGAATTTAAAAAATCCGATCATAAAGTTGGTTTTCCTATATTACATATACCTACATCACTACAGAAAACAGTTTCTTGTCAAAATGGCAATTAGTTGAGTAATTAGGTAGGGCCCCTAACTTAGACAAAGAATTGTGTCTAAGGCCCCTAAGCAATATTAGCCCAGGGCCCCACAAATTCAAGATCCGCCCCTGGATATAAGTATCTGTGATTACAAACATACAAATTTTTCTTGTTTTTAATATGAGTATCTGTCTTAGTATAATCCTTCAGCCTATAAATACGTTCATTTTTTTTCAGGGGGTCATTGTAACTTTTATTCTGAAAGATTAAGGAACGAAGCGGAACATATGAGTGCATTACAATCTTGGGCACCTGAAATGGTAAACTTTGTGAAACTCAATAAGAGACCGATTCAGGATGGTACATGTGATTTAGTAATAGATAAGCCCACTTATATTATGAAACTAGATGCAAGTGAGTATAACGTGGGCTCTCATTACACTAGCTTAGTATTGGCTTTGCCTCACCATTCTTATTACCAGTACTTTTAGTGTCACAGATGTGATGAGACCTTTTGCGGAAATGTTTATTGTTAGTTTAATACTCTATGCTATAGCATTCCTAAGGATTTTTGTAAGCTGGAATGATTTTGAGTTCTTAATAACTTCACAAAGTTATTATAAAAATTGAGGATACGAATAAAATATTGTATCATTGTTGTCATCAATTAGAAAGTATTGTAACTCCATATGACGGTGTACTACATACATATAATCACACTCACAATCTCAAAAGGGGTTGAGGGAGCTTCAGGTAACATTCAGTTACACACAAAGCCACATTTGGCAGTATGGGCCATGAAGAACCACAAAATAGTGACAGGTTGCCAGCCAAACCCAAAAATTAACAACCCTTAATTAAAATATTTTGGTCACCCATCCGAGTACCGACCGCGCACTCGTCTCAATAGTTGATAGAAACTTTATATTTTGATGTCATACATGCATGTTAAATTTGGTTGCAATAAGTTAAAGCATACTCGAGTTATTGTGCTAACGGACAGACACACAGACACACACAGACATAATTCTAAAAAAAAATATTGTTGGACTCAGGGAGGTCCAAAACGTGTAAATCCGTCAAAATCTCGAGGTAATTTTTTTTTGACGATTAAAAGACTTCCTCTATACTACGTATACGAGAAAGTAAAAAATTAACATACCAACTAAAGCCTACCAGGACAGATGTTAAACTCAAAATCATCTCATAATCCTGGGTATGGTGAACTATGTTCACATAATAATGTTCTTTCAACATGTGGATTGCCTATAATTTAGCATTTACATTACTGCTTTGTCACTACTGAGTTATAAAATTCAATTAGTGACTGTTAAGATAAGTAACAGACAGTAATGCTTAAGATTAACAATATCACCAACCAAAGTATTCAATCCTAGCACTATACAAGGTCACTAGTAAGTACGATTTTTATAAATAACTTTTTTTATTTCAGCTGTAAATATGTACCATCACTTTTGTGATTTCTTCAATTTATATGCGTCTCTACATGTGAATTCATCTCATCCTTCAACATTTTCGAAGGATAATCATATATTAATTTGGGAGACATTTACATACAACTCAGCTTTTAAAGATGCATTTAAAGCTTTCACAGTAAATCCTATATGGGACTTGAAGAGTTTCAGAGGGAAAGTTGTATGTTTCAAAAATGTTGTGTTTCCTCTATTGCCACGGATGATATTCGGTCTTTATTACAATACACCATTGGTAAGTCTTTATATAATGATTACTTACTAAACATTTGTGCAGTCAACAGCAAAAGTTGATAGTCAAAATCAAAACGAATTCTTTTCAGTATCTACCAACCGTGCATTTCTGCCGCGTCATCAACCTCATCTTGTTAATTTTAATAATTTAAACATTATTAAATTAAATGTATTAATTAATCCTTTTTTTGAGTTTTTGATCACATATATTTGCTGTTGATGGTACATACTCAATTTATGTAGCTGTCTACAATGATATTTTTTTTTGTTTAGATATATGGTTGTGAAAGGAGTGGTCTATTCCATGCATTTTCGAAACATATTCTCCATTCACTGAACATACAGTTGCATCTTCGTCAAAATGATAAAGTACGAGTTACTTTGCTGTCTAGAGGGACTGTCTATAGATCTATAATAAATGAGAAGGAACTTGTGGAGGCTTTGCTCAAAGTTGAAGGTTATCATGTGGAGCGAGTTGTGTATGACAGACACATGCCATTTACAAAACAACTGGAAATTACACGCAATACAGATGTGTTCATTGGTATTCATGGGGCGGGACTTACACATCTTCTGTTCCTACCTGATTGGGCATCCGTTTTCGAAATGTAAGTATCTGAATAGCCGGTCAGTTGAAAATGATAATCACCTAGTGATAATTCACTAGGATTAGTGGTTAGCACTAGTCATATTCATGTCCATTGCTGTATTACACGACCCGCTATTATGTCACTTGTCGTGTAAAAACAGCAATGGATATGTAATTCACTCGGTGATCATCACTTTCATTCATTTGTCAAAAGAAGTTAGCGAGTAGTCCCCCAGCCCGCCTAGCATGACGACCGTAACACCATATAATATAGCCATTTATAGCATGGCCGTGAAGGGTAGTGATAAAATAAGTACCGAAAACGACCTATAACTTTTACCTTTAAAATCTACCTTAACTAGTAACAACATTTGAGATACTATTGTTTCTGTTTTATACTTCATTATCACAAATATTTTGAAAATGAACCTAATAATTATAGGACTAAGGTTTTTTTTATCATCTCTGGTAAAGAACCCGTGTGTTTAATGAAAGTTATGGACACAAAACCTTTGGTTTCTCGCCGATTGCTCTTCCAATTTAGCTCCATATTATACGTCATAAGCTGACTTCATAATTAGGTTTTAAATTTTAATATTATTCTCACCATTTTCCATAGGTGATGCTAGTGTATCCATATACTAACTTGTCGGTGATTGTATCAATGCAAATGCGTATTTATATGGACAACCATGTCGACAGCAAAGAAAAAATGAAAACTATTATCACCGTCAATAAAGTTTTAATTGTACCTACATTACTTTGTTCTAGTTACAATTGCGAGGATCCAAACTGTTATTTCGACTTAGCCAGACTGCGAGGACTGAAATATGTTACGTGGGAAAACAAAAGCAAGCTAATACAGCAAGACGAGGTATTTATACATTTAACGCTAATATTAAGGCGGGTGCCCTGCTCCAAAAATAACAATTTATGCTCAAAACATGTGTTTTTTATGTTAAGAGGTTGGCAGACAAGCATACGGCCTGCCTGGTGGTAAGTAGCGACTGTAGCCTATAGACGCTTGCACCACTAACGTGACTCACCGCTGCCAACCCTAGTCCCCTTTCCTACCCCATGGAGCTCTGGCGACCTTGCTCAACAACAGAAACACACCACAAAATGTAGTGCTATATCATTGCGGACTTTTGTAGTGTGGAGGTGCTACCCCAGTTCATCAGCAACTCTTATAATGTCCCCATCGAGGGGTTCAAGCCTACCCCACATTAGGGGCGATTAGGCCTTAGTTACCACGCTGGCCAAGTGCGGGTTAATCATTTACCTACCCCAGTTTACTCGCATTTACTAACCCAGTTTACTCGCATTTACTTCCCCAGTTTACTCGCATTTACTACCCCAGTTTACTCGTATCTACTACCCCAATTTACTCGCATTTACTACCCCAGTTTGCTCGCATCTACTACCCCAGTTTACTCGCATTTACTTCCCCAGTTTACTCGCATTTACCTACCCCAGTTTACTCGCATCTACTACCCCAGTTTACTCGCATTTACTTCCCCAGTTTACTCGCATTTACTACCCCAGTTTACTCGTATCTACTACCCCAGTTTACTCGCATTTACTACCCCAGTTTACTCGCATTTACTTCCCCAGTTTACTCGCATTTACCTACCCCAGTTTACTCGCATTTACTACCCTAGTTTACTCGCATTTACTACCTCAGTTTACTCGCATTTACTACCCCAGTTTACTGCCATTTACTACCCCAGTTTACTCGCATTTACTACCCCAGTTTACTCGCATTTACTACCCCAGTTTGCTCGCATTTACTACCCCAGTTTACTCGCATTTACTTCCCCAGTTTACTCGCATTTACTACCCTAGTTTACTCGCATTTACTACCCCAGTTTACTCGCATTTACTACCCCAGTTTACTCGCATTTACTACCCCAGTTTGCTCGCATTTACTACCCCAGTTTACTCGCATTTACTTCCCCAGTTTACTCGCATTTACCTACCCCAGTTTACTCGCATCTACTACCCCAGTTTACTCGCATTTACTACCCCAGTTTGCTCGCATTTACTACCCCAGTTTACTCGCATTTACTACCCCAGTTTGCTCGCATTTACTACCCCAGTTTACTCGCATTTACTACCCCAGTTTGCTCGCATTTACTACCCCAGTTTACTCGCATTTACTACCCCAGTTTATTCGCATTTACTACCCCAGTTTACTCGCATTTACTACCCCAGTTTACTCGCATTTACTTCCCCAGTTTACTCGCATTTACTACCCTAGTTTACTCGCATTTACTACCTCAGTTTACTCGCATTTACTACCCCAGTTTACTGCCATTTACTACCCCAGTTTACTCGCATTTACTACCCCAGTTTACTGCCATTTACTACCCCCGTTTACTCGCATTTACTACCCCAGTTTACTCGCATTTACTACCCCAGTTTACTGCCATTTACTACCCCAGTTTACTCGCATTTACTACCCCAGTTTACTCGCATTTACTACCCCAGTTTACTCGTATTTACTACCCCATTTCGGGCGATTCACATTCAATGACGGCAAACTCTACCACAGCGCGCGTTCATGGGTCCCATTTCACGAAATCACTCCCACAGATTGCGGGAAAGCGAGCGGAAAGATATTAGATGCTTTTGGCTTTTGTCCAGAGCGGCGAAATGGCTATATCGCGCCAGTTTTACCTATAAATATATTGATGATCCCTTAAGCTCCCTTAACCCTCGCCAGACAATCGTCCTCTTCGCCCGCGCGACAGAATCCTTCGGCCGTGCCGCGTGTGACGGGCGATCCGCCTCTTACAGTGGTGCTCTATGTATTTGCAAATAGGCACGCCGCGCACAGACAAACCCGTTAACGCTGCGGTCTAAATAATAATAATACCTATCCAATTTTCCATAAAAAATAGACGTGTGGCACTCGGGGACTGCCGCGGTAAAGCTATTGCATAGCGTTTTGTATCAACTTATGCAATTATAATTTTATTTATTTATTTTATTCATGCAGTATTTCTTTTTCTTTGATATTAATTTTATAATTGAAATAATTAACTGAAATAATTAACATTCATATTCAAAACACTTTATACACAAATTTTACAAGTACAGCTATTCACTGTTGTACATAAATACCTATACACCTATATACTTTGTCATAAACAGCTGCGCGTATTAAAATGTTATTACACCTCCTTGCCCACTGGATTCGGTCCCCGCGCTCAAGGCCCGCGATAGAAGCTTTATGCAATAGCTTAACAACTCAGTATAGATGCGTGCGTAGCACTTGATCATTATTTAGCTGCGGAGTTATGTTAAAACTATGATATCTCTGAAGATATTCAGTATAGATACGTGCGTAGCACTTGATCATTATTTAGCTGCGGAGTTATGTTAAAACTATGATATCTCTGAAGATATTCATTGAAATCTAATGATATCAAGAACAATTTTGTACAAAATTAAATACTTCTGATGAATAATGTATTCATTTTGATAAGGAATAATATCATGTTTACAAAAATACCTTCGCATCTAAAGCATTATTTTAGAACAAAATTTATTAACAAAAATAGGTTATAGCGAGTCAACCTTAAGAGATAGATAAATGCGGTCTGTAACTTGTTTTTATAACTTTTAAAGGAGAATAATTCCGTCCTACATAATTTTTGTGTAACTTTAACCGTTTACGCAGCGCACGCAAGGAAATCTCTGAAAAGCAAAATTTATTATTTTCCGTTTATTTCAAACTATGATATTTCTTAAGATATTCATTGAAATCAAATGAAGTCATGAACAATTTTGTGCAAAATCAAATACTTGTGATAAATAATGTATTTATTTTGATAAGGAATAATATCATGCATACAAAAACACCATCGCAGATAATACATTATTTTAAAACAAATTTGATTACCAAAAAGAAAGGATATAGTGAGCCAACCATAAAAGATGACATATGCTGTCGCGAACTTTTTTTTAGAAAATTTAATGGAGACCAATTCCGTTATACATGATTTTTACGTAACTTTAACCGTTTACGCAGCGCACGCAGTGAAAGCTTTGAAAAGAAATATTTTTCTCCCGTTTTTGCAACATTATTCATTGATGCTCAGCTCCTATTGGACGTATCGTGATGTTATATAGCCTATAGCCTTCCTAGATAAATGGACTATCCAACGAAAAAAGAATTTTTCAATTTGAGTCAGTAGTTGCTGAGATCTTAGGGTTCAACCAAACAAACAAACAAAGAGTGGGGAGCGATGAGGTTTTTTCGTTACGGAATTTCTGGATTCGGTCCCCGCGCTCAAGGCCCGCGATAGAAGCTATGCAATAGCTTAATAATTTGTATGTATTCTATGTTAGCCATGTAATTCCAGCAGAGTAGAATAGCATCACCCCATTTCCTCCAATGGATGTCTTAGAAGGCGATTAATCGATCAGCAAAGGGGTATTGATCAGTGATCACCTTATACTCCGTCCACCAATCCGCATTGGGTAAGCGTGGTGGACTACTGCCTAAACCTCCTTCAATAACAAGGAGAGGCCTTGTAACCCAGCAGTGGGTCGAATTATAAAGGCTGTTTGATGATGATGATGATTCTATGATAAAAATTTTGTTAACAGGGTCATGGCCCCAACGGGTCCCACGCGAAGTTCACCAACTATTTGTTCGACGTTGAAGAGTTCCTGAGGCTGGTTGCGAAGTGTGCAGACCATGTACGGAGACGAATTGATTTCAGGAATTTTGTGGAAGCATCGCTTTTGAAGAAAAAACACGACGAATTGTGAGATTGTGAGAAACAGTAATAATTTTTGTTCTGTTTTTATGATGTTTAATAATTAAGAGTAGGTAGCTAAATTACGATGAAATTGAGATCTTTTGTAATACTCATTGGTTAAGTTGTTGCGTCTGTCAGAATTATTTAGTTTTATATAGGTAATCTCACTAAAATTCCTTACTATGACTAACTGCTATTTTGTGGTGGCACGTTTTTAAGTCTCGTTAACCCCTTCAACGAAGCTGGCCTTTGTATTAGAAGTCGGTTCTTGTTGGTATTTTAATGGAATCAGGAATTTTGAACCCAGTGCCTAGACAAGTGGCAAACGCTACATAGCGTTTTTGCGAATAACAAACGCGGTGTTACATGCATTATATTCTATTCCATTCGTAAAGCGTTAGATGGTATCATACGAGTAGATTTATAAACTGTAGATCGTCAATGTGAGAGAGAAAGCACACTAACGCGTATATTAGAGCGTGATAGAAGACGAAACCATTCAAGCTGGCGGCCTAGGTCGGCCTTTTCTTAATCTTAAATATGGCTTCGCATTAAGCATTTAGCCAATATAAAAAACAATTACTGACGTTTATATATTGCCAATGAATCGACTAGGGCGAGACGAAAAAATCGGGAGTGGTCTCCCCTTGACTTTCTAGTATACCGGAAATGACTCAAAAGTTGATAGAAACCTTACATTTTGATGTCATACATACATGTTAAATTTGATTGCAATAAGTTAAAGCATACTCGAGTTATCGTGCTAACGCACAGACACACACACAGCCATAATTCCAAAAACGGTATTTTTGGACTCACTGAGGTCCAAAACGTGTAAATCCGTCAAAATCTCGAGGTCAAATTTTTTGACGATTACAAGACTTTTCCTTTACTACGTATACGAGAAAGTAAAAAAACCAATGTGTGAGTAATGGGCATGTGTGCCTGAAAAATAGTACTGCAATCTGACAGTTGCTGTCTTTTCTACGTGACTGACAGGCCGACGTGGGCCGCCTGCGTGTATGTGAAATGGTTTCGTCTATCTATCTCGCTCTAATATACGCGTTAGTATACTCTTTCTCTTTCACATTGCCGATCTACAGTTTCCTATATCTATGATCTCGCACGATTCATTTCAATGCCAATCTATTAACGTAGGTAAGTAATTATACATGACTAGCTTTTGCTCGCGACTTCGTCCCCGTGGGGTTAAAATTCGAAAAATCGTAACATACATGATTCTTATTTTTAGCCGATAAGCTATATACCAATTCTTATGTATTTTACTATAAAAATGACGGATTTCCCATACAAACTTTCATCCCTTATTTCATCCCCTTGGGGATTGAATTTAGAGAAATCCTAAAATACTCCTTAATTTTAAACGGAAAAGCTATATATCAATTTGTATGGATTTCACTATAAAAATGATGTATTTTCCAGATAAAATTTCATCCCCTTTTTCATCTCCTTAGGGGTTGAATTTCGAGAAATCCTAAAATACGTCATTCTTAATTTTTAACGGAAAAGCCATATACCAATTTGTATGGAGTTTACTATAAAAATGACGGGACTTCCCATATAAACTTTGACCCCCTATTTCACCCCCTTAGGGGTTGAATTTCGAAAAATTCTAAAACACCCCTTCTTAATTTTTAATCGAAAGGCTATATATACCAATTTTTACGGATTTTACTTTAAAAATGACGGATTGCCATACAAACTGTTTTCCCCTTTTTACCCCCTTAGGGGTCGAGTTTCAAAAAATCCGGCCTTACCCCTTGCCTACGTCATAAAAGGAACCTCTGTGCAAAATTTCAGCTATCTAGGTCCAAGGGTATGGGCTGGGCGTTGATCAGTCAGACAGTGAGTCAGGATTTTGCTTTTTATATAGATAAGTAAGTAAGTAATCATGGATGGAATAGACTGGCCACTTGGTTAGGCATTTAGGAATTTTGAACTCCCAGTTTCCTACATAAAAGTGGTTTATTCAGCTAGCTATACGATGATTGAATCAGGATGGCAGTGCCGAATAGTTTTAATTAGTACCACGCAAGACGTTCTGCACTTGTTCTTGAGTGTAGAAATTAATTGATAATTAGTTTTACACTTTTAAATGTAATGTGCATTAAAATTATTATTAATTAATAAGAGACAAGTCCCTTTGTCTACAGCTAGTATACGATGGCAATTTCTTTAGAAATGTGCTGATTCTGTGATGAGAAAGTTCCTTTTTGGGTATGATACACAAACTTGATTTGCACAATCTATTTGACAAACGTAGCTACTAGCGGTGGACAAAATAACGGTGAAGGATGGGAAAAACAAAAATATTTTTTTACCAATGTGATACGCTAATGTGATTTTATAGTTAGATTTCTTTTTCACACCATTTTTGTTGAAAGCGGATGAACAATCAAAAATCTAGTTAGAGCTAACGCGCACTTGTGATTTTTTAATTGACCGATAATTTGATCGCTCAGGAAGTCGGCGGTGCGTGCATTGACGATTACAAAATCACACGATCGAACTATAGCAAACCACTGCCCGATCCTTATTAAATCAAACTATCGGACAACTATCGGCTGATCGAGTAATATGCATGAAGTACTATGCGACCGCACGCACTGCATTCAACTAAACTAGTCACGATCGTCCCACGATATTTGCTAAACTATCAGTCGATTAAAAACCACAAGTGCGCGATAGTTCACACATACGCTGCTTTTTATTGCGTGATTCTAAAACTGAAAATATTATATTTTCGAATATGTTCAGACAAAAGCACTGCAGGTCAGGTTACCACAAACTGGACATTCTTCAATAATTTTCAACCTGGACGTACTTTGTATAAAGTAGTTACTAAATCAATTAGAGAAAACTTTAATTTTTTCCCTAATTTTTACAATTTTTTTACACATATTTTGTAACCGTGGATATACATGTAGATCGGTAATGTGGAAGAGAAAGAGCATACTAAGACATATTAAAGCGAGATAGATAGCCGAGACCATTTCACGTACACACAGGCGGCCTAAGTAGACCTGTCAGTCACACAGAAAAGACAGCTACTGTCAGACTGCAATACTATTTTTCACGCACACATGCGTATGGTACTCTAGGGCGCCCTAGTCGATTCATTGCCAAACTATAAACGTCATAATTACTGATGTTTATTATGTCTTGTAACATATAAGTAATGCATAATTCTTTCTTAAGGGTGAAATAAATGAAAAACGGTACTTATATTCAAAAAATACCAAAACCCCGCGCACGCGATAATGCACGATCCTTTAAACCAGAATTTAAGCAAATAGGCACGCAATAAGCTTTCAGCTCGAAGGGAAGAAGGAGGAGGTCGATGTCGCTGCGGTCGTGGATTCTTCGTAATGATCACAAAAGCACAGCTGCCAAGTGCGCGGTCACTACTCCGATGGATGACGAAATTTTATTCAAGTCGATTTTTCCAATTAAAGATAAATTTCTCGTTCGTACATTTCCAATTATTAGCAATTCCAAGTAACAGTCAACGATAATAGATAGTCTTTTAAAATTAGAAAATGCACTGAATTTGCGCGTTCGTTGACGCTAAAATAATTCCAAAATAGTCGTTATATCTACCTACTCATCTAACCCAAACATATTTTCAGAAGTATGCCACCTGTAAGGCTAAATATTATAGCCCTGTTTTTCTTAAATACTCCATTGAAACTTAAGACAATCTCAAAGCAACTATATCTAGTCTACAAAATAGTTCCTCAAATACAAAGAAGTAGGTTAAAGTTTATGAATAAACACAAATAGATATCCATTGTTTTAGGACTATTCAAACTTGCTACGATACCGGGCCAATCCAAATAACTAAATAGATTGGGAAACAATACCTGAAGTTTCGGGAATCCTCTTATTAATAAAAGTTAGTTATAATTTGTTTCCATAAGAATGAATATCATGTCTATTTATTTGGGATAGCCTAAAAACAAAATGATATTCGACGTCTATGAAATATATATTGTAAAAGGAAAATCGTATTTGCGCTAGATTGAAAAATACGTGACTGCCTGGCAACCTGTGACTAGTAAAATACAGGCTTCCTACCTGACCTGACCTGTCACTATTTGGTGGCACTGCGTGGCACATAATGCCAGATGTATCTTTATGTGTAACAAAATGTTACCTAAGGCTCCGATCAACTCCTCATGGTATTACGAGCGTGATCGTATGTATATAGGGCCGTGTGGCACATAATGCCAGATGTGGCTTTATGTGTAACAAAATGTTATCTGAGGCTCTGCATGGGAACATATTAATGAGGCCATTGTGATTAAAAAAAAGGATTATAGAAGTCGGGGAAATTGGTCAAATATTAACAAATTTCTATGGGGGAGAATAAAATAGAATAAAACTTTATTACACATCGACACAAATATTAAAAGATTATTATTATAGTACAAACATTGAGCAGAGTTGAATGAGGATCCCTCCTCATTCAACTCTGTTCAATTAAGGTAGTCGTTGTATTGCTAAAAAATAGTGATTGTTAATTTAAAAAAGCATTTCATTTAAAAATTAACACACAAAAAATAGAGAAAAAAAACCTTTTTTATTTTATTTTGAAACACAGTCACGACAATGGCATGACTTCCGGCAATGATTAAACATCAGTGATAATCATAAATCTATGTTTTGACAGACTGATATAAAGAAAGACGTCCCAATTAGGACGTTTTCGAGGATCATCACGCGCGCGCCTTTTACGTCTGCTTCTTCATTACCTGCTGGCCTATACCTTACTTTTTTTTGCTGTTTTATAGGACAAGTATCACAATAGCGTTATAGTAAGGTAGTAGTGGATCAGTAAATATCTCAATCACTTTCATGTGTCAGAAAATATGTAGGCTGTTTGATGGGTGGCCTAATTTTACTGTCACTCGTTTATAATAATTGATTGGAAGTAATCAATTATTACGTTTAACGTTTTAATTGGTATGATTGCGTTAATAATAGTTCCAGTCTCTTTGAAAAAAATATGGTTAACAATATAAGAACATCCTCTCAATGACGCCGTACTAAGTTACATACGTGTATTTAATACAATACGGCGTTGAATGCTCTTGATACAATCTGTTTTATTTATTATTTGGCGAATGCACCGCTAGTTTAATTGTAACAGCGCCGTCGAACATAAGTTCCGTAATTACAGCCCGCGATATTCAGATAAATTGTTCACAAGATCGGACGGGAGTTTCATGTCCCGTTGAATTATTGATGCTCGATGTTACAGTTAATCCTTCGAATCTCAGTAATTTTCGTCAGTAAACTTAAGTACAATGTACGTCTTTATGAATTTATTATTCTATAACAAAGTTGGTGCGTATTATAATTATTTTGCTCACCTATTCAGATTTCAGTGCTCAACAGACCTGACGGTTTCGTCAGGATATCTTGTATTAATATTTAGACTGTCGCAACTTAACATTTTATAGCTTTTACCTACACACAGTTCTACAATGTCTAATAAATTTTGGATATCGTACTGTGAAAAGTTGCAATTGTTAAGTTTTTTATTTATTGGCACTTTTAAGTGTTCACAACGGCACATTTCACTCAACAGGATTCCCTATTTAGGGGGAATATTTTTAAAAAAGCTTTGTCTTTAACTTTGCAGGATATTGACACACTTATTATTAGCATAAGCAATGAACGTAGGTAGATATTAGGCTTGCTTTAACTACGTCTATAAATCTCTAGAAAGGTCCAGTCGACCAAATTATGAGCCACCTAAGCTTATTTTATTACCGATATTCAAATACAGTTATATCGAATTTCACGTTTACAGAGACCTATCTTTCTTTGGTTACAGAAAACCCGAATTCAATTTTATTACATTGCGACAGTTACCAGCAAACAAAAGGAAACTTTACTGTTTTGATGATCCTAAACGAATTATAGGCTCGGTATGTCAATATTCAGATTAGTCTATCTATGGCCACAGACTTGCCTATAAACCTATAAGTTATACAAAGACCTTTTCCTAGGTACTAAGCAGGGATGTAACGGAGGTAGTTTTATCGGAACCGAAGTCGGAGTCGGAGTTTTTAAATTTGATTTATCGGAATCGGAATCGGAGTCGGAGGCAGGGTCAGAAGTGGTGGCATGAGAAAGAATTTTTATTTACAGACAAATAAAACATTCTTAAATCAATTTTTTTTAAATTATAAAATAAAACACAAACAATAAAAAAAAAACCTTTCATAACAGTCGACACAGGCCGCCGTCGCCGCTATGTTATGCTTCGACCTCCGATTTAAAAGTGTCGGAGCCGAAGTCGGAACCGAAGGTGTAATAATAATCGGAAGTTCCGACTTAACGGAACCGGAGTCGAAGCTCCGTAACATCCCTGGTACTAAGTCGTAGATCTTAGTGAAAAGACAAACTGCATACGATTTAAAAAAAACTTGTACTCAGTTCGAGAATCGAACCCGATCGTATAGAAAAATAAAACTTACATTATTTCTATTTGGATATCGATTGTGTAGGCTAAAAGTAGTAAAAGTTAGTATGAAACATATTAATGAATAAAATGCATTGTATTTCATATCCTTTAATTTGATAGTAACTTTATTTTCCTTTAATTTTATTTCACAGAGATGGAGACAATTTACGCACCTAAATGAGTTGAATATTGCATTGAAAAATGTTCGTCTTTTTGAACGTCTACCTAATTAAATGAATGACCTTGTGACCTACACGATATCCAAATAGAAATACAGTTTAATTTTTTTATACGACTGGGTTCGATACCCGAACTGAGTACAAGTTTTTTTAAATCTACGTAGGCAGTCTTTCTTGTCACTAAAATCGATGATATGGTCCCTAAGAATAGATCTTTGTATGTTTTATAGTTGAAGAGTTGCCCATACTGACCGATCTAATCTAGGGCGGGTCCCAAAACCAGGTAAAGCCACGTAGACAGCGTTAGAAAGAAAGTTTTTTTTAATTGGTGTAAAATAACTATAGTTTAACAAACTAACCAATGGTGAAAGCGCTCCTTAATAACGACCAATAGTGAGCCTTTTGGACTAAGTATAATTCACTCTACCCCGAGTAAATTGAAATCGTTTTGAAACGCACCCCTAAATGTGTCTATATACAGGATAGAATACCTATGATTGTTTACTTTATACACCCACAATACATTCGTAGACTTCGAATAGAATAAAATATAACATTATTACGGATCTCTAAAAGTTGGATGAGAGTAGCAATATGCTAACAATCGCATAATATTGTGGCAATATTTATTCAGCGAAATTAATGCCCAATGACCAGCCGCGGGGCCGCGCCCGTATTTTTGTGGCTTAACCAGATCGTATCGATGTACGCAAATCAAACAACTAATTGAATTGATTTAATCCTTTAAAAAAATCAATTTATATTTTTTATTATTGTTTGCAACTGATCATGTGATAAGAAACATTCCTTGCTTAGTATTATTACGGCTATGTTTTTAATTTTAAGCTTTACTGTCGTCGCGTATAATTTTAATTGCTTTTTGACTTAACATTTTCTAGATATAATTTTTTGTGGGGAATCTCATTTTTGTGATTTAGACAACTAAAGAGCCTGGAGATTATAACTACCTAGGTATAGAATAGCTATTATAATTCAATTATAAACAGACTTCATCGTCTGGTATCCCGTAAAGAATTTAGATCTGATTTCCTGTGGAGATCTATAGTGACTTACATTTCTAAATAATAGATAATAATAGTATAGTCTAAATGGATGTTATGTCAACTACCCCCGGGAATAGATAAAAGTTAATAGAACCTTATCATTTCTGTATTATACCACTTAAACATAAGATAAGTATACCTAAAGCTTGATTTGTACTTAATTCCTAAGTGAATGTTGAAATAACCTTTTATATTTTTTAATAAAAGATTTAATCCACAATTCTTTTGTTTCATTATGTGTTATTTAGGTAGTAACTATACTATAAGTGTGTGTACTTAAAATGAATAGTTTAATTATTACATGATACATATTAGTATGTATTACAGGAGTAGATCCATGCCCCTCGTATATCTTACTCCTACGTACGACGACTAGCAGAAGAATTAAATTTGTGTCTATAATGGGGCTTTACCTATGTATGGCCGTTTTATATGACGGGTTTTAATGAAAATCCATTTTCCATACTAACTTCTTTTCAATTAGGTAGGTACTTGCCTACCTACTAATGCCACGAAAATTGTAAATCTGTAGATCTATAGATAATCTATATAGCAATAGATACCTATTTAAAAAATATGTCTTTACCATATTACCACATATTACCATTTAAATTACCACATTATAATTAAATGGAACTAATCAATCAGCAAAATGTCAATAATCATACAAGTTGCCTTCTTAAGTTCTGTCTGTCGAGACCATGTGCATGAATCGTACATTTTGCATGCCTCCTAAGAATATAGTTAAGACACATTTACACATGTTAGCAACTGTTCGCGTGCAAATAACAATCTCCACGACGAACGCGAGCTGTGCTGCTCGACTGCAAGAGATCCTGTGATCGTTTCTTGCAAACGAATGCGTTCTCTTTGCTTTGCAGTTCGCGAGAAGCTCGCGAAGTCGCATTTGACGCGTTCTAGTCATTCGAAGCGCGTAGTGTGCACGGTTCGTTCACGTGCGCGGTCTCGACAGAGCTTAAGAACTTTTTGTTTTTAGTGTTTGTTTAGTTCAAACTTATTACCTACCTGATAGTACCTATAAGGCTGGACAAGATGTGTTCTGTCGCAAAAAGACTGAGTAGACGGTGGACGTAGGCCGGGGCAACGGCGGGCGGCGAGCGCGGGTGGTCGCCGGGGCGACGACGCTACTGATTCATGTCGCTGATAGCGATCGCAGGCGCCAGCGCACAGCGCCATTTTCTATATTTATCACCATTCGCCTACCGTCTACCGTGTCTGCGCCGCACTTTTGAATGAAGACATCTATAATTCCCACCTGAGAAATATACACCTCGAGCTTAATTTATTACTAAATTCAAATTAGCCGTCCCCGTTTCAATCTCTTTTATTGCTGTTTGTTGTTCTTTTTAGGAACAACAAGTTTATGCGGAGATGTTATAATAATAGTACCTACACATACCTACTACGTAGTTGTTTTGATTCTGCTGATGTCTTATTTAGCTAGGTAGGAGTAGGTACGTAGATAATTAGGTAATTTTTCTTTATACCTACTATAAGAGTAGGTACCAGTGGCAGTGGGCTCATAAAAAATTTGCCGCCCCTACTTCCGAAATTCGATACCCTAGTTCCATCGAGCATATGCCCAGTTCACATCATATTATTTACATTTGCAACCCGGGCTTGCTGCAAGCTTTTTTGCCTTTGTTCGAAAAAAAAAATTCGTGGCTCGTTTTCTCTGTGTATCTACAGATATAATAAAAAACTTGGGCCAAATTCACCGCCCCCTAAAATCTGCCGCCTACTCAGCCTACTCGTTATAATGCATATAAGTAGGTACGTATAAAGTGTGCAAATAAGTTAATTTATTTTCCAATCGGTAGATACCTTAACTTACATCAAAAAATAAAATACGTTGCGACCATCTGACTCTATATAGATATCCATTTGTTACACAAATGTTTACCATGTCAAGTGGATTAACGGCACCTGAGAATGTGTCCCAGTCACACCGACCGAAGAATTAATCTTAGCCGTACGAGGATCTATTAGTATAATAGCCCCGCGAATTAAGCCAACAACCTCAGATTAACAATGCAATACAAACAGAAGGTAACAGAACGAAGACAAACATTCGTGGCTCTTTCAAAAGCGTACAATAGTCGTCATCAATTACAGGCAATAGATCGCCCAACATCATTTGTCCATCCGTCCGTTACTTGACTGGGGCATTCCCACGGCTCGGGACGATCGTGTTTGTTGTCGGAATATGTCCAACGAGAAATAGTAATAGAAAATTGTTTCTGATTGCCGTGCTCTCTGCTTTAGTTGCATCCCTCACATCCGCGTTCTCGTTTTTATTGTCAGTCCGCGAAATAAAATTTCACAATGTAAAATTATGTCCACGCAATTATCGTTAATGTTGCCTACGCTACGGCTGTAGGTAGTTGCAGTAGGTATTTACTAATCACTTTTCTAATATTTTTTGAAACATACATACAGATAAATTTAAAGGAAGTATAAAGTAGGTACATACCTACACACCTAATTATTTTTTTTATGCTAGGAGGTTCTCAAACAAGCATCCTACGGCCTGCCTGATGATAGACCCCATCCTGTGGAGCACTGGTACATATTTCCCTATAGAAAAATAAAAACTTTTATAGAACTTATTGCTTCAGGATTCCTTTACCTTTAGGTACCTACCACAGGTACCTACCTACTTAGGGAAATTTAATAGAAGTTTTTGTCACTGCATTGGCAAATTTCTACTTTTTTATCAATTGAAAAACAAAAAGTACTGGCGAATGTTTAAAGGAACTAGCGCCATAGCACAGTTGCTTAATCCGGATAAGCTGTACAAGGATGTTTTTTAAAAGCTTTTATTTAATTTGCAATGTATGTTTGTTCGGATGGAATCTTGCAACTCGATTTTGAAGCAGATTTCTTCAACCGATTGAGTTGATAGTTTGGATGGCAATACGCAATAAGCTGTGTGACGTCATTCTTAATCCAATATGGCGGACCATCCAAGATGGCGGAATAGTTATTCTTATTGCACTTCTACAATATGGGTAGGTATCAAATGAAAGGTTTTACTCAGAAGAATACGAATATTGACTAAAAGTAAAAAATAAATTAACTAGAAAAAAATATTTCTAAAAAAGCTTTTACCTATTTTAAATTAAATGCACTAAAATAATAAAAATAAACTTTAAATAGTTTTAAAAGCTTGTCGCGAGATTTACTTAGATCTATCGTTTAACTTAATCTAAAGTTTAATCTTAAGTAATACCTATAGACTACCTATAGACTCTATAGGTATTACTTTAGTCCATGGTAATACAATAATAGACACGTACGATTAAAGGCCGCTCGAGTGAATGAAGATTGAAGTATTGAACTTGTAAGTTATTTATTTAAGTACGTAGTAAGTAGATAACTTTATTTTGTTCTCATGAGAAAATCGTAGCACGGAGAAGATAACTTTCGTAGTACAAACTATTGCATCTTCTCTACAGCCAGTAAACCAATTTAGTTCGTAGATTATTGAACAACGGGAAATTGAGCTTTTTCGTGACAGTAAGTTTATTGTTGTAACGAAAAATATAATCAAACATTTACCTAAATATTTTCATTGTTCTAAGTAAACATTGGGTAAAAAAATATACTCTAGGCACCCATATAATGGTACATATAACAGTCTATGTGGTAATTAGAGATTAAAGAAAGCAAGTACGAATTAAGCATTTTCACACTTAGGTATTCCATAATAAGGATTTTTATTACAAAAAACTATTAGTGATCTAGTCGTAGATCTAGTAGTCTAGAGACTAGATTTACTAGTAGTAGATCAGATAATCTGATAGATGACCTACATTATGTATGGCGTCCATAAGTTATTGTAAAAGTCTACGTTGAATAAATATTTTATTCAATAAGTTCTTGAAAAAGTCTACGTAAATAAAAAGAATGAACATTTTTTCATGTGTCGTGATCAAGTAGGCAACAAGACGGGACTCGAATCCGGAACCTATCGCTATGGGCCGACTGCTTTTCCAGAGCTTTTACACAGCCTTATGTATGGGTTTGGTTTCATTTTTCGTCACAATATCACGCCCAAAAGAAAATAATCTGTTGAGCCACCTGCTGACGAATCTAAATCTATGTAGTTTAGGATTATGTAGAGACTTTCCAAGATGTCGATTCGTTGCTAAATTTAGGCAGACCTTTCATCTGTGGAAGAGTTTTGAACTGTCAGATGAGTGATTGATGTCAATTGTGATGGCGGATTTCAGCCACGTCACAGGCAAGGGTTTTTTATGGTTCGAATTTTAAAAAAACTGTAATAACTCCAGTTCTACTAAGAATTAAGGCTTTCTTTTCTTGATTTTTGTTCTTAAATTGTTTCTCTACCTATTTCTTTAAATCTATTCAACCGTAATATAATATTTTTATTGTTATGTTATATATTACATAAGGTAATCTATGTATTTGAAATTCTATGTATATAAGAAAATGATAGGAAATGTTAAATAATAAGTAGCATTTAATTTCATCATCATAACCTAATGTAACAAGTCTGTTACAAACAATAAATATAATAAATAAAAAAACGCGATAACTTCAAAATACCCTCACTTTTGAACGCAAATTTTAACCATAGATTGTTTTTTTTTTTCTCTAAACACTGTTGCAATGAATGTGTATCATACATCCAAGTTCTTAATAAACACATTCCCGACCTTATCGCATTAACAAAGCTAATGAATTGTTTGAGATAAGCCACGTAATACGACACCTCTTAAGTGGCGGAAATCCGCCATCTCACAGATAGGGTTAGATTTTTAAATGGCGTTAAGTGGCGGAAATCCGCCACTTCACAGATGAGCGGAGGTACTTTTGTTTTTTTGGAAAAGCTTTTAAATTATCAATCATAATTTATTTTCATTTTATGTACCTACCTAGGTACATCATTTGTTAGGAAACTTCTAATAAGTAGTAGGTAGGTACTTAACAGTGCCTAAAGACTATTCTACCTTTAGTTTATTTACACCATAGGTTCCTAAAGGGGGCGATATCGGGTCTAAAGGCAAATAGGGGCGCTTAATTTGTGATTATTAAGTAATAGATAATAACAGGCAACTAAATTGGTATACTAATTAAATATTAATTATTACCTAAGTAAAAGGGAGCGTTGGAAATTCATTTTTTGTAAAGGGGGCTGTGGGTACTCCTGAAAAGTTTTGGAACCTCTGATTTATACCATCGTTAAGTGACGAGCTAGTACACTTATACATTTTTTTATTGTTATCATCAAAGAGTTGGCATAAATCATAAGCATTGTCATAGTATTCATTAATTCATGCTAGAAAATAGTAAAAAAATTGGTTGTCTGTAAAGTCGGTTTACTGACGATAGTTGAACGTGACAACGTCTTTTCAAAAGAAAAATTTAATTTCATTTGTTTAATAGATTTTTGCTTGCACTTCAAGCCTTACATGGAACGCCCCTCAGAGCGAGGTAACGCCGCATGCGTCATGTTTTTTCGTGCGTGCAGCCGGCTCTATCGAATTATAAGACGTTGTCACGTCAAAAAAATCAGCCAAGTGCGAGTAGGACTCGCGCACGAAAGGTTCCTTACCATTATCTATAAAAAACCGCAAAAACATAATGTCTGTTGTATGGGAGCCCCCCTTAAATATTTGTTTTATTTTAATTTAATTATTTATTTTTAAAGTGAATATAAACTAAATATTCTGTGAATATTTCAAGCGTCTACCTGTTGCCGTTATCAATATCGAGCAAAAAAAATCACGTTTGTTGTATGGGAGCCACCTTATATTTATTTTATTCTGTTTATTAATATTTGTTGTTATAGCGGCAACAGAAATACATCATCTATGAAAATTTCAAGTGTGGAATAATTTTTGCGTTTACAAACGCGTAAATATTTTTAATACTAGAAAAACGACTCTGAAAAAAATCGACCTGCCTCAGGCGGCAATCGAACCCAGCATCTTCCGCAATCCTAATGTGTTTATGGTAATCATACTTGCAATGTTGTCCTATTTCTATACTCCCTATCCTATCCAAAGTCCTGGAGTCGGTCGTTCACAAACAGCTCCATGAATATCTCGTAGTGAACACTCTATTATCACCTTACCAATCTGGTTTCCGCCCTTCCCACAGCACAATTAGTGCACTGCTGAATGTAACGGAGGATATTCGCTCAGCGATGGATAATACTATGCTGACGGCGATTGTCTTGTTGGACTTCAGCAGTGCATTCAATTCTGTCGACCATGATTTACTCCTCGGTGCTCTTCGCTCAGTAAACATCTCACCTCCAGTTATACAGTGGTTTAAATCTTACTTGTTTGGTCGCCAGCAGTGCGTAAAGTTAGATAATATGTATTCAAACTGGTCATATCTTGCAGCTGGTGTACCTCAAGGTAGCGTGCTTTCTCCATTACTCTTTTCTATTTTCATTAACATGATCTCTCCTGCTATTACTTCCCCTTTTCACCTTTACGCTGATGACCTCCAAATTTATCAACATTTCAAACTTTCTGAAGTCAGTGGCACTATCGACCTATTAAATAAGGATATGCTTTCGATTGAGGCTTGGACTAAATCATTTGGCTTGATTGTCAACCCTGCAAAATCCCAGACCATGATTGTGGGTAGCCCCAGGCTTAGAAGTAAATTGGATTGGAGTACGATTACCCTAATTTCCTATGCTGGAACTAACATCCCTTACTCTGAGAAAGTTAAAAATCTGGGCCTTACCATGGACTGTACTTTATCATGGTCACCTCACGTCAACGAGGTAAGTCGCCGTATGCACTTCTCGTTCCATTCTCTCAAACGGCTTCAATATTTTCTCCCGTTTAAGACTAAAATTATGCTTGCGCAAACCCTCCTTCTTCCTATTCTTGACTACGCCGACGTTTGTTACCTGGATATTACAGAGGAGCTACTCAACAAACTGGAACGTCTGCAAAATCTCGCGATCCGCTTTATCTTTGGATTGCGGAAATATGACCGCGTCTCCAAATTCCGCGAACAACTGAACTGGCTGCCAATTCGCGAACGCAGAAATATGCACATTCTCTCTGTTCTGCACAAAATCCTCAAAGACCCTAACTCGCACCCCAACACCGTCCCGTCCTCAACGCTCATGCATCACCAGGATGCTCCAACTTCCTAAGAGTAATACAAATTTCTTTTTTCACTCCTTTTCTGTCCGCGCTGCTCTATTGTGGAATCGGCTGCCATCAGACGTCCAAGAATGCCCATCTGCTCATTCTTTTAAATATAAATTGAAAAAACACTTATTCATGTGTCTATCACAGTCATCAACAACTTACTAATAAATATTTATGTTATATTGTATGTATTTATGTATGTGTATATGTATTTGATTAAGAAGTATTATGTATTTATTTATATAATTATATGCAGTTAATGTTATATTACTTTACATATTTTTTTTTTTTGTACTTATTTGCACTTTTGTCTCACCCGCGTATTATTATAGTTTCCCACTTTCATTCTGGGTTGGCTGGAAGAGATCTCTTATAGAGATAAGTTCGCCCTTGCATACTATTTTACTCTGTAACCATATGTATACCTTTATGAAGTGCAATAAAGAGTTAATAATAATAATGTTTAGGTATATAAACACATAAGTACGAAGCACTGACAAATTTCGATAGCGAAAGCAGTGCCTCGGCGGCATAGTCGCAGCCGCCCGGATTGCGGAAGATGCTGGGATCGATTCCCGCCCGATTTTTTTCAGTGTATTTTTTCTAATTTTAACTGTCTCAACTATCACGGTTCATGAGTTTTAACTTTTGGGTATAGAACTATAAAAAATACCGAATTAAGGAGATTTAATGTTTAGGAACCTACATGTATAATGGCAAGAAAACGATAGGCAATCATAAAAAAATACCGCTTGTTTTCCATAAAGCTTCAGCATTTGAATAAGAGAAATAATGTTCAATTGTATACAAATGCGTATTTTGTTCTCACTGCTGATAAGTGTGATCAGTGGGCGCCCATATTAAATCTAGGTAGGTACCTATTCATACGTGAATTCTTGGATTTAATCCCAGCTTTATAATTATGCAGAACGATGCAAACCGTTGTTCTCCCGATGTTATCAAGAACAGGACTGAAGAGAAATTGCTCCGATCAAAAGATAATCTCGCCGGAACCAAAATTGATCATTGATAGGAGGCGCGCGCGCGTCCCGCCGCCTGCCACCAGCCCACGCCCCGCGACAATGTTTAACTCTTTCCATTTCACGAGCTTTGTATTTTAAAATTGGCAATTTATTTTTATATCACTCAATACATGTCGTAAGTGTAAATTCCAATGAGTAAATTGTAAAACGTTAAATTAATATTTCCTTAGGCTCCGTTTGACAATGTAAAAGATAATGGCACAAGAATTAATTCGTAATCTACATATACGTATTTAAATATTGTAGTGTAAAATCCGAAGACCTAACGCATTACCTACACATATTATTAGCTTCACATTTAGGTCACCTCAGAGTACAGCCTCATTCGATCTCTCGGTCAATAAATATCAGATTAAAGTGCCGCTATTGTAGCCTTCACGCACAAACTAGTACCGTGGCTTTCAATAACGGTTCGCACTATGCAGATTATCACTAGGGCGATAACCACGACGTGAAAGCGATAGCGGCGACACGATGTAGTGGAGCGGGTGGCCGCCACGCCGCTGCTGCGCCGGCGCAAGTGCAGGGCCCGCGCGACCTGACATGTTCATGCCACCACCTCCAGCTCACTTATACTCCCTTGACTAATGCATTATTGCAATAATTTTGTAGTTAGATATTTATCTATCCATAACTCTCTACGGAAAAAAAAAACAATAGGTGCCACAGTATTAATTATATATTTTTTTTACTAGTTGCTTACATAGGGAAGCTTAACTGAAGCTCTTTTAACATCGAGTTATTATCTGTGTTACTCAGTGGTGTAGGTAACATGCCATGTGGGGCCCGTGGCAAATTCATCCCTCCCCCATCCACCCCACGCGCTGGGATAAAGTTTAGTTTTGAAATTTTTCTTTCTAGATATTTAAGAAGATCAAACATGACATTCCTCGCGGGACCCGTGGCGTTTTCCCAGCCATTCCACCCTATAGTTACGCCACTGGTGTTAATTGCGAGGTAGGTATGATAAAAATAGAGAATTTCTAATTACTAAGGGATTTGATTACATGCAAATTTTTTACTACGAATATATGTATGTTATAGTAGCGATCGTCCGCGGCTTCGCTCGCTTTAATGTCGGTTATTTCTTATTAAATCTGTGGTTATTTCATACAAAAGTATCCTATGTCCTTCTGAGGGTCTCAAAATAGCTCCATAGCAAAACATCAAAATCGGTCTACCTAGTAGTTTCGGTGCCTATTCAATGCAAACAAACAATCAAGTCTTTCCTCTTTATAATATGATAGAATCCACCTAGCTTGGTAATATATAAAAATCTTAAGCTAACCAATAATAATAATTTATGTTCATACGAGTTTGTTGAATTGTTGAAAGAACCGACTATAGATTATGTTGCTATTTTAATATTCCTCGTGATTTGGTCAATTCTTTGTTTTTATCATACCTACCCCTGCGACTGCACCAATCAGAATAAACTTAGGTAGCTAGCTGAAAACGGTAAAAACGCGGTCTATTCAAGTGACTGAAAAAGATGTGGTATCATAGGGTTTCGTCATTATTTTGTGATTATTTCAATAAATTTACTTGTCTAATGTATATTATTTCCAAGATCTTTGAAATACTTTAATAAGACCTACATAATACTTTTTTAAAGTTTATTGAGGAGTCTCCTGCAATAAACTATTTTGATTAGCAAATTAGCGTTCGTAAACCGTGTGTCCTCTTTAAAAATACGAGGACACAGGTTTACACTTATCTCAAGATATATGTTGCTATAGATATTGGGATATTCAGATAAGCCAGCCATCACTTCCATCAACTCTGTTAGTTTCCCTCAACTGAGCACGCACTGGTTCGTGTCCTATCTATTTTCACCTCAATTAACGCGACAGTTTGGCGTACACAACCTTAGCATTCCTACGGAGGTGTTTTGCGAAATTCCTTCCTATCTAAGTATACTTAGATAAAATTATAATCATGAAAATTATTTTAAGGCAGTTTATAAATATACATATATATATCTTTTGTTGTAGTAAAATAGTCTATCTAATCTTGTTTCCCCATACAAACTTTGGACCTCGTTTCAACACCTTAGGGTGAATTCCTCATAAGGAACCCTTATGCCAAATTTGGAATTTCTAGACCTAGGAATTTGGGTACGTGCGTTGATATATCAGTCACTCAGTCAGTTTCTTCTTATAATGGAACTCTTACAGGGGACGATGATATTTCACGTCCGCCTCGTTGGATTTTAAAATCGTTGTTGTGTTCGTAATTAAAGAATCGATAAGCCATACAAAAATATCCATCTTAATTTACAAACTTTGTCACCCCTTTCCTCCCTTTTAGGGGTTGAATACTGAAAAAAAAACCTGAAACACATGTTTACTCATTTATCAACAGGAGTTCTCCTGTGAAGTGTCGTATAAAATAATTATTATTTACAATTACTAATCTTGTTACCCCAGGTAAACTTTCATCCCTTAATTTAAAAAATCCGGCCTTATGCCCAGTGGCGTAACTATATCATGTGGGGCCCGTGGCAAATTCATATACACCCCCCCCCCTAGTTTTGAAATTTTTCGTTCTTTAAATTTAAAAATGTCAGTGACACTACCGGGGCCCCTATTACTATATCATGTGGGGCCCGTGGCAAATTCATATACACCCACCCTCCCCTAGTTTTGAAACTTTAAATTTAAAAATGTCAGTGACACTACCGGGGCCCCTATTACTATATCATGTGGGGCCCGTGGCAAATTCATATACACCCCCCCCCCCCCTAGTTTTGAAATTTTAAATGTCAGTGACACTACCGGGGCCCCTATTCCTTGCGGGGCCCGTGGCATTTTGCCACCATGCCACCCTATAGTTACGCCACTGCTTATGCCTCGTCTAAATCATCAAAAGAATCTTTGTGTCTATCTAGGTCCAAGAGTATGGGCTGATTGGGCTGGGCGTTGATCAGTCCCTAGAGAGTCAGGACTCTTAAAACCATTTTCATCCCTTATTTTATACCCTTATGGGTAGAATTTCGAGAAATCCTAAAATAATTCTCTCTTAATTTTTAACCGTAAGGACATTCGCCAATTTTTATGGATCTTTGTTTGAAAAATGACGGATGTGCACACAAAATTTTATACTCTTCAAGGTAGAATTTCAAAAAATCCTAAAATACATCTTTCTTAGTTTAACCGTAAGGCCATAATACCAATTAGGTATATGGATTTTAATTTAAAAATTAAACATTTCCATACCGACACATTATTTCCTATGATTGAATTACTAATATCACTATTAAAACATAGGGGTTTTTAATGCCACCTTATAAAAAAATGAAAATGATTGTCCAAAAAATAAAAAATCTTAGGAGTGGACAACCCTTATCACTTAGGGGTATGAAAAATGGATAGTAGCCGATTCTCAGACCTACTGAATAATACATATAAAATTTCATAAAAATCGGTCAAGCCGTTTCGGAGGAGTATGGTAATAAAATTTGTGACACGGGAATTTTATATATTAGATTTATGTACAGTAGGGTGCTTTTTTTTTTTGCGACTATTTTTTTTTTTCGGTCCCATCGTGAAATTTTGTTGGAAATACCCAAAAAAAAAATCCCTGAAAGTTTGAGCCCTTAATATTAATTTTAAGTACTCGACCAAGGCGTGTGAAGATTTTCCATTTAAAATACACGGGAACTTTGATTTTTTTTTTTTAATTTCTATAGCTCAGCGGCATTTAATGGTATCACCTTGTCCAAAATGGGGATTTTTTCAGCATTAAATGCTCTACAAAAGTGCCCACTGTGGCGAAGTCGTAACTCACACCGGCGAGGTAGTACGGGCCACTAAACCTGATTTTTTCATGAAATTTACGTTTTTTCGCATTTATCTCGTAAATGACAAGAGCTATAGAAAAAATGTAAATGAAAAACTTGTAGGAAATTTTGCACTGGATAAATTATGCAGGCATTTGTGGTATTTACATGAGCAGCTAGCTGGATTGGCTCTTTTTGATAAAACTGTTTCACAAAAAGGAAAATTAAAAATTGTAGAGAAAATTAACAGCACCGTAATCGTTGAGAAGTCAAGAAAACGTTACGCAGTGGCCTCTAGTGCCATAACTTCAATGAGAGATAAAAACATAAGTGATTTTGCGACGACGAATTCATTATTTATTTTTAAACAATTTAATCTTCCTTACGGATTTCTAAATTCACAACCAAATACATGGAAAACTAATCAAGAATATCAACAGTGTCTCAAAACATTCAACAACTTGAAGGTAGTGAATGATATTGCCGAGCGAGGAGTAGCACTAGCTGAAAAATTTAATCAAGGTTTGACAAATAATGAAGAGCAGAGGCAAAAAATTTTTCAGGCTGTCCAAAACCATCGCTCAGAGCACCCGTCGTGTACAAAATCACAATACAGTCGAACAGAAGTGAAATAAGAAGTTTTTTGTTATTATGCTTATCAATAAAATTTGATTATCTGACGTATTTCAAATTATTTATATTTTTTACCCTTTCATCTTAAAAAGAAAAAAGGTAATTAGTTAAAAAAGTAGTGATAAATAATAAAAGAACAATATTTTTTATAATTTTACGTGATTTTTGATAAAAATTTAAAACTTCATAAACTTAAAATTGAAATATCTCAAGCAGTATTGAAGTTAGCGATTAAGCGCCAATGAGCTTTTTTGTAGGAAATAAAATTTCCTACAAGTTTTTCATTTACAGTTTTTCTATAGCTCTTGTCATTTACGAGATAAATGCGAAAAAACGTAAATTTCATGAAAAAATCAGGTTTAGTGGCCCGTACTACCTCGCCGGTGTGAGTTACGACTTCGCCACAGTGGGCACTTTTGTAGAGCATTTAATGCTGAAAAAATCCCCATTTTGGACAAGGTGATACCATTAAATGCCGCTGAGCTATAGAAATTAAAAAAAAAAAATCAAAGTTCCCGTGTATTTTAAATGGAAAATCTTCACACGCCTTGGTCGAGTACTTAAAATTAATATTAAGGGCTCAAACTTTCAGGGAATTTTTTTTTTGGGTATTTCCAACAAAATTTCACGATGGGACCGAAAAAAAAAAAATAGTCGCAAAAAAAAAAGCACCCTAATGTACAGTCAACAGCATTTTGTAACCTACCACAAACTGTCACATTTGCCCAATCGATTTTGCACTTTAGTACCTCATAAGTTTTTAAGGATTAAAATCTGAAATATTCTTAAAATATTTTATTCTGCTGTCGTCCGTAAATACAATGTACCATGTACCATTCGCATCTCCATTGGACCTCCCTGAGTCCAAAAATATTTTTTTGAAATTATGTCTGTGTGTGTGTCTGTGCGTTAGCACGATAAGTCGAGTATGCTTTAACTTATTGCAACCAAATTTAACATACGTGTATGACATCAAAATATAAGGTTTCTCTCAAACTTTGAGCCGTCGATCACGAAAGTTAAGCAACCAAGTGCGCGGTCGGTACTCGGATGGGTGACCAAAATTTAACATGCCTGTATGACATCAAAATTTAAGGTTTCTATCAATCTTTGAGTCGTTTCCGGTATACGAGAAAGTCAAGGGGAGACCGCTCCCGATTTTTTTAATTTTCATACAAAACTGCGATTTTATATAAGTAAGTATATATATATAAATACTCTTCAGTTTCTCTTAAAGTATAAAAAAATATACATTCGTAAAACAAGGTCATAATGGAACTTAATAAGCTATTTGATTCGTGTGATTATTTGATAGGACAGTAGATATCTAATTAAATTAAATAACCAATTTTATCAGGTCCTTGGCTATTGGGTGAAATAAATAAATACGGCTTTACCACAGCTAATAGAATCACGTGTGGTTCGTATGTGTCGCAACTGGCACCTCTTCTATGTATCTCGTTTTATCCTATTTAGCATCGACCTAATGACAAGTTCTAGGTTGCACGTCAATCTCCCATTCTTACGGGTCTCGTTAAGTTGCGATAGACATAATTCTGTTCTTAACTTTCGTCATACTCTCCGACATTGACATTATGTTTATTGCAAAGAGCGTAAATTAATATATTCTACGAATGCGCATACAATGTACTTATTATTTGTCGAAATAAAATTTTAAAAATGTATACGGGATCCTTTAATTTGAATAAATACATTTTTTTAATTACATGTTTAGAATAACACAAATTTGTCGGCTTGATAATTTTTTTTGGTTGACACGATTTAGATTATTGTAAATCTTTACCGCTTGGCAGCTCTGATGGAGCGATATTGATCTTATTTAGATGAAATTCCAATACCTACTGAATCACTGTCCGATCTCGATGCTCGGCATACGGAGCACATGTAACGAGATATCTGCAAGCTCTGTCATATCAAGTCGATAAGTTCAAAGGTGAACGTTGCTATGATTTTGTGTCAGTCAACTTTAATCTTGAGGTATCGGTAAAAAGGGGTACCTACCGTGTCAAGGTGTTATTGGCATATCCCAATAAAAGCTGTGACCAAGTAGCTCTCAATTAAACTGACAAGGCTGCGTTATTTTTTTGGCGCTTAAGGTGCCCACAAATTTGAAAGATAAGTACATTAAAAATCAAAATATTTCATCGATTTATTGTGACTTCATTTTCATACTATAAACTATATCGTTGTTTAGCTTAATAATATTCTTAATCGATCGTCTAAAGTAGAGCTCTCATATCCATCATCGGTATTTTAATAGTCAATTATGGGTTGATTGTCAATATGCATTCACACATTGATGGTTATCGATTGAGAAAGAAAAGCAAATTGGTGAGCACCTTTAGAAAGCTTTCATACTATACAAATATTGCAAGGTGCTTTATTAGAAGCTATTGTAAAGCAATCCCGTGTGATCTTCGTAAACATTAACGTGTGATGCGATGATGCAATTGATAAATAGCCTCGCGGACAGAATCTTGCAACATTAGTAACCCTTTTATGACTATCGTATTGTTGCATTGTACAGCTCGTATATTTAGGATTTTAAATAATCTTTATAATATAAAAATGAATCCCTATTTCTCATGGTCACGGTTTCAATTAAGAACCATTTTACCACTTTACTTATTTGATTCAACTTTTTTTCTTAAGTTTTTCTAATACTTTGCAGAAGATTTTTCGGAGAGAAAAATTAAGAAAATTACGCAGAATATTGAATTATTAGAAAATTTATTGAAATTATTACACAACCAAAATATGTTGACAAGTGACTCAAACAATCGTTGCTATGCAATGTTTGAGATTGCATTTAAGCGTCATTTTAAACAAGCTTTTATTAAAATGTAACATCACAAAATGACAGTAAAATTAGTTATCATGACTTAATTTAATTTGACTGATAATCATAAACCTTGTCACAATTAATGATGTAGGTACTTATTATACATTTTTCCTTTTTTTTTGCAAATTAACCACAACAACGTGTAGCGGGTCAGCTAGTACTTACCTACTTTATAAATCAGTCGATATACTTCTTATGACTTATTCATGAACTGTTGAAATTTCTTAATTTACATAGGTATCGACGTATTTACGCTGATAATAATTATCTCTTTGGCCAGCAGTGGGACCCAATAGGTACTATATCTTAGTGGTGGGCAGAGGCCTTCCTATGTAGTGAAACCAATAAGTATTTATCTATTTTTTACTACCTACTATGGTCTAATTCGATTTTCATTGAGCGGCAGTAAAAATTAGAACCGACGCGGTTTAATAAGTCTTTCGAAAAATGACCTCTGGCGGGTAAATTTTTGGTTACTCGTTTTGAAACCAGAACGTAACAACAGGTACTTACACTACGCCCAACTACTTATTCGTTCCTGTTTTGGTTGGTAATTTTTTTTTTCAGAAGAACACTAGTTTTTTATTAAAAAATTTACACAGGAACTGTTAGTATTTTTTATGTTTTAAAGATTGTATGCCTAATGATAGTTTAAAGTAATGTGGATTAAAATTTAATGTGATATCTATTAGCCAGGTACCTACTTCTAGGAATAGTTTCGGTGTAAGTAGTTAGTTGACTCACGTGCCAGCGGCGTGGGCGCCTTCATAAACAATAAGGGCCCTCACAGCAATACTCTCTAAACACCTCGCCGTTGTAATAGATATTTAGAATAGAATATTTCTTCTTTTACAGAACTCAAGTGTTTTGCTTAGCAAGCATCTATTGTTACGAGCGACATGAAATGATGTGTAACGTGATACCCACTCAATCCATATTCGTCCAACATGTACAAATTATGATTATTTATAATGTCGACAGACACCCTTGTGACTTATTGTTCATTGTCAGGTGCTATCTGTTTTAGTGTCTCGATCGAACTTTGTGTGTTGGAACTTTCTCTCGGTTTGATGATTCATTCTATTAAGGCAATGTTTCCCGTCTCGTGCAGTGGATAGCGTCAGACAGTTCACTTCTTGAATAGCTTTATTTTGCTAGAGTTGATATCTGAAGCCTTTATAATGGTTGCTGTTTGATTTCGAGATATGATGGCTATTTATACCGAAAGTCTAGTACGACTATACATATATTTTTTAACTCGATTGATTTTTCCCTTTTCGCTCATTCTTTTGTTAACTGAAATATAAAGTTTCTATCAACTTTTGAGTCGTTTCCGGTATACGAGAAAGTCAAGGGGAGACCACTCCCGATTTTTTTGTAGTAACTAGGTATAGGAAAGCATTTGACCACACTGTCGCCTGATCTTAGGCGAAGATGTGGCCTACGATGTTACATGCTTACCTTAAAAATAGCCTATTCACTCTCGCTTTGAATGCACCCAAGTTATAAGTATCAGGGAACACATCAGTAGGCTACAAGTTCCACTTCTTAGCTGTTTGCATTATAAAATAGTTAGCAAATCATTTTGTGCGGATATACAGATTTTTTTATATCGAATTTCTTTTCACCGAAAACTATTCCACGATTTTCAATATGTATTTTTCTTGATTTATCGAATAGCTGATGTTCACCGTTTCATATTATCGATTAATAAACTTTCATAAAAAAATGTTTCAAAGTTGTGTTGGTTACCATAATAACGGTCTATCGAACTAACATTTCATCGAACGATGCATTCGCCTGTTGACGTTTGACGATAAAAGCTGTTGAGGTCAGTTCTTAGTTTAAAAATTAATTCCTAATTTGCAAGTACACAGCATGCAAGCAAGCATGCAGCATGCAAACAAGCATGCAGCATGCAAAGAAGCATGCAACATGCAAGCAAACATGCAGCAAGAAATATAATGCTCCGCTCGCTTCGCTCGCTCCGCTATGAGTGGTCACAAGTCTAACCTAACCTAGGTTTATTTTCGTATTAATGATTGTTCTTTATAGCGGGGGGCCTCAGGCCCCTTCTGGCAGGCAGGCATACAGCATGCAATGCAAACAGGCATACAGCATGCAATGCAAGCAGGCATACAGTATACAATTCAAGCATGCATACAGCATGCATACAGCATGCAAAGCAAGCATGCATACAGCATGCAATGCAAGCATGCATACAGCATGCAAAGCAAGCATGCATACAACATGCAATGCAAGCATGCATGTAGCATGCTTGCATTGCATGTTGGCAGCAGTTATTGCATGTTGGCAGCAGTTATTGCATGTTGGCAGCAGTTATTGCTATGGATTCGAAATAGGTATTCTCGCCAAAGTTTAGATCGGATGATATTTTAATCCCTAGAAGCTGTAGGTATATGATTAGTTACCGGTATGGATACACCATGCAGAGTCAGAGTCAGGTGGAAGGGAGTTCGTTTTGTTAAGAATAAACACGCCTGTGTTTTCGTTGCGTTGATCTTCACCAAGTTGGCATCGCTCCAATTGGAGACATCCGGTAGGGCTAGATCTAAACGCTTGACTAAAACCTCTCGACACGACCGGATATCCTCTACCACTCGAAAGGTATTTTTCCGCAACAGTGTTGTGCATTGCTGTCTGCATACCCAAAGGTGCCGGGCACAAGTAGATCGTTGAAGAACAATGAACACTTGAACAGACAGAACTGCTCCTTGAGGAACTCGGGCGTCAATTGCGTGTTGATCGGATGTGTACCCTTCCAACACATCGCAAATAGTATGTCCTCTTAGGAAACCAGCTTCCGAATAAATCCGAATGATCCCCTCATTCGGATACATTCGGAAGCTTGCTTAATGAGCCCGAATGCCAGGCCCTATCAAATCATGTACTATCAACAGTAGCACTATCTTTGTGGTGTAAAAAACATGAATCGGAGGCGAGACTAGCTATTGTCGCTGCGCTGCGTGCTTCCAATAAACCTAGATAGTGCGGCAGAGTAGCGCGTGTCCTGTGAAGCGGCTAATGTCTGAGCAACGACGACGCCGATGCCGCGCCTCAGGCGCAACGTGGCTCACAGTTTAAATTGAACGTCAAGCTATCGATTTGCATAAATCACAATGTTACAATTTTCAATTATTTGACCGGTGTATTTTAATATGGATCATACAGTTTAATTTCATAAGAATAAAAAGGGCATGTGATTGAGAGGCCACATCAGAAAGTTCGAAAATTACAAAAATAAAAAATGAAATCGAAGTAGTTTTCATAAAATGGAGTTACATTTGTGGAATCTAGCTACCCTACTTACGCGGTTTAAGTGAAATAAAATGTATCTTCAGATGTTTTATTTTCAAGAGTTTATTATATTACGGTGAAAATCGAATAATATGATTATTAATATTTTTGTAAATACTTATGTGTAGTAGTAAGCAATTTTTAACTTTTCCCATTTGCATATCATGGTCATATTCGTTTTTATCGCCCCCAAATTACCTAAGGGCACTTTTATTTCGTTTAAAATGTGTCAAGTTTAGGTTCAGGTCTGAAAGGCAACCAAATTAAATCGCAAACAAAATAGGTACAAGAAAAAAAATCCTGTCATGATAAGTCTTCGTCTTTCGTTTTAAACTATGACACATTTTAAACGAAATAAAAGTGTTCTTAGGTAATTAGGGGTCGATAAAAACGAATATGAGGCTGAAATGGAAATGGGAAAAGTGAAAAATAGTTTTTCACCATACTCACGGTTGTGTCATGGTGGGTCAAACCTTGGTACACTCACTTTTGGGTTACTGAATAGTAAAAATTACCAATAATTCTCCAAAAATCAAGCTATAATTAATCAGTCTTTATTATGATCTTTAGAAACAATTACAATCAATAAATTTGAGAATACTTACTGATAATTAGATAAATAAAATTGCAATTCTTGCCTAACCACTTTTGCCGCCCTTAATTCATAACAATTAGATATGTTTGGTTTTACCTAAATAAACATCAGTCCTGTAGCCTTTTGGTTGTATGTTTACTGAAGAATTGCTACTTTTTGGGTTTGGTGCCCCATTTCGTGTAGGCGACAACCATTCACTATTTGGAGGAACTGTATGGCCCTTACTGCCAGATGTGGCTTCATGTGTTACGAAACGTTACGCATGGCTCTGCTCAACCCCTCTTAGGAGCGTTATTACCTTCCATCACATCTCGACAGCTTTTGAACACCTTGTACCATTAATAAGCACGTGTTTTTGATAAAGTCGATTCACCTTAAGCCTTCTGTAACATTTTCAGTGACTCCGAACATTAAATTCCAGTGGCTATGTACCTACCTAAATTTTCAGACAAACTCTTTGTTCGATGTTTTTATCCATTATGAAATTCACAATACACACTAGATATGATATAACTAAAAACAGCACTGTTTGAGTTGCGTAACTCAAACTCCGCGCCAAAGTGGAAAGCAGTCATGCCGATCCAACAACATCATTTCCCTTCCTCCCTTCCCCATCAAACATCCATTCCCCATACGCTTTAATAATCTTTGTAGTATCTAAAAAGTGGAATTTTGTATATAGACGGGAGTCTTTTATTTTAGGATTCGCTATTTCTTCAAACCTCTAATTAAAACCATCAAGCTTACCTAAAACCTGCTTTCTATTACCAAAATATAGATGTGCGGAGCCCAACGAGATACTACATACAGTCTTTGACAGAGAGGGATATGGGAAGCAGAGCGACAAGCGCTAAGAAGGTATGAGGCACATGTTAAGTGTTTATTAGTACTAATTTTTAAGATTATGTAGTACTAATTTATTTAAAAAATACATTATCTACCTACGCAAAAATCATTTCATTAAAAATATATATCATTTCATTAAAAGTACGCATCGGAAAGTTTACATTATGAAACTGTGGCTTTCTTAAATAATAATGCTAAACGAAAGCGATATTTTGGTAAACTTTTCTTTCATTAACTATGACATAACCATAAGCACAAGTTTTCTTACAGAAATTAATGCACATAAAACAAAATTCATATATTTAATATGTATGACTCCAGTATTAAGGGAAAGCTGACGATGTGCATAATTTTTTATTGCGTCGATTCATTTATTATACGAGGTTCGACTTCCATAAATTATGACCTTTATTTTGACAATATTCGTTGTAAGCTGCATCTTTTGAGTAATACTTACTTTCAATTACTTTGATACTTACTCTTAATTTTCTTAAGGATGAATAAGTTATTGTGTTTGGGTCTTGTGTTATATCTGGGTCAGATGTGTTTTCGTCAAATTTTTGAGATTGTCTTGTCGAACATAAAAGGTGCGGTAATTTGTGACTGTTAATAATGATGTAGGTCGGCGTTTAATCATACAATTAATAATCGTCAATACGTAAAGCTGATTGTAGAATCTTTTTATTTATAATACGAGATACGAGATGGCTAACAAGCTTGCGGCCCACCTGGTGTTAAGTGGTTACCGTCGCCTATAGACACTTGCAATATTAAGGCTAAATAACACTGCAAGTAAGTTATCATCCTGGGGACTAAGATATCTAGACTAAGATATAATCTAGATTTGCGTATCACAGTAAAAAGAAAATGATTCAACGCATCTCCCATTACAAAAAGTAATTTTTAACCACTTTTTTTAAAATTCTTATAAGCATTGTAATTACCTACCTATTGTAGTACCTTTTTTGTTACCGGGGAGGTCAAATGCATTTAAGTAGGTATCGTCCCTTCGGGATGTGCCAACCACAGGGGATATGTGGTACTCGAGGTAGGGGCGTTCCCTCCATACCCACTAAACATCCTCCCCGACCTGACCTTCAGTGCGCTACTACGGGACGGCTCGGGATCTGCGCACATGATCGCAACTACACCAAGACCGTCTGCTCGACCTGACGCGTCTTCCTGACGAGGACACCGGGAGCAGCCATCGGACCGCAACCGGAGACTTCGGGCGCGGTCGTGGCCCTGAAAAGGGCCGTCCGGAACTAGCTGTGGTGGGAAAACAAAAACAACTCGACGATGGCATATGACTTCAAATACCAAGGGGACACACTGGACATCAAAAGCCACACAGCCGCCGAGAAAGTTTCTCCACCACGTTACGAGGGTCCGCCACGAGGAGGCTTCCGAACGTGGACCAAGATGGAGGTTTAGCCTAGTTCGTGTGCTCCAAATCCGAGTGCGGGTAGTGCGCTGTGCCCTAAGAGTCCTAAGACTCTACTATAATGATAAAGTTTTACGTGTGCAATGTGTGCATGTTTAAAACGTTTTGATGCTGAATGAAAAATCATAAACACAATTAACCCGGATAGTCATGTAAAATTTATATCTTATACATATTTGAATTATCGTTATTGAAACGCAGTCTAATAGTAGTACCGACCTAAGTACACTGAAAGAGTTTCATTACTTCATATAAATACTAGCGAACAGCCCCGGCTTCCGATAGAGTACTTACTTTAACCTGAACAAATTATACTTCTACACCTTCCGCTTGAAGCACTTTATCTATTGATGAAAACCGCGTTGAAATCCCGTTCCATAGTTTAAAAATTCTAAGCGTACATAAAGAGCGACCTAATTTTTATACGTATGTAAGTAATATCATATTATACAACACTTTTTTTGGCTTTACGTGGTGGATAACACTTCCATCAGCGATGTCGATGCCGAGTAAACAAATAAAGTGTAGATTAACCTGTAGACCTAGAAACGTCGCGTTAGACCAGGACGATCTCATTACGAGCGCTACCAGCAGCCTCACGCTCTCGCCACGAACCACATATCATTCGCAGACGAATGCTAAGACCCGGTTCACGCACGTCTTAATATTGATCGAATCTACCATGGAATTATCAACAAACGGTTTTTCAATTCGGTTTTTTTTCGTTAACAATTCTCACATGTTACAATACGCCGCGCCCTTTTGTAATACGGCGTGTTATGAGGCGGCGACATAGATTCACCTGCGGTAGATATGTCTTGACCCTCTACGGAAAATCGGCCTACAGTCTAAAGAACTCAAGGTGTACGAACTCTTGAATCATCAAGGTGTACTCTCCTTCTTTTTACTTTCTCGACGTTTCTGTAGTATAGAGGAAGTCTTGTAATCGTCAAAAAGTTCGACCCCGAGATTTTTACGGATTTACACGTTTTGGACCTCCCTGAGTCCAAAAATATATTTTTTGAAATTATGTCTGTGTGTGTGTGTCTGTGCGTTAGCACGATAACTCGAGCATGCACGATAACTTATTGCAACGCAATTTAACATACGTGTATGACATCAAAATATAAGGTTTCTATCAAGTTTTGAGCCGTCGATCACAAAAGTTAAGCAACCAAGTGCGCGGTCGGTACTCGGATGGGTGACCAAATTATAAGGATTCTATCAACTTTTGAGTCGTTTTCGGTATACGAGAAAGTCAAGGGGAGACCATTCCCGATTTTTGAAAAATAAATCCGAAATGTGTACAGTCAAGCAAAATTGGGCGACAATAACGTCAAGTATAACAACAAGAGTTATGCCGGCTAATCAATACAATTTTAAAGTAAGTAAGTAATAGACAAAAAAACGGAAAACTATAAAAATTGAAGATTTGTATAAAAAAGGCTCAGCAACACGTTTGATGCTCCTTTTAAGTATTCATTATTTCGAAACTTTGCATGACCCATACTGCCAAATGTGGCTTAACGTGCAATCAAATATTATTTAAGGCCAACCCCTTTTGGGTTTATGGGTGTTGGTGTGTGGTATGTTATGATTTAGATAAGTAACCAATTTCTAATGTAGACGTCTACGACGATGGAAGCCTCTGACGCTTACATCTATCTTAAAGCAGTTTAGGCTTATCGTTCGGTAATTGATTCTCAAGTGTTTTTAGTATCCCTAATAAAACCGTTGAGATTCAATTACCGAACTTACATTAGGCATAAACTGCTTTCAGGTAGGTGTGCAAGCATCAGAGGTTCCTTGGCACGCCAGCCGTTTCCACGAACTACCCATTTCACCTCAGATAAACTCGCCTCGCATTAAATATTTATGAATACGACCTGCGCCGTGCATCACCGCTGAACGATATCATAATTAACACATAGACTATATGCTCATTATTATACGACTTGCGTTTTAAATTTACGCATTAGTAATATCGCTATAGAGCAATTTAACTTACTCTTTACAGCATAGCTAGTGAAGTTATAGCGGTTCTACATTTAGTCATATAGAGTTCAATATGGACTATGACTTCTTCGCCATTAGGTCCTAGAAAATAATTAGAAGTCCACTGGATTTACAACTTCATTTATAATATAGAAACTAGCGACCCGCCCTGGTTACGCACGGATAGTACTTAGAGTACTTAGTTTAACCTTAAAGAAATACACTTTCAAACCTTATTTTTTGGAACACTCTATGACGATGAAAAGCGCATTAAAATCTGTTGCGTAGTTCAAACAACAAACAACTTCTAGCAACTTTAGAGCTATGGTCTCCATAAAATTTTTGGTTTGTATAGTGACATACAATCGAAATAACAAAAATATTTTTTTTATTCAAAAAACCCTTATCCCTAAATCTAAGATTTTTTTTTAAATACCATTTTTATTTTATCTACAATTAAGAACACGGTTCTTTAGAGAGTTTTTCTCTATCTCTTATAGTTTAGAATTTACCCATACTGACCCGAAAAAAAAACTCACCGTGTATATAAATTTCAATATAAAGAGCGACTTTCTTATATTACTGTATCTATACATAATAGATGAATTTTAAAGTACACTTCAACTACGTTTTGGCAACTAATTTTTATGTCGCACAATCAAGAGATATTCAGAAAGAATTCATTGCCAGCATACATGTTCCTTCATACAATCATGCGACATTTAAAAGAGGCGTGAAGAAGCACCTTGCAGGTCAAGAAGGTGAGGGTGGGTAGCTCGGCGACTTATCTCTCGCACTAGCGATCTTCACATTTTGACTCCAAGTCATTTGTTCGACCTTTTTGTAAAAAAAATATGAATATGTAATTTAAATATTTATTTATAGTCCACATATTGTGATAAGCATTCTTCGACTCTTCATTTTTCTTCTAAGTACGTTCATCCCGAGAGTCAAACTATTTCGCTGTATGAAATTTAAACAATAATTTATATCAGTATTTCTTTTCCATCATAAATTAGCTGGTTTATAAAATAATTCATTAGTAATTCAACAATTTTTATGGCGGCGCAATGAATAAAATAACAATATGCTAAATAAAATTCCATAAAAATGGTTGAGATACTATAATATTGTTTACTTTACATTTGATTGCCTTATTATCTATCATAAAAGTATATAATCGTCCTAATGAAAAACAATTAAACCAAAAAGAACTCTACGTACTTAATATTTAACCTTTTTTTTATTCTAAATTTAAATCCATATTATTGATTGCTGAAAATTACCAAAAATTTGTGCAGTTTATCGTAAAGTTAGTGAAAAAAGGACTTTTCTCTTTTTGAAAAGCATTATAGTTACCAGTTTTGTTTATGGATTTCAATTTTGGTGCTTAACATTAAGCATATAATCACGATAAATTCGGTGAAACTATATTTGCTGTAAAATTGTATCATTTAGAATTTGTATTATGGATACTATATAAATCATATTTTTAATATACATACAAAATAATTATAGATATATCTATAAATAAATTTAGATAAATATATAATATAAACAACCATGACTTGCAAACAAATATTTGTGTTCGTCACACAAATATTTGCCATACTACTGCCGCCGTAGGCAGCTAAACTGACCACTCCACCATGACGGCCTCTTTTTAGTTTTATGTAAGGCCGACAAACTGTCACTATTTTGCGGCACTGCATGGTCCATACTGCTAGATGTGGCTTTATGTGGAACCAAATGAAGCGTAATTTTATGTATGTTGAAGTACTCATTTACTTCTTGTTATGTTGACTTTATCAGTGACATGTTTTGAGAAGGATGGGCAAAAATTAGTAGCTTATAACATTTTCATAAATAACCTTTTCAACGTTTGCTTCTCAAACTCAAATATATTTTTTTAATTATAATGTTCGGTTACGCAATGTTTCAAAAGCAATAACAATACAAATATAATTTAGAAAGTGTGCCGAACAGTTCGCAAAAGTAATCTAGATTTGCGTATCACAGTACCCATTACAAAAAGTAATTATTTAACCACATTTTAATTAGAATTCTGATAAGCACTAGAAAAAACTTCTTATAAGCATTGAAATTTGTAGTACCGACATATGTATGCTTTTCCATAATTAAACGTAGTTTTATAAAAAGCTTATAATGTAGGTAGTGTCGGGGACAGCGAAGGAAAAGGCGGGTTTAGGGAGAAAAGGGTGTAATAAAAGGTAAAATGTATAAAAACAGAGCTGCAACAGTGAGGGCAAAAACCAGAAGCATGACAAGCCCGTCAAAGGCTATTAAGTATAAAAAACTATAAACTACTATAAAGAGGTCCGTCCTCGACATGGCCCTCCTCGTAAACGGAAGGTTTACCAAAGAACTTCAACTGCGAGGACGGACTCCCCTAGCCTATTGACAGTAAAATAACATAAATTAACTCTGCTACACAAAAACACAACTTAAAATGGTTATTTATCTACCTAGGTTACGACCAACTTAATTAATTTACGAACAGGTCGTTTCAAAATCCCACCGGCCGTTGTTACATCCACAACTCTCACAACATTGTCTCGACCAGGGTATACTTTAGATACCCTCCCCTTGGGCCATACTCCACGAGGTAAGTTCGGGTCACAGATTATGACCACATCATCCACCGATAAATTTGAGGGGGCAGAAGAGGCCACGCCATGACGAGGATTCAGAATTGGCAAGTACTCCCGAACCCAGCGACGCCAAAAATGGTCAGCAAGACGCACAGCTTTCTTCCAGCTTACCCGCCTGAGGAGGTCATTATCATCTAAATCTCCGGGTCCTGGCAGGGTCGACGATTGGCCAATCAGAAAATGATTTGGGGTCAGGGCTGGTGCATCATCCACTTCAACAGAAACGTGCGTGAGCGGTCGAGAATTAACGATGCCTTCTGCTTCTGCGAGAAGAGTGATCAAAACCTCCTCTCGAGGGGCTCTCTCCTTCAAGGTAGCCGACAAGGCACGCTTCACGCAACCAACTAGACGCTCCCAAACGCCTCCGAAGGAAGGTGCCGCTGGGGGCAAGAAATGCCACTCAATGCGATGTGTCGCAGCGAAATCCTGCACTTGAGTCTGACTTGTCTGCCATTCCCTTCTTATTTCGCGACTAGCGCCCACAAAGGCAGTACCATTATCAGAAAATATTTTCAATGGAACTCCTCTTCTTGACATGAAACGCCGCAACGCCATGACTGCGGAATCCGCCGACAAACTTGAAACCACCTCCAGGTGCACCGCTCGCGTCGAAAAACATGTAAATAGCGCCACCCAACGCTTTTCTCGTCGTCGGCCAACGGTGACTTCCACGGGGCCAAAGTAATCCAAACCTGAGATGGAGAACGGGCGGCGATGATGAGCGACGCGCTCTTCAGGTAAATCAGCGATTGGAGGCTGAGAAGGCACGGCTCGCCTATTTCGACAAACTTGGCAGGCTGCAGCAACAGCCCTGACCGTAGGACGTAAGCGTGTGACCCAATAGGGTTGTCGAAGCTCGTTGACCACCACTTCACGACCGGCATGTCCTGCCCAAACATGGTAGTAAGCTACAAGCAGGCGGGCGATGTGGTGACGACCATCCAAAATAATGGGCTTCTTCATACCATCTGAGATGTCGTTGGCTGCAGAAATTCGTCCGTCAAGTCGGAGCAAACCATCCTCATCCAGTTTAGCGGATAAGTTTCTTAACTGTTTCTCACATAAGCCTTCCTGGCATTGCCTTAACAGGTGCGTCTCGGCAGTCTTAACGTCCGTGGCTAATAAAGGACGCGGCCCTCCTCGTTCCCGACGTGTAGAGAAAGCTTTCTGGCGCAGGAGACGTAAATACTGATGAGCTCTTGCCGTGGCACGTAGAAGTCGAACCCAGGAACTAAATCTCATGTAATTTGGGACAATATTGAAAATTCGAACGGGCACGGTGGGTACAGTTACAAAGGCACCTACATCTAAAATATCCTCAGGTAAACAGCTTACAGATTCAAGAGGAAAACTTATATCTCCTGGAAACAATATAGCGGGACCCTTTAACCATCTTTCCAGCGCTTCCAACCCCCATGACCTCACGCGAGTTGCATCATCAGCAACATTTGATGCCGTCGGAATCCAAAACCACTCATGTATTGAAGTAAGCTCAACAATTTCTCCTACGCGGTTCCGGACAAAGGTTTTGGAATCGCTGGAGTCTCCCCGAATCCACGCTAGGACGGTTCTTGAATCACACCAAAAAAATCGCTTGGTTGGCTTGAAATTCTGTTGTTCAAGAATCGTCTTTGCTAATCTTACACTTAAAAGAGCACCCTGTAGCTCGAGTCGCGGCACTGAAACCGATTTCAGTGGTGCGACGCGCGATTTACCCATTATAAAAGCAACTCTAACTGAACCATCCTCGTAGACGAAACGCCAGTATGCAGCACATGCATAAGCTTGATTACTTGCGTCTGAGAAAAGGTGTAACTCCCGAACGACGGGCCTAACAGTGGTGGAATAACATCTAGGAATCGTAAGATCTCTCATAGAGCACACATTGCTGTACCACTCCCCCCACTGGTTACGCTCGTCTACGGGTAAAATATCGTCCCAACCCTTCACAGACAGCCAAGTCCTTTGAAATAGAATTTTCCCTGATGTAATAACAGGACATAAAAACCCTAATGGATCAAAAATCTTCATTAAATCTCTTAAAACCTGGCGTTTCGTTAGTGTTCCTAAAACTGGTTCAGTGAAATTTATTTTAAAGGTGAAAACATCAGCGAGAGGAAGCCAGTGCATACCTAAAACTCTCAGGCCGAATCCCTCTAGATTCAAGTTAACCTCGCTAATTTCTTCTTTGATTAAATGAGGTGGCAATAGTTTAAGACACTCAGGCTGGTTAGACACCCACGAACGCATTTCAAACCCACATTTACTATGCACGTGAACTATCTCGGCAGCAACACGCGCTGCTTGCTGAATATCATCAAAACTGCCCAGATAGTCGTCCATATAATGGTTCTCCTTAATAGCTCTAGCAGCTTCTGGAAACTCGGACTCGAAGTCCTTTGCGTTCTTATTCTTTATGAAAATCGCTATGAATGGAGAACATGAAGCACCGAAAATCAACGATGACATTCTAAATTCTCTCACGTCCCCAACACCATTAGGTCGCCAAAGGTACCTTTGACAGTCACGATCTTCACTACGAATTTTGATCTGAGGGAACATTTCTCGGATATCACCATTTACGGCTACTTGACCCTCGCGAAACTTTAGCAAAATTCCTAGTAACGACTGCAATAAGTCTGGCCCCGGCAAGAGAAGAGAATTTAGACTGACACCCTGAGTTCGCGCTGCTGCATCATGAACGATTCGGAGCTTACCAGGTTTGTTTTCGTTGGTGACCCCAAAATGAGGAAGATACCATCGCCTAGAACTGTCCATAGGATTATCATGAGTATCTACACATTCCTCACCATAATCCTTTTCTAAATATGCTTCAATATTTACACTGTAGTGATCTAAATAACTAACGTCACGTCGGAAACGTTTTGACAAAGAATTGAGACGACTAAGAGCGAGGTGATAACTATCATATCGGTAAACCTACCTCAAAGCGCCCATTAGGAAGACGACGTGTCGTCTGCTCCAAAATATTAATAGCTCTTTGCTCTGAAGCCGTGTATTGATCCTGCTGCCTAATACCTATTGATTCTAACTTGTAATGGTCTCTAATGAGAGCGTTCAACTCATCCTCACTGTCGGCAGCTACACAGTGATTAAAAAACGACGTATCCTGACAGAATTTGGTTTGTGAACCATACAAAACCCAACCAAGAGCTGTCCTGGATGCAGCGGGTTGGCCAAGCGATCCAAATCTGTTATCTTTACTTATAAGCAAATGCCAGTCAGAAATACCAATAAGGACTTTTGGTTCGGCCTGGTTATAAGAAAGCTCGTGTGCAATATCCCTAAGGTAATCAAACTGTAACACCTCCTGTCTATCTAACGACTGCCGAACCAATCGTAAATTTGGCACAGATCGAGCACCTACTATCTCAAAGGTGTCAGTGCAATACTGCCCTTTAATGGTGAAACTGACTGTTTTGCTATTCACCTTACGCGTTCCCGATATACCACCGATGTGAATTTCAACTTCGGGACCACCAAGTCCTAATGCGTCGCATAATTGAGCGTCAATTAAAGTGGTAGTGGACCCGTCGTCCAGTAGAGCAAAGGTAGGCAACTCCCCCCCTGGCCCTGCCACGGTCACGGGCACAATTTTCAAAAAGGCTTGAAGAACTTGATCTCTTTCTTGCACTACAAAGGAGATCGGAGAATCTTTATTGTTAACGTTCGTATAGCACGGAGGTTCACTAATATTAGAACCTACCTTAGTTGCTCTCTGGTCTACGTTGACATTACTGACTTGCGACTGATTGATGTTAGTGATGTTGTCATGTCTATTTACACTATTTTGTGAAACCAATGTTGAGGAGTCTAATAATTGCGAATTAAATGACGATAAATGAAGCAATGAATGATGACGCTTTTTACACGATGAACATGGCTTCGCCTTGCAAGTTCGCCAATTGTGCCTACTACTCTTCAAGCACCTCGGACAAATTTTATTCTGGCGAACCCAGGCATGTCGCTCTTCGGCGGAAAGTAATGAAAACCTAACGCATGAACTAATGATATGACCGGACTGACAATATGTACAAATGGGATTATCTACAACGTTAGTGTGGACCTTATGGGAAACCGCCTTGGAAATGGGAGCCGCCCTCGGTTTGTACGACTGTACAGCTGTGTTGCCGCCGCCTATACTGTGCTGCGGGCTGAAGCGAGCTTGTTTACGAGCCTCCAGCTGCAAAAACGTCGATAACAGCTCAAGCAACGGCTTCTCATCATCGAAATGTTGGTCCGCAAAATCTACCCATTTGTTCTGTAAATTAAATGATAATTTTGATAAAAGTGAATTAAATAATTCCGGTGAATAAAGATATTCTTTTTTATTAAGCAGTTTTATTATACACAAACAATTTTGAAGTCGTGATGAAAATCTAAAAATGTCATGTTAATCCCTGCCCATTCCGGGTAGGGCTCGCACGAGTGCAATCTCGTGCAGGACTATCTGCTCTGGGCGAGCAAAATTAGTTTCTAAAGCCTGCATGATAATACCAGGCTCTTGCGATAATATCAAGAGCGACTTGACAGCCTCTTGTGCTGCCCCGCATAAGGCATTACGTAAGCGGGCAACATTCTGCCTAGGCGTGTATGACGCCATAGTGTCTTCGTAAGAACTTTTGAAGAGGACCCAATCGCCAATGTCTCCTGAGAAGTTAGGGAGCTCCACGCCTACCGGTCTTGCACTCTGAGCAAGGGTAACTACTGCGTCGGTTAAACGACAAAACTCCTCGATACCGACTTGTTGAGGGTTGGAGTCGGACAGAACCGCTGTCCGCTGTGATGGGCCAAGCGCTATGACGGGCGTCAGTACGTCCTCCCGATCCCGGGTACTATTTTGGACGACTGCTCGTTGTCTGGCGCGGTGCACATCATCGCGAACGGGGATAATATTACGCGGTACCTGTTTTGCCGACTCCGAAACAAATTTCCTCACGTCTTTGCGAGCTTCTTCGACGGGCGTAGGGCTTGGCGACTGAAAATGATCTTGGATCCATTCCGTCGTCCGCTTGGCAGATGCCGACGAACTCGCGACCTCTGCCGCTTCGACAGCGGCGACCTCCGCTGCAAACTCTGCGCGCGCCGCTTCCTCTTCCGACGCCACAACACGCTTGTTGAGCTCGGCGAGTCTCCTCTTCAATTTTGCTTCGGCGGCCTTTTGCCGAGCGACGAGGCTCGCCTGATGCGACGACGTGTTGCATGCGGTTACTGAGCGTGCTTTCGTCACAACCTCTCCTCCCTCAGATGGCGATACCTCCGCCATCTCCAACGCTGCCCTTGCTCTCGTGAACATAATGAACTTATCTTAAAAAAATGAAAATTTAGGCACTAGAACCAAAAAAATACCTCGAAGGACCAGAATGTCGGGGACAGCGAAGGAAAAGGCGGGTTTAGGGAGAAAAGGGTGTAATAAAAGGTAAAATGTATAAAAACAGAGCTGCAACAGTGAGGGCAAAAACCAGAAGCATGACAAGCCCGTCAAAGGCTATTAAGTATAAAAAACTATAAACTACTATAAAGAGGTCCGTCCTCGACAGGTAGGATAACCGTGTTTTACTGGCAGAGTAGATTAGCATCACCCCATACAATAGGTGTCGAAGAAGGCGACTAATGGTTCAGTAAAGGGGTAATTGATCACCCTATCCACCAATCCGTATTGGGCAAACGTGGTGGACTACTGCTTAAACCTAAGTACTTAGATTACAAAGAGAGGGAGGCCTTGTATCCCAGCTGTGGGTCGAATTATAAACGCTGTGATGATAAATGTAGGTACTTAGGGATTTTTTAAAAAGGATTTTTTTTTATTTTGATCAAAGCAGCTAACCGTCTACTCGAGAAGTCATCGTAGATGTTTACAAAAAAATCCGTAGAACTTCGATTTCAAGAGTTAATTAACCAAGAGATCCAATTTCGGGATGTTAATGATCTTTTTATAATCTCTTTTTCATTTAATACGTAGTAAAGCAAACCAAAACAACACACAGTGACACATACCTACACCATTAACTGACTATCATCTGGAAAGGTCGCTTTTAATTATGAAGACTTTATGATAGAAAAAGTCAAGATAAACAAGTGAATGCTGCACCATTTAAGTATGCTTTCTTAGTGTAATAATAGTGGCTGCAATTTACCTAATTGCACCCGGGCACGCGACCGACCAGCCTCCCGCCACATAGCTCCTCTAAGGCCATTATGAAATCACTAGAAAATTTTGTGCTGAATAAAACTATACTTATTTGATGGTAAAAACCACAGAACAAATAAAAGAGGTTAGAAGTCGTAAGTAGGCGGGGCACGCGCGCTGCTGGTTATGAGTAAACACTCGTATTCGATCCTTTTCGAAGAGGAAAAATATTTAAAAAATAAACCTAAAACACCGTCTTGTGCTATTTTAACTGGCAAAAAACAAAGTAAGACTCATAATCTTACTAATGGAGACATTTCTTTTCATCGGTAAGTACAAATATACTGTTAAATTGGAAAAATATTATGTCGCGTGTGGCGACACTAGCTCTGGTATTAACATCGCTTGATACGACTTCTAACCTCTTTTATCTGTTCTGTGGTAAAAACACTAAAGAAGAAAATATTCACTTAATTTTTAAGGTAGATATAACAAGGGTGACACAAATACTGAATGTAGGTGAACAGGAGAGTTTTGGTTAGCACACAAAGCCTTCTGGCAGTATGGGCCATGCAGTACCGGAAAAATAGAAGTTAGGTAGGTAGTACCTACGTTTATATATTTGAATACAATTTCTATAAATTAGTCGATATTTATAAAACTTCTACTTTATTTTAATTTTATGAATGTATCTAATCAACTTAAATTATGTCATTTATTTATTTTAGGACAACCAACAAATCTTACACTATTAAGCTTAAAACTAAGTGCTTAACAATCCTTCTAACTGCAGACTATACACGTATTTGGAAAAAAATAGAAAGGTTTGTAGGTGCCATAGTAAATCCTTACTAATTTCTATTATAAGTCGACCGATTTCTGCATTAAACATAGAGAAAACCAGGTTTGTGCTCCAAGTGTCTCTAGAGTAGCGCTTTTCGGTCGAAGGGTCTACATCGAGTTATTTGTACCTTGTTGATACTGCTAATTGGGACCAACTCTTCGACACAATGGAGATAATATGGTAAATGTCAACGTAGAAAATGTTTTGTACAATGCAACCCTTTCACAAATAGCTCAATGCGTGATTTTAAATCTTTTAAAATTATTTTTATTATTTATTAGTTTTTATTTATTTATTTATGTTGTACGTTACTTACTGAACTATTCATTGTTACTTATTTGATTGAAGGGAACGGTTGCCAGTAGGTGTAATTACTGGGCATGGAAGGCATATCATCTAAAGGCCCCGGGATGGCAACGCACTTGCAGTGTTAGGTGATTTACCCTTAATATTGCAAGGGTCTATAGGCGGTGGTAACCACTTAACACCAAGTGGGCCACAAACTGTTTGCCATCTCGTGATATACAAAAAACTAAGGGTAATAAACTTTTAAGGTGAACATAGCATGCATGAAGGAGATAGTAATTACTAAAAAGTTAACTACTGATTAACTAATTAAAATAGTTAAGCACAGGTACAATTAATTAATAACTGTCAATGATTTGAGTTGAGTTCAGCGAATTAGTTAGCGTGGATTTCGACAGTCATTTACAACTAATAATTAACCATTTGCTTCTGTGGAAAGGATTTGCGCAAAAACCCGACTTAACACTTTTTATTACACGTTTCCTTTCTCGTTAAACATACGCAAGTTATGTCAGCGTATATTTTATATTAAAAAAACCCAATTTATTTTGAGCTTAGCTTCGTAGCTTTCCAAGAACGACAGTGTTAGTAGAAATTGTATAGGTACGTGCTACAATGCCTTTTATTTCATGTTTATACTGTCTAACTAGGGTATCTAATACAAAATATTGATACATTCGAACATCATTTCAAAATGTCAACTTTATTCAAATGAAGGTTTCAACCATTTAATGTTAATAAGCGTTTGCTTGACTTGCTACTAAAGGTCTTTCAGTTAGTTGACACAGCTAAGGCATTCTCGGCTCTAGCGTCTGGTGAAGCATTCATAGCTATATTGAAATTCCTTTAAATAGCAAGCCCATTGGCTTTGACAGCTAGCACAGTGTTTCATTAAATACGATCATAATGGAAGCATTGTTCTGAGCGCGTCTCTATTCCTTGCCGCGAAGACCTGTCACATTTTCATTTAATCGTGTATCATTAGCGTTGTTGGAAAATTAGTTTAGAAGCATGCGAATGCGAGGCAACTGGCCGGCTCCAGGAGCTGGCAATTAAAGCAATCATAATTCTTACACAGAACGGTCTACTTAAGGTTAAATGCCACTATTAAGCTGGCTAACATTTCCGTAAATACCTACTCCGTGCAGTGGCTTTGATACTCTAAGGTTTAATAATTAAATATTTAAAACATAGTATAAATTTAAATGTATAAAAAATATATGAATAAAATAATGTGGGTGACTTGACTATGTATCATACAATAAAGTTGTATCTGTGGTGGAATAAAGATGAAATAAAAAAGCTCTTTATTAAAATAGACTTGGCTAAGTACTTTAAAATCGTCAAAAGCCCTACCACTATTTCGGCACGAAATAATTATCTTAGTTAAATACATAATTATTAATATTATGCAAAGCTTACCAGATACATTTTAAGAGCATTTAGTAATCATTTTTACAGTACCGAATAAATCAATACGTTTAGAGCGTGCATTCATCGAAATACCAATAATATTTATTACGCTGTATTGTTTTTAGATACACATGTCTATGTGACCCCATATACACATAGACATTGCTCGCAGAGCGATAAGTCCACTAGCTGGGAAGACCCGGGATGTACGATCGAAAAATGCCCGCGAGCTCGAATTTAGACCATTTTTCAAATAAATATTAAATACTTATGCTTCTGCTTGCATATAACATTGTCATAATATCGTTATTATATCTAGCATTATATGTTTTATTTTATAGTAAGTATATTAAATGAGTATAATTTCAAAAACATTGTAAAAATCCCCAATATAATTTACCAATTTATAATTTTTTTTGGTATTAATTTTTAATATGATATCTCAATATTTTACTTATTTAGACTCAATAGTGCTTTAGAACAGTATATTTTCTATTGGAAAAATAATTTTTGCAAAGTATAGTTTGCCATTTTAATGCTTGTATTTTATCTGAAAGATAGCTCCAAACTGCATTTTCGTAAAACTGCGCCATAATATTCTCCTCGCTTTACAAAACTACACGTGTAAATTAAAATATCTCTCTATAGTGGTTTCAATGAAGAATTATTCTTCCTAAAATACATAGTTTCTTTGCAAAGTCTGTTCACATCGCTTCAAAATCAGGTCTGAAAAGTCCACAAAATGTGACAATTTTGTCATAAATCGAGTGCACGCCCTTAAGTTCAATATAAGAATCATTACACACTCTCAAAACGAATATTTTGTGTGATTATTAAACCAGAATATAAAAGATAAACAAAAAGAGGTTATTAATTTTTAGGGTTCCGTACCTCAAAAGGAAAAACGGATCCCTTACAGGATCACTTTGTTGTACGTCTATCTGTCAAGACCCTTTATCTCCAGAAGGAGTGAGTGGAGGTATCGAGTTGAAATTAAAACCATATACTCAGGTCTATGATTCCTTGAAGCTGTGAAAAATCAAAGTTCTTAGTTAACGCAAAACAAAGATACGGCCGTTTATGCCGCAAAAAACATATGAGTGGAGGTATCGAGTTGAAATTAAAAGCATATACTCAGGTCTATGATTCCTTGAAGCTGTGAAAAAAATCAAACTTCTTAGTTAACGAAAAACAAAGATACGGCCGTTTATGCCGCAAAAAACATATACTTCGACACTCTCAAGGAAATCTAAATTCATAGGGTACTTCCCGTTGACCTAGAACTATGAAATTTTTGCAACTAATATCGTCTTATACCACAAGTACAAGAAAACCTCTAAAAACTATACATTTGTAATTTAATCATAAAAATTATAGTCTTTATTTAAAGTACGTAATCAATCATCAAGGTTTGCCTTTATTTGGGAACGCATGAGAAGGTATCGTGTTCAAATTAAAACCATATACTCAAGTCTTTCTTTCTATATACTAAAGTCTACAGTCCCTTGAAGCTGTGAAAAAATCACACTTCTGAGTTAACGCAAACAAAGATACGGCTGTTTATGCCGCAAAAAATACAAATTTGTCCGACTCGCACTTGTCTAGTTTTTTAAACCTTTTTGGTGCGTACGGAAAGCGTAGCGCTTGCTACACCGCGGTGTTGTTACATTTGGTTATTATTTCAATTTCAATCATTTAATGCTTTTATGTTTTTACATTATAAACATGAACCCTAAAAGGGGTACCCTTTTTGGGCAATATACACATAAGTACAAGAGATTAAAAATAAAAGTTAAAATAATAATAATAAGTAAAGAATAATCAAGATAATCCACTACAATATGTCAGTCAATATATAATAGTAAAGTTAGTTTTAATCAAATACAAATAAATTAAAATAAGTCGTTCGTCAGGTCAAATGTCAAATTATAATGTCAGTTAATATCAATTAATATATAGTGGTCACCAATCTAATCCTTTATCGTTAAAAAACTCATCAAACTCAATTTTGTAGTAACACTTATTAAGTAATTTCATTTTTAATTTCCTAAAGAAAATTGTTTTAATTTTCTGATTGATTTTAATTTGTTTTGGTAATTTGTTATAAATTTTGACTGCCATTAAATTTCAGCTATGCATTTTTTTATTTAGATGCTAAATTCTACGTTGTTTATCCTACAACAGACCTAGTTAAACTAGTTAACTAATTATTTTCTTACATATTCGTATTACTTGTGATATGTTATACAGCCTGCAATTAAAAATTTAGTATGGAAGTAGAATTCAACCAAGCAATCTCAAGTAGTTATATATTTTAATATTCGACGCAATAAACCACAGCAGAAATGAATTTAGCTCAAACGTACATTCGATTGCGTGATCGATTGAACTATCATGCTTTTGAACGCAGGGTTAACACATTCTAAAGTACTAATCAAACCATACTCGGCTTAAGCGCACTGATGAGCTGCTGAAGCTCAACAAGGGAAACCTGAGCGTGATGATTAGGGCAAGCTGAACAAACTTCTTCACAACATAAGACTAAGAGAGCTTGACGATTCTGCAGACAGGGACGTGAAACACTATGCACTGAACCTCTCATTAACAAAAGAAAACTACATTTGGTGAGACACATTCTGTATTCGGATTTTATTTCAATTTATATTTTATAAAATAAAACAATCCTAGCTGGGAATATTTTGTGATTTATGAACAGTGCCCAGGAGTACATGTAAAGCCTTAATATGGCTTGCTCGGAGGCTAGTCACAGTAGATCTTTATAGGTCGCAGTGTAGCAATCAGCCCAGAAATAACAAATAATATAATGCTTTTCTCCAAAGGTGTTCGCATCGCACAGTCGTCATTCAAACATGCGTATTATAATATATATTACATGTAAAATGATCCTACATAGACTTTAAAACTTACTAAAAGTTAATTAAGTATAGGTTGGTACGAGTAGATTAGAATCGTTAAAACGTGCATATAAGTGCTCAAGATTGTATGTGCTTATAATCTCCACAGCTTAAATAAGTCGTTTATTTAAGCAGTTTATAGTTATGATTTAAATTTCTGTTAAGGCAACAGTGCACCGGCTATTGTTTGCTACACATTATGCCCCAAATACGGTTTGCACACCTGTTAACGATATCCGATAGCTTACTCACATAACCTACTTTATGAAAGGGGACTCTGGTTCCTCTGCCTCGCTAAACGACTTCGTAGTACCACAGTTTTAGTACTTGCATTATAATATATAATTTAGTGGATACTAATTTTTATGACTTACTAGGTTTTCTCGCAACTTCGCTTGCTAGATTGTAAATATTGTCATTCCCGCATTATTAATTCCCTCCCTCCACCCTTCGTGTAGGTATCGTATCCATAATAATTTATACATAATATGACGTGTTTTTATGTTTGGTTAATCATAGCTGTACGTTTTTGATATACTTAGCCTATTTTTAATGGTGAATCTAGGCTTTACATCAAGTATGCAATTCGTTCCAGTGTGTCATTATAATAATGCTATAAACGCCTGTAAATGTATGAGAAGCGTAAAAGTATTGTCAATCAGTCACAAATGCGATTTCTTACAATAAATACTTAGTCATATCTAGCTGAGAATACTATGACCGTTCAGTGTAAAGAAATTTACATTCTGAACTTTTTTTTGTTAACTCTGGCATTCTTTAGCAACGTTTTTAGTCATCGTGTTTCACCAATTCAAATACGTCGCTTATTGTATAGTAAAATTCTATCAAAGCTTTTATCGTTTCAGCGAATCTCAAAAGGTAGTACACTTGTGCCGCCTGGCTTTAAATTGGACGTGCGTGAGAAGTAATATCAGTAGTGCGTGCTAGAGATGTTATGGGTGCCATTACCGAATGTGTCTCTGTGGTGCGGTGTTGCAGCAGCTACGGCGGCGGGCGGAGGTGCGACAAGGGCGTGCGACGGACCGTTCCAATTTACGGGTCACGAGCGGACCACTCGCGCGCCGACCTATCTGCCTTTCCTCCATAATTGAATCCCATGGCGTGGGAGACTCGACATAGCTAAATAAAATATTCCATATCTGTGCAATTGTTAATCTTGTCACAGCGATCTCCGTAGGTAGATTACGTTTATAAATTAAATTTATTTCCGGGATCAGAATAAATCAACCTCCGCAGCTCTTTGTCGGTTCGAAAGTTTCATTTTGAGGCTTGACATAACTTGTTCGTGTAGAAATTGTTTACATTTATTGCAATAGCTATCAGACTGTTTATAGTTGAGTTTGTTATTATATTCGCTAAACAATAATTACATTATGGTTATCCAGAAGTCCATATTTATACATCGCCATATAATACCGTAGGTGAGACAGGTCGTTGTAGAATAATTCAAGTTTAATTTTATAGACGACAAAAGTGTTATCAGCAACAAAGATTAGTATTGTATTTTTGAATAGTTACGCGGGCGCGCCAGCACATAAAATGTGTAGTGTTACCTTACTCGGGCCGTAAGCCTTTTTTGAAAGTGCGTCGGCGTTAGTGGCGGCGCCGACGAGGTGCAGGTGCGCGGATTGTCGCGGATCGGACCGATAACTCTATAGCATTAAACTTAAATGCGCTTAAACTGTGAACACTTGTGCTTTGGCGCTGCAACTGATTGCTTGAAATTGGCGAGTAATTTATCACTAAAAGTCCTTTATTTTACGGTTATCAGAAAATTATCTCGAAGTGTGATTACTTAACAATTTGTGGAACTAATGTATTCATTCTGTTTATTGAAAGCAGGACGACATCTCACCTAGTCTATCAAAATAAGTTAAATGAAAGTAGCTGAGTGTATATCTTTTTTGGTAGTACAGAAAAAAGAACATTGCTATATGCTTCTTATTGCTAGGTTGTGATATTGCCTCAAAAATTAAATGTTTGTGCCATTAAGTCTTATAAGGATGCTATCGCCATTCAAATCAAGTCTGCCTTTTTTCTAAATAAGCAAGACTATATTTAAATTGCCTGCTGTGGTGGTAGTTATTGCTCCAAATTTAGACAAAACTCGCAACCGTATAAGTCTGCAAGGAGAGCGCATTATAAGGCGCATAAACTGCGATACGGCCGCTCCAAAGGTTAAGGGCACAAGACACCACGTGGGAGGTGCCAGTTTAAGAAACCCGAGATCCTGTCTTGTTCACAAATGGCGTCCATTTTCACTGCAACTTTGTCCTGGAAATGCATTAAACAGGTACTTCAGTCCATTTTATGTAGATTATATTTCTTGGAATGTTTATAGATTATTTAATCGCTTTCTGTAAGGCACGCGAAATCAATGTCCATTTATGTTCTGAAGAGAGTATATCGACCATGATAGGTTTTATCTCAGTGGAAAGTCGATTTTGTAAGCAATAAAATTACAACACTCACCTTCTTTATTATTAGATTTGATATTATAAGAAGGTAGACTATAGAACTAGTCACACGTCCTCATAAGATAACGCTTTATAGATCACTAAGTAGTAAGTATGGATCAATGCACGATCCTTTCAGGTCCGATATGATATAAATCGTAAGCAATCACCAATACTCCTAGCACCGCCAAGGTAACATTCACACAGTCAAATATCATAAGGAGGTGCTGTTATATGGTAACAGGTAACAGTTGCACGATCGCCGAGGCCCGGATAGTGCATTACGTGCGAGTGCGCAAGCGCAGTCGTGCACACGAGGTGGTTCATTATCGCGCGTGATGCATTTGCGCCAGGGTCCAGCCTTTGCTGTGCCGTCCGACTTTTGACGTCCGTCATCTTCATCCCTCATAAAATTGCAAATAACATCATAAAGATATTTTAGTAAATAAAGGTTGAAAGTTGCAATATACCTACGCGCTTATTTATATAATTCATCCCTTTGTCTCTTAGACGGGCTGACTCTCCATCTCGACAATTAATCTTGATTTTTCTTGAAATTTTTTCAATCTTTTGCTCTATTTCTAGCGCCGTATGTCACCAGAATTTTCTAGGGATGACCATGTTTTTGTTTTTCTTGAGCATTCCAATTCGTTGCCTGAAAAGATAATCATATTAAAGACGTGTGTACGTATTCTAAGAAAATTGAAAATTTCATATGTTTATTCCTTTTTTCATAACCCAAATGGTCTGAAACTTTGTAGTTCACCGCGTAGCAGATGTATTTAATACATTATTTACATGTATGTGATTTCCGTTTTTATGTAAATGAGCCGCATTTTAAAGACTTGCTTTGTTTTGATAGCAGGTTATCAACGTTTGATGACGCAGTAAACCTGACAGTGATGAATGGGAATAATGTTATTATACCAGTAATGTATGCTGGCATTTGTAGAATCACGTGTTTCACTAGAGTTCAGGAAAAGAATGATCTCCACCAGGTGTTTATGTAATGTTCATATCGGGTAACATAAGAAATTTATGATGTATTTCAGAATTACTAAATACTTTAATAGAAAACTTTGCATAAATGAAAAATTATTACACAAATGGTTATATAGGACAATCGTGTGCATAATATTATAACTGACTTCAACAAAACTTTTCTTTTATAAAAGTTCAGAAACTCTATTTTTGTTCTTCTGCGGTTGACTACATTATCTTTAATTACGTATCGTCAATTATGTAATCTGCAAGGTTATTTTTTTCTCCAAAACTTAAATGTGATTCTGAGTGACCACCTAATTGATAATAACAATGATATATCAATATATTTATTTTCCTATAGGTACTTTTTAGTGTTCAGAAAATGCTTGTTCACTTAATTGAATGTTGCATTACATTATTTTTAACTATATTTCAATATGATAATAATTGAATTCTTAAAGTTTTTGTTTGTTGAATTTTGTAAAATAATATAATTTACGGTACTAATCATCATCATCATCATTTCAGCCGAGAGACGCCCACTGATGGACAAAGGCCTCCCCCAAGCATCTCCAAACCTGCCGGTCCTGCGCTGCCTGCATCCAGCGGCTTGCTGCGATCTTTACTACATCGTCTGTCCACCTTGTGGGGAGCCTACCAACGCTGCGTTTCTCGGTACGTGGTCGCCACTCGAGGACCTTTCCGCCCCAACAGCCGTCAGTCCTCCTCGCAATGTTACCATCGTAATTACGATCCATCCTTATTGTGTCCGAATCAAAGCAACCAATTTTCATAAAATGTAATTGATTTGAAAACAGGACTAGTGGCAGAAACATTGAGGAGATACGAGATTGACATGGTATGGGCAAATGTACATAATGAAAAGAGATGATGACCATAGAATGTTAGAAAGAAAGTAACGAGTTTGAAAAAATTAAAATGGAAAATGAAAAATGTTTATTTTCTTTAAAATTTACAATACTATTAGTGATGCACATTGTTGGAGCTGCCTAGTAAGCATAATAATTACACTTGTGGCTGGCAGTTCAGCTCTTTCTGTCGCTTACATATCCAGTATTGTACAACTAATTCATACATTTACTTTTGGTAAACTTCACTACATAGTATAAAACAAAGTCGCTTCCGCCGTCTGTCTGTCTCTATGTATGCTTAGATCTTTAAAACTACGCAATGGATTTTGATGCGGTTTTTTTTAATAGATAGAGTGATTCTTAGGAAGGTTTATATGTATAATACATGCATATTTACATAAGCATTGCACCCGTGCGAAGCCGGGGCGGGTCGCTAGTATTATTATAAAAAAGAGAAACAGAACGTTCTTACATAAACAGTACGTTATATAAATTTAAAAACAAATCTTAAAAGTGTGGTGAATTCCTTGTAAACAATTATTTGTTCACAACCTTTAATAACAAACATTATTTTAAAAGTACAAAAAAGATATTATTTTACACCTGTTTCAATGTGGATGGATACAGGAAGAGAGTGGAAAATCGAAGAAATGATGGGTTGACTGTGTGAAATAATCTTTGCACCTAAATAATTTTCGTAAAGTCAGATGTATCACCAAAAATATCTAATATCGACAATTGGGGGCAGTTGTTATTGGAACTATTTTTATTTCCAATATACTTTGACCTAGCATGTTGGTGTTACGACCCTAAGCTCCGAGGTTATAGGTGTGTATTTCTAACTCTACCATGTAGGTTATAAACTTTAGCAGAAAGTCATCATCATCATCAACAGCTCATATAATGTACCCACCGAGGGGCTCGAGCCTACCCCACATTAGGGGCGATTAGGCCTTCACGCTGGCCAAGTGCGGGTTGGTCGACTTCACACACAACCTAAGAATTTCTTCATAGGTGTGTGCAGGTTTCCTCACGATGTTTTCCTTCACTGTAAAAGCGTAGATTAAACGTACATGTGAATTTAAAATTTGAAAACACATTGGTACGTGGCGGGGATCGAACCAGTGCCTCCCGGGTGGGAGACGACGTTTTTACGCACTACGCCACCGAAGCGTCTCGGTAGCAGAAAGTATGCACTCTGAAATAGTAGCAAATTAGCAAGACATATACGAGTATAAACTGATTATACGAAACATAATCAGTTGTTTACCAATGAAAATAAACAAGGATACCGGAAATATATTTTTAATTATGTATTCCTGTTCTTTAAGTAATATTTTATACAATTCAACCTGATAAAAGTAAGATATCCAGTTAGGCTTTTAATCATGACTTTTGTATTATCTATTAGAAATTGGTGAGATTGTTTGTGTTTTAAATATTAAGCTAAAAAAGGGGAAGAAAACTAATAGTAGATATACAAGTAAAATTACGAAACAGAAGTTAAAAGTATGATTTTAGTGACGTGAGCGATTTTTGAATTTCAAATTTTCAGTGAAATAGAAACAATATAAAAATAATTCTTACTGTAATAAAGATAACAAAGAACGAAAAAATAGGTATTATAGAATTTTAGTCTTCGTTTTTGAAATCTTACATCCTAGTTGAATCCGATATTTTATTGATTCTTTTCAATGTAGGAACGGATGTTTATTGAATTACGGAGATCGTAGCATCTTCCCCTGCTAAGGCCGGACAATTAATGTCTTCGTCAACAAATCTCAAGCAGCCGATTCACTGGGTCTTAATTCCGAAGAGTGATTTATAAGTTGTTAATAATACCGTGAGCTTAAATCGCTCCTCCATAAATCAAGATCCGAACTGTGGCTTATATGAAAATATTGATTATAATGCCCTGGATTACGTTGGACCATGTTTGTGCGTTACAGATTTTTGCATGAAGTAGGCAAATTTATGACGTAACGGTCGATCTGCCTTTCTTTCTCTGCTTCCTTACACAAGCCAAGATTTTGTTAGTGATTTCTTCAAACATTTTTTTGAGTCATTAAGGGAGAGAGAGAGTTAATTGATTGTTTGATGCGTTACGTGGGTTTCATGTGCAGTAGTCATTATGTCATTATGGCGGTGACAGATGGAGGTAATAAATACAATTTTTACACGGTTAGGAATGAAGAATTACAACCGAGACGATACATCCGAGTCGGACATAATTAGTAACGCAGGTGTAATTTGTACGCGATGGGCGTTCTGCCTTATTGGTGTTTCTAATTACGAAAGTTAATTTAAGCGCCTCATATCGCGCCAGCTCGGAGAATATCTTTTAATCGGTATGTATGAATCAGTTCTATAAGTGGTTCATAATTTATAGAAGTTGAGTTTCATTAGTGCGGTTATGTAACCTTGGTAGCCAGATTGTTATCGACGACTGTGCTATTCTGAATTAGGTACACGAGCCTTACATTCACAGAAGTCACGTATGTTTTAATTGCTTGTAGTTATAATGCATATTGCCTCCGCGGCAGGGGTTACGGAACAAGGGTTTAATAACAAGGTACCGGGAGCTACGAAAGTGTATTAAGTGCGAATGAGGCGTTCTTCCTCATAATTCATATTCCGTTAAATTAACTTATTCCTCTTTCCTGTTCGCGTGTCACATCCACTTTCTTTAACTCTTAGTAAGTAAACCTTTGCTCAAAGAAGTGAAGCCACCTTTTACATTACAAGGATTACAAAAATATTTGGCAGCGATACCTACTTCTTAACCTTATTATTTATCTTTAATTTCGACATCATAATTTAAAGTGAACCACTGTTGAACGCATGAGGCCAGGAGGCCGCGGTGACTGTTCCGGTCGGGGACTAAATTAATGAACCTGTTTGATATGGGGCTACTCGCGCTCGTGCGCTCCGAAGATGGAACAATGCAGATCGCTAGCGCCTGGCGAGGTGAGCCCGGGGTCACTGCTCTGACCCGCGCGTGGGCGCGCCCGTTTCCGCCCGCGAAACCGAATCATTGCGCCCTACTCTCCTAATCTTAACGATATGGCACTCTCATTGCGCACACATCGAATAACTGAATTAGGCCCTATATTCAGTTGCCAAAGTTCGATTCTAATCAGAAAAAAAAAACACTAATACGTCGGAGATAAGCAAAAGAGAAAACACGTTAGCCGTAATTAATCGTATCGTTAAGGGGCTACGAAATTTTACATCGGTGCAAAAGATTTTTCCGGTTTCATTGTTAGCCGGTGCGTGTATTGTTCGTGGCACTATCGGTACAATTAATAGTTTAAAACAATTGCGTTTACAAAAGCTCCGTTAGTTCACTCCATCTGCGTCAAGAGTGCTCTCTGCCGAAATATGTTTATCGGCCATCGCTGGATCGAACGCTTGAAAATCCTCTAAAGCTGCTAAGCTTATATTGAGATGGCTTTTTTAAATTATTTATTCTGACTACATTAATTTCCGAATCTGTTTTGTTCACCCAAATGTCAAATACATTGGAACAATAAATTAAATTCGGTGCGTTAAAATTAATGGTTATTAATAAATAGGAATAATATTTCACGTACCATTTATATTACCTAAGGAGAGCGGTCGTAGGTGGTGTGACTTATTTTGGTAGATTTATCATGAATCAGTTTCCATACTATTGTGACCGAATCGGTTTATAAAAAGCTAATTTGCATACACATGTAGACAACCACAATGGTCGATTTAATTACGGTTCATTTTTTGTATGAATTAATAGCAGGTCTGTACGGCTCGTGTACCTTACAGGCACTCATTGACGACCTCTATTCACAATGGACCACAGGTATTTGGTAATTGTTTTTTAATTATTAAGAATCAGTTCAAATAGAAACAAAACAGAAAACCAATATAATACTTAGAATACTTGTGATGTATTTACTTAATATACTTTTAAAAATAAATAAAATACATATTAATTAAAGCAAGTATTTTCATTTCGAAACCGATAAAACAGCGGACTAAAAATATATATAAGCAAAAACAAAAATCTTAAGTAGTCATTTAAAAATCCAAAATAAAATTCAATAAAAAAATATTTTTAAAATACATCTATATACTACAGTCAGCAAACCATATTTTTCTGTACGGTATCTAATCACTTATGGCCGGTTTCAATAACTTCTCTGTCTACACTTTTGCTTATTAGGTATAAGATTTTGACAGATATCCTACTATATCCTATTAAATATGTCCTCTACCGTACCGAGATACACTTATGTGTTATACTGTTGGCTATGCTATTGAAGCCCTTCATTAGTTTACTGCGGTGATTAGTTATTGAGTTTATTTCTATCAGAGTAGGTACTAATTATAATATTAGTCACCACTTTGGACTTAAATACAATCTGATAACACACTGACGTAGATTTTTGGTTTTTGATGATGAGCAAGAGCAAGGCGAGGTCCATGTGGTCGGAGAGTTCATATGCTTCGGGAACTGCTTTTTATCAGAAGGCCATATAATTCTTTTCTCTAATACAATTAGTTTGCATGTGTTCATGTTATGATTAATACACTCATTTAAAAGAAAACTTCTAGTTTGCATAAAAAACATGAAAATTGGAAAACAAGAATATAAATAGTAGATTGTATAACAAGGGAGCAAAATAGTATTTTTATGGCGAGGGTGCTACTTTGAAGCACGAGCGAAGCGAAGGATTGTAGAATAGAATTCCAAGCGTAGCAAGGAATTCGAACCTATAATCTTTCGCCTTTCGCCCGAGGGAAAAAATTTTTGCTCTCGAGTTATACACTCTACTTTTCATCCCCTTTCTATGAGAAAATAAATAAGAGACGCTGTTATATAATTAATGAATATATTTAATTAAAAGAAGACATGTGAAATGAAGTAAAAATAATTACAAATTTATATTTATATTGGATACGCTAGCGCAATTATTAAAAGTTATTGTCACTGTTTTATTTGGGATCGATATTGTTGTCGATTCATTTACATTTTGAGTATTTGTACGACGTTGTTAGCTTCTATAGTTATTGTTTCAGGAGTTAATGCATTATCACTTTCATAACTCGAGGTAGTAGAACTCATTATTTTAGCAAAATACAATAAAATATGTACTGAGGTAACAAGAACAGTTTTTTTTTTAGCTAGTGCGGTCCCCGTGCCGTGCTGCCAACACGTACCAGCCAGTAATTCACACAACTTGTGGTCGATTTCTATGAATGATATATGTTCTAAATTCAAATCTCTTTTACGCCCGCTAAAAAGTTCTTATCGGAAAAGAGCTATTTTGTTCCCACTTATAGAGGAATAAAGCGACACTTTTCGAATAGAAGGGGTGAAAACACTTTTTCTAATCTTCATGTTACAAAAATTAATCTTAATTTTTTACCTAACAGTAATATGAAGTAGAGTAGAGAAGAGTAATGTAAAACAATGTAAGTAAGGGCCAAAATAGGAAATTTCTGGAATATTTTGGTTTGTAGGAAAAAATACGAGTATAAAAGGCTTTCGCTTTCGTAGAAGACTGCTCGGTATGCTCCACGAACAAATCAGAAAAAAAGATCATAAAAGCTATGTGTTGATACACTTACAGAAATGCAACCTAAACGACCATTTAAGGCATAATGATTACGATTAAAATTGGTTTAAAATTATAGTGAGTAAAATTGGTTTAAAACATGGTAAAAGTGATTTTAGCTCAGATCATATTTAGGTAGATTTAATTAGTGGTATTTTTAAGAGTAAAGACCGGTATTTATTGCTTTTCCTTTTACTTAGTAGTTTGAACGGGGTTATTAGAGAAATTATTTTCAGAATAAATGATTGTTAGTTAAAAGGACATTTTTAATATATTATAAGGTATTTACGAATTGCAATTCACATAGGCAATATTTATCAGAATCTATTAAAAATGAATTTAAGTATCTAAGTAAGCTTTGTATATTTTATTTATATATTTTTAGGAAGATTTACAATGTCAATACTCACTATAACTAAGTAACAATAAATAGAAAGTTCTATACTTATTACATATTCTGTAATTAAAAGGCTAATCGTAGAAGTAAAATGCTTTGCATGAATTGAAGAATTTGTTATGAAAATACTTTAAACGTGTAGTACTTATATGTATAAAAAAACGTGAACAGTAATAAAGCTTAGGTGTTTCATTCAAAGAAAAGTGGCTGGTGGTGAAAATGCAAATAATAGCAAGATCAATCCACTAGTACTAATTACATGCTCATTTATCTACGTTATGTAGGCAGATAATGTCAACAATTTCAATCTCCCATCTCGAAGCCGGAGAACTTTCATAAACGCGTTCGTGGTAACCGTTTATACTCCAATATTTTTTTGGCACCAGGCCATTGTATGCAAATGAAGTAATGAATGTTTTCACTGCAACAAAACACGAGTAACGGTTCCCTTAAGTGAAGATTTGTCGGCCAATAATAATTATCATGGACTTGTAACAAATCCACGCGCTTGTCGGTGCATACGAAAGAATCGACGCGAAATAATGCCTATGAACTAAGTTCTTATTTTGGAAAAATTAATCTAACGTTAATATCAAAACAATTAGATTTTATTTAATGTAATCTTTTAACAACATTTTAGAACTGTCTAATATAAGTATTAAAAAGAGTATTTATTTAAATGTTTTTGAAACAACGCCGTGTATGGCCAGAATAACGATGACATCCGTTTTCGTCATTTTTGCGCGCGAAATTGTGCGAAATGGAATACAATATAGCTCCATTTTTGCACGAGATTGTTATTTTTAGTTCTTTCCACATACTTTGTTACGATTTAATAAAAAAATGATGGCATCAATTAGTGAAGACGAACAAAATATAGTTAAATCAGCAGTTGTAAGCAGCGCATTGCGGTAACAAACCGTGGCGTAGGTATCGCCGACGAGAAATCGCCGTCGACATTTTATTTCACAAAATTTATAATGCACTTGTCGTAAATATTTGTATTAAGGTGATTTTTATAGTCATAAATTGCATCTGTCGTACTTTTTTTTTCATCGTGTGCCCGGTCTGATGATGTTCGATGAGGATATTAAATTATAATTACGTATAATACGGCCTCCTTCAAGCAATATCGGTAAAGCTCTCTAAAAATTCTGTATGGATATGAGAATTACAACTTTCATAAAGGACCTACCTAATTTTGTTTTTATTACTTTTAGTGCTTTATGCTTTAATAACTGTTTATTTTATTAATTAAAAGAAAGTATAAATAACTCAGGAAAATCCTGGATTTAGAATTATGTTATTAAACAAAAATAAATGTCTAAACCAACTCGAACGTTGAGGTTATATGATTTTATCAAATCATAAATGGGGAGCTTTTATATCATATGTTGATTTCTCCACATGCAAAATATGGTACCTATGTGGATATTAGAACACCAGATAACCAATATAGCGATTTATGAATTGGATTTAACTATTAATATTTTTTAAAACTTTAACGAAAAAAGCATTATTATGAAGATCTAAGATCCCAGTAGTAAATAAAAAGCTTTGAAATCGTGAGATATTTTTGAAATTGAAATTAATAATAAGTATTTATATCATTAAACTACATAAATCACGATTTTTATTATGTACTTCGATCAGCCTAGTTAACATTGTAATTTATTACTTTAGTCGGTACTAGCTTTTGTCCGCGACTTCGTCCCCGTGGATATTTGCTTTGGGCACCATTTTAATATTTTTGGATATCTACTTAATTCTTTAGTAGGTAATCATACACATGTTTCCATTAAATATATGATAGTAAACATGGCGGATGCAGCAGATGAAAAGTTTGCATGGAAATTCAAACAAATTTATCAGGACTTCCATACAAACTTTTCATCACCATCTGGGTCAAAATTTCATAAACTCTAAAACAACTAAGTACTTACATTTTATTTTTATCTAGTGCCTAAAGTTATCAGGTTTCATGGTTGTATCTTCAATAATTATGAAACAATACCCATGTGTTTTTCAGACTTTTTCACCCCATTTAGGGGTTAAATTCTGAAAAAACCTGAAATCCTATGAAGTTTTGAATAAAATAGTCTAAATAATCTCGTTTTTTAAAATTGTAGAGAAAGATTGTAGCTATATAAAGTACTAGCGGATTTAGACCGGATTTAGTACAGTTTCAACCGTGTGTATCCATCCTGTCTCGTAAGTATACCAGGATTAGAAGTATCCTTTGTCCACCCTGAAATTTCCTTCTAAATATTTTTGAAAGAATTTCCAAAATCGGTTCAGTAGTGTTTGAATTTATTCGTTACAAACATATACAAAAATACAAATATTTTCTCTTTATAACATTAGAAGGTAGTGCTTACCTATTTCTTATTATAGTTTGGTTACATGTCGTTTGCGAGTGTCCATCGTAGGTTGTAGTGTTGACGGCAAAGATAGTTGACGGACTCCCAGTAACAGACGCATTTGTATCTGTCAGCTTTGTCGCCGTATCTAAGAATCCATCTTAGATTCCCCGAAATCTGACGCGGTGATAACACGGAAGAATTTTATGGAGAGATGTGGTAGAGAGCTTTGCCAAGAACTTTTCATGTGAAAAAATTCACTAGAAATCTTTATTTATAACACAGTATATTAATAAAATACGTATTAATAAATATTTAGAAGAAACTATATGTTAAGGTTTTGATAGACCAAATCACATTTGTTTAGTCATTATAATTTTTTTTTACAAGGATTAATATTTATGTATGGTGTTGAGGGATCAAAATCGAGGAGCAGTAGGTAACCCTAAGAGCAAAAAGTCATCACTAGATCGAGTTTCATTGTGAGCGTGATGCTGGAATAGATTTTTTCGTTTTTAGAGTTCCTAAGCTTTCTTATACTACTCGGACAATATAACTCACTTAGATTAAAACATACTTGCTCCTATCTGCGGACTCTGTCTTTAGTATCAAAACCTTGCTCTATTTGAAATAAAAATAAGATGAAGAATATGTCCATATTTTTTACAGTAGTAATGAATTGGATCATAATTTCATCAGCAGAAAGTGATATAGCGCTGCACGGCGTGCCGGTGGCTGCTATCGGCTGATTCAATTAGTGATTGCGTTCACTTGTCGATTGTCGCTAAGACCACGGTGGAGGCCGTATTCGATACTGACGACTCGGGTAGTGATGCGAAGATGGAGCTAAAGTACTCACCTCGATATCGATATGAAATCATGTTTGGGGAAGATTACGGAACAGGTAATTACAACTTTTTACTTCTATCGTAACCTGAAGATTTTAAAAGTTGATATCAATTATTAGTTAGGTATTGTTTAAGCACGGGACGCGAATGAGTAATTAACAAAGACAAAGATGAAGAACTATGGAAGAGTTGGAGACAACACTAGCCCCGCCTGACGCATTCACTCCGCACCACTTTGCCGAAGATACGATCTACTTTTCGTCCGAGACAATGTCGTGATGTTTTAAGCTGCGATCTAAAAAGTAAATGGCCGGTGTTTTATGCGGCCATTAGTCGACCTTTATTATTGGGCTTCTTATATTCAGAATAGAAAACTTATAAGAGCACTTTCTGTCCGACTACATTAACTCTGGTTATGTTTACTCACGAACGCGATTTTCTTTAAATTTCTGTTGAAAAACGCTATTCGTGTGTTTATTGAGTACAATTGAGCAATTTTACAACAAATACTTACCGATAAATGGTGAAATAAACGTTTAGATTTTTTGTTAAAACCTAATTTTTTTTCTTAAATCATGATCATGATCATTCTGTAGTCTTAATCTGATACCAGTATCAGATTACAACCACAGGAGGAATAAAAAGTTATGCTAAGTTTGGTTGGCAACGATTGTCTTAAATCCACTTGGCCAAATTCCACCAAAAAAATGAAAGTCTGTTGCTATCTTCATTCGCTTGCATTGCTTCCAATTTTAATTGGGTTCGGAGTAATATGCTTTCATTTTCCACTCTCCTTTTCTTCTTCCTTCTTTTAATTAGTGTACAGTCATAAGAGTACCAATAGAATCAATTGCAATAACAACCTGCTGCTTTGCTGTGCTCGAGCCTGATGTTCCAAATTTCCGAATTTGAAATCCGTTAATGACCCATCCTTGGAACGACTACGACGAATATTATTCTTATCGAATATGAAATGATTTTAAGTACCTAGATATATGTAAATTACCCAAATGTACTTTAGTCTTATAGATACACATACTATCACGCGCATAATCCCAAAAGGGTAGACCAGAGCTTTAGATAATAATTTGATTACACATCCGGTAGTATGAACCATGTACGGCCTCAAAATAGTGATAGAGTTCCAGCCTGTAGCCTATAGTAAAAGGAATCCATAGCATTAGTAACAAAAAAATAACATCATAAAATATTGTTAGTAAAAGCATAATATTTGAATATGTCAACATAATTGTCCAGTGCTGCATTATAGCACTGTCCACGTCCAACCTCCCAGCTTCTGTCCTCAGGAGGCTGTTGGAGCTACCCCGTACTCACTGTAACAAGGATGCAATATGTTTTCTGATGATAGTAGAACAGTTATCAACCTCAGCTGTTGGTGAAGCAAAAGAAAATAAATCCGACAAGGACGGATGTTACACTCTCATTTGTTGATTTCTAAAGCTCTAAGTTGTAGAGAATATGACCATAGTTGAATTGTAACCGTGCCACGGACATGCCAGGGTATATGGGCTACGGTGGCCAATTACCATAGGAAGGCTTTTTAATTCTCAGTATCTTTTTTAGCTGTTTAACAAGAAACGTCGCGTGTATTGCCTTTGATGTCTACGCTTTACTTTATATATAATTTTCATAGTAAGAAGTGTAAATCCAATGGCAGGGGATAAACTATTTATTGAAGTAAAACTTCTTTAGGCGCGACTAGGGGGTAACTCAGATTTTTCTAATGGAAGTAACGCTCAGTATTCTATAGTCTGTGTAGTTTCCGCTATTTAAAAATAGTAATTTCGATTGGTCGTAAGTATCTGTCATATTTTTTTTTTTTTTCAGTTAAAATTTAATCATTTCAGTGATCTACGTCAAAGAAGTTTTACTTCAATCGCGCGTAAAGGTTACACGCACACGATTTTTTTTTATCATCAAAGATTGATGTAGTATGCTATTATTATTTTAAAAGCTTAGAATGCAGCTAACGGTTTCTAGATTATTAGGTATCTGTCATCATTATCCGATTAAATGATCATTCTAATTATTAAGAGCACAGAGAAGCGGTCCTAGAACAGGTTCACATTACAATAATACTGTCGGGTACTTTATCTACCTGCTCAATGAATGACCGTGTCTTCGCAAATGAAGTTTTATTAGAGATTCTTAGTGAAGTAAATGTTTACAGTTGGATTGTTTGTCTATCACGAGAGCAAACGTAAATTTGTCTCATAAGATGTACGCGGGGCGTTCCGCAGCCCAGTGCAATTATTGTCTTGTCACTCCGTCGGAGTTACGCGCTCTGTCCGCTTCGAACATTTGTTTTATGTGAGATTACGTATCCATGGGAATCGATACATGCACAATTTGCTTGGAATAAACCTGTGCTCTATAAACTAAGAATAATACAATTGAGCCCCAACTAATCGTCTGTGCTCACAGAACGTTTATTGGCAATACTAACAAAAATGAGTCATTAACTTCCAAACCTATAATAAAGATAATAGTCAACAAGCAGTCAGTTAAGTATAGTGGTGTAATTTGCTTTTTTGAGCAGGTTGTCAGAGAAGGTGACCTCATGGCGCGTGAGAGCACTCGTGGGCGGGACCATTTTGACTTTTGGTAATTACATTCGGACACCTTAGACGGATATTCAGATGAAATAGGCAATTATGTTTCATCACAATGTACTTAACTTTTGCTCATTTAAATGCCTTGTTTCCTTAACACAACGTCAAAGCATGGCGTGTGTCGCAATAAAAGTGTTGTCTTCATGTGTGTAACATGTGAATTGAGGTGGAGACCTACGCCCAAATATTCAAACATTAAAAAGTGAGATTGAAGTAACTTAGCTAAAATGGACATGGCGTTAGACATTATTTTTTTATGATGCGTTTTAGTGTTTAAATTAGCAAGTTATATTGTTGTATTACATATCACTCGTCGATAAAATAAGTCGTAAACAATATTTATAAATTGTATTAAAAAGTTTATAGGTGGAACGAAATATTATGTATACAAGTTCTAGGAAATAAATTTCCTAGATAACATCACAAAAATAACTTATTAACCAAATGAGGGGACGGAGACCGAACGAGATACTTCAAATATTAAGAATAAATTATTGAGCTACGGACTACACTAATTGCGTCGTTATGTTTAGCCATATCGATCTCCTTTGTTTCACAACACGAACAATAGGAAAGGTCAGTGTGAAATCGTTTAAAGTTTTCGCCATTTCGGTTCCTAAAATGTACTTTCACTAATAAAATATAGTCTGGCGTTTTAAAAATTGGAGGCATTTGAACGGCTTTGTTCTAAGAATATTGGCTGTGTTGCCATGGCTTCATAGAGACTCAAGATATGCTGCATATATTAAAATACGCGACAGCATACCTTTAATTTCTCACTTCAAACAACGACTTCAAACAAAAGTGACTTCAAAACTAAAGAAATACGACGGAAATTATGGCCTTTTTAGCAAATTAAAACACCACCCTGAAAATCACACATTTATAACTTTTTTATTCAATCATATTTGTACCAATATTCAAAGATTAACAAGCTTCGAGTTCCTTAGACGATTGTAGTTCACATTGCCAATTTCCAGATAAATATATTTACTTCTGTATTGCGTTCTTGCGCTGTTACAGTTGCAAGACAGCAATTCTTTTGTCATTCAATCGAGCATGCAAACGAAGTGAATTGTAGATCAATAGTAAATAGATCGTGTGTCAGCGGTCGGGGGGCCTCGGGGCATGATCATCGGCCGGCGCGCGCGCACGACCGCGCCGCCCTGCAGCGACAGTACAGCTTGCATTACACTTGCTTAACCCAAACAACTATTGCTTGTCAAATTAAAAACTCATCTCCATTAAAAAATAGTTTTAATAAGTCAATTTTAAGGCCTACGCATCAGATACAACAATTACTTAGAAAGGTATTATATTTTCAGACTTTTACGAACTGCTTGTTCTGGTACTTAGATTGCCTAATTTTTCACAAGTCTTAAAATAAAATAGGACCATATTATGGCAAACAAAGAACCACCGATTTGATATTTTGGTTCTTAGCGCTATCGATTATACCTAGCTAGACAATTATGGCGCCACCATCTGGAAAGTGAAGGCGAGTATTTACTCTTTATGTCATATTCAAAGCTTCTTTATTAAAGTTTTTGCATAGGTTAATAAATACTGCATACATACATAGGTACACTGATTTTAATAAAAGTAGAGATTTTTTATATAAAGAATTTCATTTTCAAAGCTTGGGAATTTCAGCCTTTATTGAGATGTCATCTTTATCAATAGCCATATAAGTAGAAAAAAATGTGATTTGGAAAATATCAACGGTTAGGTAATAACAATAAAAAAAATCCAAAATGATATTTAAATAGTAGATTGCTTGACCAGGGTGGAATGGTACCAATTCCCATATGAGGACGTAATTAGACGACTATAGGATATTAGTCCGAGTAGGAATTGATTCCTTTTACCCGTGTTAAGCACTCTAATTTTCATTTCTAATACAAGTAAAAGAAAAAGTAGATTTTTGATAAAAATACTTGACAAATAGTCTAAAAATTATTATTTAAAATTATTATAAAGAATCTTTTTAAAGGAACACATCGCGTCGCGCACGGGCACTGGCCAGGGATGTTGCCTGTCAAGTCAGTTGAGCTCACAGTTGAGGTACTTTTTAATAGCTGTCAAACAATTATTCTTCCATAGATTTTGTATATCATTCATTACATTTACAAGGTCATATATTCTTATAGTCAACTGACCGAATATTAAATGATTTTGATACGCATAAAAAAATCAAATTCTAGCTAGAGCTAATTTGACATGATGAAGATTTTCAGGCATAAAATGACATCACCTTTTACCAATTTAACACCTCTTAATTATTTGTAAATTGTGTCAATAACCATAATGCATAAAGAATCTTTTTAAATTTGGAACACACCGCGTCACCGCCGGTAACCATCCAGTCGAATTTGAAAGAATACTCACAATATAACCAATTAGATACAGTTTTCTATTTTTAAAATTCATTCCCGCTCTAGGAAAGGAAGCACTTACTGTGAGCTTTTCCCGGTCAGAGGTGGGAATTAGCGTGTTCCACCCAATACTCAGGCCCAAGAAACGCAACTTCCCGAGTATGAGAAATGAAAAAGTAATTATCATTTCAATACTTGTTATTCCGTCCCGTAACACTAACAATACGTAAAATAGCGTTTGCAGTCCGTTCTTCATCGATCTTATTAATTTTTTAATGGTGTCGTGATTAATGTCGATCCATTCCTCTTACAAATGCTGCCTTCACTCCCTTTGCACAGTTTTAATAGATTAGAAAATAACCTTATTTATCTCCTTTGCCTTTTTTGTCTTATAAGATCAACTTGCCTGGTCTTTTTACGTCAAGTTAAAAATCTCCATAAACTTAAATTTAGAACTTTTAATTATCAATAGAACTAAATTTACCGTTAGCAAAACGCAGATAAATCACCTCCTATGTTATTACCTTATTTAAAACGATTTGCTACATCTTGTAAATATGGGATACGAACACTGTTACTTGTAACAAATATGGTGCCAATTTCGATTCTCGAATAGCATTAGGTTCCTTAGTGATTCCGAGAATCAAAACAAAGAGTCGTGGCTGATATACCTAACTATACCAATACCCTACATCCGTCGTTTTATTTTGCCGATTAGAACGGAGCGACTTCTAATATATTTCAATATACATAATAACATCGGTCAGGTTATAAATAACGCGGTCTGTTGTAATATTTAAAATGTTGCGTTAATTACAGAAATATGTTTATAGTATGCCCTTGGTATGTCACCTCAAAAGAGCCGCAGACGATTGTTGTGCCGGCAAGCTAAGCTTAATGTTTATATTATATAAATACAGGATCTACCACAGTGATCGCTTCTTGGAGGTAGTGGCAGCAGGTTTATTAGCTTAAACTAAATGTGAGGTGTTATCAAGTGTAAAACTTAAACAAGTTTGATTTATTGTTTTAATTCTTTTAAATATTCATTAGTTCGTTGAACGAAACTAATTTGTTGTGTGAATGCTTTTAGCGCCCGTGCTTTAGAAAGACTTATAGCCGCTATTGTGTAACGTTTTGTAATTGAAATGTGGTTGATCTAGAAGTGTCTTTTACATTGATGCGTTTCAAAGTAAAACCTACAAATTATTTTATATTATTCCTCTAAGTTACTCTAGCAGTAACTCATTACATTTAATTAGGATCTCTGGTAGAGTTTCCGCCAAAGGGATTTTTTAAAAGACAATGTTTTTTTTTCCTTCTAGTATTTCGAAAACATTTGAGAGAGCTGCTTTTCATGGAATATACATTCGGACGTTCTGAGAATCCTTGTTTTATTATCAATAATATGTTTTATAGATTATCATATAAGTAGGTTAATAATGATATTCGTAATATGATTTGAAAATGCAAATACATCATAAAACCAGGTATCGCTGCAGACACTTGCAATAAAAGTTTTATATGGTAACTTGATGTGAACTTTGCTTGCTTTCAAATAAGGTTCCCTACGAAAGGTATGGTAAGTCTAATCTCAGGTGCAGAGAACAGTTAAGTGAGACGTTCACCCCGTGCGGCGAGGAACACGCGCCGATCAGATCCCGCGCCGGCTAACTATGTAGATCTTCCCACGATTTATGCCGAACCACCTTCGATTTCTTTTAGTGCGGACCTCCGACTATGTGGGAAATGGAATAGCGTTGCTGTGGAGCGGACGATCGCTTCTAATTGGACATCGATGATTCTATTGTTCTTAAATGTCTGCTTATAACTTCAATGTACAGACCCCATCAATATCCTCAATAAATGCCGATTATACTTTTCATATTTTGGCCCTAAACTCATGTTTTTCTAATACCTTTGTAGGAAGGTCTATATCATTCAAACGTAGTAGGCACCTAATATGCACGTTGATGACGATGCTACGATGATGTTTACTATTATTAGGTATCGTTTTAAAGTAAGTGATCGCCTAGATGATTCCAGTTAGGCACCTTGAAAAAGATCACAGTCACATTTCGGTAATATCTACCTATTGTGTTGGAGTTGGTTGATAAGATTTTGAAATTTCCATGGATTGGATTTGCATGTGGTAAGCATGCACCATAACCTAAAGACACTTGCCATGCCATGATGTTACTAGTGCAGTGTTATCTCTAACCCTATTCCGTGGTATTTCATTTCGGTTGCTACCTTTTCTATATTTGAAAAAAGGCTCGATGATTTTGGCCAGTTTCATGGCGTCAGTGAGCTTGCTTGGTTTATGTGTATTCAATGTGGTGATAATGAGATGCACAAACATCTATGCCGACGATTAAATTGTGACGAATCATTGTAATGAAGTATTTATGATGTGTAAGACGTTAAGAATTTTGTAGTGGTTACCGAAACCACACCAATGGCTATATATTTTTCGCCAAGTACTTCTTGGTCGTATAAAATGTGTAACAACCATATTTTAATATAAAATAAAAATAGAAATAAACTTTACGTACGCATCGTCATAACATAGCAGATTTATAAGAACATGTTTACATAACATTGTACAATGGGCGGCTTTATCGCTTACAATCTTAGGATGGATAGCAATTGAAGATTAAAAACAGTAAGGGAAGATGGCGATGTAGCAACTACATATACAATATATACTTACACAAAATATAAACAATAAAACTATTATTGTTATGAAACAAAAAATAAAATAAAATACATATTTAGCATACAGAGATACAAATACCTACATATTTATGTTATTAAAACATACCTACATATTATATTAAAAGATATACAATAAAAAAATATACTATAGATATACACATATTAAAACTATGTATGTATATAAGTACCTATATTTACAAAACGGAAATTAATAGCTATGAAGACAAATAGAATTCCTTAAACATTTTCGGGAATGTGCATGGATTGCGCATGCGCACGTCTATTTTCTATCGGCAACTCATTAAATAATCGAACAGCTTGTACAGTGAATGATTTGTTGTAAAAATTAGAAAAATGCATAGACACAGAGAGTCTCCGACGACCTCAGTACACGAGAGTGAGTGTCATGGAAATATTTAAAGCGGTCTTTGAGGTAAAAGGGAGTATTGCGGTGGAACAGGATAGTATAAAGGAGAGAGAGAGTATGAACATTCCGGTGGTGGCAAATAGGCAACCAATTGATTGAATATAATATTAAAGTAAGAAGTAAAATAATATTAATCTATGACAAGGCTTTACAGCCTTGTCATAGATTAATATTATAATAGAGTTTCCTTAAGGTTTAAAAATATATTAATAAAAAAAACAAAAAGTAGCAATAATATCGATAATAACCTAATATCGATATTATTGCTACTAAATATGTAAAATAAATCACAGTATAGAAGGCGCAATCGTCTCCTATGTTCCGATATACTGGTTTGTAAAAAGTACATCGTAACCAAATAATGGGTTCAAAATGATATAGTAACAACAAAAACACGCTTTCTGATCGCTAACACACTAAACTTATTGTTTTACTTGACCATAAATCATCGATGTATTATGTTACCATATCAACAATGAAATACTCAGACAGGTGCTCCTGCTCCGGCTGATACATAAAACTATATTTTAGGAAAACTTATAAAATACCTACTAAAACATTATTAGAAATGATCCACAAGTTATTTAAGTACAAAAATAAAATTTGGTGATATATGGGATGGCTTACACAATTTGCAAGGCCAGATAACTTAAACGTGACTTAGCCAGTTACTTAACACGGTACACCGCCACCAATTCGGACATAGTACAAAGAAGTTCCAGATACCTGATCTAAAATCATTAATTTTAAAATATGCGCCGGTGAAAAATTATCATATAATGAATTGCCTTTGTGTTATGTTGTGCAATTGTCATAATTATGCTTAGATAAGTAGGTCTACGTGGCATTATTAATTTAGACGTGTTAATGAGACTTGTCTCCGAGGGTTTTGTTTTTTTTTATATAAAAAGATCAAGCAAATGAATCCATTCCACCTAATGGTAAGCAGAAGTGGAGTCCAAATGCGAAGTTAGCTAGTACTTGAGATAAACCACCGCGCTAGCCACCTTCGCCTTGCCGACCTGCAAGGTGCTTCTTCACGCCTCTTTTGAATGATCCAGGATTTTAGGAAGGAGGGAACATGTGTGCTGGCAGTGAATTCCATTTCTTGATTGTGCGACAAAGAAACGAGTTGCCAAATTTCTTAGTTCCGTGACGTCGCGCGAAACAACTCTCTCTCCCTTGCACCTTTCGGAAATCTTCCATAAACTTTTCCCTTAAAACCTTTAGTTCTTCTCTCTTCCCTTCCCCCAGAGAAAGAGAGAGATAAGAAGACCTTCCGGATCCCGAGGGGAGGAGGAGGTGTTATTCTCATAATATAATTATTATTATTGTGGTGTTTCTGTCAATTACTTTGTAGTAATCGATGCGTTTGTGAAATGTTTATCCATGAGGATTACACCTGTCGGGGTTCGGAAGGTCTTCTTAGCTCTTTCTTTCGCTCCTTCATGTAAGAAAAGAAAGAGAAAGGAACTGATGGGGGTTAAGGAGGGGAAAAAAGCTTAAAGTATTGGACGTTACTTTTCCTACAAGGGGTGCTAAAATTTTTATTTGGAGTATTTTAACGGTTTAACCACGTTTAAGCTTTAGCAATGTGATCGTTCAGGAAGCTTGAAAACGTGAAGTGGCGTCGTACGATCGCGTTACGTTCCGGCTGCGCCCGCGCCGCAGTAACTGCTGCGGTCGCGCCCGCTAGCCGACACCCTACACTAATTGAGCGACACGTGTCGAGTTCGCGGTGCACTGCTTTCTCCTGATACTTGAGCAGAGAAATGCTAACGCGATTCCTTGATTCACTGACTCCTAGTAATGGGGTAGCACAATGTTCAATGTATGAAATTAAAAGCAACGGCGCCGGCGGCATAACATTTTATTTCTTTATAATTAAAATATTTTATAATATTTTAATATTTTAGCCCAAAAAATAGAGCTTTTATAAGGGAAATATTGTTTTATTATAATTAGTTATTTTATTATTAAATGAGATTATTCGTTTACAATTTGCATTAGTATTTCTACTCCTATGCAAATTAAGATTACTTATTCTATGTCCAAGATTAAAATGTATGTTATCTGGGGGCACGGCAGTGCCTCTCGCCAATACGAGTGAACCGAAAAAAATGGCACTACCTACCTTTTCTCAAGTGCTTCGTCCTTAATTTTTTGTTTATAATAAAATAGAAATCGTCGTTAATATCTTAAAAACTTGGATTTCGTCGGTGACTGACTGGTGATCATTAAAATACTAAGAATACTTCTTGAAGTCTTAGAAAGCTGAAATTTGGCATGCAAGCTCGTAGTAATACATAAACAACAAAAAAATCTAAAACTTGGAACTTTAACCCTTAAACAATAGGATGGAAGTTTGTATGAGACTTCTCCAAATTTTGATGCTAAAGGTCTGAAAATTTATATAGGAACTCCTTGTTATGAATAATAAAATATATATTTCAGGATTTTTAGTCAATTACCCAGAAAGAAAAAATGAATAAATTTAAAAAATATTGTCATAAGCAACTAACAAAAAGAAGTGAAAACCCACAAAAATCATTTTCATGTAAAAGATGAGAACATATGGCTCGCACTAGTAGATCTCATGTAGAGTCAAGTTTCCAACTCTACAAGCCCTGACTTCACAAACTCTACACCTTATTCAAAATTATGTGACTTGGCCGTTGCGTTACTACAAGAACTATTGTATAACTGAAAAGTAATAAGTTGAATAAAATTACCCCTTGCGCCTATGTGACGGTAACGAAATAAAATATTCATCTTACGTCCATGTGAGGGTAGGGAAATGGCCAAGCCACATATTTTTGACTACGGTGTAGAGCCATGTAAGGTGTACTCGTCTAACAACATGTTAGAGGAGAATAGAAAAAAATATTCACACCACTTGAATCTAGTATTCCAGATTATTTAAGCAACAACTTTAAGAGCGGTTGTGAAATGATCTTCACTCAGCACAATATCGGGACGATCATAAGATGCCTTGACGCTGATCTTCCGTGAACACCAGAAAAAAAAGGAAAAGAGGTGAGAGCAACAACCTTGTGCCAGCTCAAATCCATTCAGTTATTGTACATGGAATACTTTATATTCTCAATATATAAATATGTAACAAACATCACGAAGGCTACCAATTTTCCTGCATAGAGATTTATACTTATATATTTAATTTTTTTTTTATTTGCATGCTGTGCCCTAGAAAAATATAACATTTAAAAATACAAAAATGCAGTTCCCCATCGGTAGCAAGATCAGGGTCCGATATTATTATTATTATTATAAATATTAAGGTAAAAAAGACTAAACTAATTCCCGATGCCTCGATATTTTTTAACTCTACATGATTTTTTGTATTTAAATTGATAGCTGAATAATATAATTCTAAAACGTGTTTTGTTGTAAACTTTTAGCTGGTCTGAACGATTTCTCAGGGACCATTCTCCATGGTCACCTCTATTGCTAGTAAATAAGGACTTTGAGAATGAATCTGTGTATTAAACGCATGTAGCCACACTAATGGCGGTTGATCTGAATCTACGATCGATAAACATTGTGGGTCCAAAGTTAATGCGCGTTGACTGACATAAAAATCATCCCTTTATCATTTTAATAGCGACAATGCTATCCATTTGCATTCGAACTGGAATCTCAAGTATAACCAAACAAATATGTTTAACAACCTGTATATATTTTTTCTTTAGATGTTAAATATGTAATGTGGTCTAATGAACATACCTACATACATATAATCACACTCATAATCCGAAAAGGGATTGAGCAGAGCTTTAAGTGACATTTGGTTACATATAAAGCCACATCTGGCAGCATGGGCCATACAGTACCTACCTTAAACATAGTGACAATTGGCTAGTCTACCGTAGGTACTACTTACTTTGGGGTCCACGTCCGGAAGCCTCCTCGTGGCGGACCCTGGTAACGTGGTGGGGAAACTTTCTCGGCGGGTATGTGGCTTTTGATGTCAAGTGTGTCGCCTTGGCATTCGAAGTCACATGCCATCTTCAAGTTGCTTTTATGACAAGAAAAAAAGAAAAAAAACGTACTACATACTTTAGAGTGTAACACCTGTCCTGATTGTTGAGTTTTGCTTGTTGGTTAACTGAAGGTTTCGTTACTTCATAGGTTTGATGCCAATAATTCGTTGTTTGATGCCCCTTTTTGTGTAGACGGCAGGCTGGCAAATTGCTACTATTTTTGAGGTACCAGGTACTGTATGGCCCATGCTGCCAAAGTCAAAGTCATAATTTCAGCTGGTAACATACAAATTACGTAATTTTACTATTAGGGCATGGCAAATGTCATGGTAAATTTATTTTATTTCTTTCTTTCTTTATCTTGCAAACAATAAATTTGCTAAGCTTCTGGTTGTGAATAGTCAATAAACAGCATCAATAGTTTCACCGAGTAACAAAACAATGGAGCTAACAGTAAACACGTTCGACAATTAATAAAATCAAATAGGCCGCACTCAATAGCCCTGAGACAATTGACCGTGATCGTCGTAACGGTCCGGATAAACTGCGATGGCTAAAGTTCACGATACAGTTTTTGGAACACGTTCACATAATAATGGGTGTTTACTCTAAGTTAGGAACCCAAATAGATGTCGATCAAAAGCACTGTGGTTGAATTCCTTAAGCGAGTGGCCATAATGGCTCACGCCGCCGCAAGTCAGCCGCACTCAATAACGAGGCCGAATATTTTTGAATAACTAACAAATATTCGAATATCGAACGAAGCCATCGCCAGAAACCAACGAATACCAATAAGACCCTGTAACCGGACTACGGATCTTTGTATGGATACAAATAGTAAATATTAAACATCAAGTTGTTATTTATTTGTCTAAACCAGATCAAATGTAATTTTAATACCAGAACAAGTGAATTTATGCTACTGTATAAATCTTAGATGTCCCAAATATTAGTAGGTAGTTAAATAAAACTTGTGTAACTCGTGAGAGCTTAAATATTTAAAGCTTTAAAATTTGCATTGGTTCCGCGAACTTTTATAAATATTTATATTGACTACTTATAACATTTCAATGTTACATAAACGGGTAATCTTTACGAAAGCTTAACTTTGTAACTTCTTTTGCAGCTTATAAACACATCAATCGATCACAATATATCATGCGGTTATTACGGGGAAAATATGTATATTAATTTATGCGCATGAATTTTTTTGATTCGCGGAAAAGACGAGACAGTACGCATCCATTGATATTTAAAGTAATGTTCGCGTTACATAATGTTCGAACGTGGATGGTTTGATGCAATGCAGCACAGACTAGTATTGCTCAACTCACGACAGTCTGGCTATACGTAAAAACTTTTTGTTCCTGTTAAACTGAAAGAGCCATTTTTCCTGTCAATATAATCTTCTACGTCGATTAAATCTGAATTATTTCTTAATTTTTTTTAAACGGTACCGTTCAAAGTTCAAACCCAATGAATGGGAACATAAAGCTGTTTTGTTTTATTATAATTAAGGCACATTCACAACATAGTTTTGTGTAGTTCGTGTTTCATTAAATAAAAACCTGGCAACGTACACAATTTTGAGCATGAGTTAATAACATCAATTTCAATTACTGAATTGTCATTACAATGATAAGCAACTGAAATTCAGAATTTCAGATTTAGAATTTAGCAATTGTTAGTTATTTAATATACATAAAACATAACACTTGGAAGTAACATTTGATCTATGACTAATTTTGACTCATTTTAACTATGAATCAATTACATGAACAATAATTCAGAGAATCGCAATAAATCCTCTTACGTAAAAATGTTAATAGCACTTACACAATCGTGCATAAGGACCTAACTGAACTGAAGTCTCATCTATTAAGTGTTTACGTGTGACATTAATTAAATCTAGACCGGCTTAAATTGCCGCGAACAATATGGCGTCCTCAGCTGAGCTCAGTAAATTGCTCTCAATAAATTTAGGAGAACACCTACTCTATTAATTATGTAGTGAACGGCCAAAGGAAAGCTGGCGTTAGCTTAGATTGATGGTGTCATAAAAAAATGTTGCGAAGTATACGCACGACCGAGGCGACGGTACTTGCGGCCGGGGCGTACTCCAATGGCCGCAGGCATGCATACTTACAATGTCTGATAGCTGATTGGGGGCTTGCCCACAATAAAATTAGTAACGATTTAAATGGTGTTTATTTTATGTTAAAATATTTTGTACCTTGCATTGCACGTACAGTTGTAACGTGGTTGTAACCAACGCCGAGAGCACGCATTTTACAATCAGATTCCTATCAGATTCATATCAACTATATTATGAAATAATTTTTGCGTTTACAAACGCGTTATCGACGGCAGGTCGATGTTTTTCAGTGTATTTTTTCTAGTTTTAAAAATATCAACTATGTAAGCGATTGTGGATTGAGATATTTGTATGATATGTATGACTCGCCTGATGGTAGCCAGTTACTGTAGCCTATCACAACAGCCTTTTAATTTGACCCACTGTTGGGAAACAATGCCTCTCCTTGTTATCGAATTAGGTTTAGGCAGTAGTCCACCACGCTTGCCCGGAGGACGGAGTATAAGGTGATCAATACCCCTTTGCTGGTCCATTAGTCGCCTTCTACGACACCCATTGGAGGATATGGGGTGATGCTATTCTAATCTGCACGTCTCACCGTAGCCTATAGATGATTGTAATACTGAAATGTAGCTCCCGAATTGCCAACCTTAACCCCATTCCCTACACCGTCAAGCTCTGACAACCTTACTCACCGACAGAAATACAGCACACAACGGCTTATCCGCTGTGTCCTATCTCTCTTCTTAATATATTTTATTATACTACGTGATGGCAAACAAGCTTGTACCCACCTCTTGTTAAGTTGTTACCGTCGCATATTAAGGGTAAATCACTTAACATTGAAAGTGCGTTGCTATCCTGGGGACTAAGATGATATTCCTTCCATACCCAGTAATTACACTGGCTACCTTTCCTTTCAATCCGAGACACAGGGAACTGCTACACGGCAGAAATACCTACCCAGACAACCCCACATATGGGTCTAAATGACGATAACATTTTTGAATTACGACTGTATTAGATTCTACTACAGATAACATAATACTATACTAGGTTCTACTAATGAAATAAAGTGTGGATACATTATCCCCTTGTGTGTCGCGCGGCCTCCTGGAGGTCGCTGTCAAAAACGCCTGTGTGTCGGCCGACCTCCTGGAGGTCGATCCCCCCCTCCACAGTTTTCCGATGGTGAAAATGATGATTATTACTATTATTATTTGAAAATATAACTGTACTAATTATATCATATTCTGTTAGCTTATTAAATAACGATTTTAGTGTCAAAAACTCATATTTATAGTTTTATTACAAAAAAATTATTATTATTTTTTTACACCCGGAAAATTCGCGACGGAAAGTCCGGAAGTAAGTGACACATGCGCGAAATTTTACAAAATGGCGGCGACACAATAGGGGCTAAGGTGTACTGTGTAACGAAATTAAGAGTTTGTTTTTCTGGGCAATAGGTGGCGTAGCATGACGTCCTCATGATTCTATTAAATCCATAAATATGACTTCATTGACTTTAGTGAGTAATGATTTGTTATGCAGTTAGTTGGGTACCGATATGCTTTTACGATGGATTACACAAAAGTGAAATACGAAAAAATATGTCATCCATAAATTACGATCATAAATATTGTCTTCTTTAAAGAAGTATTACCTACCTACTTGCATTCGTTTTTCAATGAGATAATAAAGATAAGATTTAATGTTGAGCAGCTCGCGCCACCCGCGATTTAACGAATATGAGTACAAACGACTTGGACCAGACTTGGACGTATAGGCTATTTAAATAATAATAGATTGTAATATATTTTTTGTTCCCGAATTACCCGAAATGTGAATATTAATAGCACCTACAATTAAATAGGAATAATGAAATTACTATTACAAGACAAATGACAAAGGTGATTTCTGTTGTCTAATAATAATGTGCGAATGTGCGATTATCGCAATAAAATAATGCTTTTTCATTACATTTCCAAATTTGCACTTAGTCGAGCTTCCGCTAATCGTCCTCCCGGATAAGTATCTTTATGGTATTAAGTGATTAAAAATACCTATTTAGGGAAAATCTCTATTATTACAGCTTAATTTTAAGCTATAGTCCTTGTCCATTAAAGTTTCATGTAACATAAAAAACATTATTAATTGCAAAGAAATTTTGGAAATATTAACTTTTGAACTTACTTAATTTAACTTGTTATAGATAATCTATCAAATAGATAATTTACGTGGAGTTTCACCCGAGTTCTTGTTGAGTCTCCATTTTTGTTTCAATCTACTTACCGTACACTTTTGTACAACGTTACTATTTAGGTATCACTTGCTAAATGCGTAAACAAAACGATTAACACATTATCCCAAGGTATTAAATTTACACTAAATCATTATGAAAAAAATGAATGAAATTCGGGAGCGCACCTTAATTAGGGCGTTGGGAGAATATGACCACGGGTTATTACTTAATAAGCACGATGGACACTGATGATATTGTAACCTTCTTATATTTATGCTATATAAACAAAAATACAAAATAAGATCAAATACCAAAAAATACATAAAAAATAATTATTTATTCTTGAAAATATTCCAATAAGATGAAAAAGATGTAACTTGTGGTCTATGGGGTAGGGCCGGAAGTCTTTTTGAAAAGTAGTGGAGACAGGAGAATATATCTGCCGCACCTTGGGGGAGTCAGCTCCGCCAGAATTAGGTTTACGTTACGTTTAAAGCTATTTACAGAATTAATTATAATTAAGCCGTCACTCGACTTTGAACTGACAAATCGTATCTATTGACCGGAAATAAGTAGTTGTGGTGACTTAAAATTGTGTGACGAATAGCAAAATGGCGTCCACGTAAGAAACCTCAGATCAATGGTAAGAAACGGGGATACGATTTGACCAGAAATAAGTGGTTGTGTTGACTTCAAATTGTGCGAGCAAAAGTTCCCGCCAAAATGAAAGAACTGAACATTTTTCTTCTCTATCTCATGGAATTCTCATCATCTTTGCCTAGGTCAAGTTTTGGTAGCGATGGTTCTCTCTCATAAAATACATCTCGTATAAAATAAGTTGTGTTCTTCTGAGCTATCCTAGCTCAGAAGAACACAACTTATTTTATCCGTTTCTTCTTGGTTTTGCTTAATTTGCGAGTTCCTGTGTGATTCTGAACAGGATGTGGGTGGAGAATGGCTGTTCCTTCCATTCATCTTGATTTATGAGTGATGTTCTTCAATGGTTTTCAAGATTCGTTCAGTGGATGTTGCCTCAGTTCCGGATAATGGTTTTCGGTGTGTATGATTGCTGGTGTCTCCTGAATCCTCGCACACGCTCGTGTTGATCGCTTAAATTATCTGTATTATAGATCAGGAGACAGGTTTTCATCCCTTAAGACTATAATAATTTCGTGACACTTAACTAATGAAATAAATAATAGTTCTAAAACAAATAAAAACTGGCACTAAATGTAATTTATTCACATTAGGAATACACTGTACCGTAGTAATTTTATGAGACCTACCTCCTGTTCCCAGCATACCCTATATGGGGCGTAAGGTAAAAGTTGGCAAAATCTACAAAAAAAACTAAAGATGACCTAATTCATTATTGTAAGTAAATTACAACTGTATTATCCATTATAAAATAGAATATTACACAAATTACAAATAAATAATATGAGGTCCTTACCTATGAAATTGGCGTTTTATTATCTTGTACCTAAACTTGCAATTTCTTTAATTCAATTGTTGTTTTAGGTTCTTATTATTATTATTTTTTGAAACTACACTCTTTGCAAGATTTTTGTCTGTAATTAAATTATATTTCAATTGTTAAATTCTGAAAAGAAAGTGAAAATGACTCTTCAATCTCTTCGTCGGAATTGACTATTTGATGCCTACTAACTCATGGACAGACTTGATTTTTTCATAATCTATTGATGCTAGACTTAGCCAAGGGTTCTTTACTTATTTCCACCAAATTTTGTAATATTAGGATTTATAGTTAAAAAAAAATAGAGTTTGTATGGAACAACGCCAATTTTTATGAAGATTCTCAAAAAAATATGTATTTTCCATGCTAACGTTATTTAAAATTTCTAAAAAACTCCGTTGTCAAATCTTTTGAAATTTGGAGTGTATAATTGGACAAGACTTAGTTAAAGATTGCATCAATAATTTAGGCAAAAAATAAGCTTGCCCATAAGTTACAACGATTCCAAGAGTTTATTCTGCTGACCATATAAAACAGCCAAATTTATTTTATTTTTTGAATTAAACATTTAAATAATTATAATTTCACTACATGCAAATTCAACAGTACAGTCTTTATTCATAATGAAAATATAAAACAGAAACAGCTACTAAATCAAAGTAGTAGTACCTACACAGCTAATAGTGTGTAAGAAAAAGAAACGCCAATTACATAGGTAAGGACCTAATATAAAAGTTTTTTAAATCTAGTTTCTTGGGTTATTTAATATTGTTTTATTTTAATGCTTAATAAACGTATATCACTTTTTTATTGTATTAAGTTACTAAAATATGATGTTGGATATACAATAAAATAAAAACGTTCACCCTAATTTCTTAAATAGTACCTTTAAATACATGTGTAAAATCAGAGTGCACCTTAAATGGGTCGTTATGATAATATGGGTTAAGAATGAGATAAGATAATTTACGTTAAAATGAAAATAGGAGTTGTAATCTCAGCAATAAAAATACAATTTCAAGTTAACCATAAGGGAGATGTCGTAAGTCAAATAGCAATACTATTTTACGCTCTCGGGATTAAGAGACACGTACTAAGTTTAGATTTTATAGATCGTAGAGCAACGAGATGTAGTGTAAGCATTCGAGATTGCAAATCAGTGCGGAGGTCGCGCGGTCTCGCGCCGGTGACTTGAATGACTCATAAACACCTTGATTTACTGAGCACACCACAGATTTGTTGAGTATTAATTCCGCTGTCGCTGACCGGAAGATATTACCAACACGTACCATAGAAAGCGTTTACACTCAATTACCGACTTTCATTGTAAGTACCATAGAAATAAGGCCGATGAGTGACATTAAAAGTTGTCCGGGAAAGTATCAGGTTACGGAATGCACAATGCAAAGCCAGTAATCAAGTATTTCTTTAAAATGGCAGAAGTTAATAGCGGTTGTCAATAAACACCTTAACATCCGCGTAATTCGGTGGGCGCTCCGCCCCGCCCTTGCGCAAGCACGGTCGTCGCTCGTGTTTGCTTAGTCAATATTTTTCAACTTATTTTGTTCATGGTTGATGAGAGGAATGGTTGGTTTCGTTATAAGTACCTAACTAGCTGTTGCCTGCGTCTTCGCTTGCTTGAAAATTTTTATGTACTAAGTCTATCACACGGGATTCGTAAATTCTCTGGGATAAAAAGTACCCACTAGTTATTGAATACTTTATTTTTATATTTACGCATTTATTTATAATATAATAGTAAATAAGATAAGATAATCGTAACTTACCTGAATATTGATTTATCAAGTTAGAATAAGCCGGAAAATTATTATTTTTTGCACCCGTAGTTCAGACTATTTCTTAGACTATTTCCGTATACAGAAGTTACAATAGAGGTAGCCGCTTTAAGCTCACTTTAAGCACACTCTGATATGGATCAGAATGGCCTCAACTCGAGACGTTTAGCATTATTTGTATGAAAGTTCATATTGCAACGCACATACACAGCAGCGTAAGGACTTCGCCTCGCCTCGGGAAAAGAGTATCCCTTTCTGATTTGATATTTGTGTGTGAACTTTAATTCGAATTTCCAATCTTGGGAAAATGCCTTCACTTCAAGGCCATAGTCAAATAAAACTACCTTTCTGTGGGATTTTTTTATTGGTAGATGTTTTGTTTCCAGATATTCGACGTAGGATATAGAGTCAAGGTTGGCAATGAACGAGTGGTATCCTGGTGTTGCAAGCGGTTGACTCAGGTGACCGCTTTCTATATACACTTTTTCTATTCTATACCTTTTTAAAATATTAATAGATATTGCTGTGGGTTTTATTGTGGGTATTGCGACGGTACGCCCTCTACGAACTGCGTACTTCCCGTTGAAGGTTTCCAAGTATTTCGGAGCAAGAAAGTGCCACCGTCATCAATAGTCTCTGCAGAGTATTTATCGATCGAAATTTGCAGCAAAACTAAGGGTTTAAGGACTCAGGCGGTTCAGGTGGGCCGAGGATGGCAATTTGTATGCTTACCGCCCTTGCAGTATAAATAAAAAACAGATAATATGAAGCAGGTTCATTCCATTATAAGTTTGAATTGTAACCTTTGAGTTCCCGTTATTATTCTGTACCAATTTGTTTCTAATGTTAACTTTATGTTAGTGACACAAAACAATGTAATACAAGGCATCTTATAATAGGATGTCAAGCTTTTGTAGCACAGTATTGAAAATGTTCATAGGCTATTTGTCTCCACTATTGATCGTGTACTTTTTTTAAATTCACCGCCCGGTTACTGCTTACGTTATATTTAATTTTTACTTCCTAACTAAGAGGAGACTTTTTTTTCACAAGAACATTTTTAAAGTAATGTACGAGGAGACACAAATTAACTAGCTCAAATGAAATGTGATTTAGAACTTATGCCATAGATATTAACTAAATATAAATAATAAGCTAAAATATAATTAACTACCAATGATTCGTGACTAAGAAACTAAAAACAAAGCTAGACTTTTCGTGTGTAGAGTAGTTTCTCTCATAGCCAGTTTTACTTCAGTCGTGTGGTCTAAAGCACACTCATTTTTTCATTTATTTTACTTTAATTAGAACGGCTGCAGGCCACTTACATCAATTAAAGGCACACCGACTTCTCGCAGAACTCCAAGCATATTAACAAAAATTACTTCTATCCGCAAACACATCACATTCAGGTTTGAATTCCAATAGTACATTGAGTGCGATGACAGTACGAGGAACAGGTGAGTTGGCACCCAGAAACATTGCGGCAGGTCGTCTTTGCAAATAGTGAATGTCTACGGTTTCGCCGGTAATTATCGGGAAAAAATATGCGGAGTAGTACGCCCAACAACTCCGGGGCCTCTATCATTCCGCGTAATATTTTGTAGATAGTTTTGATCTAATCGTAATTCCTTCTGATCTCTAAGGAATTAAGTTTTTATTATACGTCATCCTCAGAAATGCCTTTTGGATCTTCTCCAGTTGGAAGACATACTTTGCTTAAGGGTTCCAAATGCAAGTACAGGTTTCAAGTTTGCTGCGGTCAAGGATGTTGTATAAATCTTTTAATACTTCAGTGTCCTGCAGTCTTTTGAATTTCGGAGCACAAAACCTAACAGTCTGTACGACTCCTTGGTGACCGAGGAGGTATGTCAGTGGAATGTGTCCTCAGTGGTGTAAGCCCTGGATTGAAGGATTTCAATGTGGACAGATTTTGTGATAGTAGTTCCATTCAACTGGAAGTCACAGGCCACAGGTTGTCTCCTTCCTCCGAAAGTCATTGCGAAACATTTGGAGGCATTGAACTCTATATGGTTCCTCTGTCAGTGCGGGAGCCGGATTTTTTTTTAGTTTATGGCAAGGCGTAGTTTTGTTGTGTTGTGTGTGTGCGTGTAAGTGTGTACTTACGTACACGGGCGAGGCAAGGAGCGTAGTTTTATTTTACCGGCCTCAGTTTTTTCGTCGCACCGCGCTGTCTGCACTTTTATTTGGTCTGAGCGTAGAAGTAGTAACATTAAAAATAAGCATATTTATTTTAGCAGGCGTTAGGTACTTAATAATTCACTTGGGTTATGCAAAATGTTTGATTTAACGATCTGTAAGCTAGTGTGCTTCCACTAGAGATTATCGTACAAATTTTAATATCCACTGTAACTAAGGCTCGCTCATCAGATAGACATTGTTAATCCGGACCTTACAATCGGCGATCTAAGCGGAGTTTATTTATGGATGAAATGTACAACAATAATTAAGGAGCCTTTGTTTCTGTCAAGTCATGCGTAGATGTTTGATAGAACCCATATCCCGTGGCCCTTGTAGGTGCTTAGAGCTTCCAGTTTTGGGAGCGCACGCGATGACTGGTCTCATGAATATTTAGATGAGCAAGGCTTCATTAGTGCAGTCACTTGTTCCACGGAGGAAGCGGGCGTGGCGGGATCGCGTTCACTGCACCACTTGTAGGCCCGAGAACAAGCGAGGGATTCAAATATTAATTGCTAGTGCGTTGTGATAAATTAGCGCTAGTATGTTAAGCCGCTTATTAAATCTTAGAGCTTGTATGCACTCATTATTGTTTAACGCATGTGTAAACCTGATAAATATTTACCACGTAGGCTTTGTTGTGCTTCATTCAACAGCGTATCAGGTTTCGGGATAGACTAAATTGTGTAAGGATAAACATTGAGGTCAAATTAATGACGAGGTATTACTGTGACACTTAAATAGAACCATTACATACGAAAGACTTCATAAATATAGTTTCCTGAACTTTCACACTATTAAATATTCATTATTTCAACAGCCAAACCCCCGCGAAATCATCACCATTGTCCCGGCGATGAAATGAAAGTTCTTTATTTTGCATATCTTAAATGCGACGGTTATCACGTCGGGCGTTTGCGGCACAATAATGTAATAAACATTAATTCGTGATAGAGACAGCGATCTCGATGCGTTAAGTATTGTGCATGAAATATGAGTGATAGGCACACCTCTCCTAACGATTATCACCTCTTAAACAATGACTGCAAGTACTCAGATACTTATTTAAGAAACTGTGATTTACAATGACTGATTGTAGCACGTCATAATATTAAAGAATGTCCTACGTGATTTATGGTACTGCTTTGATAAATGGATTAATGTTTGAGTATATTCTTTTTAAAGTGATTATAATTATTTACTTTCGTCTGTGATTGCTTAGAAAGATATTAACGCTCAATGAAATGCACAAGACGATAAATATCTTAATGAATCATAAAGAGTATTTATACGTGTAAAATTGCACTATACTTCGTATATCGTCATTGCAATCGAATCAGGTCAGATATGACATGACCGTCACACACGTTTCGAGATTAACAGGTAATCTTTACAATGAGAAACAAAAATAAACGTGATTACGAGCTTCAATCTATACAATGTAAATCGCGAGGCATGCGGTTAACCGAGAATCGAGACACGTGCCTTATTGTTGGGCGATATGATGAGTTCTTGACGTTAGCTTATTACAATTGTGAAAGTAAGACATTTAAGTCGGTTGTCGGCTGTGCCGTTGACATGGACACGGCCCGGGTGCGTGGGCGCCGGCTCCCGTCCGCCGCCCCAACAATACGGAGCCGAGCCGCCCGCCACCGCGAAAACTCAAAGCCATTGTTCCATCTAAGCATTGACATACAAATTAAGCTCATTTCGATGCTTACTTTCTTTGACATCCATCCTTTATGTATATTTAATAGGTTACCACGTTGTTTTGTCTTAATTTGTAATGAGAAATATAAAAGATCAATGTGGGTCAACAATACTTAGGAATCAAGAGAATGAATTGATTGATATGCTTATTCATCGTTTATCCCATTCTTATTTTATTATTCAAATGCGCAACAAAAGAGTTCAACGAGCTTTCAATCTGTTACTATGTAGTTAGTAGACCTGTCTGAAAAACTTAATTGTATTTATATTTACTCTTATGAAAGAGAAATAATATAACGCGTTAAATATATCGAAAGTTTGTACTATAGCAACTTACTTCATAGAGTCTAGTAATTATATAATAATGATTAACAGAGAACTTGCTAATCAACTAAAATGTTTGGAATGTAAACATTGAATTGAGAAACAACAAGAAACAATTTAAGCCAAATAATCATTCGCTTATCAAGTAGGTAATAGTAATGTTTATAAATTTTTAATAAGGTGGACCTTATTATAACCTGAGAATACTCTATTGTTAGTACACAGTGAAGTTCCTATATTTTTCATTTCTAGAGTACTTTGTTATTTTTTTCGAACATCGTCTTGGTGGAGTGGTCAACAACATCTTCGAACCCGGATCGTTCGAATCCTGGTCCTGGAAACAAACAAATATTTGAGTGATGAACACGAACATTTGTTCACCCACGACTCATAGTTGTTTATATATTTACTAGCTTCCGCCCGCGTGGACATTAATTTTATCCCCTTAGGGGTAGAATTTCCAAAAATCCTTTCTTAGTGGATGCCTACACTGTATAAGGTATATATGTGCAAAATTTCAAGTCTCTAAGTTCAGCAGTTTGGGCTGTGCGTTGATATCTCAGTCAGGACTTTGAATAATATATACATAGATTTGTCTACATTTAAAAATACTTATTATTTCTTATGTACTCGTAGATATGATGTCCGACAAACACTAACACGATTTCATAATGACAATTTATTTGGGGTAGATATTGAGTGTGACGAACGTAAAAATATGCTGCGCAATTCTCTCTGTAATAAGGTGAAATGAATGCCAAGGACATCGTTCAGTTAAAAATTTATACCAGTTTTTTTATACTGAACAGGGAAATACCTATATGCAGTAGAACGCATGTAGTATATGTGGTAGTAGCTATGGTTTTATTATGTTCTATCAATAGTACTTTGCTAATTATGCTAACGTAAAGTTCCCAGATCTCTGTAAACTTTGTAACTCAGGTTTGGTCGTCGTAATGTGACATTTGAATCGTGACACAGTTCTTTGTTTATTGACTCTATCATATTTCGCTGATCAAGCATTTGTTTGTTGATATTATTTGCTAATGCGACACTAACGCGTACCTAGTAACAATCGTATTGACGTAGTACACTATGGCCATTAGCGTAGTGGCTACAAATAAAAATGCAAATTTCAATAGAAAAGAAGAATAAATTACTTGAGATTCAATTAACGAAATTATTAAAGCATAATAAGCAAGTTACAACAAAGCCTCCATTTATCTAAGTTGAAACACTCAAGATAGTGATAAGATTGGTAGAAATTTTGAATGTTATATTAAATAAGATTATTTGTTTATATTTTTCGTTCGCCGCGAATGCAAAAAAGTGTAAAAAGATGTCGGTTCCCTATTAGATATGTGATAGAAATAATAAAATCAATGATTTTCGCCAAGCTGTGTTGTTGCTTGTTGTATTATAAATATAGGGTATGTCGGTAAATTGTTTTCCTGTAACAACTAAATTGTACCATATTCTTGCAAATAAATAAATCGTTATTATTACAAAACGCTTGAAGTTTTCAAGCCGTTATTGACAACGATTTTCACGAAGATTTTAATATTTGATAAACTTGTGTAACGGGTGTACATTTTTAAACCACGTAAAATCCAAAAACAAGTTAACAAAACTTTATACATTTTGTTAAAGTAATTTAGAATAATTTTGTTTGTATTTTAATTTAGAATAGTATTAAGGTAGTTTAAAAACAAGTGCTGGAATGACTTTCTGAGAGTATACACAAGGAAGAGAAATGGAAAGCGAGCTTTTGTATTGAAACAATCAAAACGAAAAATAAAAGAGGATGTTCATCAGACGCGAGACCATAAAACAAGCTCTAAAATGTTAAACGACTGCTCAAAATTGGTGGTAAGAAGAAATTACAAAATAAAAGGACGAGATTACGGTACTCTGAATGAATTTTTGAGAGAGACCGTCTTAACCTATATTTCATTTTATGGGTGAACGATTTTTACAGCCTCCTCGCGGACAATCCAAATGACTATACGACTCTGTAGAAAGTTTCTGAAATTATTTCGAAACGATCAGTCAGTTTAGTGAGGCCACTTTTTCTGCTTCCCGTTGGGCCGAGTTTATGGCTCGTCTGCCTACATGCACTTATTTCACGTTTATTACAATTTACGAGCAAAATCCGTAACTCACTGTAAGACGAGAAAACATAACCAAGTGTGCATTTAAGTCGGAACATGTACAGGTATGTAGGAATTTAAAATAATTAGCGAGGCTTTACCGTACTCTACGTAAATGGCATGTGAAGTACCAGAATCTCACTTACGTTAAACAATTTACAATTGTTTTATTTTATTATTATGAGGGTGCTAAACAGAGATGGCAACTCATCGCACTTTATAGACGCTTGCAAACCCAGTGTCTATCATTGGTGGTCAACACTGACACTGCCATGTAGAGTTCTGGAAAATTCATTCACTCAGATTTAAAAAAGGTAGGGTACAATGACTTTCATATAGAAAATGCAAATTGTTACAATAGAATTTAGAGTAATGCATCTTACACAAGATCTCTTGCGAAACTACATTAAAAGAGTTATATGGCATTTAATTTAATTAAATATAATTTCCACCATACATAATTCCGCAGTCAAACCATTTTTGTTTTAATCTAAGCAGTCAAATAGCGCTATTATTTTTAGTTTTTCTGTCTTGCTTTTATTTTTCAGGCAGAGAGAAAGATTTACCGATACGGGATAAGTCAAGACCACCAATAACAATAAGATCAACAGACGTTTATCACGTTACATTGTACTTGTAAATATTTTCCAATGTTTTGTCGTCGAATGAATGCATTAAAGAAACGTTACAATGAGAACTCTACAAGGACGAATTCTACAAGGTTCTTTCGTATCAGCATTTCGCTTACCTAAAGTTGAAACATCACAGTCCTGGTGTGAGGAAAGTCTCTCAGGTAATATTCTGGTGGTTTAGTCGTTGCTAAGCTTTTTATTAAGCCCACCATTTATAGCCCGCCGTATCTTATTCAAGTATGTCATCATTACAACTAGTGTTAGCAACATTACTGTTTTTTTTGACAGGGATAATGTAAATAAAACAACTTTTACGGATTTAACGGACTTTTACGAACATGTACAATCTAATTACACGCGAGTGAAATCCGTAAAAGTTTTATTGACAATGTGTAGTGCTCGCGCAAATCTAAGAGAACATTAGATAGGAATAAGTCTAAGATAGCCCAAGATATTTCCTCAGTGGTTGGGTGTCCCGGGCTTCCGTGTCAAGCTTGATTCTACCTTCAACTAATTTAGCAAGTCTAACATGTAAATTCATCATGAGCCTATACAATACATACTTAGGACATCTGGCCATTCTACGTGGTAGAGCACACACGAGGTACCCCGTAGCACCAACAGTTTTGAAAATAGTAGATTGGTGGGTGGATCTGATGCTCTTTCTGAAGCACTCCTTAGTAATTTTTGTGACCCATCTTTAGACCTACAAAAGTAAACGTTGCGTATGTAATTATTGAAATCGTAAAAGCGTGTGCCATTGACCTCCTCTGACACATAATTATTACTTCTTTACTTCTTCGTAAGGGCTGCTTCCGCAACTCCACGTCTTTTGCTCCTTTGGAAATTTCAACCAGGTCAAGAAGTCTCCCAGTGCCTTGATATTGCTTAAGACATCCTGCGGTCTACCCACATGTTACAGGTAACGAACCCCTAATGTTACCCAGCGTTGCTTTCTAATGCACCGTGAGCGATAGTTTTTTTCTCCTTCCAGCATTACGTGTCTCCGAAAATTTTTGCGATAGATTTTGATAATGTATTACATAACACGTACGACGATAGTGAATCTACATACAGACGGCCTCGGCAGATGAAATAATGTTTAAATTTTAAACCACCTTGACAACGTACGCATTTTCTTATACTTCCTTCGATTACTTATCCAAATCACATTAAGCATATTTATCAGCAAAAATAACGATCTAATTGTAAATAAACATTTCAAAACTCTTAAGTTAATATGAAAAGATTAATGATTCATAAACTGATGGACTCGCTCTTAACACAAACAAAGTTATTATCCGAATTCCAACTGTGATCCACTTGAATCGGCGGACCCGGTTGTCAAGTCAAGACTCAGCAAAATAATAAGGCGAGATGAACACAGTGATTTAGTAGTGATTACAGAAAAGTATAGTTACGGGAGAAAACAAATAATTGAGTCATAGCAATTTCTATCACTTAACGTTAGAGCGCTGTGGACAGGTATTATCGGCGTGGTATTTGTGTGAGGTCAATGTGAGGTATTACGCATGGCTGTCACCAGCATGCGCACTAACAAATCGGAGCGGCTGACAAGGGGGTTTCCAACTTGAAATCCAATGCCCTTTGTTCGAATATTAGACTACATAAGACAGTTCGGTAAATCGATAGACCTAAATCATGAATGACATAAGCTAGACAGATCGAATGCATGAAGAAGTTATATCCCTACACCCTACATTAGACTCTTCTTTAGAGGTCAGCCCCGGTTAGTCATAAAAAGAATAACCCTGAGCCTACCAATCATACAAATAAGTAGGTACTTACTTAAAGCCATAATCTGTACTACTTACATTACACTCTCCCTCTTCGAAATAACTTCTTTAAGTATTCGATCCGTCAAGATTATTTCATTCGAGATTTTGAGACATCGGTGTAGCGGTTTGTCGAGCTTACGATTAGTCAATTATGGTTCTTCGAGAATCAAGGTTACGAGTATTTAATATTCGAGCAAATGGTATTCGATTTCAAGTACGGATACACTGACAAGGCGTGCCTGCGTGTGATCGGCGCACGGTTGTCGCACGCTCGCTATGACAACGCAACGCTATGGCTATGAGTGATTGTGTCCGTCCGTCGCTCTCCTCTTTCTTTGTGTTCTCAAATAATCCGCCGCGTCGTGATCTGGAGTCTAACGGTGCAGGTTCGCCAGCCTATTGAGAACGCTCTCTTTAATAGGCACAATTTTTCAAGCTTTCACATAAGTCCCCGCTAATACCTGTTAAGCCAAAAATCTATGAAGTGATGTATTGGTTATGTCTTTGAATCATGTCTACGTATAACCTAAATGAAACTAATTACAAAGCCATTTCTATAACGGACGAGACTGTGTACAGCATTATGTAACTTTGGCCCTAATTTCTTTTGTTATTGCAATTGGCTCAGAATGAAATTAAACAAATAACTAATAAAACAAATGACAACGCATCTCACTTCTCCTTAAAGTACCTACCATAATATATTATCTACTATTACTAATTTAGTATTATATTATCTGTTTAGTAGCACGTTAAGTCTTGTGATTAACAAATTAGCAAAAGCGATAAAATCGTCAGTTTAAAAATTGACATAATTAATTCTGAAGTTATTAACTATTAGAAACCTTCTGCTATCATAAGAACGCTAGAGGCCACCCTTCATTGCCTACAAATTCTTATACAAATTAAGACAATTTGATATCGGATGTTAATGAGAAATCACTCACTTAATTAGTGAGTAGGTAACCCGTGACTTTTCACACTAAACTGAACTTGATTCGAGTTTAAATCTCAGGTCTCACCTGCATTCAGCCAGCCACCTGTTAACTGCAACTCGGCTATACAAAAAAAGGAACGAGCGCCAGCCAGTGCAAAAAACAAGAATCTGAGACGACACGTTTGGAAAATAAAAAAAGCACTCGCCCACCAGATGGTTGCCTCGAGAAACCCGATTTTGAGCAGGTTGTGACTTACCACGCAAATTCATTTGCGCTTTTGAATGTGGCGAAAATTGAATAACAAATCTTATTAAGGCTTATTGTTAGATATTGTTTGTTTGTCTAGGCTGGTATTTTTAGAAACTTGCAACTCTAGAGAAGCTGTTTATTCCATTAATAAGTTAACGCTTCAAAAATAGCTTTTTCGGCCTTTGTAAGAGTTTGGCATTGATTTGTTTGTTGACATTAATTACCTTTGTTGTTGTTGTGGTTTTTTAGCGTAGTAAAGTCACAACAAAAATGAAGCAAAGATTTTTGCTTTACATTCCAGTCTTTCAAATCACGATACGATGTTTTATCTTTCGGAGAGAGTGGTCAGGAAAACCACAATGCAGAAATATTTTCTCATAAAAATATTCTTTCATTAATTTGGTTTGTCTTTTGATATTGAATACACTTGATCAACCACGTGATGCCGGCAGAGCAGAATAGCATCACCCCATATTCTGGGTGACATAGAGGGCGACTAATGGAACAGCAAAGGGGGTTTGATTACCTTATACTCCGTCCACCAATCGACGTTGGTCAAGCGAGGTGGACTACTGCCTAAACGCCTTTCGATGACAAGGAAAGGCCTTGTGTCTCAGCAGTGGGTCGAATTATAAAGGCTGTTAAGATGATTCTATACTCATAATCTTTGCAACTTATTCTAGATAAGCTTTTCAACAATTACATATTGACAACTTTTTGACATTTTAGTAAAACATCTTTGTGGCTGATAAGGAAAGGGGAAGCACAAAATATCCCATAGGGTCGAAGTGCTCTGAGATACGGCCTCAGCCCCTTATTTAAGAAGAAGAAGAAAACATCTTTGTGGTTTGCCTTATAGTCACCACAGCATTACGCCTATTCAACTTTTACTCTTCATTTATTTGTGCGTTACCGATTTTAGTAGACAAGAGATTTTCAAGCTTATTAAAATTGTCATTAATTACATATTTCACTTATAAGCACTGCAAATAGTACTGACAAGTATTGAGTTTATAATTGCAATGTCATAATGTTTATATTCCCTGTTATATTTGCGTACCAACAATTAATTAATTATACCAATTGAAATCGATCTTTGACATAACAAATAGGCGGTAGGTACCATTGAAAACTATCTGTCAATATGAATAATGGATTTATGACTCAGAGGGTAGCATTTCTATGCCATACTAATAAATTATTATGATGATTAAAGTTGATTATCAACTGATAAGCAGTACCTATTAATCAATCATAAACGTAGTTGCAATTTAGTTCCTGTGATCTTATTTTTTTGTTTCAACATGTAGGTATATCTACAGTATTTGAACATAGTATAGACGACATAAACTGTAATTGAATTATAACAGTTCTTTTAGGGCTTGAATGTCTTCTTTTTCCTTTTTTAGGGTTCCGTACTTAAAGGGTAAAACGTGACTCTATTACTAAGACTCCGCTGTACGTCTGTCCGTCTGTTACAAGACTGTATCTCATCAACCGTGATAGTTAGACAGTTGAAATTTTCACAAATGATGTATTTCTGTTGCCGCTATAACAAGACCTACAAATATTTCAGGGGGGCACCCATATACATAACTAAAGAGTTTTTTTTTTTTGCTAGTTTTTGCTTGATATTGATAACGGCAACAGGCAGACGCTTGAAATATTCACAGAAATTTGATTGATATTATTCACTTTAAAAATAAATAATAATATTAAAATAAATAAATATTTAAGGGGGCTTCCATACAACAGACATGACTTTTCCGTTTTTTTATAGATAATGGTACGGAACCCGTGGGGCGCGAGTCCGACTCGCACTTTTTTAATAAAAGGAAGCCAATGAGCATGCAAATAACGTCATGGTAAGTGATCCAGCGACCCATAATTGTGAATTATAGAAGAAGTAGAACACCAATATCTTTAAAATGTTATGTTAAATGTATACCGTGTGTTCCTGTATGCTCTGGTGAACACAAATCAACTTTCGGTGCGATTGCTTTAAGATGGGTTGACGAAAATTAAATATGTATTATGAATTTCTATGGGTTGGTTTGCAGTCATAATCGTACCACAAATTTCTTGGTGCTACCCTGGCCCTTCAATTAACTAGAGGTCGATTGCTGTAATAGTTACTACACTTCTATAGCCCATAGTTTTTTTGTTGTATAGTATCACAGCGTAAAAACTTACATTGGTTTGCCGCCTTTGAAGTTGAGGAAAATGCCGCTTTTGTCTAGGTTGCGTGGAGTAGATATACAGTGGACCAGCGTCTACCAAACGAGTGTATGGCAGTTTGGTGGCACCGGGCGCCCCTCTCGTCCCGCGACCCATCGGTTGCTATGTAGACGTGCCTGTCTGTGCTCGTTGGCTGACTGAATAGAACTTATATACACTGTGTTAATATTATATTATCTGTTGTTTTAAGGCTGCCCGCCAGCCTGTCACCTACCCTTCTGGTAAATTCTGCTGTGGGCGTATTACTCGCCACCGCGCGAGTAACACCTATAGTGGGATGGTCTACACGGCGTTCAGATCAGAAACTTCTTCAGTGTGTTTTCACGGCACCCACGGACTAGAAGCGGTAGCACTTTGCGACATGTAACTACCGTAGGTGGTTCCGGTAAGTATTACCGCGGGTGCTTGAACACCCATAAGGTTAAAATTGCTTGAGTACATATTTCACACAAACAAGTCGGCTATTAGCAATACAAAGCAATACAAAGGCTGACAAACATTTAAAAATTATTTCGCGTGTATTTAGTTATCTCTTTATTTTTATTTTTATTTGTCGTAGTAAAACATAGTAAACGAATTTTACGCCTTAAAGGAGCTGTTTTTGAATGGCTTAAGCACGGAAGCCCGCCATAGTACATACCAGATTATACATAAATTTTCTCAATTTATTTCACAATAAGTAGAAGATATGTAAGCTGAAGATAATAACAAAACACCCACTCATAAAAAGGCGAGTAAAGGTACCCCGACCTTGGCTCAAGACAATGTGTCGTTGGTCACCCGTATGACCTAGCTAGGGAGACACATTGTTGTGTGGGAATATAGCTTCCTAAAAAGGAACGATGACAGGTAACCGGCCTTCAAATATCACGTTGCTTAAAACATTTTTTTTGGAAGAAAAACATTAATGCGGAATTCAAAATCAAGTTAGGAGTCATTTCCTATCGAGCAATTCGTAAAATTTTAATGTTTCACATCACTATTACACAAGCTTATATATTGTTCTTATTTAAATTATTTTTATTGATTTAATTAGCTGTTTAAGTAAAATATCTATTCCTGCACCCATTCTCTGTATTCTTGTCTTATATTGTCCTTTAGTCCAAGGTTGCCTGGAAGAAATTGCTTTTTAGCAATAAGACCGCCTAGTTTGTACATTTCTTATGTTATATATATTGTATTTTATTTCATTTCTCTTGTGCAATAAAGAGTTTTATTATTATTATTAATAGGAAGCTAAATTAGCTGTAGATACTTCTGTGAAAGTCTGTTCTAATCTAGTTAGTACGAAAGGGAATAAAAAACATACCAAAGTGACTGTTACTGAAATGTTTCATCAATAATATAACAAAATAAAATATTTATATCCATTGAAAAAAAAAAAAGATATAAAATATCTTAAAATTCCAATAAGCCTTGAGTACCCTTGAATAAAGTAAACGTATGCAAAATAATACTATAATACTAATGCCATTAAAATGGGACCACAGCACGCTACTAGTACCTATCCGTGTGAGCTATTGTTGCCGGCGATCATTACAATAATGCTGTACTTAATAGGAATTAGAAAGCGTTAGCTAGTCTTCAAAATAGGTATGATATCGTCGCAATAATTTATGCGTTTATTATTAGCTGCACAGCGATATGGAAGATAGGTAGGTGTGACATTCATTACATCTGCAGGAAGATTTTTTTATTCACTGCCAAAATTATTGGAATTTGTTCAGATCATCAAACTGTACAATTTCATTATGGGAGTAACTTCAAATTCACGAAAAGAAATATCAGGTGTTTCATACATTTTGGTCAAGTAATCATTTTGATGAAGCAGCAGATATTTTTATTCGTGAAGAGTTGCTTTCATTATGAAAATTGTTCAGTTTGATGGTCTGAACGAATTCAAAAAATTTGGGCAGTGATTAAAAATCGTTCTGTACTACTATAATATTATGATACTGAAGAGTTTGTTTGTTTGGTTTGAAAATGAAAAAATATGTTTGTGTTGGATAGTCCATTTATCGAGGAAGGCCATAAGCTATACAATTGTTAAAAAAAAACTCCACGCGAACGAACTTGCGGGCGGAGCGTTATACTATTATAACATAGAATAAAAAAAAAATAAGATTACTTTCTTACCTTTTAAATGACTTGTTTAATTTTTTATTGTATTGCTAATTAACCTATCACTAGTTTTTTTTAGTATTAAAACTGTTTTTATGTACGTAATAGGTACATAAGTTGTTGGTAAACCACAAATAAAAATAGAATATTAAAATACTGATTAGTGGACACATTTTTATCAGTAACTACGTCTTGTCAATTTCTGAATAGTTTTTCGTATCATATTAATTATTAGAAACGTAACAAATAGATAATTATTTCTAATTAAAAATTATAAAGCTGACCCAGCGTCGTGATTCTGCCATATATTTTTCTTTTTATTAGTATGAAATATAGGTACTTTACGTCTTATTGTCGTACCAAATATACAGAAAATTTTAAAAAAATCGGTCGAGGCGATTCGGAGAAGTTCGAACACAAACACCGTGACACGAGATTTTTATATATTAGATAAGATATACCCGTCTGGAACACAAAAAACAAATAATGCACTTTATGCAAACATCTTGTTTTGTAAAGGTGTAACACTTTATTGCTATCATCTTTTCGGATTCGGTCCAACTGTGCCATTTATCGGAGCTAGCAGAAATTAATTGGCCATATGTTTTCGTTGTTGTTCATTAAACCGCCTCTTTCAAGATAGGACCCCATATGGTGCAATATTTTTTATACGTGCAAAAACGCTGGAAATTTAACCGACAAAACAATCAAATAACAGGCAGGAGAAAAAAATCGGACGTGCTAACCTGTTTTATATTTAAGTAATGTGTCAAGTCATCTCATCGCCTTAGTTCCTGTTCGTTTTTTTAATTGGCACCGTTATCCTAAGTGATACTCCACTGGACTTCACACTGTGGTGTTAAAAATAACTGTGTGAAGTAATATAAAAAAGTTCGGAGCAGATATTTTTATAATCATTCTTTAGTATCAGCTGAGTGCTTAGATATGTAAGATAATATTGAAGAGGTAACGATCGAGTAGTCGATCACGGCGCGAGTATTAATTGCTTCAGCACTGCTGAGTATCGGCCCGCCTCCGCAATTAGTTGCCAGCTTACTAATGCTTTGTTAACTTATTGCCGACGATAGCGGCCGTCTCATGTCGTTCTTTAATGGATAGTTTCCATTACAAATCGACATCAAACAACATTTCACATAGTAATTTAAGAGCTAATTATCTTATTTCGCTAATAACTCTAGGTACATAGGTCAGGCAATGAGCATTCTTGAACAATTTCATTTTATAATTTACTGTAATATAGATTTAATTTACTGCCCAGAAAGAGCTATTCTGGATACGTTGTATTTTAAGATTATCCTTGTCTTGGGTGTTAATTAGCGACATCTGTTACGGCAGTTACTTTTTTTGAGATTTATCGGCGCAAGAAATGTCGGTCAGTCCATCCCTACAGGTGGACAAGTTCAGCGCACGAGTGTATGCGGGCTACCTGTGCCAAAGCGACGCGTGCGCACCTGTGCCCGCATACCCGCCTACACATAAATGGTGATCACGCTGTGTGATGGTTATCCTTTAGTATCTCATGTGCTCAGGTTTCAATTTATTGTATTGGGGTCGACTTCACTGACACACGGGCTAATGAACCTATTCTCCACCATAAATGGGCGTAAGAAAGTTTTACTTTGCTCGATATTGACCTGTCGTAAACTTAGCTATTTAAAAGCTGTGTGAAGTTTAATGAAGAAGTAAGTTTACAAGATGTATTATTGAATTAAGCTCTTATTTACACTTGCTTAAAATCATTAGCGCTGCTCCGTAATGTACTAATTAAGCTGCCACTGTGAGTGTTTGTAATTAACAAGAGCTAAGACAATTATCTACCAATATGTATCGGATCTGACTGTCTGTTACACGGTCTGAATCGAAAACAAGATCCAATCTTAAGATAAAATAATAAATGATCCCACTCCGCCACATCAACACTTAAGTCGTTAAGGGCACTTCACATAACACAGCGCACGCGCTACTGACATGCACTTACGTGCATCTCTGGGTTTAATTTTTTTTGTTGAGTCACAGTAATCGGTCCTTTTATGGGAATTGGTAATTATGGTGAAGTTTTTAATTTTATTCTATTTAATTAAGGACGACCGTGACTAAATGCTGGAATGAAGACGTCGCAGCGAAGAGAGCCGGGGGCGCGGCGCGTCCAGCGGGGCGGCGGCCCGAGCGGCGGAGGGGGAGACTGCGGCGGATCTTATCGCACTTATCTGCTATATTGATTGCGCCCGTGTCGAAAGCCTCGCCTGACCAAATGCGGCGCAAACGCAGATTGAAACCTGAACGTGCACGATGATTGATTACAGCGTAATGGACACCGACACATGACAGCGACTCACTCAAAATACCGATGCGACAATGTCGTATTTATGGTGTGTCCGTTTATCGATTGTTATTTATACTTTTGGAGCGTATCTCTTATTAAATGTGTTTTTGTAGTTTTTGGAGTTAACGGAGATTTATAGGTGACAGATGATTTATTTAAAATATAAATTTAAGTCGATTTATGTTAGATTCTATTTTACTCACCGATTATAAAATAAAGTCGTTTGTTTATCCCAAGGAAATAATATTTTTAAAGTAATCTAGTTACAAAATATATGTCGGTACGTAGAAATCATTCAAAATTCTTTGATCGCTTATCTTTTCATATAAAATATTGGTCAAGATTGTATGTAACAGAAAATTACCAATTACCAAAATTTCACGCTCTTATCGACCCATAACGGTGATGTAATGAGTTTTAAATAGCTTTTCGGTCCCGTCGTGTTCAAAAACTCTGTAAACAGACAGGATCTTAATCTGAAGATTGGAGATGTGCGGATACAATATTACTGGATATGCTTATCGGCAGCGGGTTTTAGTGCCTCTTCTCGGAAACCTTTTTGACGTAGGTAGTATATGATTTAATGATTTATGTTCGTATTCCGAAAACGATTAAGTCGAGAAACGCCGTAACCCGCCAAGTGAGTGATCGTGATTCTTATATTGAAAAGAGACACTCGAATCATTTAAAGTGTGATCGATTTTCCTCTTGTAAAATGGCAACGTAATTAATTTTAAAAATGTTACGAATTTTTATGAGGTTAATGCATTGTCGCGGTACAGTATGTTATTAAGAATAATAACGGATGATAAAGCTGTAAATTGCGCATGCGTGAGGTCGGAGCACTCCGATTGGAAGGCTGTGGCGTCCGCGGCTCCTGCACGCGCGCCTCCGATAATGGCTATTACCTGCCATCAAATTGTCCAAATTCTCCTCGCAAATGTACTTTTCGAGTGACTTCACGATTGATCTGCTCCACTTTTCTCGTGTTTAAATTTTAATTTTAAATGTAACATGATCGGCCCGTTAAGCGACTACTGTGTATCTCTCCATCGGTTTAAAAGTCACATGCCGATGATAGATTGCTTGCAACCGGTTCATTGATTGATTATAATTTCTTTCACGATTACATTTTTTTTTTTTTTTTTTTTTTTTTTTATTTTATTGTGGCAACAAACAGTCATATAAAATAACAGTAGTACAAATTAAAAAATATGGTAAAAAGACCTACAGTGCCCAAAAAGAATACAAAAATAAAGAGTTCTACCGTGGATGTACATTAACAGTTAATAATTTAAGAAGAACATTCAAGAACAGAAGTTAATTAATGATTACTTAAACCAAGCGTGGTTATTTAAAATCCTTATTGTTTAAAGTTAAATACAAATTCTTATTGTTTAAAGTTTTAAGACTTATCGCGTACAATTGATTCGTTCTTTTGGTAGTATTGTTTTCAAAAAGGAAAAGTTGTAACTACTTAAATTAAATATGCACGACTTAAATCACCTTACTTGTCATGTTGTTTATTTAGGTATGATTGTAATTGTTTTTTATTAGGTATACTAATGAAAATCCATAAAGGAATTACAAAACTCAATGATAATTACTTTGTATGCTATTATAATTTAATGACAAAAGGCCGTGTGATGCCGGCAGAGCAGAATAGCATCACTCCATATCCTCCAATGGGTGTCGTAGAAGGCGACTAATGGATCAGCAAAGGGGTATTGATCACTTTATACTCCGTCCACCAATCCGCATTGGGCAAGCGTGGTGGACTACTGCCTAAACCTCCTTCGTTGAAAAGGAGAGGCCTTGGGTCCCAGCAGTGGGTCGAATTATGAAGACTGTGATGATGATAATTTAATGGATGTATATAAAAAAATACTATGAAAATCGAAATATTCACAAGTAATACCTCTGTATTGCATCTCTATCTATATTTTTATTTTTTTACTCTATCGTGACTTTAGTGTTCATCTACTATGGTTGCCGATTGTACCAACGTGAATACGACAAAAACAAAATTTGTATACTGTTTTACAAAGTCAAAACATTGTCACTTGTTTCAGTCAAAATAGATTATTTGACTTGCAAAGCACTTAACAGGATGTGAAATGTTTGTGTGGTTTGTTTTTAAATACGCGCATTTTATCAAAGGTGTTCGCGATATGCAATGCAGTATTATTTTTCATCTCTCCAGTACCAAAAGAGCTTTTTTGCTTTATGAAATCTCGAAGAAAAATGGTTTTTCGGGTTTCGTAACCGATGAAGGAGAAGAAAGGTCCATAGGACCACAAAAATAGGGAGCTTTTATTTTATTTTATTTTATTAGGAAAGCTAACAGCATTATTCACTATGTAAATTCAAACAATGGTTCACCTGTGAGCTAATTACAAGCTTCCACATATAGCATTAATCTAACTGTACTAGTATGAATAAAGTATCTATTAGGAGTTTAAGTATGAAATTGCCGTTTTATATGGAGAATTTAACGAAAATTAATTTTTCCATACAAATATATTTACGATGTTTCAAGGAACCAATTATGTGTAATTTTGTGTATATATTTAGACATCATTCAGCTATAGGATACTTAGAGAAAAAAATTGAGACTTGATACCTGTAAAAAATATTAATATTTTTATAACGGAGACGGACACCTCTTACGACGAGCAGTTTTCGAAGATTTATTTCTAGTGAAAAAAAATAAAATGTGAATAAAATTTTATACATAAATATGAGTCCTTGTAATGAAGTTTAAAATAAAAAAAGAATAATGGACATAGCTATTGTATTAAAGGGATTATACACTAATGAATAATGAGGAAAAAATCAGCAATTTCATACTTTAACCCCTATTATATTCAATATTTTTTAGTACCTAATGTAACTCCTAATGAGCTTAACACTACACTGAAATAAATCTAGGTGATTATCTTCTCTAACTTATTGTTATAGAATTTACCTGACCGGAGAACAAAGCGATTACATCTGTAATTGGTGCGAGCGAAGGGAATGTATAGAACACGACTTCTTTTACGCAAAGTTTTGTCTTTATTGGGGACTATAATTTTAATGCTACTGAGGAGCTCAGGACAATCGATCTTGCCCTGTACAATTTTTAAAGGGTATATTTATTAACTGTCTTCATCAGGTTAGGTTTGTTGTTACACTTCCAAGATATGTGGGGTTAAGTTACCGGCGTACAGAAAGGTGAAGGCTAAGTATCTATGCAAGTAACGTAATGCATGGGCGCGGCGTAACGGCGCGTGACGTCCACCTGTCGCGTGCGCGGCGCGTGCGGGCGCGGCCGGTGCCAACCGCCGGCGCACCTCGAGCGTGCCGCACTTGATGCTTCAGCAAGCCTCACCGGCCACCTGACGTGTGTACAGTTGCCATGACGATTGGGTCAAACCACTGGCATAATTATGCACCACCCGTCAACTCGCCAGCATATTTCACCACCCGAAACATCGAACACAATGTTTTTTCAAGAAGACGTTAAAACAACTTTTACATAAGCACTGATGTAAGTTACGTCCTTGATTCTGCAACACGATGAAGTATTAAGCAAACTAAAGTTAGAATACTAACTAGTTTATTTTTCCTGATTACTCCTTCAGACCAAAAAGTCATACATAATTAATTTTTGTAGCTATACAATATACATATATCAAAAATGTCCATACAAACTTTCATCCCTTATATCAACCCTTTGTGCCCTTTGTGCCCAAAAAAGGTGCTTATATCATATTTTAAGGTCTAGTATATTTTGTACTAAATTTCATCAAAATCAGAGGCGTGAGAGTGTGACTGTGAATTGACTTGGACTTCCATACAACCTTTCATTCTCTATTTCATCCTCATACAGGTAAAAAATCCAAAAACGCTAGACCAAAAATTCATTTATATCTTATCAAGTGACTTAGTTGAATGTCATGGTTTTATCTTTCACGTAGCAGCCGTGTGATGCCGTCAGAGTAGAATAGCCTCACACCATAGTCTACAGTGGGTGTTGTAGAAAGCGACTAATGTATTAGCAAAGGGGTATTGTTCACCTTGTACTCCGTCCACCAATCCGCATTGGGCAATCGTGGTGGCCTACTGCCTAAAACTCCTCCGATGACAAGGAGAGGCCTTAATTGTGTCCCAGCAGTGGGTCGAATTATAAAGGCTGTTATGATGATGATGATAATGGTTTAATAACTTTCATCCTTTATTTCAACCACTTCAAGACCTTTTTTTCATCCTGGTTCTTCTTCTTCTTCTTGTGTGGCATTTAGGCTAGTGTTGCCATTTGCCATTGGCAATTCACTCCTCTTCAATGTCTTGACCGGTGTTTAGTCTTGACCGAGGATTACTGATGCCATTTTCTAAGTTCGACGATAGTTTCGGTATAATAAGTACCCATAGGGGTTGGGTAAGAGTTGGACAGGATTGGGCGTAAAGGGGGTAAAAAGGAGGATAAAATAAATAGAAAATATAGGTAATAATTACATTATAAATTAATATTATGAAAAGAAATGAACTTTATAATAGACTTACGATACGATTTATTGGAAAGAGATAGAATAGATGATAAATTATAAGGGAGTGGAGCGTTATATGAAAGGAAAATATCATAGAGTGGAAATGAGTTATACAAAGGACAATGGAAAAGGATATGGATAAGATTACCCTCTGCTAAGCCGCATTCGCACATTGAAGAGTCTAGAATATGAAGCTTAGCTAGATGTGACGGACAAGAGCAATGACCAAATCTAAGGCGAGAAAGAATAGAAGTAATTCTTTGACAATATTTTAGTTTGGCAAACCAAGGTGTTAGAGATATAGTAGGACAGAATTGACGATAAAATTTAGCTTTCTGAAGACTTGAGGATTTCCATTCTTGGTTCCAATCATCTTCCAAAAAGGAGCGAGTGAGACCTAAAACGTCTTGCATAAAAACACACTTAAAAGATGTAGCACCTTGCACGGAAGCCATTTTAGCCAGTCTATCGGTATTATCGTTGCCCTGGATCCCTGTGTGACCAGGAATCCAAGCCAAAGAAATCTGCAAGCCCTTATCTGAACCTTCTTTCAATTTCGACTTTACCATAAGGGCCAGAGAATTGAAAGAGTTATTATCGAAGGGATTTGACTGAACCGATTGTAGAAAGCTTAAGCAATCAGTAAAAATAAAACATACAGTCGAATAGAGAACCTCCTCCTTTTTTGAAGTCGGTTGAAAAGAATTAAGAATATTGTTTAAAATTATGTAACTAATACATTCTAAGATGGCCAAGCCCTCACCAGTGAAGTTGGAGGTGAGACTATTCAATTTGAATAATTTAAAATAACCTAATGAATAATGTAAAAAAGCAGCTCCTACGTGATTTCCTCTCTCAGATAGAAGAGTGGTAGATTTAGAAGCATCAGTAAAAAATATCTCAGCATTGGCAGTGTTATGTTCAACAAAAGAAAGAAACTTATCATTTGCGTTTTTTGTTTTTTTATTAATACCAATAGACATTATAACAGAAGGGGAAAAAATAATTGAGCTATATTTATGTGCAAAAAGTGAATGAGTAGGATATCTATTAAAATTGCAACCCAGCTTCCGAACTTTTCTCAGACTATTAATTAAATATGGGATGCTTTTGTTATGCCAGAAACGATTGCCATGAACTATTAAATTATCAAGAGCATCCAATTTTACAAAAAGTGGATGATTAACATATTGCTGAAGTTTAAAGAGATATCTATCAGAAAGATACTGCCTCCTTAAATATAATGGGGGGTCACCACATTCAGCTTGTAAAGCAACAATGGGAGTGCTTTTCATTGCACCAATAACTATTCGTAGGCACTTTGATTGTACATTATCAAACTTTTTCATCGCGGTTTTGTTAACGGGGCTTAATGAAAAAGATCCATAATCTAGCAAACTACGAATCAGAGCATTATATACTGGTTTTAAAGTAAAGGGGTGAGCGCCCCACCAGACACCTGATAAAGTTCTCAATATGTTTATGTTTTTTTCACACTTATCTACAATATAATTTACATGAGGGTTACCACTACACCTATTATCAAATATCCTGCCTAAAAAGCGGCATTCATTAACAACATTTAATCTAGAATTGTTAATGTTAATATTTACAATCGGAATCACTCTCTTTTTCGAAAAAGTAACAACAGAGCTTTTAGAAACCGATAAGGATAAATTATGTTTTGATAGCCAAAACTCCAAATTGTTCAAAGATTCCTCTAAATTAGAAGCAGCGATTGGAATAGAATAATTAGACGAATATACTAAAATATCATCAGCGTACTGAAGAATGCTACATTCAGAAGTAATAGATTGTTCTAAATCAAGAGTGTAAACATCATATAAAAGGGGGCTCAGGACTGAACCTTGGGGAACACCCTGCCATAGAGTCCTGGGTTCTGTATGAACACCCATAACTCTTAGCGTAACAGTTCGGCTCATAAATAAATTGAAAATAAAATTCGAAAAAGTGGAAGGTACCTTTAGTAGATCTAACTTTTGTTTAAGAATTGAAAGATTAACACTATCATAGGCCGCTGTAACATCTAAAAAGGACGCCACCACTGACTCGCCTCTAGAAAATGCCAATTGAATATCAGTAGAAAAAATGCAAAGATTATCAGAAGAACACCTACCCTTTCTAAACCCAAATTGGGATGCAGCTAATAAATTGTTATGTTCCAGAAACCATTCTAATCTATTTTTAATCAAATGTTCAGTTATTTTAGAAATAGCGGAAGCTAACGCTATAGGCCTGTAAGCTGATGGCTCACTTGGATCTTTGTTGGGTTTTAGTATAGGTAGAATAATATGATTTTTCCAGGCTGGAGGAATACAGCCAGAAAAAATAATTAAATTAAGAATATCTAATAAAATTAGACGAGAGCTGGAAGATAATCTAACTATGAATGAATACGGGATTCCATCTATTCCGGGCGCCGAATCTGACAAGCGGTCTAAAACAAAATTTAACTCTATTATTGAAAAGATACTACCTTGATCAGAACCATCATTAAGGAAATTATATGTATACGGAATGTCATGAGCATTTGGTACAAAACAAGGAGCCAGTTTATCTAAAAATGGATTAACCCAGTCCGTGGAGAAAGAAGAAATTGCATTATTGGACTTCAAAGCGCATCTATATCTTCTAATATTTTTCCACACAACAGTAGAAGGAGTATCAGGAGATAAAGAAGTGCAAAATTTTTTCCATCCATCTCTTTTCTTTTTTTTTAAAAGACGTTTGGTAGCCGCGCAAATATTTTTATAATTGAGATAAGATTGAGTATTTAACAACTTGTTGCATTCTTTTTCAGCATTATTCCTTAATTTAATAGCCTGAGTACACTCATGATCCCACCATGGAGGAGAAGGTATTTTGCCCATGGCAACATTTTTTAAAGAAAACAATGAGTCTGCAACAGACAAAACAGCTGTTATAAAATTATTGTATGACAAGAGAATATTTTCAGGTGTTACTTTAGGAAATTTTAGTAATATCTCTTCAAGGGTAGCGCTATAAGTATCCCAATCGCAATTACCATCAATTTTATATTTTAATAAAGGGGACAGGTAAGGAGTAGATTGAATTTTGGTTGGTAATGAGATCACTATGGGATAGTGATCACTACCATAAGACAACTGTAAACATTTCCAGGAAAGAAGGGAAGAAAAAGACGATGAACAAAGTGAAATATCAACATAACTTAGAGCTTGGCCAGGATATGCCCTACGAGTAGCAGAACCATCATTTAGTACACATAGATTTAAGTCGTCAATTATTTCCAAAAGCTGGTTGCCTAAACTGTCATTATTTGGAGCACCCCAAACAGAGTGATGTGCATTAAAATCTCCCAGTATAATAACAGGAGCTGGCAAAGACGTAATAATATTCTTTAAAATAGGAATAACTGAAGTGTCTTTACAAGATATATACAAAGAAAGAATAGAAAAATTTAAAACTCTAGCAGCAACTGCATTCATGTGATTGTGATTATATGAAGGAAGAGGAATAACATTAAATTTAACATTTTTTTTAATGAGAAGGGCTGCTCCGCCCCAACCATCATCTCTGTCATCTCTCAAAACTGTGTAGCCATGAACCCTAAAGTTCATATATGGCTTCAACCAAGTCTCAGAGATAGCAACTGTTAGTGGTTTATAAGTATTAATAAGGTGTTGTAAATCAATACGATTAGAGTGTACACTTCTACAGTTCCACTGGAGAACCTGATCCATTTTTAATAAATTGATATATGGATATTGTGATATTATTAATTAGTGAAATTGCTACGGAGTCGGGTAAAGAAGAGTTTGTAATAATATTGATTAGAGAGGATAATAGTTCATTGAGATTATCAGGACAGGGAGATTCATTGACTTTTGGAACATTTAATGCGCATCCATTGCTAGAAGTAGGTAGTTAAAACTCATTAATCAAATCATTATGAGCTTTTTGATCATAACCTTGAGAAGCTGGTTTAGCAGGTTTTCTGTTAGTATATGAAGTTTTTTTATAACTGTAGGTAGGGGAAGGGGGTGAAATGTGATTAGGAGTAGGGGGTGAAGGAGAAGAGGAAATGAAATTAGGTTTTTTAACAACTTCAGTATATAATTGTTTTGATGCGGCAAAATCTTTAGCAGCTTCTTGATAAGAAATAGATTCAAGAGACATTTTATATTTGATGTTGCTTTGTCTGACATATTCTGGGCAGATTTTATCTGACGCTTCATGCGACCCATGACAATTGATGCATAAAAAGTTGCTAGACTTAATGCAACTGTCTCCAGCATGATCTAGAGAACATTTATAACACCTAGGTTTACTTCTACATTGAACCCGAGTGTGCCCATATCTACAACAATTGTAGCATTGGATAGTAGGATAAATGTACTGTTCTACTTCTATAGATGTATTTAAAAAGATGAAACACGGGGAGGAAGAGCTTGGCCATCAAAAGTTAGTATAACAGATTGCGTGGGTACCCATGAAGATGTCCCGTTGTTAATAACTTTTCTACTAACTCTCCTAGTTCTCAATATTTTACCATAGCCTGAAGGCACTTCAATGGAACTGATGATATCATCTTGAGTCCAGTCTGATGGTATTCCTTTTATAACACCTAGCTTACAAATATTGTAGGTAGGGATAGAAACTTTAAATTTATGGGCTTCAAATAAAAGGTTGTTGTTTAAAAAATTATTTGCATCAAGAGGAGTTTTAAAATGTACAAGTAGGCGATTACGACCCACTCGCTTTATGCCATCGTGCAAAACGTATTTCAAGTTATTTTTGAAAAGAAAATTTCCAAACTTGATAGGATGAAGGGTGGAACCCAAAGAAGGGGAATCCTCAATTAATTGGACTTGAACCATATAAGGCCCTTTGTCACTATCATTATATCGCGATCTGAAAATGTTTTCAGTTACCTCTATAGACTCTAAAGCCTTTGATTTAGCAGCTATACAATTTGAAGATGTATTGGAGCTATCTTTTAGAGAATCTAATGCTAAATGAATGTTTTTTAAGTTATTTTTTTCTTTAGGTTTAATAGTAAGTAATTTGTTATTTTTCTTTTTTTGAGAGTGTTTTCTCTCAACTAATTTAAATTCTGATTGTGAGATATATTCGCTAGCATTAATTAAATTAAAAATAGAATTTGACACAGGGTCAGGAGGGTCTGGTGGTTCTGGCTCCATCTCCATGATACGAAAAACTACAAACTAACACTTACCAAGTAAGAAGAATAGCATAAAAATATAATAACAAGATAAGTAATTATAGAAAATGTACAATAAAATTAATAACTAAGAAGAGAGATTTTTTCACGACCGCCCTTTTCAAGTTCCCGCCAAGAAAAAAATATCCTGGTTGTTTGTTACCTCGCTGCTGACCATAGAGCCACAGAGTACAATGTTCAGCTTATGGCTCGAACAATTAAAAAACTAGGTACTGGACTGATTTGATCAAATTTAGTAAAGGACGTTGGAAAAGACCATAGGCTACCTTTTATCGCCATAAAAGGCTTGAAGTGGTTTCAACCACATAAGGGATGAAAGTTTGTATGGAAGTTCGTCATTTGGGACGATAAAACCATGAACTTAGAATTTAGGCACTTGATAAGTATTAAATAAATATTTGTTCTAGCGTTTTTTAAATTTTGACCTGTGTGGGGATGAAACCTGAGTGCGAATAAAATAAGAGGTGAAAGATAGCCTATGTGATTTACCAAAATCTAAATTTGTAAAAAAAAATATTGTTCTAGTAGTTATTTAGTTTGGAAAAGCCGGAAGCTGGTAGCGTGGTGGATCCTGGTAACGTGGTGGGGAAACTTATTCGGCAGTTGTGTGGCTTTTGATGTCAAGGGTATCCCCTAGGCATTCGAAGTCACATGCCATCGTCAAGTTGTTTTTGTTTTCCCACCACGTCTAGTTCCGGACGGCCCTTTTCAGGGCCACGACCGCGCCCGGCGTCCCCCGGGTGCGGTCCGATGGCTGCTCCCGGTGTACTCGTCAGGAGGACGCGCCAGGTCGAGCAGCCGTCGGTGAGGAGGCGGCCTATAAGGCCGGCGTCGGCCAGTGGCCCACAGGGGCTGGCGTTAGTCGGTAGCCCCTGTGGGCTGCTGGCCACCAATTGGTGCACAAGGAGTGCCTAGACGGGCAGCGTTGGGACGGTCTCGACGGTGTAGTTGCGCTCACGTGCGCAGATCCCGAGCCATCCCGTAATAGCGCACTAGAGGTCAGGCCGGGGAGGATGTTTAGTGGGTATGGAGGGAACGCCTTTACCTCGAGCCCCACATATCCCCTGCGGTTGGCACCCCGCAGGGACGATGCGCAAATGCATTTGACCTCCCCGACAAAAAAAAAATAGTTTATTCGTTACAAACATACAAATCTTTCCTCTTTATAAAATGAGTATAGATATAGATATTAATAGACTACAAGATATCAATATTTTAATCGACAGGTTGTTAAAAAAGTGTCTATCTGTCTGTCTTTGGCATTGTAGCTCCCAAAGGAATGGTCCGATATTGTTATATTTTTTTTTATTTCATATGTAATAGTTTTTTTTAATATAATTATTTAGTAAATTTTTAGCTATGGAATTTTGAACAAAGAACAAATGCTTAGAATAACAATTTTCAAAATTTCAGTTAACCTAATAATACAATCTAATTTTTTTCAAATGGACGAAAGCTTTTTGTACCTAAGCGTAGCTCATACTGTCAGATCAACGTCATTATTATGTCATGCAAAGTGCCAAGAGGCGTTATTCGATGTTTTGCACTGCCATCCGAGTACTCCTGCATAGAAAGTTTGCCTTTTGTGATTATGTTACGGATCAAAAATAAATAACTTTCTCTTATACAAATTTGTTCGAACCATAACCTTCTATATTTTTTTGATGACCTTCCTTACACACGAGTCTTCGTCACATAGAACGCATGAAAAACTGCAATATCATGTTCATGTAACAGTAGGTGTTATTATGACCACATAATAACATTTTTTGGTTAAACAAACCTACATCTGTCAGGATGGACCATACAGTTACCCCAAAATAGTGACCGGTTGCCAGCTCGTCGCCTATGAAAAGAATATAAATAAAAAATAAAACAGATTTGAATTTAATTAACTTCAAAGTGTACCTATGCTTACACATTGAGGTAGACATCTATGAACGTGTAATTTAATTAACATAATGTGTTAATTAATTCACTTGATATTAGAAGATTAAAAAGAAAAAAAAACAACCCGCACTTGGCCAGCATGATTGACTAAGGCCTAATCGCTCGTGTGGGGTAGGCTCGACTCCTCGGTGGGGACATTATATGAGGTGTTGATGATGATTAAGAAAAAAATATTATTAAAACATTAAATTAATGCTATTTAAATAATTTAGAATATTTTTCAAACAATGGTTCCATCAATAAGATAAAATGGCATCTATTGAAATAACAATATTTCACACAAACCATCAAGCTAACGATGTTTGTAATTTTGTGTGTTGTTGCAGAGTTATTGCGCCGTCGGATTCAGTTCCAGGATCAATCAATCGATACGGCTATCATAATCATCTCCACTAGGTATCTTACAACTCTGCAGAAAATGAATAAAAATAGTTTTCAAGTCAGAACCTTCAACTTTGCTGTGAGATGGGACAGCAAGAGTTAAAATAAAGAAAAAAATCTTTGTGATACAAAACCAAACAGTTACATAATAACAAATAAAACGCATAAACTTATTATACAAAGTACAATTTTAGCGCATAATACAGTAACAGCACAATAAAAGTTAAAAAATGTTTTGTTCTCGACTAGCAACACAGCCTACGCATGAAAATAACTTGGTATTTTTCTATTCCTTCGCAGTAACTTTTTTTATGACTATTACCACGGTAATATTATCTATAAAACATTATATACCGTGCTATTACTATTAATTTTACAGTTTCACCGGATTACCTAGAGATGGAAATGGGGTAAGATGAAAGTGGGGTCCATAGCAGTTCAGTTTACCCCAAACATGCGTTTTATTTTCCGCAATTCTTAATCGCAATCTTTACTTAGGAAATAGCCGTTTTGCAGGAAAGTCTTTTTGTTTCCATACCAACGCTTTTTAAATTCTCAGAGATTTCACTGTCAGGAAAATTTGTATATATTTGTCAATATGTCAATATATTATCTTGGCTAAGTAAAATAAAATTGCGTTTAAACCTAAAAAAAACAGTCTGTAAATTACCAATTAGTGTAAAACTCTTAATTCGGCTAATAATTCTCAACAAAAAAAGTAACAGCCAAAGCTAACACAAAGCAAAAAAGTATGCCAATGTGGTTTGTTGGCTACCGATCTTGAAGGCATTAAAACACAAACCTATTACTAATCCACCAAAGAACTAAAAAATGCTCAAAACCCTTCATGTGAATGTGAGATGTCAAACCATAAGGTGGTAGTGCATATATTTTTGGTTGTAACTAAGACCAACTGATCGTCTTTTCAACGTGTGGTCACCAACACTGGACAAACATGTATGTGCCATATACACTTGGAAATATATTCGCCAGCGTATAGAGGAATCATTAAGTGAACATAATATAAAAATCACACGTGGGATGTCGACGTTCAAATTGCTTTACAATTGTTAAAAATAGTTGCATCGGCGCCTTGTAGTAAAAGTACACAATATCTCCAGTAGTTCGATTGCCTTTATAACGCAGCCTGTCGGACTGTTTAACAGCATGGGAGCACAAATTGCTGCTTTGTCGTAAAGTCTACAAAGAATACTAATAAAACATAAGAACACAGTGGGAGATACGAAAATATTAAGGATAATATCGACACACTGGGTGGCCGACGCGAATAAACAAGTAGATCGCCTACGCCTTGAGCCAAAGGTTATCAGAGACCATGCAAAATAGATTGTGCAACTCGCATTATGTTGTGGATTATTGTTTGCTGAGCTAGTTGAAGCTTCCGTGTGAGGAAAGATAGGCAATAAATTGTGCGATGGTCACGTGTCAAACGGACATACCAGCGCGTGCGCTCCACGCTCCGCCGCGCCACACCCTCAACCCCTATAGTCGGCACATGACATTACCACTTTTTACTAAACTCATACTAACACTGTTCTAACCGTCATGTGCACAACAGTTGGAACTTGATAAGACAATTCAATAGCTTGGACATGTAATTAATTTGTGGAATGGGTAATGGAGAAGGGTGCTTCGTTGTCTAGTTGTATTAATATTGCATTGTAATCATTTAAACAAACACGGTTTCCTTTGCAAACGAAATACTTCAACTTACGTTTAATACTAATAATAGCCATTATTTATGTTACTGTGTTTGCAAATACTTATGAGACTTCAAGTTTTTCTGATATTATTATGAACCATAAAATGGGTACATGATTTTGATTTTAGAGTCATATTGTCAATGTCCTCGCCAATTTAGAAATTTCAATTGCCACTTCTTATTCTCAAACGAAAAAGTAAATGACTTTTGAAATTCCATTCTGCAGAATCGTTCCATTCTGTCATGTCAATGATCTCTTTCGCCTACAGCTACACACCAAAAAAGTTATAAATGTTGGCAAACTTGAAATAAGTCGCGAGGCGTGATGTTCACGCTTTATAACTCTTTTTGCACGAAATATACTTGAATTTAAAAAGGTGGCTACAAGTATTGGAATTTGTAACAACTTTATGTAAAAAAATCCTTACAAGCAGGTACAGTAATTGAGTATTGTGGCGTAAGCGTCCACATTGGTGGTGCGACGCGGGCACGGCTGCGGGCGGGCGGCGCGCCGGCGCGGGGGCGGCAGAGCCTCGCCGTATTTTATTTATAATTACGGACGACGACCCGAGACCCGGACCTGTCGCGATTTCACCTGCTATTATTGCCATTTTATTCATTGTTATTGCGTTTATTACGTTGCTTGTTACAGATTTTACTGTCTGTAGATTTTAACGAATGGTTTTTAATGATGAGAGCATATCTTTGTGCTGATTTCTCCTTATAAACACGCTCTTGTAACGATCTCATCTTTAATGAACGGTGCCGATTTAATTGATATGATTAAGTTTTAATATTACTGGTCTATAATGTAAAAAAGAAAGTAGATAAAATTTATCATTATTGCTTAACTTTTGTAGTATGACTTTTTTAAAGGTTATGTTAAACGTGTTACGAAATGTCGATTATTATGTATTGTTGATTTATTAAGAATTTAAAATATTGATTATGCACTCACCTTAAAAGCATACTATGCTTTTAAGGCCTCCGTGTGTTCTCTTTTCTATTATAAACTAAGTATTACATATTGCTTAACTAAGTAATAATATGAGAAGGCAAGGCGTCAGGTCGAGTCCCCGCGGCGCGGTTCGAAGGTGGCCCACGCACATTACCGTTACACCGGTTAATTTTTATACGTGCGATATTATTGTATTAACGCCCGCGCCCTCCGATATCGGGCCCAAAGCAAATAAACTACTACGCCTTGGAAATTTTGATGCAATCGATTTATCTCTCATAAAGAGCTTTTTTATTTATGTGCATCTCGTAAGTCTCGAGAGGAAATAATTGTATGGTTTCAATTATTGTAAATGATGCACCTTGTCTGATAGAGTTGAAATACGCGAGTACTTTATAAAACGTTAACCAAACATTGGACGCTAAGACATATATTAATGTGTGTTTTTTTTTTAAATATTTGTCATTTTATTAAATATTTTAAATTACTGATTTCTTTTAATCAAATGGGAATCCTAATCAACTTTATAATTTATAATCAACCTTTGTTATTTGACACCATTTAGGTATAGGGAACAGGGTGATCTCTCTCGAAATATTTGACCAAATATAGCCAAATCGTCAGTATAAGTTTTGAAATGCAACAAAGTTGAATGTAAGCTATTATTAGCTTTTCGAATTAAATTATAAAATTTTAAAAACATGAATCCCTAATTGAAGAGAATTATAGCAGTTAACACCCGAGATCATATCTCTAGGATCTAATTGAATTGAGCGTCATTAATTATTTTCTGCAACCGTAAACCATCTTTATTAATTAACATTGGATGGTAATGCGAGCAAAACCAGAGCCATGTTAAATACTAGTTTCTGGTTTCCATTAGTGAGTGCACTAAACTACTATAACACTTCCAACGATGACTCATATTAGTTACACATGAAATTAAATATAATTACTTCTATTAAGTTTTATATGATGTTACAGAGACCTCTATCTCTCTCTCAATCTCAGTGTTAAGCTTACATGGAACCAATCTCTTTAATCTAAATCGCATGTGTAAAGACAGACTCCTGAAAATGTAAAATTTCTTCAATAGTTGAAATGAAAACGCATTGAAGACAATTTAAATTGAAGATTCATTTCATAAAAATAGGTAAATGAAAAGATTGGCATGGTATGGGCACGTAATGAGAAGAGATTACGAATATGTAACAAAGAATTAGGTAACTGAGTTAAAATTAGTTAATTAGTAAAATATCCTAATCAAAGTTCGTAATCTGAAAACAATACAATTGTAAATAGGCCACAGGCTGGCAACCTGACACTATTTTGGGGGTAATTGTTTGGCCCATACTGCCAGATGTGGTTTTGTGTGTAAACGAATGTTACCTGAAGCTCTGCTCAACCCCTTTCGGGATTGTGAGCGTGATTATATGTATGTATGTTGTATTATAAGACGGCATTACTTGCCAAAATTCACTAAAAGTAAGCAATAAACGGCCGTATTTTTTTTACGATAACTTAGAAATTTATTTTTTAATAGCTTCAAGCGCTTCAAGGGACTGTAACCCTGAGTATATGGTTTAAATTTCAACACCATAACTTCACGCATTCCCCAGATAAATGGTCTTGACAGACAAACGGACGGACGGACAACAAAGTGATTCTAAAAATACCGAATAATAATTTATAAACTATTGTAAATTGTTGATATGTGCTACTATCAACAATTTTTCTTTATTATCTATTAATACGACTAAACCTTCAATTGAGCAAGAAAACTAAGTAGCTAAAGTTAATCGGTGCTAAATGTCAACTAAACGGAAATTTATGTTTCGTTAAAGACATTAATTTATCACAATAAAATTACATAGGTATTGCTGGCACATTAACAGCACATTTTAACTAAATTTTATAGTAAATTTAATAACATAATGTACATTATACAATGGAAAACTATAGGAAAATGACCTAGTATATGTGTATGACCATTTATTGTATTCTATAATACCTATGTGTATAAAATCTAACATGCTTGTGTTGGCGGCTTATTTTACACTAGAAAAAAGCAGAAAGCAAATTCGACCCACTACTGGGATGCACGGCCTGTCCTTGACATCGAAAGAGGTTTAGGCAGTAGTCCACCACGCTTGCCCAATGCCGATTGGTGGACGGAGTATAAGGTGATCAAATACCCCTTTGCTGATCCATTAGTCGCCTTCTACGACACCCATTGGATTATATGGGGTGACGTTATTCTGCTCTGCCAGCATCACATGGTTACGCCCAAATTGTCTAGCCCAAATTTAGACCTTGTGCTATGGACACTAGGTGGGCATTGGAGTCCTCGTCCGGAAGCCTCCTCATGGCGGACCTTGGTAACGTGGTGGGGAAACTCTCGACGGGTGTGTGGCTTTTGATATCAAGTTTGTCCCCTTGGCATTCGAAGTCACATGCCATCGTCGAGTTGTTTTTGTTTTCCCACCATGGCTGTTCCGGACGGCCCTTTTCAGGGCCACTACCGCGCCCGAAGTCCCCCGGGTGCGGTCCGATGGCTGCTCCCGGTGTCCTTGTCTGGAGGACGCGCCATGTCGATCAGCCGTGGAGGAGTGGCTGCTGGCCACCAATTGGTGCAAGGCAGCGTTACTGACCACTCCACCACGACGGCGTCTTCTTAACTTGACGTAAGATAGGATGAACGCATGAAGAAACGCTTAACTTTTCCATCGTTGAAAAAGACATTAAAAACGTGTATGGACAGAAATTAGTTTGTTTTTACAAACGACCCATCTTCCTATAACAACCGGAACAACCTGCCAACCGAAGCATTGAGGAAAACCGATATGAGAATTTTTTATCAACCTAATAGTCAACAGAGGCACATTGCGAAGCATAAGGGTCACTCAAGACTGGATTTTTGCAATTAAATTACTCTGACTGTCTTACTCTAACCGTTTTTTACTACATGCATACGAATATATCGATACCTCCCGCGTATATTGTTGTAAGCAACAAAATAGCATTTTCTGTTTTTTAACATAAAGAGGTACAATTATATGTATTTTATTGATTACTTGTAACAGATTTTAAAAAATGTCAATTTTACCAGGAGTTATGAGAAGTAAATTGTTATATGTTTCAAATGTGCCCCACGTAGCGTGTTGCAAAATGCAATACAACAAAGTACGTGGTGCGGGAAGCGGCGCGCGCGGCGCAGAGAGCTATTGCATGTGATACATGAAACAGTTCACGCCGGGCGCTTCAACCGTACGCACGAAAAACTGATACAGTAGGTTATTATTGCAGAAAATACTAAAACGTGTTTTTATCACATTCTTTTACAATGTGTCGTTAGAAAATTCAAACAAGAGCTCAAAAACTATATGATTTAGCCAATACTAGTGCCGTAAGAAGAGATGAAAATGATGAATCAATTGAAATATGTCACAACCAGCAAGTTCTCGCAAAGGAACATGCCAGTTTCGATAACATTAGTGATATTAATAATAGAAGTACGCAAGGTAAGTAGTATTGAAATCAGTAGTGTATTTTATAAGATTTTTTATATCCACGTCAACCAAGAATGTTGTATGTGATATATGCAACATTTTACATGGGAAAATCTAGTGTTAATTGGTATTGTAAGTTGACATACAACAAGATACGTCGGAAGACTAATCATAAAATAATGTTAAGTAGTACATGTAGTATTTTACATCGGAATTGAAAAAAACAAAGTTTGTCTTAAAAATACATACAACATTTTACGTCGCGAATACTTAAAACTTACAATATTTTACGTTGAAATTGCTCACAAAGTTCAAAGTTTTAGATACTTATTCTGTTATAAAATTACGTATACAAATTTTTTACGACTACGTCATAATATTGTTGGAGCAAAACATAATTGATTATTGGCTAATCTTACTTAATCTACGTTATTTTATGGAGCACTGACCATTGATTGGCTCTTATCTTAACTAGCGATAGTTCATGATGAGGGTGAAGATGTTGCTCGTTGCAAGTGATGCAAAAATTAAACTAGCATTAAGCGGATTTTGAAAATAATGTATAATTTGTATTCTCAAAGTAGTTTGTATAATATCAATTTAATTGAGTATTTGATTGTTGTTACAGAATCTCCACTTCCAATCGATTTTAAATAATCCGAGATTAACGAACTTGCAAAATTAAATGAAGATGACGTTTTTGAGAGTTCTGAAGCTTTCTGTACCCACGAAATAAGCAAGAATTATCCCACTCCTAGTATTCCGAGTACATCTCATCCTTCGCCATACTGCAGTATAAACCATTTAGATTATGATTGCAATAATTACTTGCGCCCGTATTATACCGGAAAAGAAAATGAGTTGCCTTTCGAAGCTGCAACTTCTACCAATACTCCTGTATTTCCATCAGAGTATTCAACTCCTCAAGCAAACACTCCACTACCTTGATTTTCAAATGATAACCCTCAGCCTTAATCTATAATACGATCCAGAAAAGACAAGGGTAACGTTAGAAAGTGGTATGTAAAAGACTGGCTAGATGTCAAAAGGAAAACTCCCAGAAATTTGGGTAAGGAATATGTAACCCGAAAAGAGATTGTCAAAGCAAAAAGAGAAATGGGCCCGCCGTGTTCTTGCCGCATGAAGTGTTTCGATAAACTCAGTCAAGAACAAAGAGAGATTTTTTTTGACAAGTTTTGGAGTTTAGGCAACCTACACAAACTATGACTAGTCTCAACATAATATTTGACTAATCTAGCCACGAGAAAAATAAAGCGAAGAACGTTGACATATTTTATATCCAGGCGAAAATTTACACTCAAATACAGATTGCCAACTTCTTCTGATGATTAAATAATTAATTGTTTTAATGTGTGTAAGAGGATTTTTATAAATGACGCATAGTGATTTTTCGAGTTTCGCTCATTTTTAGCGGACCAGAATAGGACGAAAAATATTAAGGTGGAAAATGTTCACTGGAATAAAATAAAAGAAGTACGAGCTTGCGTCGGCGATCCATCTCAAACACTGAAACTGCTAAAACAGGTAAGTGAGCGAAACTCAAAAAAATCACTATGCTTCATGGTATTTTAAAAAATCTTTTTACACAAATTAACGCAATTAATGATTTTATCCTCAGAAGAAGTTGGCAATCTGTATTTAAGTGTAAATTTGCGCCTTGATATAAAATGTGTAAACGTTCTTCGCTTTACTTTTCTTGTGACTAGATTAGTCAAATATGTTGAGATAAGTCATAGTTTGTGTCGGTTGCCAAAACTCTAAAACTTGTCAAAATTTTTCTGTCTTTGTTCTTGACCGAGTTTATCGAAACACTACATGCGGCAAGAACACGGCGGGTCCATTTCTCTGTTTGCTTAAATATAAGCTTCTTGGCTTTGACAATCTCTTTTCTGGTTACATATTCCTTACCAAAATTTCTGAGAGTTTTCCTTTTGACATCTAGCCAGTCTTTTACATGCCACTTTCTAACGTTACCCTTGTCTTTTCTGGAACGTATTATAGATTAAGGCTGAGGGCTATCATATGAAAAACAAGGCAGTGGAGTGTTTGCTTGAGGAGTTGAACACTCCGATTGAAATTCAGGAGTATTGGTTGAAGTTGCAGCTTCGAAAGGCAACTCATTTTCTTTTTTTTTTTTGATATAATACGGGCGCAAGTTATTATTTCAATTATAATCTAAATGGTTTATACTGCAGTATGGGGAAGGATGAGATGTACTCGGAATACTAGGAGTGGGATTATTCTTGCTTATTTCGTGGTTACAGAAAGCTTCAGAACTCGTTAATGCGTCAAATAATATTTTATAAAATACCTACGCTGCTGATTTATAGTGACTGTGTTAATTATATGAAAAAACAAAGATTTTATTTTGGTAATTTTAAGGAGAATCTCTATTTTTTGTTATCTATCTTTAAAGTTTTTAATACTAAAGTTACCTCCAAAAATGTGACTAGTATTCATATTTTATTTAACTTGCTACACATTAAGTATTAAAATAAATTTGATTTTTAAAGTAAAACAGCTATTTCATTTATTTTTGTTCTGATATCGTAGACATACAATAATTTTTTCATCCCACCACCTCGGAAAGTGTAATTTTGCGCTTCGAAATCTGGCTGGAAAATTCTATTTTATTCGCTTGAGCGGCAAAGTAGATTTGAATTTAGAACATCACATATAATGAGTACTCAATATAATTGTAAATTCAAAACGTCATTAAACCTATTTAATGTAACCTCTATGGTGCCAAATTTATGATTAGAATGAAGATTATTTTGTCATTTCCTCGCTGAGGTGGGATGAAAAGTTACGTATTGCACTCGAGTGGAAAGATTTTTCACCTTGTGCTCGTTTGTTTCCCTCGCTGACGCTCAGGATTCTAATTTAGAATCACTCGCTGCGCTCGTGATTCAACTTTAGAATCCTTCGCTTGCTCGGTCATCCAAATCGAGCACGCGGTTAAAAAGGAACTTTCCACTCTTGTATAATAAATAACTATTGTCCATTTACAACCACGTAAATTATAGTATGTAGTAGATACAATAGAATCTTCCTTTGTCAGTCCAACGTAAAATGTTGTAAAGTACACATAATATAGTAGGCGTTCATATTATTCCTTGATAAAGTGTTGTATGTGCAATATCTCAAAAACTAGCTATAATTTAATAAAATCTTTAATATAGAATTAATAAGAAAATAATTGTAAGCCTTCAAACGAAATTTCATTTAAATACAATTATAGTTGTAGACTTTATTCATAACAACAACTTTGAATCTCTCTCCTGTAAAGTCCTAGTTTTGAACATACAATGGTTTACTCCGGAGGTATCGATATATAAGGTATACATACACCAAAATATTTTTTTTTACAATTTTTGTCTGTCTGTCTTGCTGTCTGTTTGTTCTGAAACGGCTGGACCGATTTTGACGGGACTTTTTTTGGCAGGTGTAATAAGAAGTAACTTAGGCTACTTTTTTTTCTTTTGGTAAATTCTACGCGGACGAAGTCGCGGGCACAGCTAGTTTGAAATATTTTAGTACTTTATCTATGCGTTCACTGTCTTTAACTATTTGTATGATAATATAATATTTTAAATAATTTTGATTAGTTTTGGCCAGTGTGGGCGGACGGTGGTTCATTGGTTGTAATTGTAATTGTTTCTCGGTCTTTCCAACGATAAAATTAAATGTACTGTTTATTTCATCGGTTGCTTTAATAACGGTCTAAGCCCACTGTCTTTCATTATTTGGTGTCCTACCCATAATTAGTTTGTAAAGTAATTATCTTCGTTGTACAAAGATCTTACTTGGCTTACTGTATTTTTTAACACAAAATACTTCTTTGATTTTTATTTATGATATAATAAAATTTAAAACAAATTAAGACATCTTAATGAATGACCAAGTGTAAATAGGCATCGTGTAAGTAGTAAAAAATTGTGGCGAGCGCTGCGGATCAAAACTAATTATGCCGTAAAAAAGTAATTGAGTTAACACTCTCGCCACTAACAGAACCAGATCAGGTGATACCTTTACATCATTATTAAGACAATTGCTTCATTTGATATTGACGGAATTATTACGACGCAAATCAAAGCTGCTATTAAACGTTATTACTGGCGAAATGAAGGGCTAATGTAAATTCTAATTAGTATTTAATTATAAAGTTTATTTAGGGACATAAATGTACTAGAAAAAGGCGCCTGAGCTAGGTCGATTTTTTCAGTGTATTTTTTCTAGTATTAAAAAAATTACGCGTTTGTAACCGCAAAAAAATATTCCATATTGTAAGGTCATCTTAACTGGGCGTCAAATATTTACAAAAACGTTTCGTTCGGATCTTAGAAGGACGTTTGATGAAACAATGTTTACCATAAAAAACATAAGCACCAAGCACTGACAAATCTCGACAGCGAAAGCAGTGGCTCGGAGGCGTAGTGGTTAACGCAGCCGCCCGGATTGCGGAAGATGCTGGGTTCGTTTCCCGCCTGAGGCAGGTCGATTTTTTTCAGTGTATTTTTTCTAGTATTAAAAATATTTACGCATTGTAAACGCAAAAAAATATTCCATGACATAAATGTATTTACTATAGTAGAAGCTAGGTGGTTCCACATTCAACCAACATTTTTTCAACCAGTGAAATAATTATAGCCACGTTCTACTTGATTCTATTTCATATTCTATTAGCAAATTTGTTCCATCCAGTTTCGACTAGGGTTTACTCCTTTTTCAACTAGTAATAAACATTGGTCCTAAATAACTATAGGGTACTTAATGAAGGATAATATTCAAATCAAATAATTAGAATGTTCAAAAATTATACGTTTCTATTAGACGTAGTCAATAATTATCAATCTTTTGGGCTATTCGCAGGATCGCACGCAAGAATGATTAAATAATCACTTTACGGTCAAATAACAGTACATTCTTGTGGTGTTGTGTTTCTGTTGGTGAGTAAGGTCATCAGAACTTCACAGAGAATAGAGTTGGCAGAGCGCGAGTGTTGCAAGCATCTAAAGGCTACGGTGACTACTTACCACCAGGCAAGCCGTATGCTGGTCTACCAACCACTTATCATGAGAAAAATCGGGAGTGGTCTCCCCTCGACTTTCTCGTATACCGGAAACGACTCAAAAGTTGATAGAAACCTTATATTTTGATGTCATAATCGGTATTTTTGGACTCGGGAAGGTCTAAAACGTGTAAATCAGTCAAAATCTCGAGGTCAAAGTTTTTGACGATTACAAGACATTCTCTATACTATACGAGAAAGGAAAAATTAACCATAAACGCATTCTTGTATTTTCAAGTCATGGCCTATTTATTTTATTAACGGTTATATAGTGCAGTACCTACGTCATGTCAATACTGTCTATACCGATATTGGCAATACTGCCATAGGACTTGGTATTGGATTTTTACAGCCGGCTGCCTGCCTGACGCCAACCCTCCGACTGCTATTTCGACATCAGCCAGAACCATTAGCTTAATGTACCTTCCGAATCCGAAGCACGGAGGAAAATCGAGCTGTAAAATGTTCGGTCACCCATCTGAGTGCCGACCGCGCACTTGGTAACTTAGCTTTCGTGATCGTCCCAAAGAAAGCACGTTCGCGGAGTCATCGATCTCCTCCTTTATTAACAAGTATCTAGATTTAAAATTGGTGGTTAAACGTGGAATGTATTTTTCACGTCTCCAACCAAAAGGCCGCTTTTGCTACGTAAAATCTCGAAGGAAAAACGCTTTTTGCTGCGAGCTCTAAAAAAGACTGTAACGTTCAATCTAAATTATTTTATTAATGTTACTTTTAATTTTCAATAATTATTTTTAAAATAATAGCATGTATGAAAGTATTACCTTGTTTTTCTCACCTATATCAATTTTCTCGCTGGAGATGTGAAAAGTTATATGTTTCACACGAGAGCAATTTTTTTTGTCTCGTGCCTTTAAATCACTCTCTGTGCTCAGTAGTCTATTTATGAATCACTCGCTATGCTCTTGATTCAATTCTAGACTTCTTCGCTGGTTCGTAATTTTATCGGCACTCGCAACAAAAAATAACTTTGCTCACTTGTTGAACAAATAACTATTATTGACCGGTAGAGAGTGGAAAAAATATTCACTGGTAGAAAAATTGCTGGTCGAATGTGGAAAGACCATAGAAGCTGCTGTGGCAGAGTGGTCATTTGTGATTTATACACACCAAGCGATCCGGATTCCAATCCTAGAAATACTTGTATTAATTACCTACATATTTGTCCCTACGAACATTCGTTGACGAATCGCGGTTGCTTTATTATCTTTTATAGCTTACTTAAAAAACAACAAACAAAGAATGTTTGTTCGTTATTCACTATCTATAGCACAAGTTTAACTAAATTAAACTTGAATAAATGAATGGTAAAACCCCATATCCTCTAATGGGTGTTGTAGAAGGCGACTAATGGACTAGCAAATGGGTATTGATCACCTTATACTCCGTCCACCAAACCGCATTGGGCAAGCGTGGTGGACTACCCAAACCTCCTTCGATGACAAGGAGAGGCCTTGTGTCCCAGCAGTGGGTAGAATTATAAAGGCTTTTATAATGGTTAGAATGGTCATATTTTTTTTCCTATATCATCTGGATATTTCAAAGAACAGTGGCAAAAAATGATGTCGAAATTTTTAAATGTCCCTAGATCACATTTTAGCTAATGTTTAATAATAAGTTTATTGAGCATTGTAATGTCTAAAATCTAACGTCGAGGTTGAGAATCATTCAAAACGCGTCTGGGAGCTCTACCAGTTTCGCTATCAATGATATTCCACGTTTCCTTAATTTAGTTTTGAGCTCTGGTTATTTGTAGTGGTGGTGGCACAGGCTCATTTAAAGGCAATAAAGTATTTTTTTACATAATTAATCAACGTGGGGTTAAAATTGTACGATTTTTCACCGTACAATTCATATAATTTGTTTCTACTTTAGTATTACTAAATTTATTAATTTAGTATATACCAGCAGTGGCCATCACTGAATGATGGATGGTCAACGATTGTTATTGTTTTTGTTGTAGAGTTTTTACTGAGTTCCTCACTAAATGCAGCACTTGTGGCAGTAATTCTCCTTAAGCATGTTAATTTGAAATAGCTTAGATACTCATGTCATGTATTTCACTTTTGTGGGACAACAATATTGTAATAAAACAAGTTTTCTTTTTTTGTTCTCATTGGCGGTAACTGAAATTTATGTTTCGAAATACATCATTTTTAGAAAAAAAATAACAATAGTAAATTTTAAGCTTTAGTTTGTAAAAATCGCCAGCCATTATAATCTTTGTTGAAATGATTACGAAACGGTATTTTAAAAGTCAAATACCTCATTCCTTATTCAAAAGCAGGCAGAAAAATAATTTGAACCCTACATTAGGGGACAATTATTTAAGCATTATATTTTGTGTTGACACAATTTTCCTTTAACCGTTCGTGTCCTTTTAAAGCCAAGATGAAAGTGAATATTTGCGTGACTGATTCACAGTATTTATGGCTTCATTTAATGAAGAGGATTTATGAGACGCGCAAATTGATTTCTGATATTTATTATTGGTGCAAGTGTAATAATGATAAGTAACGGATTAAGGTTGGCTTTTCACTTGAGGTGTGAGAGGAAGCTGAGTGGCATAAAAATAAAAAAAAACTTTGGCATATCAATCCTATTGCTTCAGTATTTTTATTGTCAATAACCACTTTCAAAAGTACCCATAATTTGCATAGTGAACTGTTAAAAATAAAAAAAGAGAAAGAAGAATTATCATTGTTGCCTGTTCTGTGCCTAATTTTATTTGATCAGTCTAATACATTTACCTCTTCCATAAATATCAATCTGCCGTCATCTCAGTCAACTTTTTTCTTTGCCAGTTATTTCCTAACCAAACTATCTATTTTTCTTTGGTCTTTATCAATATGTCAACAGAGTAGAGCTTACCAACCATAGCGAGCTTCTTCAATTTCGTCGCGATGTTGCGTAATTGAGCGCGTTCACCTTCTACACTGCAGCGAACGTTCTGAGGGGCTTTTTGCCGTAATTCTACCGTCTCTCTTCCTCTTAAAGACTACGCGTATTGGCTTACATTTACACCAACAAACTGTGGCTACCAGTCCAAAGCGAACTAAGAAACTTGGAACTTCATTTCTATGAGAGACGAAGACGGAAACGGTATTATTTTCATTTGTACTCCACTGCTGCTTACCATCAGGTCGATGAGAAGAAAGCATTTGCTAGATCTTAGTATATAAAAAACTACACATCCACGTCCATTACCTTCTTTGTCACATTATTATCATCTGTTCTCAAACAAATATGCACAATGAATATAACATTGTAGCGTAATATTATACTAATAATATATTCCTCGCCTACCAAAAACTCATTATAATATTTTTAAAGATTTATATACTTATTGATGCTTTAATCGTTTTATCACTAAAACCGCTTTGAAACAAACGCATGATCAATAAACAAATATAGTGTATTGCATTTATATCTTTACAGCGTCCTTCGTAAACTGTTTACGTCCACTTTCATACCGTAATGAACTCGTAACAGGGCATTTGTATACGATCCCCATTAAGGCCTACGTTGTTCGCGATATAAAGCTTTAATTAAAATTAGCCACTAAACCAATTCGAGGCACATTGTAATTCATGGTAATAGGAAAGCCGATATGTATTGCAAATGACTTCATAAAATACTATCTATATGTAAAGGTAACTTCACCTTTAGGAACATTTATTAAAAACTAGCTGTGCCCGCGACTTCGTTAATTTACCAGAAAAAAAGTAGCCTAAGTTACTCCTTATTACACCAGCTACCTGCAAAAAAAGTCCCGTCAAAATCTGTCCAGCAGATTCAGAGATTAGCTGGAACAAACAGACAGACAAAAATTTTAAAAAATGTTATTATGGTGTATGTACCTTATATATATTCATATGCATGTAGTAAAAAACGGTTATTTCAATATTACAAACAGACACTCCAATTTTATTTATATGTATAGATAAAAATATGTCTTCAAAATGAATCATATGGTATTTTGTAGAGTAAGGATGGACTCGGCACCCGCTCGGTGAACTGTGGAATGCTAAAAGCTTTCGTCTCGCTATAGTAGGGTTATAAAAAGATTACCATTTTATAAAGATAAATTTTATCATTTAACAGATATACTTAATACTTATATTCTAAAAACTAGACAAAGTTACAATAACCTTCCAATCTATTTTTATCTAGGAAAAGCGTAGTTCCAATATTAATTTTAGTCCGGAAAAATAATGTCAAAACAAAAATGGTTAATTTCTTTAGTGTAATTATTGTAACACAAAAAATGATTTTGAAAATGGAAAGAACACAATGTGTAGACATAAGAAGATATTTTTGAAAATTAAATTAATATAAAGTAAACTCAATGAGTTATTATTAAAAAACTGTTAACATAATAAAAATAATATTAATATCTATAATCGGCATTAAAAAATAAACAAACTTCACTAATTAATAAAAATTACTTGATGCGTTGATGTCTTTTGTTCTTGATAATATTATGGGTGCAATATCCATACTGCCTATTATAGGAAATGTAACTGATAAATTTAGTTATTTATCTGTAGATATAAAAAAACTGTTTATAAAAATCTAGGCATTGTTTATATAATTTTAAAGATAATGTACGAATGAAAATATCGATGTAGTCTTGTTAGTTCCGAAGGACTGCCGTCACATCGTAAAGCATTATGAGTCTATCCGCCAATTTAGTACTACGAAATTATACGTAAAATTATAGTAATAGATGTCAATTTTAATAATACGTAATTTTCAGGTAATTTTATGTAATAGGTAATGGAAAATGGTGATGGCACTAACTCGTGAAAGCATACTTAATATTCATTGATATTTTCGTTCGTCTACTATTTAAAATTAGACTTAAATAACATATTAACAGCTTAATGGAAGAAATTGATGGCGCGTTCTTCGTAATGATCACGAAGGTCAAGGTATTGCGCGGTCTGTACTCAGATGAGTGTCCGAAAAATGTTTAAGCCAATTTTCCTCCGTGCTTCTTCTTCTTCTCTTTAATTAAATGGCGTTCGCGACACATAAATATTACGCATTTCGCCAATGTCAAGTGAAAATGTACTTATAACTAGTTACAGACAATTGTACGGTTAAACATGGAGTCTCTCAACACGTGTTTTTACAACAAGAACTCAGGGAAACTCCCTCCGCGTTTCGGAAGGAACGTTAAGCTGGTGGTCCCGGCTGCTGTCAAAATAATGTAGTCATTTCCAAAGAGGCTTTGTGTCTGGCAGGCCAGCCGTAAAAAAATAAATGCCAAATTTTATTTAGTATTGTCAATATCAAGACATAATGAGCCATCAACAGCTCTTATATAGTCCCCATCGAGGGACTCGAGCCTACCCCAGATTAGAGTGATTAGGCCTTAGTCAACCACACTGGCCAAGTGCGGGTTGGTCGACTTCACACACAACCTAAGAATTTATTCATAGATGTGTGCATGTTTCCTCGTGATGTTTTCCTTCGCCGTCAATTAATCGTACATATGAATTCACAAAATTTGAATTCATATGTACGATTAAGACGAATGATGAATCAACCCCAAATAAATTGGAAGCAAGGTAGGGAAAAGACTAAAAGTTAAGTATTATGTGTACTTAAAAAGGCAAGAATGTGATATATTAACAATTGAGCTCAGCAAATAGCAATAAAGTGAAGCATGCTCGTATTTGCCGCAGCGCAGGCTTACACTGTTTTCGTTTGTTTATCACTTAGGAAGCGAGATTGCGCAGCAGGCTTATGGAAATAAACCATCGGAATCCATTTAGGTGGATCCACAAAGCATCGCTAGTAGCGAATAATCTTTTCATGGCCAGTGGAGCGCGACGGTCGCCTCCTACGCGGGACTCGCCTAGTCTTGGAGCAGGCTCTTCGCAGGTTAACGACTTTACGTAATTAATGATTCAGCAATTCTGTAAACAATATATTATTGTGATGAAAAAATTACCGAAGACAAGCTTAAAGATGTTGTAAGTTTTTTGAGGGAATGTTAATAGTGCTAATTCATCGGCAATCGCCATGTATTCGTATTAGCAATTAGGGCGATGGAATTTCCGAACAGTTTTTATGTGCTAATTAGATGACTTAACAGTCCTGATGTAAGTCGAAACACTTTATAATTTACATGAAACATTCATCATAATAAATCCCTTTTTTAAAAAAATCCACAATTGTTCTTGGTAAAAGTTTGTATAAAAATATTTCAGGAAAAATATGTTTTTTCACGGTACTGCGAACATCATCAGATATGTTTTAACTCATGTAAAATAAAGCTTACAAAAATAAAGACATTCTACATTTGCTTGTAACTGCAGCAGTTTCTAGAAATTCGAAATAACTTCTGTTGGCTACAAAGGCATATTGCCTGGTAAGTCAGTTGAGTTACTTTTTAATAGCTGTCAAAAAATAATTCTTCCTCTGATTTTTAAGGCATTATTTATGAACTAATGACGTCATCTGTTCCTATAGTCAAGTGACTGATTATAAAATAAAAATAAAAATTTTGATACGCATAAAAGTAAGTTTTAGAGGTAATTTGAAATGATGGAGATTTTCTGGTATTTCCGTATTTGTCAACGGCGTCAACATTCTTAATTGAGTGAAAGTTTCTACTGTGGACTTAGTTTGTTGTAAAGAAGCAAAAAGTTTAAAAAATGTAACCCTATTAGGGAAAAAAATAAAAGAATGGAATCTGTTAAAATCGGGGGATTTACAAGGTAAAATCGACTCTTCCTATTGTTAAAGTCGGTTAAAATGTATAGGTAACGAATCGATTGACACCTTATTTATAAAAATCGGGTAAATAGTTTAGGCGCTAAGGAGGAACATACATAAATACTTAGAAACATACATACCTACATAAATACACTGCTAAAATTCATATGCTTTAGAAATATATGTAATATAAAATTAGTATATATAAACATTTTAAAGGACTAGACTGCAGCAGGATACTTATTTACATTGTTGTGGCTTTAGATTCTGATTTATCGCTGCGTCGTGTATCTTGGACTGGAGTTGACTGCAACATTCGCGATTGCCCGCGAAACTTCTATTGTCTTGAGAAATAAACTTGTCAGCTATGGATTATCCAATTGTATTAGTGGATTTATATATGTATAAATGTAAACGTATCTGTATATAATCTATAATATAAAAATGAATCGCAAAATGTGTTGGTAAGCGCATAACTCAACAACGTCTAGACCAATTTGGACAATTCTTTTTTTAAATTTTGTTTAAGTTCAAGGATGGTTTTTAAGGCGAGAAAAATTCGAATAATTTCTTTATGACAGGACGAAGTGTGTCGGGTCCGCTAGTTAATAAAAAGTAGATCTCTTATAGTTCTTTATTTGATTTGAATCCCTTACTTTACTGTAACTTTATTTTTACTGTAACTAAATAATTTACATAATTATTAAAATATTTCACTATCTAGTGAAATATTTTAAATGTAATTTGTATTTTTGGTATTGTAGATAGTCCAAGACATCTTAATTTTAATTAAAATATTTAGTAATGAATACCTTATATAACTCCGGGCAAAAATGTTTTGAAGGGGATCAGAGCCAAGCATTGCATCTTTTGTTACACTCAATTTACCCTGGATCCCAACTAATTCTTTCGAATCTATTGTTTCCAACTCGACAATTAGATTAGTTCGAGTAAGAAATAGAAACTAGAATAAAAATAAGGAAAACACATATTGATAATCGAATAGGTCAAAATAAAATTTAATAAAAAAGAAATACAAAAAAGTTATACCTACCTATAACAATTAAATCACAAAGTACTCTGATGCTTCAATTCCAATGGAAATCTTACGAAGATCTTTATAATAGTGTACTTAGAATAGATATGATCGTGATTACGACCCATTCGGTTCAAGTAGTAGCTTTAATTAGAATTTGTAAGAGATTGTCTGTTTTTAGATATCTAATCGATTTATCAGTTCCTACTTGCGCTCGCGGCTTTACGTAGTAGGTAAATGCTCCGGGAAGTTTATCGATCAAACGACTGACGAGTAAGTTTTTACTTTTACAACACTAAATAGATTTACAAATAGAAATGCCGATTTGTTTCTGATGCTACTGAGTAAATAACCTCCAAGATTATGTGTGTAAATATTGAAATTCTAATAATTACTTTCATGACTATATTCTGTAAAGTTAAGAGGAGGAGTTTGAGAATTTTAACTTGTAACCGATTTTGATTAAATTCCTTTAAAGTTTGAACACAAAATCTTGTTGTGGTTTCTAAGCAATGTGAAATGGCCAAAAATGGAACTACGACTGTCATGTCAAAATTATGTTTGATTGTCGATTTCTATTGAAATCGAGTGCAGTTGATTTTACCTTGCAAACCCTGATTTCAACCAATTTCATTCCATTCTTTTTTCCGTAATCGGGTTACAGTATTTTAGACTTTTTGCTTGTTCTAAATCAATATTGAATTGAGAAAATAATTTATAATTTATTATGCATAAGAAATTCGTGACATTAGCTATATAGTAAGTTCTTGAGGCAGCTAAAACATAGGAAAAAAGTTTAGTATTAAAAGTATATCTTTCTTTTTATTTCTTCTATAACTAAGATTCTGACACTGACCCGTATTGGCCACCAAAAATGAAGCTAGCTAGACAGGGCAAATGTTGCGCTGTAAAAGTAACAAGTGGAGCAAGCAAGTCACTTTATGGTACCCTCGAGACGGCAAGAGAAAACAGGAACGCCCTATAAAGAGATAGGAAGACGACATCCATCTTACCTTGGAACCCTATTGGACAAGGGTTGCAGAGGACAGAGGGCACTGGAGATAGTTGGAGGAAGTCTATGCCAAAAGGAACACCGAACTCTAGAGATATATTAACAACTGACAAAACAAAAAAGACAAAAAAACTAGCTTATGCCTGCGACTTTGTCCGCGTAGAATAGTTACTTCGGGCAGCATTTAAATTTTCTTATTATTTCTTCTAACCCAAGCGCCTTAGACCTACAAATTTTCATGGTTTTTACTTAAAAAATGACGGATTTCCATACAAACTTTAATACCCTATTTTAAGGATTGAATTTCCAAAAATCTTAAAATACATCTTTCTTAATTTGTAATTGAAAGGCCTGGTACATGGCCTTTCAGATTTTTATAGATTTTACTTTAAAAATGACGGATTTCCATACTAACTGTTTCACCCCCTTAGAGGGTGAATTTCCAAAAATCCTTTCTTAGTGCACCCCTCGACCTCATAAGGAACCTAAAGAACCGAACCTCTAGACCCAGTGGTTTGGGCTGTGCGTTGATATGTCAGTCAGTCAATCAGTCAGTCAGTATTCATTTTTATATATATATAGATAATAACAACGCTAAAAGTTCAGGACTAAATAGGCTATTAATATTAAACAATCTCCTTGCAAAATCTTAAAATCATTTTGTAAAACAGCAGTTTCATATGTAAGAACTTAATAGCTTTTTAGTTTATCAGCTTTATTTAAACGTAAGAGCTGTCATTGTCACCGTATAAGGTAATGAAAAATAATATCAAATTGTGTCAAACTGAGAGTATTATAAATTTAACGTTGTCATATCACGAGTGGGTTAGGTAATTTATTGAAAGGTGCGCATTGAAATCCCGTTTATTTGTGCGCACGCGCCGACGACGCGCGACGTTACAAATCATGCTTATCGGCCGGTCTAGACTTGGTCCATTGCCGCCGTTACCCTAAATTTACAAGGATCTAGATGCATATTTACTAAGCTTCCACTGAGCATCTTGCTACGATACTGGTTGAAATAATTTTGCTTAGAGGTGCTTAGTTAGGTAAAGTCCTGAAAGTTACGGACTATATTAAAGGTACGGTTCATATCCAGAATCGTGATTTTGTGACATTATCCTAATTAAATCGCATTAATATAATTTCCAATTGAAAGACATTCATAATTAAATGTAACAATAACAAAGCTCTTCACAAATGAGGTCAAATTAGTGTCGAAACCAGTTTGCGTTATCTGTAAGGCAATCGCTAATAACTAATAGAAAAGTTCAAAGTTCTATTAGACTATTAGGTGTGAACTCTAATTGGTACGGCATATCGACCGGCGATATCGGATTAGATAATCACGATGCAAATAGGAACAGAATTAATTAATGAGAATGCATTCGATTGGCCGTGGCGCGGACGGCGCGCACGCGTCGCCTCGTCCATTCGCCCGCAGTGGCGCGCGGACACGTCTTTACACACTGGCCACCTCTAATTGGCAATCGTGTAGGCTGATGTGCCTGTTTGCCTGCTAATCTGTACTTGATACGATCGTTAACGTAATCTCACCACGCGTTACACCTTCCGCAACTACGAATCAACAGCGCCTAACTCATTAATCACGTAATAATACATGTTTTAACATAGCAATTCCCAGATTACTTTTTGATGTACATGTAAAAGCTAGAGTTAAAATTCTCGAATCTTCGCTGGAATTTAATTGTAGGGAGTAGCACCTCCATATGACAAAACAAGCAGATATCACGCACTTCAAGGACGTTTCTGGAGGTAATAAGATTATAAATAAAACAACTTTTACGGATTTAACTCGCGTGTAATTAGATTTTACATGGTGTTATTATTGTCCGACGTTTCGTAACACTTATCAGCGTTCGTGGTCACGGGATGGTAATAAGATTTCCAGAATTCCACGGAGTAGGGGATAGAGTTAGATTTTGGCAACTCGTGATTGACATGCAGGTATTTTTTAAAAAGGTCAAGCAAATGATCCCATTTTACCTGATGATAGGCAGGAGTGGAGTCCTAATGCAATATTATAAACATCTATAAACTACGAAGATCACTTCTAATCTGGAGGGATGTATATTTGTTATAGAACTTCTGCTATGAAAACTAGATAACGCACATACTCACAAAAAAGTAAATATTCTTTTGTTGTTGCTACGAGTCATAACCAAGTTGTTATAAACATAACCATGACTCATACCAATGTTCGTATTGAACTCAATGATTTCTGGATATCAGGATCCCATCCCGTGAGTAGGCTGTGTTACTAACCTCTCCATCAAGACGGTAAATAGTGATCTGAAACACAAAATCAATATTCACTCTTATTAGAAAATAGATCAACAGCAATATTGCTTACAAGCCTTCGAAGCTGTTTCAATTACGGCCTACGTTGTAATTTTGTCGATATCTACAATCGAAGTGTATCTACATCTTTGAATTATATAAGAAGCTCACGATTATATCTTAATTCCAAACATTTCTATAGATAGTGCCAATGTGCAATGGTAAGGAATCTAAACGTTTAAGAAACGTGCACTTGTCTGACAGGGTTAGAGGTTAACGGTTGTGATTATTATCTTATTGGACAACTTTCTTATGAGCAAATGACACGATAATGACATTACGTTCAGATAACCCGAGCTATAAATTATTAGATTACAATTTTCAATGAATGCGTCACGAGAGATTTCATGTAGCCTTGACCTAGAAACTTAAAAAACTTAAATACATCCATATTTGGTTTAAATATTTTTCCATACAATAAGTTACATGTCTGATATCACAATTTATTTGAGAATTCTGCGGTTTACAAAGCTTAGCTTTAGGAATCAAATCCTACATTGAATGACGATTTCAAAGCTCATTTATCGAGTAGGCATTTCCCAGAAGAGTTTCCAATTAACAATCTAGCCCTCCATCTAATTAATGGAACTATTTCCGACAGCGGCATAGCGATTGTGGCATATATTTGTTCAGCGATCTATGACAAGCGTTATTCTACGGGCGTCTCCTATGCAATATTATGAAACATATGCAATACAAACGTTGTATTGTGTCGTTGGAACCTAGGACAGACAAATATAGTTCCAAAATTCTTACTGCGGAAACTATATGACTCATGAAGTCAGATACTACAATATACTTTGACATATTAGGTAGCTTTTTAAATAGCGAAATCTCATCCTATAGGTGCTTGTCCTGTCTTGAGTCCTTAGGCAGTGTACATAGGTCGGTGGCGAAAAATTCCACTGGATGATTACGGGGATATAGGTGAACTTAAGACAGTGCTTCCTTATCAACAGGCCTCTGTAGATACATACCAACTTATAACTTTGTATGGCGTCTGTAGATAGCGTAGGTATGCTGAGTAGATGCAGTAGCGGTATTGTTTTGTTGACCATTATTATTTGCAATATTTTCATTTGCCATAATTATTCTCTGTCATAAAATTCATTTGCAGTATCATCATTTAGAGTTCAACGCATAGCATAACAATTTATTAGCCGTAACTCTTATTTGCCATAAAACTGCCATTATAACAAATGTCATAATTATTAATTTCTATAAGTAAATATAATCTTACATAATTGACACTTGACAAAATATACATACCTATCTCATACATACTAAATGTTTGAGGTTGCATGTTTCTTTGTCTGTGGAGTTTTTTTTGTTTGTTAAGAAAACCTATATTAATTAGGTAAGATTTAAATTAACGCAGAATCAAACGGCGATTGCTTGTTTGCTTGCTGCATTTTGTCTTCCATGCTAAATACAAGCGATTGCATGCTGTATGCATACTTGTATTGCATGCTGTATGACTGCCTGCAGGATGCTTGCCGGGAGGTGTAGAGAGGCTGGCTCGGGGAGCCTGACGCCTCCCACTATAGAGAAAGTATATTCGTCGGAAAAAATATTTTTTGGTTAGGTTACACTTATGACCACGCGCAATTGCTTGTTTGCATGCTTGCTTTGCTGCATGTTTATCACGTAAAACTAAAATAGGTAAATTTTGTCCTGCTATTATTTGCACAATTTTGTCCATTTCTTCGTGTTTGTTTGAGGAGTGAAATTTGATTTTAAATAAATCTCTATAAGGTGCATTCATAAGATAATACCAAATACTATCTAACAGTATTTTGATCAATTTGCTTGTAAAGGTAGACGTATAAACCATGGCATTTTAAAATTCCTTAAAAGAACGGTAAGACACGCTTTTGTAATTAAAATAAATCTCTCGGCCAACACATTTACGAAGTCTTTAGCGGCATGTTAAAGTAATTAACAAAGTATTCTACTTTGAAATATTAATCTGTCGATTAATCCATTAATTGTTTTGTTTGTGCTGAAATTTAATTAGGGCAAATGAAAGAGTCCATTTTGTATAAATTGTCTACATAAGGCTTTTGTTTTAAATTATGCGACTGTTACACAATGTCCTATTATTTTATTTTTGTCACTGTATTTTAAGATGCGCAATCCAGATTTTGAAAGAAGACGAACTTAATCTCAGTTAAATTTACGTCATTAAATTTTAAGACGTGTTTGTGTGAAAGACGAATGCGTTTTTTCGATCAACGTTTGTGCATTAAGAGATTTATATCATTGTCTCATCAAATCTTTGAAGTTTGCAATTCTAAGATCCGAGCGAAATATTTTTACAAATATTTGACGTCCAGTTAAGACGAAATTATATACTTATTTTGGAATTAATTTTGCATTAAGTAAGGCGCTATTTTTTATTAAATTAGTTAATACACTGAAAAAAAAATATACTGCAAAAATAATTCCAAAATACCTAGTGTAGCATCTTAACTGTACGTCTCGGGTCTTAGAAGTGCAAACCTCGTTTTTATGATTACATTGTTTCATCAAGAAACAATGTAATTATAAAAACATAAGTACTAAGCACTGACAAATTTCGACGGCGAAAGAAATGCCCAGTAGCGTAGTTGTTGACGCAGCCGCCCGGATAGTGAAAGATGCTGGGTACGAGTCCCGCCCTGGACAGTAGTATTCTAATTTTAAGGTAAACTATGATTGAAAATAATAATTGATTATGAAAATGAAAAGGTAGATATTGAACATTGAATCAACGAAAATTTTAGTGAAATTTTAGCACCTACTTTTTATGATAAAGTGTTAATTATTATAATTCTAAGCTTTATTATTATCATAATGAAGCAAGTGCCATATATGTGCTAGGAGTTCAGAGTCGGGAGCTGGAGGCTGGTGACCTCGTGGCCGGGTGACCGCGCCGACGACCCACATCCGACCGGTGCTCGCTATTGTCTTGATACTGCACAAAGTGATTAGCCACTTATTTCACAAATTGAGACTAACTAGCTGGTATATAAATCTTATTAGAATAAGCTCTCTTATTTGCTATAGGTATGCGAATAAGATTTATGCCAATAGGTAGTCGTGAGATAGTCTTTAATACTGAATTATTGTGAGTAAAAGCAGTGTAAGATCCTCTTGGAACTAATGATTTTAACGATCGATAATGCGCCTGCGTAGTCCAATGGTTTGCTGGAACTAAATTCAGGGGTCCTAGGTTCAATTCTCATAGTATTTAAGGACCGCCTGAATTACTACCACCATCTCACGCTTCGACACAGACGCCCTAAGGACGCTAGGCGGTCGAGAGACTCCCCACGGGGGAGATGCTTGGTCGCCCAGTAATCCCCTAGGAACGTTCGACCTACAGGCTTGAGGACCCCCCAAGGTCTTCGCCTTCTTAAAATCAGAGACAATCTGTAATAGAATTAAAAAAAAAACATCATCTTATCAAAGTCTGTTGCCATAAAGTGTTAACAGCATTATTACGTATACTTATTGTTTTAAACTTACGTGGCCACTATCAATTAAATGTGAGAAAACGGGATAGTACCTATAAAACAAAGTCGCTTTTCCTGTATTTATACTTAGAACTTTTATGATACGCAACGGATTTCAATGCGGTTTTCATCAATAGATAGAGTGATTCAAGATAAGGTTTAGTCAGAAGATTAATTCTTTAAGGTTAAAGTACTAACTCTAAGTGCTATCTGTGCGAGGCCGGGGCGAGTCACTAGTCTATAATAAACCAATTTATCATTGTACTCTGTTATTCAATAATTTCAGTATATGTAAAACTAGTACCTAACAACTAAACAAGATAATATTAATAGACCTATGTGTGAAATTTCTTCCATTAAAAAATTATAAGTTTAAATTAAAAAATCGGGAGTTGTCTCCCCTTGACTTTCTCGTATACCGGAAACGACTCAAAAGTTGATAGAAACATTATATTTTGATGTCATACAAGCATGTTAAATTTTGGTCACCCATATCTGAGTACCGATCGCGCCCTTGGTTGCTTAACTTTCGTTATCGACGACTCAAAAGTTGATAGAAAAATTATCGTGCTAACGCACAGACACACACACACACAGACATAATTCCAAAAACTGTATTTTTGGACTCGGGAGGTCCAAAACGTGTATATCCGTCAAAATTTCGAGGTCGAATTTTTTGACGATTATAAGACTTCCTCTATACTACGTATACGAGAAAGTAAAAATCCAATTGTAAGATAGTTAAGCTTTAATTTAATCTCAAATCTTGGTCAACTTTTTTAAAAAATCTATTATTATCACAATATTGTTATTCCAATGGTATTTACTTATGTGTATATAAAAGTAGTGTGATGTGAAACGAGGGTGGGTAGTTGTTATTGAAAGATAAATTCATTGTAATCATTTTTTATTTTCCGTGTTTAAGAGGTAACAGAAAGGAACGCAATACGGCAATTGGCTTATTACAGCCTCATCAAATACATAAGTACTATTTCATAATTTATATTAGGTATAATAATAGCGTCTTGTGACTAACTGCTATAAACTTTCTGAGAAATATATTAATGTCTTTTTATAATTAAGGCACTTTGTACATGGCTTAGGATACAAAATATAAGATATTTAATAAGTGTATGACACTCGGCAAATGCCACATGACTAGTGAAGTTGCGGTAAGCGCAACTAATAACACCTAAAACTAAGTCTTATTTCTAAGTATCAACTTATCATCTAATGTCCGAAAATTTACATTGGCCCCTATCAATACTGAAAATACTATTTACTGTAAAGTATGCACATACTTTTTAAACATTTACAAAAATAATTTAAAATTAAATTATTAGGAATTATATCATCGAAAGCGAGTGTTATGGGGTATATTTACATCTAGAATACGAGATCGTGGATCCTATGGAACTCAGTCTTTTCAATAGGCGTGGACAGTGGCTTGTGGGGGTAGAGTCTGGTGTCCGTGCGTGGGCGGTAGACCCTCAGGTCGGTACTCAAACGGACTACTTCCGGGAGTGCCGCAACCGCCTTCCAAATGTTTGCTTAGTAGAGACATGCGAGAGAACGTTTTTCCGCAGCCTGTGCACGAGTACTTCTTGACATCAGAATGAGTCTGTAGATGCGCTCTCAAGTTGGACCTGTCAGCAAAGGCACGCCGACAGTGATGGCAAGAGAACGGCTTTTCTCCAGTGTGAGTACGGATGTGACCCTGAAGAAGCCACGGCCTCGAGAAGGCTTTACCGCACAAGTGGCATTTACACGGTAGAGTATGAGTGCGGATGTGCATTTTCAGTGCACCCAGCGAAGTGTACACTTTTGCACAGTATTTGCAGCTGAATGACTTTCTGGCGAGGCTACCCTCGGCGGCAGCGCAGTGATACTGCTGATGCTTCGATAGACCGGAGTAGGTGGAGTAAGATTTCGCGCAGTCAGGACACTGATAACGAGGGCGTCTGGGTGCTGAGACTGATACGCCAGAATCCGAAGATACTGAGCCTGGCGAACGTAGGTCTTCTGGGCACGGAGGTGGTGAGCATGAGGATGGTGGCGATGCGGGAGAGTAACGAGAATAAAGTTGAGCGTGCGTCGGAGGAGATAATGCTGGTGCGGCGGGGTATAATTCTTCGATGGGATAAGGCGCGTAGAGCGTCGGCAAATACGCGTATTGTGGTGTTGGGCGGGCGAGCTCGGCAGGGGCTGGCTCTAGGCGTGCTCTACAGGCAGCCAGGTATTCGAGTTGGTGTTGAGACCATTCACGGGGCTCAACTTTCACGGCGGTAGCAGCGACTGGTGATGAAGCTTTACTTGGGTAATTGCCAGTTTTAGATAAATCTTCTGGTTTTGTGCTCAGATTTTCTGGTTCATCATTTTCGTTATCATCTGGGAACAAAAGAGAGGCGAAATTAGCATTTAATAACTCGACACCGATTTTCAACTAAAATTATGCTGATTGAAATTATGATGATTCAAGCATATATATTATTTTAATATATCCGTAATTTAAAGGTGGGTATTATTTAAGAGTAGAGTGTTTATGTATTTCTGGCAAACTAATTTATATTTTTAGTTAAATCTCACGTAATAATTTTTAAGATCCTTGCTAAAAGTATTAATTTGAAGAGGGTGTAATACTTACAATGATAATCATGGTAAAGACGCGTGGAAAGGTGGGCGGGATGCGGCGGTGTGGTGGGCGGCGTCGCCGGCCGCTCCTCCCGCACCAGCACCGGCCGCTTCTTCAGCGGGCAATGCGCATAATTCTTCGTCACGAAACGAGAAGATTGCGTTTCCTCCACAAGCATCTTGCACTGATTTCACAAACACTTAGAAAGTTCAATAGTCTTTAACGTCTTTAAATCGTATCACAACAATATCACTAAAGGAGCAGTCCAAACATCGCAAGTTGCGCCGGAGTCGTAGTATGACAGTCGGGACGCGACAAACGTATACGCATGCACTGTTCGGCGTTCCGAGTCGGAGTGGTGCGGCGAGGGAAGCGCGTTGCTTATAAGGCTCCCCGTCGTAGCGGGCCAGGTGGCAGCGGGTAGGCCGCGCACGTGCGCCGTACCCAATCGGCGGCGGGCGCGGGGCGTCGGCCAATGACGGCGCGGCGGCGGCGCGGGGCGGCGGCGGCACCTGCGCCTCCGCACCCGGCTCTGCAGCCTCTCAGTGCGATATGCCCAGCTTCAGCACCGCACCGGTCGGCACTGTCTGAGCCAGCGAAACGATTTTTTGCACAATCTTGGGGTTAAGCACCTTTGAACTGAGCCATTTCGTCTTTTTGAAACGGTCTTGTACTTTGTTCACTGGACTTATTGTGTGCCAAAGTCGATCAAGACATGCAGCTGGCAATGATTTTTGTTCGTAAATAAGAGCATTCAAAGGTTTTATACCTACCTTAAGAATTGAAATTACTTTAGGCAACTACTTACCTACCTCTAATTATTTTATAAGGATTCATTATGATTCAGTCTTAAATTCAAATGAGAGTAGATAACAAGTAAACAATGACCGATCTCCATATAGGTAAAGAGCTATCTTTAACCGAAATAATAGAGCACATTCATCGACCTACTTTTTTATATGGAACCTATGGAGATATGTAACAATATTTATATAAAACATGATGACACACCGCATCCATCAATGGTCAGTGTATCATACATATCACTGACTGAAAGGTCAATTGAAACTAAGTTCCTACAAAGCAAAGTTATATTGCCTTTGATAATACCATATTTCCAGTAGTACAGGATATAGGTAAATCATGTTCATAAATATAATCTCCTTATGTACACAATATATTTGATACCTATTATAGGATATAATATACTATTTTAATAAATTAAACTTTTAAATATAGGTAGTTATATTTTAAATAATATACATTGTGATTGTTTATTAGAAATTGATCAAACAATCAGATAATGATTGGCAAGTATGTGTATTCTGATAAATGCATAAAATTGATTAATAATAGATAAATATGTAAATTTTAAGAATATGACATGAATGAACTATTATCTATTATAGTTAAATAAGATAATTTCCACTGGAAACGTTGCAATTTGTAGATAACTTTTATGTGTCATGATTGAACATACAAGATAATTTACATTATTAGACGACGTAGCTTGACATGCAAGTGCAAGCCAGCTCAGCAAATAAATTGACATTGGGTTCGACATTGAGGAACCGCGTATTATGAATAACATGCAAATCTTAAGTATTATAAAATACACATAGTCGGTTAAGGTGAAAAATGTAACGTTTTACATTCCTATTGAAATACAAATGGCGGTCACTACAGGAATATTCATTACTCAGATTTGTCCACAAAGGGTGTTACAACGTATTGTAAGAATAATAATTTAGGACTTCACGTAACCGGAAATGTTGAGAACTCGTTTGGTGTCACAAAGAGATTTGCTTGTGTGTATCAACTAAACAAGATAGGTGCGCAACCCCTTCCCAACGCGGAAATGTAACGTTCACAAGGGCTTTGTTGTATTTTATGCGACCAGTGCTAATTCCCACAGGTCAGGCTGTTCTCGAATAAAGGGATTTCTCACAAGAACTAGTTACTTTAAAAGTTTCTGCAAACTTATTATTAAATTATTCAATGTTAGGTTGCGGGCTACTCGTAGTACAGCAAAATGTTGAGGAAAATACATAGAGCTCCAACTGGCGCCTTCTTTCCTTCTTGACTTCAATGAAGTCAACGCCTAATCAAATTAAGTGCTGTAACACAACACCAAAACTAATTCGTGCATAATTGCTTGAATTATTCATAGCATGCATCATCGACGACATGTAGATGAGCCTTGTAAAATGCCTTCTCAGCAAGTTCAACGGTCATATTTCTCATCCGCATCACGATGACAAGGATTGCAAGCTATGAAATTTAAGTCGTGACTCAGCCCGTAAATGTGTCAAGGGATTGACGTGGAATGGACATCACTGTATGATTATAAACATGACTGTGACTAATAGCAGGAATCGATAGTCACTAATAGAGATCAAATACATCGTTTCATTTTGTTCCTTCATCCTCTATTGCTATCACACTGCTGGTCGACAGCAGCAATTCTTATTCATAACGAATACAATTTTTGTACCAATAAAATGTGCTGTCTTTTAGTTATGGGTAGAGGCATTACTACTAGCAGAATTTGTAAATTTATATTGTCTAGGTTCAACAACAGAGATTCACATCATATTTCTGTTTTAATAACCAAGCAGAAAGGACTTTTGTTTACTTACATTTAGAAAAGTCAGCCTTTTTAAATAAGAAATTGTCTGTATCATCTATTCTGTGATAAATTCCGTGACTCATACCTACTCGAGACGATTAATGAGTACCCAAAATAAACAAATTGTCAGTCATTACCTAATTAGCCCTCCTGTGAATGAATTGTATATCTCATTTCATTAAACGCCTGGGAAACGTAAACAAATCGTTCCAGCCGGTCAACAGTAAACAACACAATATAAATCGCTCGATTGAATGGAAAATATAGGTATCAACCTAATTAATGTGTAAAACAAAAACATATTCATTGAGTCTGTACTTATTTATCTCTTAAAAGTAAGTATATAGATTGTTTGTTTACTAGAAGTTTGTCTTGTGTCAATATAATTTCCTGTATATAAGAATAAAAGATTTATTTTTCGTACTGATTACTTAATTAAGAAATTACTGTTTGCTATTTCTATTTATTATGAACTTATTGTGCTCGTTTTTTGAAATAATTATTTCACAAAAAGTGTAAACACCAACTAAGTACCTACGTATGTAATTTGTTTACATAAAGTGTAGTTTTTAAAATAAGAACATTGTAAAACAAGTGGGTTGTGATAAAATGAATTATCATTCAGTAAAATATCAGATTAAGTGTCATCTGCTCATCTATTACGGGCGTTTACTGTGCGGGGTGACAGAGCGGGGCGGGGCGGGGTGCGAGCGGCTGCGTCGGCCAGGTGGTAGGTCGCGGGGCGCGTGCGTAACGGTCGCGGCACGAGCTGCGCCGGCGCAGCGCGCAGGGGACGTGCGCTATGGCGGAAATAGCGATGGACAGGGGCGCTGGGCAGGTGGTGCGATATGCCAGGTCTCAATGTCGCACAATTGGCGGTTAATTTCATGCATATATTACATGCGCGTACTAAGCAGAACTGCATTATTTAGCATAACAAACACGTCTTGGTTTACATTTAGATATTGTACACGATTAGATACTTTAAAAAAATACACACAATAACACAATGTCGGTTATTATTGTACGCTGAAAAAAGAAAGACTTACTTTTTGGTAGTACAACATAATAATTTAATGATTAGGTCAGTTTCCTTTAAATTCAAACCAGTCTTAGTATGTATGTATGTAATACTATGTATCCGAGTTTCTATAAGTAAGTATATAAACATAATCGAAAGTATTTATATTTTAAAAAAATGCTAATATCCCATACATTTCAGCCCATCTTATTAGGTAGGTAATACATAAATACATACGTAGGTAATATAAGATATTATGGCCTAACCACAGATTAGGTAGTAATCAAATTGTCACAATTTGATTACTACCTAATCTTGTGGCATTGAAGTCATGGCACACCTGAGCTCACCTACCATTGTTGTTGTGTGTGTATTACTATCATTGTCTGCCATACCTAATACGTGTACGATTTACAATGCGTAGGCACCCACGAGTGTAGACCGGCTCTGCATTGTGTTGAATCAGTGCACAGCTATGCCGGCAGCTGGCTGCTCGTGCAGAATCACATGTCTGTACCCGTCACATCTGCACGGAACCATCGTCACCCTCCTAAAAAGTCCCAAACGACTTTGCCACAACGGAACCACCGCCGAACAAACGGCCACACACACATACGACCTTTCCGAAACGCTAAACTCGCGTAGGGTCTCCCCCATTCATTGTTTCGTGTACTGAAAAGAAAAAGGTCGTAATTGACAGTCCTGAATGTGAGCTGGGTCGTCGTTTTGTAAAGGGAAACTTTCACGATTTCGTTACTCGATTGAGTTGAAACCATTCTGAAAACACCTTTAGCCCTTTTACAATATGGTCTTAAATCATGAGTTGCGCAATCGCAGTTCGGAATAAGGTCGAACTTTGACCGAATTGTAATGGAATTGTGACGTTTTAGAACTACGGTATTTAAGTCTGCAGGTAGGTGAAGTTTAATTTTAAATAATGGCATTGCTGTAGAATTTTCTATATAAAGCACACAGGGCCATTCAACGCTTTTATAAACACTTTTAATACAGATGGATTGGGGCTTATACAGGTTGTTTCTGTTTTGATATTATAATCTTTCGACATTTTTGTATCAATTTCAGCGTCTTGTAATCTCGTAGATTTTTAGTTATTAGATAATGGTTATTTGACTTTGGGGTTACTTGAAGTAGTGGTATTAAATTCTATAATATTAACAATAGGTAACTTAAGTAAATACTCCCCATTAAATATTCCGTTTCTTCGTTCGAAAATATTTATATTTACTTTAAAGAATATTAATACGTTGAAAATTCTACCTAAGTTGAATTAATTTGATAAGATGAGAATTATTTTTTTAGGTACACTGCTAAACAACTTGCAAACTTTTCCAAGCCGAACTAGTAAATAAACAACTTATCGAAAATGACTATTCTTATCAATTATATAAGCACTTACAAATTATATGTCTAACATTACATTCACTACATAAAATTATACCAAATAAAATAGAAACCGAAAAACAAGAAAAAATCTTAAAGTTATCAACAATTGCTGAGACGAGACCAACCGCTAGCGAAAAGGTTTTATTTTCTATTTAATTTAGAATAATTTTCAAACAATTATATTGGCTATTTTGTAACAACCTGTATAGCTAGAGGGTAACAGCTGAGATTTCGGCACACGCTACAGAGCGGCCGCGGCCGGTGCGTCGCCCACCTTTCACCCCTCGCCATAGCGCACCACATATGCGACACTCCTATAATGTCCCCAAAACAATGTCTATATATAGCAATAAACACAAAGCTGGTAGAAATTTCCGCTGACTTGAACCACTAACTAAGGTATATTTAAAAATCTTTGAAAACTGGAAAGTTATTGTCCCTAAATCTCACTTGATAGGTACAGACAGCATCAAAAGTAGATTAACAGTTTGCTACCATGGCATACCAACGCCAGCTCTTGAGCAGTAGTAATATATAGTTACATACTACCATTATGTATGAATTATTAATATCTATGACAGCGTCTTTATTTTTCCTGCCCTACTCCCAACTTATTTAGGGGCGGTGCAGTATGTCTTGATATCGAGAATAATGCTAAAGGTAGAAAAAAATAGCTGAAAAAATCGACTTATCCCAGGCGGGAATCGAACCCAGCATCTTCCGCAATCCGGGCGGCTGGGTTAACCACTACGCCACCAGGACTGCTTTCGCTGTCGGAAATTGTCAGTGCTTGGTGCGTATGTTTTTATGGTAAACATTGTTTCATCAAAGCTTTGAAATTTTTTTCAGTGACTTTTTTCTAGTTTTAAAACTATTTACGCGTTTGTAAACGCAAAAATATTCCATAATGCGAAATGGTTTAGCATAAGTTCTTTACGGCTGGCCAGACGGCCACCACCGACGGCCTGACACCAACTCTATGCAGCCAGGACCAGATTAACGTGCATGCCGATGCACGGAGGAAAATAAATTTGTGGTTCCGGATTAAGATACATAGGTACATAGATTCGCCTCTTTTTCATAGTAAAAAGAGACGATACTCTTCCGAGCTGATAAGTGTGCTACGCCCTTTATCGAGTTTGTTTGTTACCGTACGACCACGGTAACCAATCGATAAATAATACTAAACGTATTGTACTGTAATATTAATTTATACACCGTGTTCCTGAGGATATACATTAACTTTGAATAATACTTATAGCTCTTGTTAAACATATCGTACCAAGGAAGTAGTAGTTTAAACAGCATAGTTTTTAAGTTATTGGTAATTTTAATTTTAAAAAAATAATTGTGTAGTGTAGTGTAGTGAGAAAGAGTCTTTATCTGTGAGATGTTGCCACTTTGTGCAACCAAAACTATCAAACTGAATTTCAAGATAAGAACGCCAAGAAAAGTTTCGAACTCAGAGTTTCAAATGCGACGTTGCTAGCTCACGTAAAATATCAGATAAATTACATCTAAGCCTTTAGTTTGTATGAAAATAAAAAATGTTAAAGAAATTGGAATTTATAAAAGTGTCCATAGTATAAAATTATCAATTTAATAGTCAGAACAAAATGCCGAAGTTAACGTATAACCTCAGGAACACGGTAAATAACGCTAATAAATAATAAACGTAATAATAAACGTAAATAAATTTATTATGCTTTTTTTGCATAATAAATGATAAATTATTTTCATAGTTAAGTAAAGCAATATTGATTTAAAACTAGCAAAAAGTGTAAAACACTGTAACCCGATTAAGGGAAAAAGAATGGAATGAAATTGGTTAAAATCGGGGTTTGCAAGGTAAAATCAACTGCACTCGATTAACGACTCGACTACGAAAAAAAGAAAGTCAGGATTTATAAGGTAAAAACGACTCCTTCTATTGTTAAAGTCAGTTAAAATGTAGCCTATGTTACCTGGACCATCATAACGAATCGATTGGCCTTTTTCATTAAAAACGTATGAATAGTTTAGGCGCTTACGGAGGAACACATACATACATACATAGACCGATAAAATCATAACCCTTCCTTTTGGCTTCGCCGTAGTCGGGTAAAAATGAACAACTTTCCTACTTATTACGTAACTTTCACTTTCAGATGTTGAACTGAGCCAAAAAATATAACGTAATTCGTACAAAATTTTCAATATACCTACTGGGTGTAAAAGACATGAACAGTCAAACGAGAACCATGTATTCTATACATCAAAATAAGACATATTTCAAAAAAAATATTGCTAGAAATGATTTTTATTTTTTGGTGTTAAAAAAATTGCAAATTGTACCGCGCAATGTAAAGGGCTCAACTCGCACGCAACTCGCAAAACCGCGATAATTTTGTCAGACGGCGGCGGCCCCGTTCGTTAGTGACCTTGCGCATCGAGTGAGCTACATTGAACGCTAACGTTTTGAAGCCATTTTTTGTTATGAAATACTTAAAAAAATTATAATGTTTCTTTGGACAATAATTAAGAAATAACGTAAAGAATACGCTTTCATAAAAAAATTAAAACAAAATTATGACTTTGACCTTCAATAAAATCGTAACTATCAATTTCACAGGTATAGTCTAAAGGAAGAAAAATGTTATCATGGTGAGCAGAATACATGGTTCTCGTTTGACTGTTCACGTCTTTTACACCCTGTATTTTATATATAGAGTTTCCTTGTGTCTAAAATACAATATTAATATGTACTGATATTTATTTCAATCTTTATTTAGCTCATTCAAAACTTTCATATATATGTACTTCTATAGGTATTAATATTGAAAAGAGGAGAGATTTGTATGTTTGTAACGAATAAACTCAAAAACTACCAAACCAATTTTGATGAAAACTAGTACAAATATAGATTAGATGCTAGGAATCTATATATGCTGCCTTTAATCTCCTAGAAGATAGATTTGTATGCTTCCGACGCATAAACTAAAAAACTACTGGACTGATTTTGATGAAAATTGGTACAAATATAGAATAGATGTTAGAAAATTACATAGGCTACCTTTCATCACTTAATTCATGCCCACACAAGACACACATCAAAATTATTTATAATATTATATTTTAACAAATTATTCATATATTTCTTATCAAGTGCCTTAATTCTAAGTTTCATGGTTTTATGTTCACAAATGACGACCTTCCATTGAAATTTTCATCCCTTATTTCAATCACTTCAAGCCTTTTTTTCGCAATAAAAGGTAGCATATGTCCTTTCCGAACGCCTAATTAATAGATATTTGTACCCAATTTTATTAAAAAAGGTCCATTTATTTTTGAGTTTATTCGTTACAAACTTAAAAATCATTTATAAACAAAAATTTTCCACCCGTGTGAAGCCGGGACGTGCCGCTAGTATTCTATAAGTAAGGAAGAAGAGACTAATAATTTTATTTATTTAATGAATCAGTTAGCATAATAAGTATTTTGTAATTGTATAAAATGGTATGTATGTACTCTCGTATTACATAATGGAGACAGGTCAAATCAAATTAATTTGATAGTCAACACCCGCAAAACAGTAGGTAGGTAGACTGGTGTTGCAATAAATGCACCGCTTATAAAATTGTGTGCAGACAATTAGAGCTGTAATTGATATGTAATACATTCCTAGAGGCACGTTATGACATAATTAGTGATACGTTAACCTTAAGTAAACTTTGATATTAATTAAGACACTACAACGTAGGTATCCCGTTACCGTCTGGCATGTGCAGGGCTGTGTATGCAAGTTTCAACTTGTTTATACAGCTACGGAAGTATACCTACGTGTATTATTAAGTGAAACTCAAGAATTTTGTATTTTAAACTAAGTTATTTTATACAAATTAGAATAAAATTTCATGAAGTCAACTTGCCGCATATTGTAAACTAGCTTTTGCTCGCGACTCCGTCCCCGTAGAATTTTTTTTTGGTATTATTTTTTACTAACTCATATTTCCAACATACGATAGTAAACATAAATAGATTTGTCGGACTTTCATTCCGTTTTATCCCCTATTTGAAAACCCTAAGTGTGAGATTTCTAGAAATCTTAAAATATCTTTCTTTATTTTTAACTGAAAGTTCATATACTTACCAATTTTTATTTATTTTACTACAAAAATGACGGATTTCCATACTAACTTTTTTCCTCTATTTTGCCCCCTTAGGGATTGAATTTCAGCTATCAGTCAGTCAGTCAGTCAGGACTTTGCCTTTTTTATTTATAGATAATAATAATCGCTTTCAGCCGCTCACAATCAATACTAATAGTTGAAACACTATCATGATCTAAGTTTCTCTAGAAAATTTATCAACTCATCATTTGTTCGTTTTGTTCGTTTTCTTTCTTTCATTTGCGTATTGCCAACTTTATTTGGGGTTGGCGTAATAAGTACATTTTCCTCTTACATACATTTCGCTAGACGTCATCTCAGCATTAACTCATAAAAATTTTGTTCGGTCCAATTCATAAGTTTTTACACTAATGATAGTTCACATTCAATGAACATTGCAAGTATACAGTGTTACGACTTTCTACATTGTGAGTTGGCAGAAATCACTTATTTCCACTTGCTGCGATCTTATCATACTTATTTATTTTGTTCCATCTACTCTCATTTTATTAAAGTTCTTACACATACTTGCGAAATGTACTGAAAGGATATAAGATTTGGCAAGGATATACGTTTATTGGCCAAATAGAAACCATTTTAACAAAGGGCCACCTTTCTTAAAATGTTTTCTATTTGGCCAATAAACGTTCGCATTAGTCAGTTCCAATTCGTATATCCTATATATACTATATTTTGAAATTTTATTCCATAAGACAAAAAATATTAAGTATTCCTTGTTAATTATAATATTTAGGGTCGGCAATTACACATAGAAAATAATGCCAGACAAATGACCACCTCTAGTAGCATGAAAGATGCGAACCCTTTTCAACGCAACCCTTGCGAACATTTCCAGCTTTATCTCAGTGACTGTGTCTCGAATATTTTGTTTTAATTACTGAAAGTTCGTTGGCCTAATTAACATAGACACGATGCCATACTGCTCAATTTTTTTCACTAAAGGAGCTATGGTTAGCCCCGAAGGTAAGTGATTTCTGCTAAAAATTGGCCGCAATTTTCTTAGAGTTTCCGCAATACATGATTAGGTTGAGTAAAAGGGTTTAATTATTAAAACACGTTGTTCCGTCGTAAAACGCTCCATAACAAATTTGCCGTATCTACACAAACTAATTTTCATGCAACAATTGTCATATTTGCGGCCAAAACAAAATGGCGGCAAAAAAAGTTTCATACCTCTAAGTTGGCCACCCTGTACAACAACACAATACAATACATAGGTACATAGTTAATTAATCGACAACATTGTAGAGTTTTAGCACAAGTTTATGTAATGAAATACAAACACAGTTGTATTGCTAACTAACTAATTATCTCTGGTTGATTATATCGATAGTTTTCTCCACATAAATTAAATGGTAGTTTCAATAACAAAGGGACCCACGGGTCTTATGACTCACATAATCCGGTATTAACAGAGTTAGTACTAGTAGGACAGACTGCTGGTTGACACGTTTCGTTCTCAGACTATCGAGATTATGTTTGTTTGCCCACTTAATCTCAAGTGTGCACTCATTATCACGATGCCAATTGCTTCCAAGTATTTTTCTGGTCGATAAACCTAATGAATTAATAATAATATTGGTAGTCATAAATTTCAAAGTAGAAGAAAAAAATTTGAGGTCGTCTTCTATTATTTTAATTTCAAGTAATTAATAAACATAATACTTTTCCATTATTTTATGGAGTTAAGATCTGATTTGTGCAGGTTATGAATTAGTAATTTACTAATTAAATAATGTAATTTTTATTTTGTTAACATTTTTATTCTAAAAACTCTAATCAGTAGTTCGTAAAGGCTTAGTTACATCCGATGTCATCTTAATGTACCCATATTTCAGAAGATAAACTGTTCTTCTTTTACGAAAAAATGATGGAAGTTCTACTTTGATTATATTTTAAAGTGTTTTTGTTAGTTCAGTTTGATTCGATACATCACAGATCCAGGGAAACGAGTACCGTTCGTTTCCCACATTCGATTTTTTTCGTAAATCTCACCGTTATAGAGATTTTTTGCATTTCTCAGTGAAGGAATGTATTTATAGTGTTGCAGGGAAGGGGATGAAGACCTGGGGTCGGTGCGAGGGCAGCTGCGGTGCGCAGGACCGCACAGCTAGTTCATCGGTCGGGATTAACACAACCGTAAATGACGGGTAACGGTTCCGTTATTATTTTTTATCCACACCCGTACTTTGATACAATTATACGTTCATTCAATTACATTAGCCTCCCTATATAAAAACTATATAAATTACGAACACCTGTTTGAGATTTTTGATGCAATTTTCAAATCTGAATCCATCATATATATTGTACTTAATTTTGTCTAAGGTTTTACTTAAAACAGATTCATTTGGATCAGAAATTTAAAAACAGCTGTTTCTTGCAATGCTTTAAGTTAAGCCCCTATGCACCAAGACTTTAAGTTTGTATATTTTATAGTGACGTAATTATTTATTTTACCATTATTATTTACGTTGAAATCCGGGTTATCAGAAAAAAAGGAGGTCGAGGTGCGGAGCGTAGCGGAACCCTCGCAGGTTTTCTTTCTTTGTGTATCTTCTAAAATCATTTAAAAAGAAGTCAAACGTTCCTAGGATTTTCGCGAAAATACGATTTATCACATCACTCTGCGACATATACATGCCATATTTGTCCATCGGTATTGAATCCAGAAATCCCGAGTTCGATCCCCACAGGAGGACAAATTGTCGATCTTTTTGTTTGGTGGTAGAGCTTGTTTTAGTTTGCCTAGCATAATCTTAGCAAAGTCTGTTGTCACAACAACAATGTTCTTAGCATAAGACATGCAGTCCTTCATTAATAATAATCATATATTTCTACGCTCACACCAATTATCTAGCCCAAATTAAGTATCATTAAAAACTAGTGTTATGGATACTAGATAACGGACAAATACCTACATAATAATCTAGATATTTTATAAATAAAATTGATCATTGATCCAAGAACCCGTAACCAGTCCCACCTTTGGCCTCAATATCCATTACCACTATGCGAGATTAAAACCAAGAGTATCAAGGTCCAATATATAAAAAGATGTCATCCTAGACTAGATGAATAGTATGAAGATTGATAGATAATATAGAATGTAAAATTGTTTTTATTATTTTGTGCAAATTCCTATAGTTTTCATAAAAATTATGCAAAAAGAACGTTAATAGAACATCAGATTCTAAAATGTTATCCGGCACAGACCGGAAAAAGATATTTGCATATTGAAAACAGCTTGCTGAGCACGTGTCTAAGGGAGGTACTACGTCTTTTCGTTACTCTTTATTGAAAGCGTTATAAATTGTAATAAGTTTCATTTTCATTGTACGGCCACCGCTAGGTATCAAATAATGTGTAATTACTTAGAGCAAACGGCGTACACACCCGTTCCGGGACACCTTTTCATTTAATCAAAACTTGTTTGCACACCCAACAGACGGTGTTTTGTTCGCGGAGGGCGACCAGAGCTAAAGCAGCGCTGTATTGCACCCGAACACCGGTTTGTTTCGTCGCCATCTTTTGATAGATTCTTTTTTATGTGCATTGAAATTTATTAAAAGCGCAGTGAGGGTGCGCGTGCGCGACAACTGCCGAGATTGTTGCACCTGGCCCACACGCGGACTTGCAGCCACTACGAGATCTTGCGCTCTGCCGTTTTTATTACGGATATACACTGGAATCACAATATATCTTTATTTTGTGATGTGTATATCCGTAATATAGTAGTCACAGAAAGAAAGTTAACTCTTGTTTACGTACGTGAATTTTTATACCTGCACTTGATTTTATTGTCATCCAAGCGAAGATTGCAATGACGACGCCAAAATCAAAATCCTAACGCATCGTCAAAACGTGCTCTACTCGTATATGATGTTTGATCGCCGTAAAGATTGACCAGGAAAGTTATAGTTTTGAGAAGGCAGAAAGCGGCCATTACTTTTTCTTCATCTTTGATGAATATGTCTTCAACTGAAACTGATGGTACCTAAGTAGTATAGAAGCGAGTATCACCCGTAACCCTCGACCACTAAGGCTGATTATCTTTCTTTCAGAAATTTCTTACTGTCAGAACACAACAATGACATTAACACTATTATCGTAGCAATCGGCTTAGATAAGTTAATGGTAGCTAGTCAGGGGGATTAATAAGTCCAACCTCCAACCAGACTGATCACAAATTTGTACTCCCTCAGGATAGACGCCAGGATCTCTGGATCTGAATCTAGTTCCGGTGAGCTAGACCACAGAGGTTGACTCTACTTATTTTATGCTGCAACTATCACTGGCCACTTGACAATTTCAAATTAATCCGCAACTACTTTCCATCTTAAGTTGCCTGATAAATTCCTCGAAAACACTAATGGATAGATGATGGATCGGCTTCGCTTTCATGTTTCTATTTGCAATCGTCGATCAACCACTTAAATTAGCTAATGTCAAAAATCAATTCCCATCGACGATTGATCATTGAGCAAACTGTGATAAAATCCATTCCAAACATTTAATTGTTGATATACTTGCCGTCGTATACAGTTTATCATTATGTTTATAATTACGCAGAACTAGGGGTGGTGTTTATTATTATGATTCTTATTAATTTATTGTTATCATTATACTTTCTAGTTGGAGTGGCCTGTACACGAAGTGGTCTGAATTCGCATTCTTGTAGGGAAATTCTCGTGAAAAACAATCTTGTTTCATATAGATGAAAAGTTTTGTTTATTTCAGTCTTGAAAGTAACAAAAGTCTAGTCTTTGTTACAAAGAAACAAACTCACATTCTCATTTATAATATTAGTTAGGATACTTAGGATAACATTTGGAACATTTGAAATCTTTTCAAAATAAAATTTAATAAAAAATCAGGGTCCTCGCCGGTCTATTTAACGCTTATAAACTAAATCCAAAACGAAATTTTAAGGCAACGTTTACAATTTGGTTTCTACAATGGTAAATAACGCGATAACGCCACAGTCTTGCCTAATAATTAATTTCATTTGTATCACGCATGTGTAATGTGGTTAGGACCTATTTACATATAATCTAGGAGGGCACGGTGCCTGGACAATACCAGTAGCTGGTAGTTGCCCGTTATCATAGCCGTGTGGTCCTGGGCGCGACGCGACGTGCGACTAGCGTACAACGTCAAAGCTACGCGGAATCGCGTGCGTGGACCGTCCGCTCCTCGGGAACGCTACGTGTCAGCCTATGGACCGCCCAGCGAGACGGCCTATGTGGTCCACATCACACATACACATATTTAGCAATTCCCTGCGTATGCTACATACAACTACATAGAAATAACAAACGTGGAACAAATAAATTATGTACTGTGACATTACTTTGACATGTACAACTTCTATTTGTATTATGATGTTTATTACAAGCTATCAAAGGAACATGAGTGGTCTAAGTCCCTACGATACGACATTTTCATTTATATCGATTTTTCTAGAAAATTCTTGCACATGTGCTATTGACCTGAGTATATTTACCGCAAAATCATTATCGAAGAAAGTTACAAAAACGCTGAAAAGAAAGTCGATGTCTTAACTCCGAGCGATTATCGTTGACACGGCTACGGCAATAAGTAAATCATCCAATTTTGTGGCTATGTAAGAATTTATTTACAGCTTCATCTCTCCTGACATGAAAGCAGACGTGAGCTGGGTCGCCGTACAACACCACACTTGTACAGCAATAAAAATGCGGTTAATATGAACTTCAGAGGTCTGTACTTTATAAATGTAAAATTTAGTCTATTTAGGTTGTTGAAGTAATTGGTAACAATAAAATCTATTACTATAAAAATAGTTCATATAATTACAGTAGGTAAGTACTACTTAGATTAGAATCTATAGCGCATTACGATGCCTGGACATGGAGTTCTTGCAAAATTTGTTAAATTTATGTACATTTATCTAAAACATATGTATGATAGATATATGTATAGATGTTTAACACTTTTTTTAAAAATATAATCATATACAGGCTATTTTTACTTTCCCGTACGTAGTACAGAGGAAGTCTTGTAATCGTCAAAAAATTCGACCTCGAGATTTTGACGGATTTACACCTTTTGGACCTCCCTGAGTCCAAAAATATTTTTTTGGAATTATGTCTGTGTGTGTGTCTGTGCGTTAGCATAACTCGAGCATGCTTTAACTTATTGCAACCAAATTTAACATGCGTGTATGACATCAAAATATAAGGTTTCTATCAACTTTTGAGCCGTCGATCACGAAAGTTAAGCAACCAAGTACGCGGTCGGTACTCGGATGGGTGACCAAAATTTAACATGCGTATATGACATCAAAATATAAGGTTTCTATCAACCTTTGAGTCGTTTCCGGTATACGAGAAAGTCAAGGGGAGACCACTCCCGTTTTTTTATGCTTATAATAGCCACCTACCCATGAAAACAGTCATATAAGCTCCATAGCTTACCATTCTGTGGTGATATTATTTTTGATTACTTTCCTGATTACTTTTATTTCCGGTTTTTGGCGGTATGAAAAATAAAACAAGAAGTATGGATTCAAAATTAATATTACCAGTATGAATTTTTTTAAGACTTCGTATTTATATTGCTGAAACCTAAAGCAGTATTGTCGACATGAAAACAAAATGCACCGACTCAGGAATGCAAAGAATTAAGTGGGTATTATAAGTACCTATTTATATGTGTGTTTATGTTAGCATGTCTCGGTATACTATGTAAACGGTACCTACCATGTCAATGTTACGTTGTTACGAAAGACTGTATATTATTATCGGGTAGATCAGATCGTATGTAAATCATTAAAGCTATGTGCAAAATGTACAAATAATTATATAATAATTTTAATAATTCTACCTACGAGTATACAAAGTATAACAGAACAACGTAATAAATAAAGCCAAACACAATGTAACTTTCATTAGGATTTTGGAATCGGACCGTGAAGATGAAAAATATTCGACCAATAACACACGTAATGTTTATAATTTGGATCGGCGAATGCACACCTCATCACAATGTGAGGGAAGTTGCGAGTTCGGCAAATTTGGTTCTTAGAATCGGAGCTAATGTCAGCGGAGGTCGGCACCGATAAGTCGCTGGTACAATGGGCGCTTTTGTCCGCGAGCCATCACTGTCGTCGAAGGCCCAACGCGGAAACAATGCCCGGACCACATTCGTGCATCGCGACCGCGGCCCGCTCGTGTTCTCTTGCGGCCCGATATTTGTGCTCATAAAGTGTCATTATGGTAACAGTACTTCATTGTTGTTTTCGGCGATGGCCGTCTCCCTATTTTCTCCGCTGGCCGTGTAAAAGTCCGCCGCGTCACGGCGAGTTATAACCGAAATGGGTTACGACTTACGACCGACTCTTGCGAAACTTTTACGGGCCATCTCCGAAATCTCGTTCCGTTTAATGGCCTACGAATTTTAAGTGCTAAAGAAAGGTAAATCACATTGACGTGTCTTGAACTTAAATTCGTGATTTGACGAGGACTTCAAGTTCGCAGAAATATCGGCGGTCATTACTGGCTGGAGTACATGTTGAGATTGGTCACTTTATTGCTGTATTATAATATTTTTATAACTTCTGGAATATATTAATGTAATTTTATTTCAAACTCCAAAAGACAGTAAATGGTTTCTCATGCATTAATGTCGTAAAAATCGACAGGCTCTTATGGAATTCAAACTTATACTATAAGCAGAAATTTTTGAATAAATACAGGTCATAGATATAGGAAACTGTAGATCGGCAATGTAAAAGAGAAAGAGCATACTAACGCGTATATTAGAGCGAGATAGATGGACGAGACCATTTCAGAAGCTTTGTCAAGTCGATAAAAACAAGGTTCTTCCATGGGTCTGGGTTCTATTTGCTCGTACATAATAGCAGAGGAACAAGACGCAGCTAATTAAATAAGAATCATTTGAGTATTTGGCAATAAGTCAGTATTTTTTATTATAATTCCATATCTTCTCCTAAGCAGGTGTATTTGAAGCTCTCTAACTCCTAAATAAGTCAGTCGTTTTCTATAGCGGAATTTTATTTACGGACATCTGTGATTTCTTAACTTATTAATAATATCATGGACAGGTAAAGTTTGTAAGTATGTGAGTTTGTTTTTGGGAAGTTATCTCTAAAATTCCTGAACCGATTTTGAAGTCTTTCAGCAATATTATAAAACATAATAAGTACAGCACTACTATGACATATTAAGATGATCATAATCAACTTAAGAAGGCATAGTAAAAGCAGTTTAAAGTCATAAAACCATCGCGCTACACCCATACGGTAGCTGGAAAAAGTAGCAGTATAAACTGGGACTAGTAACTAATAGACATCATATTTATTTATTTTTTGGTAACCCATCTTGGATCGTCGAAACTAGAGTGCGAAACACACTACGATATTGAGTGGCAGATGAAGCTAAGGTTACAACAAAATATGTTAAACCTAGTTGGACTCTAATTGAAACCATGGAACAGTATATGTTCCATGACGAATTTATGGAGACTTGTTTAGAAATCTTCCAATACATCTAACCAAGACAAGGAAGGACTGAAACATAATGCCGTTCCAGAATCACACATAGAGGGCAGTACCACTCGCGGTTAACGACTCTTCAGATTGCGACATATGTTTATGTGAGATTACATAATGTTTTCTTGTGTTTTGTCATTGACCTGTTATTTTCATCGAAACGGAGGTGTTATTTTACAGTTCGCTAGCAGAATCGTATGCTTAATCGATGCCAAACTTGTGCAAGGGTAATTTTATGGCATTCTATGTCTACAGTTGCATAAAAATATGTCATTCAGCACAATTGAAACAGAAATTATTATGTAAATTCATTCATAATAGGTACGCTTTATTATTATATCATTATGAAGCGCTGAATAATGAGTTTTGAAAACGTTTTAAAAAACGTGATCGTGATTCTGCATTATGTTATATAAGGATTTATTAATACAGTAAAGTAGTTAGCCAAAAGCAGTGCACAAAAGAAACTTTTAATATCACTTTCTTTACACATAAAGATACTTCCTTATGAACCACACCCACGACAAAGTGTATTTTGATAGCATTCAAACTGACCGAACAATCTACAAAGACTTAGAGTTATTATTGACTTCATTATTACTGCTATTGTTTGTGACTCGTAAAACAATGATTATTGAAAATCATTATGAAGATGTCAGCCACCGATCAAAGTTATAATAACAAACGATAAGATCACGCTTGAACAAGCAAATATAATGGGCTTAATGATATGAAAACAATGGGGTTCCTTCAGGCGTGCGCCCGCGCCTGTCTACGTCCGAGCGCATACGCACTTATGCATCGCCACTTGACTAGACTTGGCCTACTACTCTGGACCCACGTGAGCTATCCGGCTCGATAACAATATCGACCAATGATACGAGATATCGCCGTCATACATTGATTTACATCTTTGACAGGTTTCATAGAAATAGTAACTTATCTCGCTACTTTTACGGATTTAACTCACGTGGGTTTGGGTTTTACATTTTGTTATCTTAACCCAACGTTAAAATAACAAAAGTAAACCAAATACACGCAAGTAAAATACGTAAAGTCTAGTTTAGAGTTATACACAAACTATACGGTTTTTAATGATTGTTTTTATCTCACTCACTCAGTTTTTTAGGGTCCGTACCAAAAAGGTAAAAAGTGACCTTATTACTAAGACTCCGTTGTCCGTCCATCCGTCCCTCTGTCATCAGGCTGTATCTCATGAACAGTGATAGTTGACAGTTGAAATTTTCACAGAAGGTGTATTTCTGTTGCCGCTATAACAGCAAATACTAATAAACAGAATAAAATAAATATTTAACGGGGCTCCAATACAACAAATGTGGTTTTTTTTTTCCTCGATATTGATAACGGCAACAGGTAGATGCTTGAAATATTCACAGAATATTGAGTTATATTATTGATTTTAAAAATAAATAATTAAATTAAAGTAAAACAAATATTTAGGGGAGGCTCCCATACAACAAACATACCCTTCGTGCGCGAGTCCGATTCGCACTTGGCCGGTTTTTTCTTATACTTATAAGAAGACGAAGACTGGTTGGTCCACTAACCTGTAGGGCGATCTTTCCGCAGAGGGTTTGTAGGTGAAAGGACAGGTAGGTATCCCCCTCGAGAAAGTCTCACTGTCGTCATGAATTTATGCAGGTTTCGAGTCGATAGGTGTATTGTCACGCGACAAAATAGTGTCTATATCAGCGGCTGTATGAATACGTTGCGACCAAGTGTCTCGTGGGCTAGAAAAGTTTCAACTTTTTCAATACACCGTACCGCGAAAAAGATAACATAAAGAGAGTACCACAACTGGTATTAAGTATAGTTAGAAAACAATTTCCGTATACACAGACACTATTCCGACCAAAAAATATCGTAAAAATATGAACAGTACAGAAATGTACCAGTGTAACATTTAAGTATTTCGCAATTTTGTATACAACGTAACTATGCTTACTTAAATACATAATTTTATGGGTAGTAATCGCGCAAATCAAAAAGAATGTTATATGAGCTGCTAATTTTTATGTAACTAAGTTTCTATTAAGGAAAAGTAATTTAATAAAATTGTATAGGTTGGTACTCCAAACCAAAGTTTATTTTCTAACATAAGGACTAAACAAAACAATGAGAAGTTGAATATATGTCTTTTTTTAATAAAAAATATTTATGAAGGAATAGGTTATATAATGGTTGTCGTCATTCGTCTGAGAAAAATAGTTGAAGGAGATCTAAATTTCCGGAAGCCAATTGCTGATTTTTTCATTAGGCTTAGAGTACCGTCACTATCAATGATTAGGGGTGATATAGGCATACCTACGTCCCTAGCCATACTATATGGAGCGTCCGTGCAAACACTCAAAAATCTAAAAAAGCCGTTAATTTTTCATATAAAGATCTTTCTGATCTGAATATTTAGATAATCAAATTAATTATCTATAATATAAATAAAGATTTATGAAAATAGCTAGAGTAGTTTGCGACGATGTCACTTTTTATCTTGGTAACCAACGAATTAGGAATATCATTCCTAATTCGTAGTTGGTAACACCTATATTCAAGTTTTTTTAATTAAAATATACAAATTTTAAAATGTTCTCATACTAATTTGTCGTGTAAGTAGTCTATTGATAAGTATATTTTTCAAAATGTATGGTCTTTATGATCGTTCGAAAATTACATGTTACCCCATATCGTCGCCTTAAGCGGCTGATACGAGCCAACTAGCGCCACTAATCCCACCAATAAATTTAATTTTATAATTCCTAAATCAGATCAATCTCGAATTATCTGAATCGGCCACGATCTTCTTAATTGCGGGCTAAAATTAAATCACATACCACAACTTCTCATTGTTTCGTTTAGTTATAAAATGGGGTTTTGCCAGTGGCCACTTTTGATATAAGCCCATTTTACAACTTAATAGAAGAACATAAACTTTTTTCAAAATTGATCTGGTTTAAGAAAAAATAAAAAATATAAATTTAAAATAAGTTATAAAATTAAATGTAACGGTGGCGCTAGGTTGCTCGAGTCAGCCCCTTCAATTGAAATTTTAATTGAAGCGACCCGGATGATCATCAGAAAGAATGTTCTCGAACAATTGCAAATTTATTTCTAATATTCAAATACAAGTCAAAATATCTCTGTAAGTTATTGCTTACTCTCGGTACGTAAATGTACGTAAATGTTATTAGTCAACTATTTTTGTTGAACTAAGATATACCTGTGGATATACTGTTTACCGCAGCTGTGACTCATTGTATAATACTGAGTCAAGAACTAATTATTACCATTTTGCATGTACCACTCCGGTGGGTATTGTGAAACAAGTAGCCCTTGGCGAACATAGTAACAGTTTGGGGACAATGTACTCTGTGCCAAAATTTCAGCTAAAAGGAAGGTATTCAGATCACCAGTGTGGATAAAAAGGGTTATTCTACTTACCGCCGGTTTGAAAACTCTACTTGCTAGTAAAAATAAGCTTACTAAAGTTAATTGCACAGCAGTTATTGTTAAATTACTAAAAATAACAGCGGTCGCTTAGCAACCAAACCGCAATTAGCGCGATCTGTAACTGTAAAATTGAAAATTGAAACTAGCAATTAGACATAAATCAAAAGCATATCAAAAATCTAAAACTTCTAAATCTTCTAAACTTCTAAATTTAACTTCTAAATCTTCTAAATGTCTTCAAAATTTAAATCTTCATTGAAAATAAAATGTATTAATAGATTCTAATTATTTTACGAATACGTTGTGATCATTTTACACAAATATGAAATGAAAAATAACTACGCAAATCTATCGTAATTTAAATAATAATCATAACGGACAAGAATAAATTTTCAATTTCTCATATTTAGTGCCTTATTTGACTAATGCATTCAATTCTGAATGGAGAAACGTCGGAGTATTATTGAGAGACAGCTCTTAGCAAAAGGAAACGGATGTAGAGAATGCATATGTTTATAAAGTAACTGAATATTTAAATGAATTTGTAGCTACTTGAAAACTAAGACGCTTATTTCGTACCGAGATAAAAGAGACCGTTATATAATTTTAATCCTCATCTTTTTAAAGGCAATATTTTGTGATAAGCGGATTAACTACTCCAATTTGTAAGAGCCCGTGTTAGGGAAATATCTCCACCTTACAGAAGACCATAGTCAAAGGAGATTATCTTTTCATAGTATTATATCGTCGTTAAGATTACCAGAGCTCCAGAGGTTGCACTATCTAATTATCTAAATAATTAATCGTCTACCTATGTTATGAAAAGTCACATTGCCAAACTAATTAGGTACCTATACGCTAGGAATATCTTATCATTTTTAGATAGTGCCCAGCTAAAGGAGTGAATGTAAGGACTCAATAGGACTTACTTGCAGGCTAGTCACAATAGATCTTTATATTTCGCAGTGACGCAATAAGCCCCGAATTGTCTAAATAATAAAAGGTACCTTATAGCTTTGCAAAAAACATCAGTAAAAATAAATTTGAGCCCATTTAATCAATTTGACGCCGTCGTGGTGGAGTGGCGCTGCCTACACATCAAGCGGACCGGATTCAAGTCCTGGTAGGATCAAATGTTTGTATGATGAATACGAACCTTTGTTCACGAGTCATGGTTGCTTATGTATTTATTTAAGTTTATTTATAAAAATATCTATACTATTATGTACTTATATTAAATTTGTCCATTAACTAGTACTTAATGATACTTAATTTGGGCTAGATAGTTGGTGTGAGCGTGGAACATATATTATATATTATTATTATATTAATATATGATAATAGTAACATGCTTTTTTCAATTTATTAGATGTTTATTTTCCTGCCTTGTTTTTATTTGGAGTAGGCGTAATATGTTTTCTTCTTCGACCCTTCTTGATCAGCAGTCATCTCAATATTAACACCCTTCTTTACACTAACATCTTTCACACGTCTATCCATATTTTCTTCTGTTCTTCCTCTTCCTCTAACTCCACCCACATTCATTCTATCACTTTCTTTGTATCATAATCACCATCTCTTTTCATTATATAGGTACCCATACCATGGCAGTCTGTTAATTCTGATATCTTCCAAACTTCCTCTAATGTATCATTCCTCACTTTGTCCATTCTTGTTACTCCAAACATCCATGTTAGCATTCGCATGCTCTACATAAAGTGGATTTACATCTATCAACTCAATAACTAATTTTGTGTTCCATTTACACGAGATATATTTATACCTATAGTTATTTTTGTTAATTATCTTTTATTTAACAATGATCACAGATATAAGTAAGGGGTCATAATCCCTCACACACCGCAGTCACCATGCCTCAAAAACTCTTGCAATTCCACTTGAATCATTATTGGTTCAGGAATACTTATCCATCGATGACCGAAATTAAATTTTAGAGGCTTTTCCGTTATTCCCTATCTCTTATACATATGCCCTGGCTTTCAACCCAGCTCCATTTTTGAAATCGGGTGAATAAACCATTCTATCACATAAATATTGATATAACCTTGTTTTTTGTGATCTGTGGACATAACATTAATTGTAATCATTTTTAGGGTTCCGTACCTCAAAAGGAAAAAACGGAACCCTTATAGGATCACATTGATGTCCGTCAGGTAAAGGGTCTTGACAGACAGACAGACTGTCTGTCAAGACCCTTTACCTCAAGAACGCGTGGACGTATCAAGCTGAAATTCACATGAAATACTCAGGTCTATTGCCAAGCCAATCAAAAGATACAGCCGATTATGTCGATATTTTCAACAAATTTCCGACACTCGCAAAGGAATCAAAACCTACAGGATACTTCCCGTAAACTCAGAATCTTGAAATTTGGCATGAAGCATTGTCATATAATGTTAATATAGGAAAAATTGCGAAAATCACATTTTTTTAGTTATATTATATAATAAAAATATTTTAATAAAATGAAACTTACTACCTTATTTCTCACGAACGAATAAAGGTATCAAATTGAAATTTATACCAAATACCTAGGTCTATTGTCCCTTTAAGCAATGAAAAAATCAAACTTCTAAGTTAACGCGATCAAAAGATACAGCAGTTTATACCGAGGAACCCTCGGTCTGCGAGTCCGACTCGCACTTGGCCGGTTTTTTCATTACAAAGCGAATAATACAAGATTTAAATCAGTATTGTTTGGGGACTAAAGGAAAACCAATTAAATGCATTGTAAAATATATATGTCACAGCGTTCCATTTTATAGGTACAGAATCTAACAATCGTAATCAAAATAAATAACTGACTTTCTAATAAAATTGAAAACATTTCTTCACCGTGTCTAATTAGTTACACAATTATAACAAATATACATTGAATCCACTGACAATCGTAATACAACCGGCACGGTATCAAATTCACGCAGTTAACGGTTTCAATTAAAACGAAATAGGTGACTTATTAATATCAGAGGTAACATTGTCAGAACAGGTTGGCCAGGTAAAGCGGGGTGCCGAATTGAAGAGTAATCAGCTCTATTGAGTATACTCGACACCTGTGGAACTCGTTGTATTGTGTCGCTGCCGCCCCGGGCAGCCGAGCACAATAATTCAGCTTGTGAAAACTTAACTCCGACGTATTGGATTTTTTCGAAGACCGGTCTAGGTTCCAGTATTTGAAAGCAGAATTAAGTATTTATTAAAGTGCGTCATATTTAATAACTGAAAAGAAAAGCAAATATCTCTATCTAAAAGGGATATAATATATTGTTCAGTTTGTAGTAGACGTGCAACCTGTCATCATCATCATCATCAACAGCTCATATAATGTCCCCACCGAGGGGCTGGAGCCTACCCCACATTAGGGACGATTAGGCCTTAGTCAACCACACTGGCCAAGTTCGGGTTGGTCGACTTCACACACAACCTAAGAACTTGTTGAAGGTGTGTGCAGGTTTCCTCACGATGTTTTCCTTCACCGTAAAAGCGTCGATTAAACGTGCATATGAATTTAAAATTTGAAAACACATTGGTATATGGCGGGGATCGAACCAGTGCCACCCGGGTGGTAGGCGACGCTCTTACGCACTACGCCACCGACGCTTTCGTGCAACTTGTGCTATAGTCTAAATGATTAGACTATAAAAATGTCCTAGGCGGGAATAATATAATTATACGCAAGATAATACCTCATCATCATATTAACAGCCAATATAATTCGTCCCACTTCTAGGACACAATGCCTCTCCTTGTCATCGAAGGATGTCTTTTTTATTTCTTTTTTTGATTGACTACTGCAGGTTTTCACTGATGACATTTCCTGTATCACCGGATTTTTAAGAAGGCGAAGACCTTGGGGGAGGTCCTCAAGCCTCTAAGTCGAACGTTCTTAGGGGACCAAGCAACTCCCTCACAGGAGTCTGTCAACCTCCTAGCGTCCCTAGGTCGTATGAATCGGAAGGGTAGAAGGAGGTCTATGAAGTAGTCCATCACGCCTGCCCAATGCGGATTGGTGGACGGAGTATAAAGTGCTCTATTATACCCCTTTGCTGACTTATTTGTCGCCTTCTACGACACCCATTGGAGGATATGGGGTGATGCTATTCTACTCTGCCTGCATCACATGGTTATAATAACATCTAAGTATCTCAAATTAAATATCATTTAGTACTTTTTTTTATCAACAAATTAGATACTATAGTCTGTTCTTTTTAACAAACGAGTACTGAGTATGTCTCTTGCATATTTCCGATACCATCAGAGTTGTGACTTATTTGAAATACTTGTATTTAAATTTTAAAATACAAAATACGGTTTTCAAATATTTTGTACTGAAATACTTTTTAAAAAAGTATTTTTTATTTTATTTGAAATACTTTACGAGATGTATTTTATATTTATAAAATACTTTTTTACTTAAAGTAGTTACTGCTAAGTTTTGAAAGCATTGACACTCTTTTCACGACCCATTCACTTGAAAATTGGGTCGCTCTGCAACTTTGATAGCTTCTTTTTCGTTTAAATAAATGGCGACACATAAAGATTACACATTTCGCCAATGTCAAGTGAAAATGTATATTATTATAGCAAGAGACGATTGTACGGTAGATTGAGTTAAAATTGGTTGGTCTGTAAAGTCGGTTTACTGACGATAGTTGAACGTGACAACGTCTTAAGAAAATACTGATGGAATGGTAGCATTTTTCAAAAGAAAAATTTAATTTCATTTGTTTTGCCGGCCTTACATGGAACGCCTCAGAGCGAGGTAACGCCGCATGCGTCATGTTTTTTCGTGCGTGCAGCCGGCTCTATCGAATTATAAGACGTTGTCACGTCAAAAATGTAGTCTCTCAACACGTGTTTTTGAAAAGACCAAGAACTTGGGAGAAACTCCAACTTTTTCTTAAGTTGTTTGGCAATCCGTCGTTATAAGGGCTACGACCATTTCTGCCAATATCAAGTGATGGAAAAGAACTCCAACTTCGATAGTTTGTGCACAATGACAGTGACAGATAAAACAAAATTAACGATCTTGATTACCTGCCTGTGAAACATGACTTTGATTTGATTTTACTTCATTTACTTTTACCGTTTTATGCCGGTAATGTTTGTGTTTAATATCAAACAGAAAATAAAAGTTGTGTCAAATCAATCAGAAAACTAGTAGGTAATTCCATTTGAAAGTATTTTATTTGAATAAAGTATTTTATATTTAGTATTTAAATAAAAAAAGCAAAAATATTTTGTTTTTTGCATTTGAAATAGTAAATTAGAAAAGTATTTGCATTTTGTATTTAAATACATTTTAAAAGTCTGTCCGATACTGACAGATTGAGATGGGTCATTTTAGGGGCGGTGCCAACGCCTTCGTTCAAAACAATAATTTTCCGCACTTGAACTCATAAATCAAATAATTATTTATATATTTCTTGTAATCTTCAAAAGTATCGTCGTCACTTCCTTCCGATGAATTTAGACACGTGAACTGCTCTAACAATATTTGTTCATGGCACATTTATCATACTTACAAGCCTGTCTTTTGTGTCGTTTGTGTAAAACAGACTTTATGTTGATCACGTGGACCAATAGCATCGCATGCAAAATTTTGTGGTACTTTACTTGTTTTCTTTAAAAAAATAGACCTATTAACTTGGTTTCGAACAAGAACCGCTCGATTTACCAGCGATTGACCACTCTACAAAAACGGTATCAAATATTATATTCACTACAATTTTCAAAAATACCGAAGAAGGTTGCAAAAATGTCACCCAAAACATTTGCTTTGCTATAGGTGCTTACAATCTCATAACAAAAATTAATCAAATGTATTATGAGGTTAATAGGAATAAATGTCTTAATAGCTATCTGTTAATGGGACTGCAGTCTTTAATAACATGCGTAATAAATTTGTATTCGTACTCAGCAAATTTATTATTAAGCATTAAGAGTTATGTCTGAATTAGTATGTTAACAAATTAACAGTCACATTGACTTTTGATATTTCGATGAATCATGCCCATAAATCGTCTTTAATATGACAGCCTGCTATTTGTAATATAGGTAGCATTTGTAATCCGACTACGCTACGGCGCGCAACATAGCTTCTAGGTATGGATTTCAAATCCCTGTAGTAGGTATCTATAACGAATTAATGTCGGACTACATGAATAATTGCAGATATTTAGTCCACGGTATAAATTGATCTCGTTAATTATATAAATCTTGATACTTACGAAAGAAAAAGTATTGTGTGCTCACTTTCATTGTTCTGTAAGTTTCTTAGCCTATATAAAAGTTACGAACATAACGTTTTCTATTTGATTATTACATCTTGACTCTTTATATAAGCATATATTATATTAGTAGCTGTAAATATCATCATCATGGTCACGCCTTGCTTCCAGTTTTACCTGGGGTCAGCGTAATAGATTTATTTATTCCCTATTTATCACTATAAATAATTGATTTTATAAATGAAAAATAATAAGTTTTTATATGACCTCTAATAAAAGTACAGGCTGTTATTAATGGATAACGCCATACTATGAATATACAACATGTAAATTAAATAACCAACACCCTGAATACAATTGGTTTGGGATCGGCTTCTGAGTTGAATTCAATATTTAAAAAAAAAAAAAAAAATATTGTACAACATTTTCTGGGTATTTTTGTTTTTTTTTTTTCGTTTTCTTTTTAAATAAAAGATATTGAAATCAATTTAGAAGCCGATCCCAAACCACATGTATTCAGGGTGTTGGTTATTTAATTTACATGTTGTATACGACTATGGTAGTACGGTGATATTCATGTAAGTACCAAATAACCTGTATAACTAAATCACAATTGAAAAACGATCGCGAATGATATTTAAAAGTGGTCCCGTGGTCCTATGTCAATGAAATTTTATTTATAAGTGTTTTGTCATCATTGAAACAAAATTAGAGGGTATGCGTTAAAAAATAACTACTTTGATTTTTTTGGGACATCCTATGTAGGTATCTATAACGAATTAATGTCGGACTACATGAATAATTGCAGATATTTAGTCCACGGTATAAATTGATCTCGTTAATTATATAAATCTTGATACTTACGAAAGAAAAAGTATTGTGTGCTCACTTTCATTGTTCTGTAAGTTTCTTAGCCTATATAAAAGTTACGAACATAACGTTTTCTATTTGATTATTACATCTTGACTCTTTATATAAGCATATATTATATTAGTAGCTGTAAATATCATCATCATGGTCACGCCTTGCTTCCAGTTTTACCTGGGGTCAGCGTAATAGATTTATTTATTCCCTATTTATCACTATAAATAATTGATTTTATAAATGAAAAATAATAAGTTTTTATATGACCTCTAATAAAAGTACAGGCTGTTATTAATGGATAACGCCATACTATGAATATACAACATGTAAATTAAATAACCAACACCCTGAATACAATTGGTTTGGGATCGGCTTCTGAGTTGAATTCAATATTTAAAAAAAAAAAAAAAATATTGTACAACATTTTCTGGGTATTTTTGTTTTTTTTTTCGTTTTCTTTTTAAATAAAAGATATTGAAATCAATTTAGAAGCCGATCCCAAACCACATGTATTCAGGGTGTTGGTTATTTAATTTACATGTTGTATACGACTATGGTAGTACGGTGATATTCATGTAAGTACCAAATAACCTGTATAACTAAATCACAATTGAAAAACGATCGCGAATGATATTAAAAAGATAAATGGGATCGATTGATTCACAAATGATCGGAACTCGGCGGATATGGTAGTTCCCTGACCGGAAACACTTGTTTGCTCGCTCACAGGTACGTACGTTCCCTCTGTTCCCATCGCAATTGCGTCCCGAGCCTTCCCGCACACGTGCAAGACGTACTTGTAAGCGGGGTCCATTCAGGTCCGGATCTTATTGCGTCGCTGATCATTCATGTTTACAATTCGACGGAGATGAGTCAACTTTGAAGCTCTTTGTGTGAATTCATATAAGTCCATTAGTTCTCAGGTGTTCAGAAAGCGCTACGGAAAAATTTGTATCTATGAAGTTATGTATGTACTTTCTATTCACTTGCGTACCTTACATGAGTTTATTTAAACTAATGTTACTAACGTTATTCCGAGTACCTAACGCTATTCAGTACTTTGTGTAAATTGAATAGCAATAGGGTTTAGTTTTCGGTTGTGTATTTCGCATGATTTAGAAAAGATGGTAAGTAAATCATTACTTACAAGCTTGCAGAGTTCAATACGTCAATACACAAATATTGGAAGTGGTTCGGTGATTACAGATATTGCGTAGATTATTAATCAAACAATAGACATTCCGTGAACATTGCGCTAGATGTTCGATAAGGGTCCGGTAGCGGGCCCCTGGTGCGCGGTGTCGGTGAGTCAGGCGCGAGCGCAGCCACTCCGTCTTCATAGTTGAATGGCTCAGAATAATTGAAGAAGTTATTTATAAGTTTCCTCCTTAGAAGCAAATCGTGTGCGCGATCGTAGCCGGATGCCGCCACCCTTCGAAGGGCATGCCTTCACAAAGGCATTTAGTCTATTTAAAGACATCCTGCTTAGTGCGGGGGCCGGGGTCCACAGAGCGCACGTGCGTCAAGTGTCCTGCGCCTGCGCCGACCTGTCAATTACTGTCACCGCGCACCTATCGCAGCGTCTTCGGCGTCTCCGTTGATGGACTGTATGCACCATCATCTCGAATCTAATCTCGCCCGTACTGCGAACAACTTGCATCGCTCGTATACTGTCTCGCTAGGAACTTCACTGCTAAACGACATTCCTCACTCAAAAGGTTGACTGTTTACTTACTAGTTAAAATTTATTTTCTTTATGATAATGACGCCGACAGAAAAGGGCATTGTGTTTTGCTGATTCCATGCATATTTAAAAAGTTGAATGTAAAGTTCTTTTAACAAGTACCAATCGCGCAGGAAATTGAGTAGGTATCATGTTCTGCTCAATCAAACATGATATTGCTCCAAGACGACTAAATTTATCGGAGGACGGTATCTGACAATATAATGGACTCGAAAACAATACGAGCGATTATAAAGCGCAGTGGTGCGGAGATTATGAGTCTCAGGCTGAAGACGCGGGTGCGGCCGCCGTGGAGCGCGGCAACAGCGCCAGGCCACTTGCCGCGTCACCTACCTGAATCGTAGTATCATGTAAGTATAGTATATTTTAATAACATAAAGGCAGATTAAAGATTAAAATTTACTAGGTGGTAGACCCATATGTAGGGTCGTCTGGGTAGGTACCACCGCCTTTCTTATTATTGCCGTGAAGCAGTTCGCTGTGTTTCGGATTGAAGGGAAAGGTAGCCAGTGTAATTACTGGGCATGGAGGGCATATCATCTTAGTCCCCAGGATGGCAAACGCACTTGCGGTGTTAAGTGATTTACACTTAATATTGCAAGTGTCTATAGGCGGCGGTGACCACTTAACATCAGGTGGGTTTATTTAAAAAAAAAATTAAAGGCAGAGAAAAAGCGTCGGTCGTCTCCCACCCGCGAGGCACTGGTTCGATCCCCAACAGCCACGTACCAATGTGTTTTCAAATTTTGAATTCATATATAAGTAGACCAACCCGCACTTGGCCAGCGTGGTTGACTAAGGCCTAATCGCCCCTAATGTGGGGTAGGCTTGAGCCCCTCGGTGGTGACATTATATGAGCTGTTGTTGATGACGATGATGAAAGGCAGATTTACGTAGGGTAAGTAACTGTTTGGCCGATTCGAGGTAAGTCTGTGTTGACTCGGCACTGGCCTAGTGTAAATTAATTTGGAGTCAGTACAGCGCTGCAGCGTGAGCACTGACTTCAATGTTCCCGCTTTCTGACTGCATATAAACGGTGCGGTCAGTTCTCGGCACCAGCACTGGCGCCTGTTACTGACTCTTTACTTACCCTGTGTGAGCCTTAACACTATAATGCACTAATGTGGATGGGTGCAGTACTTTGCCCTATACCACTAAGAATATCATCTTATAGTGAGTTGGATTGAGTGGTTGAATCTTACCTTCCTACCAAGTTGACTGAAACTAAAAACACTATTTTTTTTTTTTTTTTTTTTTTTTTTTTTTAATGGCAGCAGAGTGTAACTATCTGCCAGTGTCAATGTGAAGATTTCAAGGTAGGGAAGTTGAATTATTATTTAAACGAATAGGTAACGGAATTTGGAACAAAGGATCAGGGAAGTTTAATAAAAACATCATATATACTAAATCCTAATATCATTATGTTGAATAAATGCTGATAAAATACTTAAATACATGACAGGATACATTAATAAACAGGACAAACGAGTAGGAAATGGAACATGTAATTTGATTAAGGAATCTAGGAAAGAGGAATGGTCAAGTAATGGGCAGGAAAAAAATATATGGTCCAAATCACCGACGTCTGCTCCACATTCACATAGATCACTGGCCACAATATGTAGTCTTGCCAAATGGACAGGAGTACACACATGACCTAGACGCATACGAATAATAGAACTAATAGAAGATTTACTGCAATCCTGATTACGGAACCAAGGTTTAAGCGAAATGCAAGGTTGTATTGCGAAATACTTTCTACCTTTCTGTCCACTAGCCCATAAATTAGACCAAGAATCGTGAAGGAACATTCTCGGTAAAGTTAACAAGTCATGACAATAGTTTAAATAGGGATAAATATCTCCACACCTCACCGCATCCTTTGCTAACTGGTCCGCCTTTTCATTACCGCTTATACCACAGTGACTTGGTATCCATGCCAAATATACTGATAATCCTAGAGTGTGACATTCATAAAGTTTTGATCTAATATCAAACAAAATTGGGTAGTAATAGTTTAATTTAAATGGATACTTTTGAATAGCCTGAAGCGCACTTTTAGAATCTGAAAAAATTACGGTTCTTTTTAATTTAGTTATTGTAATGTATTCTAATGCTTTGAAAATACCAAAGCATTCACCTGTAAAAACTGTTGCTTCAGGAGGCAATTTAACCTGTTGTATTAAATTATATTGTTTATGAAATACCCCTACACCGACATTTCCATACTTGGATACTTTAGAAGCATCCGTGAAAATATAATTACAGTTATCCCAATACTCTTCTTTAATGTAATTAAATAAATGATTTGCTTCTAAATATCCTTTCCTTATGCCCACGTCGAAACAAATATTAGGATATAGTGTTATAGCTTCATAAGGAGTGGAAAATAAAGGTATTGTATTTGAACGAAAAATAGGCGCAGCGAAATTTGCTAATTTTCTATAACTTACAATAAGACAAATAGAGGGTTTATGGGCCCAGTATCTATTCACTCTAACATGATCATCTAAGCTACTTATTTTGGGGAAAAGAGGATGATTGTTATGTTGATATGCTTTGAATAAAAATCTATCACATAAAAATTGTCTCCTTAAATGAAGAGGTGGTTCTGAACACTCTACTTGCATAGCATTAATAGGCGACGAGCGCATAGCACCTAATATCAATCTCAAAGCCTTATGTTGAACAATGTCTAGTTTTTTAAAAGGAGTAATGTTACTACCTTGAAGTAAAAATGTACAGTAATCTAATACACTTCTAATGAGGGCATTGTATATTAATCGCAAAGAAGATGGGTGCGCACCCCACCAAACACCCGACAAACACCTCATCATATTAAGGACGCGTTCACATTTTGTCACAAGATAATCGCAATGTTGACTGCCAGAAAGTTTCGAGTCCAGAATAACTCCCAAAAATTTCACGTCATTTTTGACAGCTATCGTAGTATTGTCATAATTTATGTCAACATTGGGATGAACACGTTTTCTTGTAAATAAAACAACTGTACTTTTGGATGGTGATAATTGTAGACCATTACAATCTAACCAATTTTTCAGTAATTTTAAAGAGCTATTCATAGTTGAACACGCATTTTCAATTGAGTTATTGTTAGTGTATAATAGTAAATCATCAGCATATTGAAGAATCTTAATGTTATTTATTGAAGTATCTAAATCATATGTATAAATATTATAAAGAATGGGACTCAAAACAGAACCTTGTGGTAAACCCTTTGATACTGTTCTACTTAACCTACTACCATCAGGAAGGTCCAAGTGAATATACCTTTCAGATAACATGGAATTGATGAAATTTATTAACATATTAGGTACATCTAATAGTTTTAACTTTTTTAATAACACTGAAATTAAAACATTATCATAAGCAGCATGAATATCTAAAAATGCAGCCAAGACAGACTCATTAGATGAAAAAGCCAGGCGAACATCAGTAACCAAAATGCTGACACTGTCCGTAGTGCTCCTTCCTTTCCTAAATCCAAATTGACTTTTTGCCAATAGACACTTATTTTCTATGTACCATTCTAAACGGTTTTTAACCAAGTGCTCAGCCAATTTTGCTAAAACCGAACTCAAAGCTATAGGCCTAAAGGAACAAGGGTCATTAGCAGGTTTATTGGGTTTTAAGATAGGTAGCACTATTTGTGATCTCCAAGATACAGGGACTTCTCCTGATGAAACAACTGTATTGACTAGTTTTAAATAATATGTTAAAGTAAGGTCATCTGAGTTGACAACAAATGAATAAGGAATGCCATCATCGCCAGGTGAACTATCTTTGACATTCTCTAAGATACCTTTAAGTTCAACTAATGAAAAGGGAGCACTGAGAACACAATTGGGAGTTTCCTGATCTGTTGAATATCTATTGTATTGTTCTAAAACTGTAGCAGGTGCAAGCTTATCTAAAAATTCATTAGCTAATGACGGAGAAAGGGTATGGAATGATAAAGAATCAAATGCACATCGGAATCGCTTAATACTCTTCCAGACCTCAGAAGGACATGAGGCTGGTGATAGAGAAGCACAAAAGGATTTCCAACCATCCCGCTTTTTTTGCTTCAACAACTTCCTTGTACTCCTCATTATAGCATACAAATTCTCATAATTCTCTGGGGACATACACTTATTATATTCTTTTTCAACCATTTTACGTTTCCTGATGGCTTCAGTACAATCGTGGTCCCACCAGGGAGGAGAAGGGATTTTACCACTACTTCTATTTTTTAAAGGAAAGGTTTCATTAGCTGTATCTATTAAACATTTAGCTAAGGCATCAGAACAGTTCACTACACCGTTCTGTACAATACTAGGTAATTCTGAAATCTTAAAATTAACAATAGTTCTGAATTTATTCCAATCTGCATTTGATAATTTATGCTTTAGCCGAGGATTGTAAATATGTTCAGGAGGTTTCTTAAGAGGTGATGATATAATTAAAGGAAAATGATCACTACCATAGGATATTGGCAGTGGGGACCAGGACAATGATGAAGCTAGAGATGGAGTGCAAATTGTCAAATCAACTGCACTGAGATTTTCACCAGGTATTGTACGGCGAGTGGGAGCTCCTGTATTTAGTACACATAAATTAAACGAATCAATAATTTCTAAAAGTTGTTCACCATTACTATTTGTAAGTCCACTTCCCCAAGCACGGTGATGTGAATTAAAATCGCCAAGGACTAAATAAGAACCAGTTAAGGCAGAAAAAAGTGGGTCGATATGATTGTTAAGTATTTCGGGTGATGCATGAGGGACATATACTGAAATAATAGAAATGTTATTATCTAGCTGAATACCAACAGAATTATAAACCTCTGAATTATGAGAAGGTAAGACTAAACTTGAAAATGGAACACAATTTTTAACTAAAATGGCAACACCTCCATATCCATCAGGTCTATCTTCTCTAATACAAGAGAAACCTGGAATTCGAAAAAGAAATCCGGGCTTCAGCCATGTCTCAGACAGGGCTATTATTGATGGATTATATTTATTTATTATATAAATCAAATCACTCTTTTTAGATATCACACTTCTACAATTCCACTGAAGGACTTTTAGATCCATTATTACTTAATAAATTTTTAATCATATCATTTATAATTGCAACGTTGGACGGTTTTAAAGTATTACTAGAAAGAAAAGTATTTAATAAAGTAATTATCGTGTTAATAACATTTGCATCCTCTAAATTTGGTGAGTTTGTATTGGGGCTAGAATCTGAATTTAATGCACATCCATTATTTAATGAAGGCATTTGCCATTCCCTAATAATAGCATTATGAGCGTACTGATCGTATCCCTTAGAGGGTAAAGGTGGTGAGTTAGGCTTTAAAAAAACAGTTTTTTTATAAGAGGTATTAATATTACTTTGAGAGTATTTCTCATTAATATTTTGCTTAACATGACGAGAGCTATTTCCTATATTATTCCCTACAACATCAGCATATGGCTTTGATATGGGAGGGTGAAGTTTACATGCTTCCAAGTATGAAATGCTACTTTGAGACATTGACAACTTTATCTCTTTCTGTCTATTAAATTCAGGGCATATCTTGTTAGTAGCATAATGATTTCCTGAACACATTACACATAAAGCACAACTATCATCAACATTACACTCCTCACCCTTATGATCCTGGGCACATTTAAAACACCTAGGTTTTGAACGACATAATGTTTTTGTATGACCATACCTACAGCAGTTGTAGCACTGTATTGTAGGGTATGTATATAATTCTACTGGAAGGCTGTTGTAGCAAATATAAATTCTTTTAGGCAGACATTGCCCATCGAATGTAAAGACTACTGATTGAGATGGTTTCCAAGTAACTGATCCATCAATTGTTGCCTTATAATTTAAACGTCTTAACTTAATTATTTTACCACAGCCAATGGGGAGGGAAACATTATCTATTATCTCCTCAGGGGACCATTCAGTCGGTATACCCTTAACTAAACCTAACCGTGTAACATTAAAAGAAGGGATGAAGGCCTGGAGCTTAAAATCTATTAGTTTACTACTATTTACAAAATTATTAGCATCCTCTGTAGTAGAAAATGATACGGTACACCTATTGCGACCAATTCTTTTTACACTGCCTGAAATAATATTTTTGAAATTATTCTTTTTCAAAAAGTTACCAAAAGTCATGGGGTGAAGTGTGGAGCCATCATTAGATGATTTATCTACCCTTTGGACGTGCACAACATAAGGCGACAAATCGGTGGAAACATATTCACAACGACCAATTCTAGTGATTTGAGAAGTTGAACGCGAAACCTCAGTATTTGAAGAAGACGCAGGTGGCGGAGATGGTTTTTTAAATGAGTCACATGGAACATTTTTTGAAACATAAACAGAGTTACATTGACAGTGTAAATCTGAATCATTATCACAATTGGAGCTTGAATTGGATTTCCTTTTCCGATTTCTATTACAGTGTTTGCAAATTTTATTCAGCCGAAGCCTCTTCCTAGACCCTGAATAATTACTACTTACGGAAGCATCCGTATCCATTTCGCTACCATTCGTTGAAATTTGCACATTATAACCTACAGGGGGACCCGGGACTGTGCCCAAGTCCCCCAAACTGAGATCAGGAGGTTTACTCATAAAACTACATAGAAAAGTTTTAAAAACTTACCCAAGTACTGCAATATACACAAATATAAATATTAAAATAAACTAAACTAATATATATACAAGGAGTACTTCTCTGATCCAACTTATATTAATAAAAATCAATTAAAAATTTATAGGGTGAAAAAATACGTCCGCCGCGTCAAACTTCCCGCGCTTTTTTTTTTCAAAAACACTATTGTGTAATGATATTAAATATTTGTTTTTTTTTTTTTTTTTTTTTTTTTTTTTTTTATTTATTCGGTGAATCAACAGCTACATATTCTTATATATTAAACAATATGGATAATTGCAAGCCAATAACAGATTCACACATATAACATTAGAATAAAAATTATAACATGAGCACAACTAAACAATTAAAAATAATAATAAGTATAAAATATATAATAAATAATAATAAGCATACTATCCCTATAAAGCACAGGAAAGCTAGAATTAGGTAGGTATAAGCTTAGCTTAGCTCACTCGCCAGCAAAGAATTGGTCACTGATTAGCGTCCTCGCCGTTCGGTCACTACAACTGAATATATCCAGGTTGAGACTTTTTGAAAACTCGTTAAATTCTTTGGTCGCTCGGTACACGAAACTGTTTTGTCTGTAGTTAGTGCTACACAGAGGTACATGAAAGGGTACCAATCGACGACTACTTCGGGGTACATTAAAATCAAGTCTACTAAGTAAGTCTGGACTGTTAATTTTTCCGGTTGCTATTTTAATTAGAAAAGTCACATCAGCTACCTTACGTCGCAGTTCCAAGGGTAAGAAATGAAATTTCCTGCACAAATCATCGTAGTGAGTAGAATCGTATGAGAGCTTAGCACGATAGCAGAGATGTTTCAAGAATTTCTTCTGTATACGTTCAATACGTACTATATAAGTGGCATATCGCGGATTCCATATTTGCGAAGCGTACTCCAGGATACTTCTAACGTAGGTGCAATATAAAATTTTTAAAGTTTTGATATTTTTGAAGTCTCTAGAGCTACGCAATACAAATCCTAGCGCCTTAGATGCTCTAGCTATAATATTGTCAACGTGACATTCAAATGTTAACTTGGAGTCGTGCAATACTCCCAAGTCCCGTGACATGTTGCGCTTTGGGAGAACGTCTCCAATCCTATAATTGTACATGATGTTATTAGTTTTTCTACTAAAAGTAACGATGGAGCATTTGAGCGGATTTAAATCGAGTGAGTTAATCCTGCAATATAACTGGAGGCGGTCCAAATCATCCTGCAGAGCAGAAGTGTCGCTCATAGATCTAATCGTCTTGAATAACTTCATATCGTCCGCGAAACATAGTAATTTAGAGGAACGTAAGCAAGAAGAATTTATGTCATTTATGTAAATAACAAAAAGAAGAGGCCCAAGCAGGGATCCCTGAGGTACCCCACTAGGGACCTTTACCCAACTGGAAATATAATTATTAATGACCACTGCCTGAGTCCTATTACGGATATAGGATTCAAACCACCTCAGTAAGTCACCACTAACACCCACCGCTTCCAACTTGCGCAAAAGCTGACAATGCTGAATTTCGGCAATATCGCGTCCATAGGGCTAAAATATCTATACCTAATTGTTCTTAAAAGTGCTAAGATAATTTTGTACATAAGGTAATAACAATCTGACTTTATTCACCATAAATTATTACCACACCACTTAAGTAGATCAGAGATCCATAGTATATTGTTAACCTACTTATCCATATTAAGATTTTTATGTTATTGTCTACTGGCGTAATGAAACCAACTTGTATTAGTTTCATTCAATAGGATCTACCTACATACTCATTATCATTAATAACTATTAAGCCTACTGCACATTTATCTTTAGGTATACGTAACTTAAATGTCATCAAAATTGAGGCGCACGGTGGTATAAAGACTTCCGCACATCGGTGCGGAGCGGCGCGTTGCGGGGCGGCGACCGCGGCTGGCGAATTTTGTATGCGTCTATATATGGAGCATCACACACCGAACTTAATGTGATGCGAATGCCTGGCGCAGCGCGGCGTGGGGCCGCGTCGATAGTACTAACGTCAACACGAAGCACCAACAAGTATTGCCGACAAACCGCCCCGCACCGTGTATCTACATGGCAACGCACATAGGACGCGGCGCGTGCGATGTGTAGAGTTCCTTATAGTGCTCGTACTGATTTCGATTTCAAAAACAGAATATGTACTTAGTCTGTTGTGATGCAGCTCAGATGTAGTAGGTCCAACTGCATTAGGACTGCACGTGGAGAGACCGTGGAGCTAGTTTACAATCAGCGTGCAGTTGTTGGAACTACACGCCAACTGCAATTTGGCAGTCGGTTGCAATGCAGTTGAACTGTAGTCCGTCTGTCTAGATTTAGACGCACCCAGGTCTGCCGCCACCTATCGACAGGAACCCTGTAGAGGTTAGACGACAGTGAGCCGATACCTGTCGACTAGAAAGTCTCTACGGAAGTTCTCCCTACAGGCTAGACGACCCACCAAGGTCATCACCCTCTTAAGCCAGCTCCTCACATGTGTAACGCGTAAAAGTTTGTATCGACATCGCGAGGATGCTCACGAGGCAGCTCGGTAGAGTGGCTGTTGGCGTTGTTTGCTTCTTAGATTTATTTAAAAAATAATAATTAATACAATTCCATTTCCATAAATCGCTAAATATAAGTAGTTTTCTTTTTATATGGCTTAATAAGATGACAGATATCGACATTGGAATTATGCCTCGCGAAGCAGCCAGTCAGAGAGGCCAATCGTAGCTCTAAGTAAGTTGGTAGTGGAAGCTAAGTCGCTGTAGATAACCGTGCAATATGGCCGATGATAACGAATTTCATTATCTTATTATTGCGAAACGATTGCCACTTGTCTAAGCCCCCTGGTACTGTGATTGATACAAAACGGTTGTTTTTATACTACATTGGTGGCAAACAAGCATACGATCCGCCTGATGGTTAGCGGTCAACGCAGCCTATGGACACTTGCAATACCAGGGGTAACACACGTGCGTTGCGAAGACATCCAAGTTGTAGTCCTTAGGGAAAACGTCGACAGGGAGTTCATTCCACTTACGGGATTATACAGATACGGACATTACTCTATGGTAATAATAATATTTCCACGCTCACCCTTCTCTCTCATCTTATTCATGTCCTGCTTTAACCAAAACTAATTCAATTAGATATGTAGGCGTGATTGTAGATAGTGGACTGACTTTTGAAACACACGTCATAGCTCTCTACAAAAGACTCCGTAAACTAACTTATATCTTTAAGCAATTAAGACAAAATATTGAAAAAGATCTTATCAGAAATATTTACTTGGCACTTTGCCGCTCAATCATAGCATATGGCATCAGTGTGTGGGGATTTACAGCGAAGTCACACTTGATTGTATTAGAAAGAGCCCGTCTATACCCTACCAAGGAGCTGTACAAATAGTGCAAGATTTTAACTGTTCGACAAACCTATATGCTTGCTACGATAATGAAGCAGCACTGCTACACTGCTACATTTCGATCCTAAACATCCATTAGCTCAGACAAGAAGCTATGCGTTGTGCAGTGAGACCTCGGGTAGAACAAAATTTTCTAGAAGGTTTTTCAGTGACAATACAACACGGCTAATAGACATTGTTACGAACTGGTTGCTATCGTTAGATTATTTAGAGACAGACCGTGTTTTATATGCATTCACTGGAGACAGAGAACAAAATAATTGATATCTCACACTTAAACTATATTCACACAAATCTACTCATCCACACAATATGACACACATACATGCATAAAGCTACTATCCATAAAAGGGCAAATAAAGTAATGTCTTATTCCACGTAAGAAAATAATAAAATTGTTATTCCTTTAAAATTTAAATAGTTTGTAGTAAAAATTTTGAATACAATGTATCTGGCGCGGTTGAGTCCTTGTGTCCCAAGACACAGGATTTTCCTAGTTTGGGCACTAACTATTATTTATTGTCTTAGCAATATTAATTAGTTTAAAATTCCTTTTATATATGGAAGAAAATAAACATTATTATTATTCGAAGCGTCGGTGGCGTAGTGCGTAAGAGTGTCGTCTCCCACCCGGGAGACACTGGTTAGATCCCCACCACGTGGTGGGGATCGAACCAATGTAGACCGCGATGAATATGCAGCGATACTGGCCACTCCACCACGACGGCGTCATAGCCTGTCTAACTCAAAACCTGTAGTCGAGAAGCTTATATTTTACCTATTATCTTCGTCCCTGTAGTCAAACGCCAGGCTAAATTGTTCCATAGATTAACATTTAAGTTTTCGTGTAAATATAGGGTTTTACTGGCCTGGACAGACCACGTGTCTATTACCAATTTTACGCCTTCACTCTGCAGCCCACTGCCGTCACAAACTGTGTATTATCATTTATCACATAAGGGTTTTGGCCTTCACTCGTATTACTCACTAAATTAGTTACTTTTTAAGTTTACGTCTACGACTCTACTTACCTATGTATTTTCATTAAAAACATAAAAGGTGAGCATATTAACAAGCAATTTGGTAAGTGTTATATATTAAACCCATTTCAATAACGTATAAATACGATAGAACTATCCTTCTTTACTGAAACATACTAGAACTTACGATGTGACATTGGTACCTTTTTTGTACAAAAGAGAAAAAAGGGATTGAAACAAGGGATGAATGTTTGTATGAGAGTTCGTCATTATCGAAAACAAAACCCTTTAACTTCGAATTTAACTGCCGAACCGATTTAGATGAAATTTGGTACCTTTGATATTTTGAAATCTTGGGAAGTATAGGCTACTTTTTGCGCGAACAGAGCCGCCAGCGGTCATTATGTAGTTAATAGGTAAATATTTTATCAATTTATATTACATTTTTTTTTAAATTTCAAAAAGTATAATTGAAGCATTGTTCCAGTGATTCCCATAATACACTACCAACTTATGAAAAAAAAAAAAATATTTGGCGACGTTTTTTTCTAGTCATCTTCTGATCCAGAAATACTAAAGAGTTCAAAACTCAAAGACAAGTGTTTTGCGACTTCATGCATGAACATCAAACCCATCATTTTTTTGTGCCATTGATTGTAAATATGTATATAAACAATGACATGAACTGAGGACATGAAATGTTTGGTTTAGTATATTTACAGAATGTTTTTAATAATTATTATTTTAACAAAGTTTGTGAGATGTAAGCCACAGCGGGTTAGCAGCTCGAAGTTGGAACGCCCCAAATGAAGCAGTACCTCCACCTTACACGAGGCCTCAGTCAAAAAAACTAAATTTTCTTACTAGTGTTGCGTTTCTGATGTAGGGAGGAGGATGCGCCATTAAGGCGCATCGTGCGTTCTTCGTAAAGGTCACGAAAGCTTGACCGAAATGTTTTTTACTCAATTTTCCTCCGTGCCTCGAGGGCACGTTAGGCTGGTGGTCCCGGGTGCTAACGACAGATAGCAGTTGTTCCCAAGGACGGTTGCAGTCAACAGGTGGCCGGCCATAATAATCATTATGTCAAAATCTATAGCAGTATGTCAACCAACCCCAAATCATTTTATTTGGGAGCAGGGCAGGAAAAACAAGAAGTTATGTTGCTGATGTAGATGATGATGTGATGTCGGTAGAATAGAATAGCATCACCCCATATCCTCCAATGGGTGTCGTAGAAAGCGACTAATGGATCAGCAAAGGAGTATTGAACATCTTATACTCCGTCCACCAATCCGCATTGGGCAAAGCGTGGTGGACTACTGCCTATACCTCCTTCGATGACAAGGTTAGGCCGAGTGTCCCAGCAATGGGTCGAATTATAAGGGCTGTTATGATGATGATGAGTTTCTGACTTTTGTGCTTATTATAGACATCGGATTTATGACCGGGTGTAACCCAGTGCTCAAACTAACTAGAATACAGAGGAAATTAAAATCATAAAATCCTAGCGCTTTTTATAAATAAAATAAAGCCTAGAAGCAAAGAGTTTTTTATAAATGAAATAAAGCCTATGTCATTCAGGAATAATGCAGCATTCTAATAGTGAGAAGTTTTGAAATCGTCCCAATAGTTTTTGATTTTATTCATTACAAACCATGCGAATCTTTCCTCACTAAAATACTAGTAAGAGGGTATACACCAATTACGGCAAATTTTCCAAATTTATTATCACCCTAACAGAAGCAAATGTCACGATATCAAACAAGGCACGAAACGAAATGTACAGACAGACAACGTAATTTTTATTCTTGGCGAAAAAAACATTTTCCCGTGATTAAAAATAAGTCAAAATTACAATTCTTAAACTAAAATTAGCTTGGCTGCAGCCGGCTGTAATGCTTAACCAATTATTTTCGAGCCCCTGTTACAATCCTGAAAGGAAAACAAAGTGTAGGAGTCGGGTCTTCGAATTACCAAGTAAATAAACAGATTTTGTTATAATAGTAATAAATGTAAACCACGCTTTTTCAAAATGATGAGTCTAATAAAATAATTTAACATTGCAATTTACTATCGAATGAATATATTTTATATTTCAGGCGCATTATTCTTTGTCATAAAATAAACTTGTGTAATAATAATTTGATATGAAAATAAACTATGTAGTAATAACAAATGTACCTAACTAGTCTAGACTAAAATTTCAGGTGAGTATATTAAAATTTAGGTATATTGAATTACTAGCTGTGCCCGCGACTTCGTCCGCGTGGATTTCCTATTTTTGCAACATTTTTCATTGATGCTCAATTCCTATTAGTCGTAGAGTGATGCTATGGAGGTATATAGGCCTATATCAGGGTTTCGCATACTGCGCGTCGCGATGCCCTGGCATCCCAGGGTTCGCGGTTCTATCCCGGGGGCGGGCGTAGTGAGACGTTCCACATAGAATGGCTGTCTAGCTGCTATGCGAGCTAGTAGAACGAAAATAAATGTAGAGAAAGAAATGAAAGTCGCAATTTCAAAACTTGAGCCCGGATCGACTGTCTAGGGCGGGCGAAAAAATCGAACACAGCTCTTTCGCAATCCGGGCGGCTGCGTCCGTTTTTTTTGTTTTTGTAGGTATGTACTTAACTTTGCTGTTACTATAACGGGGGAGGGCTCGTAAAAAGTGGAAAATTCCTAAGGGCGTCACTATGAAAATAAGTTTGGGAAGTCCTTGCCTATAGTCTTCCTCGATAAATAGACAATCAAAGAATTTTTCAATTTGAATCAGTGGTTCCCCTTTTTAGGGTTCTGTACCCAAAGGGTAAAACGGGATCCTATTACTAAGACTCCGCCGTCCGCCTATCCATCTGTCACCAGGCTGTATATCATTAACCATTATAGTTAGACAGTTGAAATTTTCTCAGATGACGTAGTTCTGGTGCCGCTATAACAACAAATACTAATAAATAGAATAAAATAAATATTGAAGGGGCTCCCATTAAATAAACGTGACTTTTTTTGGTCGATTTTGATAACGGCAACAGATAGACGCTTGAAATATTCACAGAATATTTAGTTATATTATTCACTTTAAAAATAAATAATTAAATAAAAATAAAATTAATATTTAAGTTGGCTCACGCATCCGACTCCTTCTAGGCGGTTTTTTTTACTATTTTTACAGGATGTCTCTGATGACCTTCTTTGAGTCACCAGGGGTTTTAGTAAAGGAGAGGACCTCAGTGGGTCCACAAACTTTAAGGTCGAATCACTCCAGAGAGGATTCCTGACCGGTGAGCTAAGGCGTCTGAATCTGACGGGATCAGTAGTTCCTAAGATAAGCGCGATCAACCAAAAAAAAAAACTCAGTATAGATGCGTGCGTAGTACTTGATCATTATTTAGCTGCGGAGTTATGTTAAAACTATGATATCTCTGAAGATATTCATTGAAATCTAATGATGTAAAGAACAATTGTACAAAATTAAATACTTGTGATGAATAATGTATTCATTTTGATAAGGAATAATATCATGTTTACAAAAATACCTTCGCATCTTAAGCATTATTTTAGAACAAAATTTATTAACAAAAATAGGTTATAGCCAGTCAACCTTAAGAGATAGATAAATGATGTCTGTAACTTGTTTTTAGAACTTTTAAAGGAGAATAATTCCGTCATACATAATTTTTGTGTAACTTTAACCGTTTACGCAGCGCACGCAAAGAAATCTCTGAAAATCAAAATTTTTTATTTTCGTTTATTTCAAACTATGATATTTCTTAAGATATTCATTGAAATCAAAAAAAGTCATGAACAATTTTGTGCAAAATTAAATACTTGTGATAAATAATGTATTTATTTTGATAAGGAATAATATCATGCATACAAAAACACCATCGCAGATAATGCACTATTTTAAAACAAATTTGATTACCAAAAAGAAAGGTTATAGTGAGCCAACCATAAAAGATAGATATATGCTGTCGCGGACTTTTTTTTAGAAAATTTAATGGAGAACAACTCCGTCACACATGATTTTTACGTAACTTTAACCGTTTACGCAGCGCACGCAGTGAAAGCTTTGAAAAGAAATATTTTTCTCCCGTTTTTGCAACATTCTTCATTGATGCTCAGCTCCTATAGGACGTATCGTGATGTTATATAGCCTATAGCCTTCCTAGATAAATGGACTATCCAACGAAAAAAGAATTTTTCAATTTGAGCCAGTAGTTGCTGAGATCTTAGGGTTCAACCAAACAAACAAACAAACAAACAATCAAACAAACAAACAAACAAATTCTTCAGCTTTATTATTAGTATATAGATTTGCATATTTACATAAAACGAATTGGCGACATGTTGACATAGATTTCTAACCAATTATCTACAAATAGAATAGAAATGCAATTAAAATATACTGCCGTTCTAACGAGGAATGCAGTTTTGAGGTGAAGGCATTCCTTTCAAATATTCAATCTCTTCCAAATAATTGCTACATTCTGACATATAAAAATAAACATTCTCAAGCAGAAAACTTTACGGGAATCAAACCAAGATAGAGTGAGCTCTTTATAGTTTGATTTGGTAAGTCCAAATCTTTAATTCAAGTTATTCATAATACTCGACGCAATCTTTTTTATAAAGGCGGTATTATGTGGTTTCAATTGAGCATTAACACAACAATTTAACATGACTGCGATTTTATATCCAGGACACTACATGATTCTTCAATCTTCACGCCCGTGGATAGGTAGTTAGTCTGATGGGATCCACGTCCGGAAGCCTCCTCGTGGCGGACCCTGCTAACGTGGTGGGGAAACTTTCTCGGCGGGTGTGTGGATTTTGATGTCAAGTGTCCCTTGGCATTCGAAGTCACATGCCGTCGTCGAGTTGTTTTTGTTTTCCCAACACGGCTAGTTCCGGACGGCCCTTTTCAGGACCACGACCGCGAAGTCCCCCGGGTGTGAAGTAATTGATATCGTCGCAGTAGTTTTTGATTTTATTCATTTCAAACCATGCAAATCTTTCCTCTTTATAATATGAGCATTTTTTTTTATTTTACGAGATGGCAAACAAGCTTGCGGCCCTCCTAATGTTAAGTGGTCACCGCCGCCTATAGATATTTGCAGTATTAAGTGTAAATCACTTAACACTGCAAGTGCGTTTGCCATCCTGGGGACTAAGATGATATGCCCTCATGCCCAGTAATTACACTGGCTGCCTTTCCCTTCAACCCTAAACACAGCGAACTGCTTCACGGCAGAAAAAATAAAGGCGGTGGTACCTACCCAGACGACTCTACATATGGGTCTGCCACCTAGTGAACATTTATCCTTTTTTGTAGATTAGGTTAGCCTAGTATGGTGTTCATTTAAATACAAGGCGCTTTTTAAATGAAAAAAATCGACACATCAAACAAGACTCAAATGGTCATACTTCTACTGGCTTATGCGATTCTAGTAACAGTTCTACGCTCAGAGCGTATAGAATAAGAAAATAAGCAGATATATTCATTACTTAAAAATTTGGCTTTTATTTGACATTTATTCTAGTTTTAACATCTAGGTGTGATTTAAAGGTCCATAATACAACCGATAAACGTTAGTCGCCCATGTCGCATTAGAACATTAACGAATTTACTTGAGTCGATTATATGTGTCGCTCATAATTTTAAGTATCGATTTTATTTCTTCTTATAAAGTTCAATAAAGCAAAATTTATTTTTTAGTTATGTAGAAAATCTCTATTTTTCTTTGTTGTATCAATTGTTAAAGTACATAATATAACTACTTGTAAGTACTTTAACAACTGAAACAAAAAGAAAATTTATGTTTTAGCACATTTGATAGTGTTCGTTGCGGCAGTCGAACTGTGAAATAATAAAATAACATTGGCAAAGAAATCAGAAAAATATATTCACCGTTCGGGAGCACGGTGTGCGACAAAAGTCCAAAAAAGTTATGCGCCGTTTGACACCAATGGTTCCTATGTTCCTATCAACCGATTGAATGGCATTACGAATTTGTGACGTCATACATTCTTATAATCAACTGGCTGAATATTAAACGGTTTTGATACGCTTAAAAATCAAATTCTAGAGATAATTCGAAACGATGGAGATTATCTGGCATAAAATGCCACCACCTTTTACGAATTTAACACCTTTGTAAGTATTTTTTGTGAATTTTGTCAACATGTAGCAGTAATAAGGACAGAGGAGACACAAAAGATACCAAGGGGTCGAGGTATAGCACTCATGACTCTGGACACTCAATCTGTAATAAGATATTTATTATCATTGTTATATTGTAACTAAATACTTCACCTACATATATTGAATTTGAACTTTGATCTATATAATGCCCTCTTGATGTCGGGCCGTATACCTTAATGATTGGACTGCCTCTGCACTTTGATTGTCATGTTACAAAATCATTTCTATTCTGTATAAATTGATCTACTTACTCGATATTGTTAATCGAACGCAAAGCGAAACATTACCAAGTTCAAAGCCTATTGCGTTGTTTTCGCTGTAATTGTATAATTACTTAACTGGAACTGGATCATCTCCAATAACCTGCGTAATTGTTACGTAAGCGAACAATTGCTATTTTTGAATTATTGAAAATGTTATATTTTATAAAATATATTGCATGACATGCTCTTCGAGCGAGTGCTGTTCACACAGAAAACTTTAGAACACAGAAGAGGAAAAATTCAAGGTTTCTCATTGGCATACGTGGCTACTGAACCATAAAAATCTCGACCTCCGGCCGAGTTGCCTATGGCCTAAAAATAGTAGTGGTCAGGTCGGCCACTGGGTAGGTTAGGGTTATTTTTTTATGACCAGGCGGAGTGCACTGTTTTTGGGAGATTCTAGTGTTTTATGCAACCTACATGGTAGAGTAGAAAGGTGCACTCCGCATGGTCATAAAAAAAAAATAACCCTAACCTACCCTAACAGTAGCCGACCTGACCACTACCATTTTTAGGCAATAGGCATCTCGGCCGGAGGTCGAGATTTTTATGGTCCAGTAGCCACCTAAGCCTTCTCATTACGTCTTAAGCATGCCCAATCATTTCAATGAGTTCACATCTCAACTTACGTTGAGATTTTTTACTAACGTTAATATTTTTATTTGATCTGATTTTCATCCACACATAATACAAAGAAAAAAACATGCATATTTTGTGCTATGCCTGCTTGCGTTTTTCGCGCAATTATCTGCCGCGCAAACCAACTAGCGCCAGCCATAATCCCGAACCGATACGACCTTGGAATCTTCAAAAGAAGAGCGAATTCCTTCCTTTAAGGCCGGCAACACAATGCAATTCCTCTGGTGTTGCAGATGTCCATTGACCATGAACTATCTGCTCGTTTGCCCCAATTTCCATTAAGAAATACTATTTTTTACTAAATAACATAGGCTACCTATATTCTATTTTCAGAAAACTTTCCTCGCAGAGGAATTTGCGGGTGGAAGGCTATTTTTTTAAAAGATAAGTATGCATTATATAGTTAACTTTGATAAGTACACTAGGTACCTAGGTACTACTATTCTAAATATAAGATATTACGCATTACCTAACTCTAAATAGATAGGTATATATAGATTTACAAATTGCTAATTAAAGCATTTTAATAAATGCAAAAGATGCACGAATCTATTTTAAATCTGTTTTATTGGCAGTTATCTATAGTTCAACAAGTTCTAAACGTGCAATTAACACTTTTCGTCAAAAATAGCATTATTAGTTAGTACTTAAATATTAACTTATCATACCTATAATAATTGCAAAAATATCTTATTTATTGTTATAGATTTTGTTAAAAATATATACACTGACAACATCACACTTAATTTTCAAGAATAGTAAATATTTTATTAATATTTATTTATTTGACAATGACGTAAATTTATTCAAATTTGATAAAAAACATCTAGTACTAGTAGGTAGCCAAATTGTTTTCGGATTTGATATTTGGTGGTAGAGAACTTATTTATTTGTTTGTGCCGGTAATCAGTTACAAAAGGCATAATCATAAAATATACTTAGGTATGTAGAATTTAGTATGTGCTTGTCTTGTCCGTGAAATAGGCTTCAAACTAAAAAAAGTACATTTAGTTATGCCACATAAATGTATTTTTTTTTTCTTGTAATTTGCACATTAATTATAACCTGTTTCCTATATCACATCTTACAGAAGATCACAGTCATATAATTAATATCTATTACTAATTTTAAAGAAATGAATGAATAAAGTTTATTTAGTGCTTTAGACAATAATAAAAGTTTGTGTACTGTAGGTATTGTTTCTCTTGGTGAATAAAGTCTCCTAAATCCATGGGTCTTGGTCAAATTGTGGGCAACAAAAGTCCATCGGTTATTATAACCGCTTACCTGTACCACCATTCAATCTATTCTTATTACTATAGTCTACACACATTATTAAAATTTTAGGATAAATGGAGGAGTACTTCTTACGGCTTGAAATACACAAATGTGTTTTAAAAATAGAACCAAAACGATTTAATTTAAAAATAAATACATAAGGCGTAAAGCTATGTAAGGAGGTGCACCGTTTTATTCATCGTGGCTCACCTGCGCGAGCGCTTCCCGGGGTGCGGGCGACCCTCCTCATCTCGCAAGTCTCCGACGCACCGGTGACAACCCTCCTTTTCGACACAGAGCAATGACCTCGTTCCCCCTCACACCATTCAAAAATATCGGAACCACATGTTCTTGACCTTCCCCGCACTTTTTTCTCGTCTTGAGTAATGTTCACTTCCTCTAAGCCGAACGACGGTGAAAGCAGATTTTGAATAAGAACATTGCCTCGTGCTGTTCCGTTTTGAATGCTTTCAAAGAAAGTCAGTCTGCACTGCAGTTCTTCTTTGTGAGATTTATGCATTAATTCAACAACAACCCTTTGGTTTAGGCTTTCTAGGCGTGAGATTATTGCAGATATTCCGAATATTTTTTTCAATGTAGTTAAGAGTTTCTCCCGAGTTCTTGTTGTAAAAACACGTGTTGAGAGACTCCATTTTTAACCCAAATCAACCGTACAATTTTTGTTACATTAGTTACATTTTCACTTGATAAGTATTGGCAAAATGCGTACTTTATTGCAACGCGACGCCATTTAAGAATAGAATAGAATAATGTAGTTAGTACCTAATGGTTGATAATTGATACAGATGATCAATTGACATTTAGGTTTGTTAAAAATTCCCGTAATTTTAATATATAGTTGTAAGAAATGATCTAGGCGCAATGACAATGAGCGAGAATAGATTCTAGCATAGATACCTACATATTGTTTGTTTTGAAAGAGTAATATAACTTTTAATTAACTTACTGTTAGATTACATGTCACGAAACACCGAAATTAAGACACAGTGTAGCAACAACGTAATTAGTTAATTGAAGTAATTGTAACAATACATCTCAATTTGATCCTACATTTGGACTTCACGCTTAGTAAAAAAACGTCTCAATTGCTTATTTAAGACAAAGAGTTTTTCTTTGTTTACAACCAGAAATATTGTTACATAAATTTTAAAAGCAGCAATGACAAATGAGATTTACGGCTTGTAATTTGCTGTTAACGCTGTCATTGTTTCCGGCATCACTTACGTAATCAAATCAATCGAGTCGGAATATCGCACGGGCCATCTTATTTTCTAAGCGAGTCACTTGCATCACTGGACCGATTTGCGCAGGGGCCGGCATCAGTCCGATGTCAGTCTTGCGCAACTAACGATAATCGATGCTTTGCCGATGAAACAGTGAAATCAATGCTCCGTCGTCATCATCAAGTTACCGCATCACTTGCTCTACATTTCGGTGAGTTAAACTGTAAGGCACTCATTACAACCTTTAATTGTATAATGCACAAAGGAACAAAACAATTCGCTCAATATATTTCATGTAGGTAACTTAGAAGGAATTCGTTCCATATTAAAAATTACATGACGAGCAGTAAGCTGTAGTCATAAGCTATGGCTGCCATTCTTAAATTGTTATACTAATTACCAGCGTATCTACTATCGAATGAATAAAATATAGGTAGAGTAAGCAGTTAAGTTGTAGGTTGCATGCCGCGCCCCCGGGAGCTGCGCAAGCGGTACTACTTCATGATTTAATTGAACCACACAGGCGGCGAGCGCAGGCACTCGCTGCCTCGCTGCACAATTTCTCGCCACTTGGCAGCTACAAGTGTATGCAAACCTACATTATTTGCATGTCACATTCAATCACCTCTATGCATAGCCCCGCTGGCTTGTAATACGCTATTAGAGATAATTAGATCAATCTTTGAAGTTAATAAATTTTCATGCTAACCAATGTTGCAATTAGAGAACGTAATTTAATACCTGAAACCGTTGTAAACTGTCTTTTTAATTGAGCACTGTAAGCAAACAGTTAAAAGTACCGACGGCAACTGTCAGAACATGTTGCTCAAGGAATTGAGAAATGTATAATATTTAATTTAAAAAGTTTGGATATTATTTTCTTATAGATAGATACTTATGTAAAGCTAAGAAAGTGTATTCGAGTTCATATGAATGGTGGATGAATTAATTACACTGTAAAACTGAAACAAAAATATTTATCAAAAAAAAACACTCAAGAACATTATTTGATTTGATTCCTAAGAGATAAGAAAGAATAAGCGTATATAAGAAGAATTTTAGAGCTTAAATTATTAGTAGCAATTCATAGGCTACAGGTCAGACAGGAATAACTGTACAGATGAACACAATGTCCGGCAGAAGCTAGTGCACTAATTGAGACGCTGCTACAATATCGGCCGCATGTTTATGACTCCCGTATAGCGGCTATCAAATAAATTCCGAACATGCAGGAGATACTACATCGCGTGTAGAGATTATAAGAGCCCTCATTTTGTTATCTCAGCATCTCGCGGTCATAATGTAACATTATAATACACGCAGATAGAACGGTAGTCGGGGGAAGGTATGCTCCTAGAAGTATTGGTGTTACAGTGGGTAGGTGAATTATTATAGTGGGTCTGCAGATTGCGTGAATACGTCTACAGGCCTCGTTGAACCTCGCTGGGTGGCCGCGCTGTAGCCAGCGACATGCTCCATATTGCACGCTGCAGGTACCACCACACACCACGAACACAATGCATGTTGCGCAAATTGTCCTACTTTAGTCCTGTTTGGTTAAAGGATTATAATCGGTGATTTAGAGCCGAAAAATATGAGAGACGTTTTTACGAACACCTGTTTATTATTAAGTGGGTACGGCCTATAGTAACTATAGTATTATTTATCTGAATGCTGTTAGCCACATAACTGTTGATTATCATAAGTTAATTTTAATGTTCTAAAACAAATGGTCAAAGTATTTATAATGCCCCTAGCCGGAACTTCTAATTAATTTCAATATTCATTACTTAATACATAAATAACAAAACAAACTGCCTATATTGTAGCGAGACTTTCTAGGTTGCTAAGGTTAAAACAACTATGTTATCAATGTAACTTGGCGTTTTGTCTACGAAATAAACTAGACAAAGATAATTTCTGTTGTCTCTATAGCCAACCGGTATTATGAGTCAGCCGTGATTGTTTAACTCGGTGCTACCAAACACGTCGTGGCGCATGCGCCCAGTCACAACAAGCTTAATTCATATACGTGTGCAACCATCTCGGGTTGCATCATTTCAATTTAAAAGTTGATTAATCGTTGTTTCACTCTTCTATTATAACTTTTGCTCATTGAAATCATTACAATGTTTTAGCAGTACAATAGACTTAGTTAAGCCGGCTATTTGAAAAGAGACAGCCGCATGTCATCTAAACTAGAAGATAATCGCGGGGGCATGTACCTGTTGCGTCGCACGTTCCTTTCATGGAAAATTATTCTTGTTATAGAGCACACAACACAAAGCGGGTTTATCTGGACGCATTATGAGGAGCATCTCCGCTTCTAGATCGCGCGATAATGCTCGTCGTGGTGGAGTCACAAAAGTGTACGGTGCGGCGGCGGGCGGTACGGCGCGGGCGCACGACGCGAGGTGCGGCGCGCGGGCGGCAGCGTAAGGTGATCCCGAGCGATTTGACCTTTGTGCGCTACGGGCGACCGCCGTCGATCCTCTTTGTGTCGCGGCTCGCTTGTCAGCGTCTCAAGAAGGAACTTTGTTGTCTTTCTCCAAAAGAAAGTAGGTAGATATCGAAGCATGCATTGTTCCGCCTTCAAGTTAATTCAATATAGGGCTGCTGTCTATCGAACGCAATTTTTATGAATAGAACCTATTGTGTTCGCTATTTGGAAATCAGTATGGCTAGCAGGTGGGTATTATTGGTATTGATTAGTTTACCATTCTTACGATTGGAGCCTGTATTACCAGTTTATAATATGGATATTTAAAAATCGGAGATACTTTTTAAAATTATGAATGCACTAGTTTCTGCCCGCGACTTCTTCTATATGTTATAATAATATTGCTCATATTATTGTAAAGTTTCATTAAAATCCATTCAGTACCTTTTGCGTGAAAGAGTAACAAAGACAATCATCCATCCTTACAAACTTTTGCATTTATTAGTAGGATTCTATATTCTATGTATAATGGAATTACATTTTTATCCAATTGTTAATAAATTACCGAACTAACAAATAAAGTGCAAAGTTTAAGTTCAATATTACAATTTACAATACGGAAAGCTTTTAAGTGTACGACTGCCTCTCTCAATGGGCCGCACTCCTAATCGACATCGCCGTATCAATATCCAAACCAAGCTCGTAACTCAGACTAGACTATTAACACCACTATCCGATAGAAAGCGCTCCGATAACTAAAATTGAAGGAAGTTAGTGAGCCATTGTGAAATAATAAAACTATAAAATACCACAGGAGATTATCATTGACGGTCACCCGATTCAGTCGGGTGATGAGGAGGTGAGATGTGTCAGCGCAGCTCTATAGAGCGCGACATGTTTGTCAAACGCCGAAACATTGTCGTGCCGTGAGATCGTCGGTGGATTTCGTGGACACGCATTCGAATAAAGGTTTATTAACTGCATTCACATGCTTATGAGTAAAGGCTTTATTTGTATTCGTTTCTTACTCATCATTTGTTAATAAATTTTTATTATCATTAAAATTATGCCTTTTTGTGTGTCTGGACATTTTTATAATAACATTTTTCTGATGTAAAATGATACAGCATTACGATGCAGTGGCAATACACCACATATTTTCTTCTTTTATGTTTTAATTAAACACAATCATTTGTGGTACGGAGTTATCTTAAAATATATTTTTAAATGAAGTATTTTTTTAATGTTAAAGAACTTCCAAGTTTCGTTTCGAGCCATGGTCATTAAGTATTTTAAAGTAGTTAAAGCTGGTAGAGTATCAGATTTTACCCGTGACATTTAACATAAGACAAACTCTGTTCCTGCACCATGCGTTGTATTAATTAAGTTATTTTTTACCACCTTGCTCTAAACCTTTGTTTTCCTCTTCTAGTCCGTCCATATGGCGCTTATAGCCACCGGCTAGTTCCAAACAGATGCGCCAATTTCGGTCGTGTCACAGGCGAGCAATTAACGATCTCGCTGGTGGAAACGGTCAGCTGGAATATTTTTTTTCAAGTTATCTGGATCAGTTGGCCGGCTTTATGCGTCTGTTGACCCATATGTCTCGATGTTAACGAATTTCATCACATCAAAAATTGTATAGTACACTTTATACTATTATACGCAGTACAGGGTGTAACTGTTAAGATCGGAAGTAGGAAAATAAGATTTATAAATAAATATTTTCTAAAATATATAATTTCAATTAAGCAAGTTATATTAAGTTTATTAATTCAAGTAAATTGAAAATATTATGTGTCTGATGAGCTTAATGGTTTACAAAAAAATAGAAAAACATCTGAAATTATTGTCATTTCTAAACATTGCATATTTTAATAAACATGTGCCTTAGATTGAAGGCTGTTAAATAATAATAGTTACTACACGTAAACAAAAGTAACATTAATCACCGCTATGACATATGCATCATGCACTTAACGCACTCCGTGTGGCTTACCCCGATTTTGACGTCTTTGTGGACAGCTACAAAACTTTTGTAAAAAAAATAGATTTAAGCTTGTGCATCGCTATTCATAATTATGTAATTGGGTTAATCCCGTGTAATTATGTTAAATTAAATAAATAAAAAAATTAAAAACTGTTATAACGAAATCAAAAGAAGGTCAAAAATCGAACGTCACAAATTGATCACTTTCTCATTGATACGTGCTTTAAAGTGAAGGACATACATCAGCAAACAGCGATAAAGCGCGTATCAGATAAACTTCATCTTTGCTTAGTTTACAAAAAACGTTGGCACTGGCCCCACATTAGAACATCAAGTAAAATACTCAAGTCAAATCAAATATTCAAAGTCAATAAAATAGGTGTAGCGTTATCAAGAGGACCTATGCACACTATAACGATATTTTATTCCGAACATATTTCACTGTTATTGTTGATTTTCTATACTATCTGAGGAACAGCTTGACACCTACAGGTAAGTGGCGAATGATAGGTAGTAAATAATAGGTGCATTATATTATATTCCGTAAGCCTTGCTGACATCCGGGTTATATGTGGATTTAAATGTTGGTACTTGCGAGATATACGCACTTGATGTTTAGCGTAACAATAGCCCGCAATGTAAATATAGTTACGTTAAACATAACATAAAATTTTATAAACGTTGTTTGTTTACTTAGAAACAAATAAAGAATTTCAATTTCAAAATTGCGATTCCACGTTTTTTTTTTCATTATAAGACAATTATTTATTAGGCAGTACTTTCTTTATTAATTTTTGTGTACTATCTTCTTGTGAAATAATTATGTGAACATATTTTAAGCGAAATAAAAAGTGTGTCTGTCGGTTTTAAATTCCGCTTCTTTGCCTACCATAGATGGATATAAGTAGGCACTTGAACAGCTCTAAAATATGAATGTTAAAGTGTATATATAAAGTAGGTACCTACCTATTTTAGACCGAGTGTACCTACTACGGGAGAACTTTTTTCTACCACCCTGTACAGAACTCGATGAAGGCATGGGTCTCCGAGAATCGCAAAGTATTCCATGAATGTGTAATCAGAGAGTTTATTGATCGCGCTAAGATTAACACCACTCCGCATTGTCTGCTTTGGCACGTCTTAAATTTTCCCTTTTTTGTGCCAATAACTTAAGGAATTCACGAATTAATTTTTTTCTTCACCTTTATGAATGTCGCCGTTTATCACACCGAGAAAGAATTATTCCTTCTTATGTTGCGCTTTCGTAACCGCTTTTCAATTGTAAATTGTCGTGCTTTATGACTATCTCGCGTACCCAAAATAGAACACCTTTACGAATTCATGAATATATCATTCGTGACCTCCCTGACACGAGGAGGAAGTGCAATATGTAAGTATTTTCCGTGTGTAAACTCTTACAGATATACATATTGTATATAATAAAGAACTTCCATTCTCGCGGCTCACGACGCGACGGAAGTGTGTTCAGCAGACATAATAACATTTAAAATTAAGTGTAACCGTCTAAAATTTCCCTCCTTTTTTATTTTAGCGTGGGTAGGCTGAAAGTATGACCACTCAATTTACCATATCACCATACACTGCTAGCGTGGAACCGGTTTAAATAATCTCCTTAGACAAGGAGTTCGTAAATAGAGTATGAATTATTAGTATAATAAGAAATCAATACCTACCAACTTTGCGGAATAGATGTAATACTTTTTAGATTATCTAGGTAGTATAAGTTTATAAAAACCAGTCTTGACACGATTTGACCTGCCGCTTGAACACCTGACTCACTTTTTACTATTAACCTAAAAAAAATCCCATAGGAAAAAAGGCTCTAAAATTTATTTTCATCTCAAATTGAACATAACTCTTGCTGTTTCTAGACGTACTTATAACTTTCGGTTCTGTTACTGATGGCACATTATGTGCAACATAGTATTTTACAACTCCACTGATTACGTGTGCGAGCAAAGAATGTAACCTACAGCAAAAGTAGGTGTCGCTTGCAGCTTTAAAAATTTAACGCCGACACAATGGCGTAGCAGTAAAATTTTATTTGCATACACCTGCACGAGTCAGCTCTTCTCGGAACGTTAAAATAATCGCAAAGAAATAAAATAAAATCAAACGCAAAAAATAATGGTACCTACTCCTGTTACAGGAAAGCAGTCGAGAAGTATTCGTAGCAGAGAACAATATACGTGTATTTCGTCAAGATGCCGTAAATCGCGACCCAATTTGTTTATAGCAGTCTCCGATCTCGGTGGCAGGTATTGACAGTGACATTGGTGGCGGTTACGAATCACCGACCACCGGACATTGTACGTAATATATTTTCGTGCTCTACTTGAGTGGCGAAAGTTTGTTGACATAGCGCACAGGTCTTGAGATATTGCCGCAAAACGCAACAGAATTTCCCTGGAATATTTCACACATTTCACAATAGAACTGAAACTATTTTTTCTTCGTTTTAATAACTACTTATATAAATCAGCAGCTTTGTTAGATTATATACCAAGACATGGTTGGTTAAGTATAACTAGGGCATAAACGAAATGGCGATCAATGGACTGCTAATTTGAAACACGACGATTTGACATAGAGTATGAATCATCGCTAGTGGCTGAAAAGTACTATTGATCGACGCTAAATAAGGTATGTAAATTTTCGTTTTCTACATGATTATGAGTAGCCACGTGGTAACCTATTTCTTGTAAGTACGCCTGTAAGGTCGAGTGTTTTGTGATGATTATATACATATATTACTATAGAGTTATGGTCTCTTTTTTTTTGCTTTATTCTAAGGATGGTTATTTATAGACCTATTGATTTAAGTTTTTTATAAAAAAAATCTAAATTATTATACATAAATGCATATTTGTCCGCCATCCATAACACATTCTTGACGTTAGTTGATAGATGGAGCGTCGAATTAAAGTGGAATATTATTATTACTATAGAACATTTTCGGATCTCCGACTTCTTAAGTGGGATTTTTTCTGTTACGCTTTTTTTTATTATTATTATTTTATTTATTATTATTATATGTATATTATCACTAACGTAAGGTTTTCTTCCGAAATATAGGTCAACTTTATCGACTTTTACAGACAAAATTAACTTACCTTTAGGCACATTTTTTTAGACGCAATCATTGATGTTTGAGTACTTCTGAATGTTCCTATCATATTTCGCTTTTCCGGTTTTCGTTATATTTTAATCGGAATATTAATAATACTGTGAGATATGGGGACATATAATTCTAAGGTCGTTCGAAGTGTGTCGATGGTGGCGCTTCCGGCCGCGTGGCGGGCACGTGCGTGCAGGATGCGCGCACGCATATGCCTAAGGACACCCTTACATATCGCTAAATTTTGTAAGAAAAAATATTATTGCCACGTGTCTAGTTAACGGTTGCACTTAATGACCTAATGCTTCATATTATTCTTGTCTAATGACACTTGTATAGTATCGTTTGAAAGGTTAGCAAAATTGTCCTTGTTCTTTTACATTTCTATCATCTGTACTAATATTATAAAGAGAAAAGATTTATGTCTGTTTGTAATGAATAGGCTCAAAACTACTGGATCAATATTAAAAATTCTTTCACTATACTGTTATTCTATATTGCAACATACCTATTTATAAGATAATAATTGAAATTTGGCACAGTCATAGATAATAGTCTGAAAAGCACTTAGGTTACATTCTATCTCGGAAAAATATTCAAAATAACTTCGTACATAATAATAACCCATAATTTTTTAGTACCAATATTATATGTAGTCCTTTTCAAGTACAATTCTGTAATACATTAGGAAAATTATTTTGTTTAAAGCATTTAGCCGATTTTTAAGCGCTTATTTTTTTTTCATTTATGTCAATTAATATATATTATAAACTATACCTACATACAACGCGTCTGGGAAAAACTACAAAAATATATATTATTCGTTGCACTACCATGCTTCTTCTTCCCGCCACTTTTTAAGGACACTGAGATGGAAGAAGAATCAGGGAACAGGTTATTTAGCCAAGAAATTTATAGGTAAAACTGGGAAGCACACCTCATACAAAAAGTGCAGACAAAAAATTTGACCTTGAAACTTATTATTATCCATTTGTCTCTTTCTAGGTTCACTTTTTTATTGGTAGTGTGGCATCCAGTTCTACCCATAAATTTCCTGGTTTTGGCAAAGAAATTCTTTTTATTTATTTAGTATCTCAATTCAGTATCTAAATAAATAAAAAGAGTCAAACCTTTCTCCCATAGGAATAACAGAGTTTACCTTTTTCCACGATATTTACGAGTTCTTTTGCTTCATTTACTTTCATCTGACAGTACACTAGCGATTTCGAATAATTTTGACCTGAACTTTCTTTAGAATGTTTTCGATTTGACCGAAAAAGGTTTTAGTCACGATTGACAACGCAAGCCTGCATGCTTGGTGGGTTACAAAAGACAGTAATCTCGAGCTCCTTCGTGCTTCAGTAGAAAGATTAAGCCGTTCGTCCCAGTTGTTAGATACTGCAACAAAAATTTAAATCAAGTATGTTACGTTGAGGAGTAGTGACGTGAAGACTCGCAGCTGCTCATATGGGACTATTATGTAGGAAAGCTCAATAGTAGAATTTATAGTGGTGATGATGAATTGATGACGTAATACACATTACACAGAACTAAGCAAATTCGTTATCATCCAGATATAGTAACGATTTGCTATCTAGGTACTTTCTTTGATTACTTACTTAAATATTTTATAATATTTCATTGTTTTCAAATCAATATTTAAGTATGTTTCTTTTGTTCATTTTGACAGATGCACCGTACTCTCCGGCCTTACCAGCCATTGTATTATCAAAAATCAATATTATGCTCTTTTATTAAACCGCAGACCTTATCTATATGAAATCCGGTTACCGTAAAAATGTGTTGAGGTTGAACGACGCCTAATATCTTGGCGATGCATTTTACTGTCTTAAAATTTTATGACAGTGTGACCTTGGGCCTTCTTATGAGGCCCATTACCGCAGCCACCGATCGTTTTGGTTCCGTTGGTCATCACCGGCAACACACACTTACGTAGAAAACGGAATTTCTCCTGAGTTCTTTTAAAAGCACGTGTTGAGAGACTCTATTTTTAACTCAAATCTACAGTACACTTCAAATCTACATTAGCAAAATGTGTAATGTTATTGTATCGCGATGCCATTAATTAAGAATAGAATAGAAGTTATCATACAAATAGACATACACAGACAACCAGGAGCAGTGCCTGAAATTTGTCACGTGTACGTTTAAAGGACCCCCCATGATGTACCTCAACTACCCTGGTTTGTCTCTGACCAGCCATATTTGGTAAGAATTAAATTAATATAATCTTATAAAACTAATGAATGTAAGCGTTAAGTTATTAAAATTAATAGATACCTAATAAAAATGATAATAATATATTTCCCCACTCACACCAATTATCCAGCTCAGAGTAAATATAATTAAGAACATGTGTTACAGATACTAGATAATCCTTCAGCAATTCAACAAACAAATACCAACCACCTGGACAGACATTTTACTCTGAAGCATCTCTACAGTCTAGATATATTAAAATGAATGGAATCTTATAATCTTGTAATGGCTACGTTTAGCACTTAAAACTTTATTATCTTGATTCGAATAAGCAGACCAATGACCACGTTATAAAAAAACGTGCCAGCTGATTTATTAATCTGCATTGAATCAGCAGCAAAGACGTCGCGTGTTGCCGCAGAGTAAGCACTTGACCAAACGTATATTGCAAAACAGTTGCCAAGCATTGGGATGATACTGCAGTTTTAGTGCACGCGGTATGACCCGTGAACACCTTGGTAACAACCTCACATTATAATATACCATGGGTGACTCCTTCTTTTTCCATTCTACCTTGGTCCCAATTTATTTGGGATTGGTGCAATATTAATCTTAAAATAAACCTGGACTGCTTAGAGGAGTTTCTCCTTAGTTCTTGGTGCAAAAACACGTGTTGAGAGACTCCATTTTAAACTCAATGTACCGTACAATTGTCGGTTACTTTAATAAAATTTTCACTTGATATTGGCGCAATGAGTAATCTTTACCTATGTGTCGCGATTGCTATTCGTTTAAAAGAAGAATAAGGAAGACTGCTTAGAGCTTTCAGTGTAATGTCCTGGTAGGCGGCTATTGCTGGTTGGTTCATTGAAAGTTTAGTTGCTTTATGTGTTTAATGTTCTTTTTATGGAGGCGATAGGCGGGCAACCTGTCACTATTTTGCGGTACTGCATGGTCCATACTGTGCCAGATGTAGCTTTGTTTTGAAGCAAATGTTACTTAAAGCTGTGTTCTGAGAAGAACCAGCAAGAAACTCAGCAAGTTTTATCCTCCCTTTTGGTTTTCTCCCTTGAGGATGATGCTCTCAACCGATGACTTCTTGATGCGAAAGTCTACAACGAGTTTAGAAACTCCCTCAGTCAGATTTTAAGACACCCACAAGAAGTGGTCCATGAAAACCTTGGCAATAACCTCACGTTACAAAATACCAATGGGGACCATGGCAGGCAATATAATTATTGGAAGTCGAACACGGTTCAGTTTACACTAATTGTCAAAATCTTCTGCGTTGGCTATTGATAAGATTAAGATTTTGATAATGTGCAGCTAGCCTCTACAGTTTAGATGCTCGAATGAATCCTGTCGATCGTAGGTTTTCTATAACTAGACCTAGTGATTCTGTATTTTAAAAAAAAATTGTATGGAATTGCGTAGTGCGGCTCTTATCCTTGTTTTTTTTTATGTAAAACAGACTTGGAGTAGTTGTTAGATACTATTACGAGTATTATTAAATGTATGTATTATATTATATACTTACATAATTTAAAAAACTTTATCTTAAATATTTCAGTTACCTACATTGTAAAACACAAGTCACTCAAAATAATGATTATGTTACACATATGAAGTTAAAAATCTCAGGTCCAACAAAACAATATGTAACCACAGGTAGTTAATCGCAAGTTTGTCATGGTTAAACTACAAACACAACAGTGCAATTGTTCCTCTTTAAAGCTCGAACAATGACCTGCTCGAGAGCGGCTATACATTTTTTCCAAAATCTTCCTTTATTCCATTCAAAAAGCTTAATGGAATTTCGCATTGCGCCATTCGGCGTATTGTACAACGGCGCGGAATGTGGATAAAATCAACAACGCACTAAATCACACATACCCGATTATTCAATAGTGGCCGTAAAAAGAATATTTACGCTTCGTAACTCGAGAAAAAAGGCTGAGCTGTCTGCAAAAAGAAATTAAGTAGAGTCTCGAAGCAGGTATTGTGCGTAAGGTAGACGTCCTGAACAGTGTGGGTTTAGAGTGCAGTGCGGGCAGTGTCACATACATAAATCTGAGCGCGGCGCGAGCTGCGCCGGGCTGTTCACGCCTACGGGCGCCGAGCGCTGCCGCCGCGCCGCCGCTGCACGTTCTTAGCATATCTGCATCTGAGTACCACCATCGCTGCCAGATATGGGCAAAAATTGAAACACGGAACGTACATATCTGAGTGGGCCTCTGCCTACACATAAAGCGTTTCGTGCTTTCTTTATGTCTCTCTGACGAGGGATATAAAATCTTGTCGGCGATCTGAATTCCTCACCGGGCCGAATGTTATTACCAAACTTTCAATTCCTTTTATGTTCGTGTACTGTTAATGTCTACTCAATGTTGGTGAGGTGAATTCGTAAGGATGTGATAAGAAGCTTTGCGTGTGTAAAGTATTGTACACACTAAAAATGAATTCATTTAAAAATTATTTCTTTTGCAATGTAAATAATAACGAACGAGAAATTGCCGTTGTTCTGTTAACGCATAATTATCTCTTTCCTGGCTTGAAATCAACCGGGAAAAGTTTGGACAAGTCTAGATTTTAGTGGGTATACCCCCAACAAGCGGGAGAGAATCCCATATAACCTTATGGTGGCACCACAAAGAAACCTTGGAGTGTCCCTTTTCTAAAACTTTTGTATGTAACTAGTGATCGCGTTGTTATGTCACCAGTCACTCGGTCAGTTCCTTCTTTTAATGGAATTCTTATTTCACGTCCCCAACGTTTGGATTTTGAAATAGTTGTTGTTTTCGTAGTCAGTGACCAGATAAATGATACAAAAGATTTGCCACGTTGATTTTCAGATTGTCACCCCATTTCCCCCTTTAGGAATTGAGTTCTGAAAAAATCTGAAACACGTGTTTACTCATTTATCGATAGGAGTACTCCGGTGAAGTTTCGAATAAAATCGTCCAACTAATCTTGTTTCCCCTATTTTGCGCCCTTTAATATTCAAAATTAAACCCCTAAGGAGGTAAAATCCGGTCAAATCCCTTGTCTACATCATAAAAGGAACCTCTACGCAAAATTTCAGCTCTCTGTGTCAAATGGTACCTATACCTATGGCCTGGGCGTTCATCAGTTAAATTTCTCATTATTAAGATAACTTTACATCTTTGATTAAACGCTTGTTACTTTTGGGATAATTCCATTTGTATGTAGTCGACACAGGCCGGCAAAAGACTGATCCCTATTCTAAATATGGCTCCAACAAGATCATTAAAATTAAATGCAGAGATGCTTTAGAGAGGATATCTGTCCTTGTTGATATTCGTTTGTTGGATTACTGAAGAATTGCTACTTTGTGGGTTAGGTGACCCATTTGTGCAGGCGACAACCGGTCACTATTAGAGACACTGCATTGCTCATACTGCCAAATGTGTCTTTATGTGTAACTAAATATTACCTAAAGCTCTGCTTAACTCCTTTTTGGGATTACGTGATTACATGTATGTATGATAATGCAATTTCTTATAACGTCTGAGAAAATGCGGTCACTGTAAGTTCACAGCCGCAAGTACAATATGAGTAGGTACATTTTGCGCATCTCTTTACCTGGCTGGTCCCACGGGCGACGGTCGGCGCCTCAACAGGTGCGCACCTGAGAACGAATGCGCTTTTTCATTAGGAACGAACAAACAAACAAAACGAACGATATGCTCGTTGTAGAATGATGCCCAGATTCATTCATCCTTCGACATGGAATGCTTTTATGTTCAGTCCAACCCGGTTTACTTTTATTGTCCCGATTCACCTTGCTTTTGATGATATGTGGATAGACCGAGAGCTTTCGGTACGATCCTGTGTTGGTGAGCATATAATTCTTAATCTTTTCTCTATTGACGAGTAATTTAAGTAGTAATAAATTTTTCACAAAGTAATTTATAAACCTTTCACAAAATGTACCTATCTCAACAATACAATAGTGAAGAGCATTTCACTTAACGTATGTCCGGTCAGTATTTTGTACTATTTAATCGGGCGATTACCGAGACGAAATATGACACGTGATTATAACATCGATTTTGATCTTGAACATGTGACTTTTTAGACAACAATGCATATTGTTTTGTTATTTAATTGCTCGAGTCACGTGCTGCAGGCCTTGAGAATGCGCGGGTAGACACATTTCTTGCAGGGCATTGTCGCATACTGGTCGACCACTTAACCTGAAAAAATGTGGAAAATGATGATGACAACAATATACATCTTGTGTGATGTGGACATTCTCATTCAAATATTCACGGCAAAATAAAGAAAAAAGGCTTTAAAAGAATCGAATAGATTTAACAACAATCCTTTTATTTTTTGCTACAATTACGTTAAATATCGGCGCTAAACTTTAATGAACTATTATTGTTATATTTCTATCTAATCTACTTTATATTTTATTTTTGAGTCGAAACAATAAAAAGAAAGAACTATCGGTAATCATAAAAATTAATTGTATTTAAGGCGACGTTAAGTACTGGCGAACAGAAAATGAAACAAGACTTCCTCTATACTACGTATCGGTACGAGAAAATAAAAACTATTGATTTTTCTTAACAAGACTCTTTCTCATATGATTATTTAAATATAAGGAATTCATCTACAAGATGGCGTATAAAATTTTATGAAAATAGCTCCAGTAGTTTCAGAGTTGTCATGTTTTTATTATGGCAAGACCCGTTTTCAAAATTTATTTACTGCCCTAAAATTTAAACATTTTGATATTTTCTCATATTTATTTATTGCGTAAGTAGTATAGTTTCACCCGTATACTTTGTCAAAATTTACGCTCCTATTTTAACATGACCTTTCCAAAATCAGTAAAAATAGCACATATGGCCACTTATTGTCCCCATAACCTTTTGGTCCCCGCTCGGTAGATATCTACCGCGAGACGATTAAAATCAATTGTGTCTGTATATTATTAAATCATCCACTGATTACGTAGTACGTATCTACAGCCTATTTACAAGCTTTTTTGAGTTAGATATTAAATTTGGTCTCCTTTGGAAAAAAAACATAAATATAAAAATAAAAAATTGCGACATAGAAAGTACCTATTTTCTAAATTTCTTGGAAAACATTCACTGTCCTTGATAAACTTATAAATCGCACATCGGGATATCTTTTCTATTTTATTTGCCACAGGTAATCATGCAGGGTGTGGTTTTTCCTTGACACTTTTAAAATCTCCTTAGAATAAATCATTTGGGTAACCTTGAAAAATTTGTAGGAGATAGGTGTGGGTAATATTTATTCTCGTTATTTACATATACATTGGTATCATGGTTATATCTTATATAAACATTCCAACAAGTCGTACTGTTAGCTTTATACGGCTTTATCGATAAATTTGTTCTCGATTTACAGTACCCATAAAAGATAAATGCAGCCGTAACCTTGATCTACACGCATTCAGATATTATTGAAATGTAGGTAAATAAAGGCGTTCCGAAGACGAGACTTGATAGACATACAAGGGCTTAACATTAGCTACACTTTCCCATCAGTTACGAAATGAGTTCACACGAGTTGTCGGATACATTTCTTCAAACTTTGAAATGAATGCACCTTATCCAACATTTTTACCTGCAACAGCTGATTTTGTGATTGCATCCCATTGTTGCAATCCAATCCTGACCAGCCATAAACATTTGAATGCTTTCATTTGTATTTCGCAGATTTTTCTATTAAGGATTGCGTGAAAGTTGCATGATCGTGTTCTGAATATAATAAGCTGCATCCCATGCGTGCGAAACCTCGGCGAATGAGGATCACGCGACATTTTGTCCTATTTCTTCCATTAGGTATATTTTCTTTAGTTGGTTGGACTTGAGTGACAGAAACGCACCGATTTATTGTGTAATTAGTGTCCGAGTGTAGGTTGATTTAGGCGTACATTGTGGTGTCGGCTCGCGGCGGTCGCTATCAGTATCGGGCGATCGCGTCGTGTTAATTACTTTCATTAAGGGCGATTGTCCTGCTCGATCGACTGATCAGTCAGTTTGCCGCCGCTCGATATTTCCACTGCGCCATTAGCTAGACGACCACGAGCTCTTGCGAGACAACAAATTAAAAGCTGGTTTCTAGCAAAGTATTATGATAATATAATAGCTATAATTATGGATATTATGTGCGAATATCTTTTTAATTTTATGTTATTGACGATAATGTTGATCGTGATTATCGATTAGGTACCTACCTACTGGCTGGCTTTCAATGTAACTTATACTGCCATTTAATTTGGTAACCAATCTCATAACTCACCCTAATTTAATGAATAGAATGTTGCTTAGAAATTGGAGGAAATCGATGGCGCCGCGGTCGTGCGATCTACGTGACAATCAGGAAATTTAAGTGCAGCACGGACATTCGAATGGGTGACCGAAATTGTTTTAACTCGTTTTTTTCTGTGCATCGGAAGGTATATTACGAAAAATAGCAGTCGTTTCCAAAATGGGTTGGTGTCACCGTGTCAGGCAGGCGGCCGACCATATAATGTTCTAGGTAATAGGTACCACAGATAAAATAATACTATACTAGTAATACCAAAACCTATAGCAGTATTGTCATTCATCATAACAGCCTTTATAATTCGACACACAAGGCCTCACCTTATCATCGAAGGAGGTTTAGGCAGTAGTTAACCACGCTTGCCCAATCCAGACTGGTGGACGGAGTATAAGGTGACCAATACCCCTTTGCTGGTCAATTAGTCGCCTTCTACGACACCCGTTGGAGGATATGGGGTGTTCTGGCCGGAAGGAATTGTTTTACGACGTTTTCGAGGACGACTCCCTACTGAGCTGCGCTACACGTCGCCGACCCTACGTGTGCCTTAGTGTTTAAGTTATATTATTATATACATATGTTAGTTTTAAGGTATTTATCTATGGGCACTTTGTTTATTTTAACATCTCTGTAAGCATTGTGTTGCCTGAAATAAATGAATTATTATTATTATTATATGATTATTATAATAAATTGGGAGCAGGGTAGGAGAATGTTGTTTAGAAATTGCTTGTAAATTGTTTTATCACGTTGGTAATTAATAAATTTGGTATTGACTATTGCCCTGTTCTGTTTCCCTAGATTATATATAACCGGCGATTGTTCAATACACTTAAAATCTATACTAATATTATTATAAAGCTGAAGAGTTTTTTTGTTTGTTTGAACGCGCTAATCTCAGGAACTATTGGTTCGAATTGAGAAAATATTTTTGTGGTGGATTAGTCCATTCATCGAGGAAGGCTATAGGCTATAAAATAACCGACATTACCGCGAGCGACGCCGCGAGCGACCACTAGTGTTTTATAAATGTAGGTACTATCTTCGTGTCGATGCACAATTGCACATACAATATAGTTTATTTCTATCTATAGCACATATTTTACAATCATTTTTTTTAATGATAAGCCTGTGTGCCCTCCAATGCTACAAGTCTCAATGAGTAGTTACTCAAATTACGATTTTTACAAAAATCGTAATTTGTGTACTGTGATTATCTAACATAGAAAAGTTCATTTTATTCCATATATACCTAACTAAAGTATGAACTGTACATGTATCTCGAATCCGTCGTTACGAACTAATAACTTGAAATATAAGGCCGTTCTAAATGCAATCGTTCACATTCATCGGAAGCACCTACAGATAGGCAGTAAGTAGCTAGAAAATGAGTTGCACACAATGAGCAATATTTCACGATAGACCATTAGCATAACATTTCTGTGAGCGCTAATCGTATGCCCGCGGCCGCGCCTCAATCGCCACTGGACCTCGCCGACACGTGTGCATCGGCCCTAACATTTCGCCCTCTCTAATTATAAGCATTTGTACCTTTTAATTATATGTTTGTGTTGTTCGTTAGTAACAAACATAAATATTTTCTTAACAACTATCGATCTATTAATCGATATCCATCTAATTTAAGGGTTAGATGGTTATCGATTACCCTTGGCAAACAGAATATAATTTGAAATTGGTCTTGTTTTTGTGTGAATTAATATTAGGACGTTACTTGTAAAAAAAACTATACAAGCTTGTAATAGTAATTTAAAACAAGCAAAAAACTTTGAACTCATTAATCAAGGACTTATTAAAAATCTAATATGAATTAGTGAAAATTATTTAGACTGACTTTTTACTGTATTTGTTTTAATAATTGATAAATTTTGGCAACAATTGAAACATTTATACATGAAATTAAAAATTATGTATAATTAAATTATAATTTTGATCTATTTAGTAGGTCTTAGATATCATTAAGATTGAACATTTCTATTTGGAAAACTAGAAATATAAGTACTAGTAACAATGATATTTGAGAAAAAAAAAGTAATTGTAAAATTTTAAAGTTATAATGTTAATCCCTCTAGATTACCTATATTACGTACAGATTAGAGAGACCATGTCTTAAGAAGTGTTAAGAATGAAAAACACGGCTACGTTTACGGGTAAGAATAGTAGTATTCTTTCACACTGATATAGATAGGTGTTACAAAAAAAAAACAGAGAAATAATTACTCACCTACAAAAATAGAACTTGTCAATCCGCAACAATGAGTAAGAAATCTACGAGTATATAATTTATAGATTTATTTCTTATTGTTGCGAAAAAAATACAGTCAACAGCACGTCGGGCTATACAAAACTGTCTCCAAACGATTTTCAACCTAAGGCTATTGAAAATAAAGTGCATAAACGTGGTAACCCAACGTGCTGTTGTCTGTACTTAGCAACTTAAAGCAAGTTCTACATTTTTATTTAGTTTGTACCTGTTCTAAAGTGTGGTGCACCTAAATTTAATAAAAATATAATATATCAAATAACTTTCTTATATGTACTTAGTTGAAATAATAGTTTTGACTAAATCGTGTTTTTTTTTCTGTAATTCACAAAAACGTTTTATGTCACAGTAGGAAGTGTCACAATTTAGACCACTCAAATACTTAAAACCACTGGTTGCAACAAGTTATACCGTTTACAATTTCTTTAAAAATACATACCTATTTGATTAAAAATGGAACAACCATTTCTATGAATCAAGTTGACTATTATTATTACCTATTACGTTACTTTTTGCAAAATTCTAAAACGTTTAAATTGGTGCAACTGGTTAGTTCAACATTCAAGTTGGTATTGTAATGTTAATGTTAGTCATGCATGAGTATAACTAAGTTTTATCACCATCCTTAATAAAATATACGTTGATAAATACGTGATTAGAAGTAAAACAATTGACCTCACAATTTATGAAGTGACGAGTGATGTCAGCGAACCACGTATAAGGTCGCGGGGCGGAGGCGGGGTGTGAGGGACGGTGGGAGGGAGGCGCAGCTTGTGTACTGTAATTTCGTCACCGAGCTCATCGCTCCAGTGGCGCAATTGGTTAGCGCACGGTACTTATAAGACAGTGTTCGTGAGCAATGCCGGGGTTGTGAGTTCGAGCCTCACCTGGAGCATATTTTTTGTTACTCAAAACGATTTTATATGATATTTTCTTTAAAAACCCATAATTTATATGTTGGACTAATTGCCAATTCTGATTTATTAGTTTTTATTTTTTTTAAGAACAGGCTGGATAATTTGTAGGTATATTTATTTATACTTTAAAAAATATCATTTTACACTTTCCCAATGATACTGCTGACTCATTAAGTAGATACATGAATGTGTAAAAATAATCAATTTCAAAATTTTACTCGACTACGGCGAAGCCAAAAGGAAGGGTTATAATCTTGGCAGCATATCTAATTCTATGTATGTTTGTATTTAGGTACGTTCCTCCGTAGTGCCGGTGTCTAAGGCCTAAACTTTAATATTCATTCGATTTTGATGAATAAGGCGTCACCAATTTCAGGTGTCAATCAATTCGTCATTTTGGTCCGGGAAGTATTGGATTTCTAACAACAAGAGGAGTCGATTTTCCCTTGTAAATCCCTACATTCCTTTTTTTCTGTAGTCGGGTTACAGTTTTTTTTAACGTGTAGATAAGTACCTATTTCCGCTTCAAAATATTTTTATGATGGTATAAGGAAATTTTTAATCCTAATTAGTCAACTTATAAATAAAGATGTTTACGCACTTACGCCAATAATAAATTCATCTTCTTTTTTTCTATTTATTTGGATCACCAAGAGTTTATTGCATTATGACACTTAAATAGTATCTACTACTTATAATGTATTTTATTTAACGCACAACTACTTAAAGGTGAACACAGCATGCATTGTTACAGTCTAAATGATTATTATTATAGTAGTCTTTATTAATTGTATGTGAATTATAATTTTCTGTCTGTATATGTGAATGCATATAAGTGAGTGTATATGATGTGTGTTACTATGAATCAATTTGATAAATAGTCGATTAGTTTTTTTTTATTGATTTAGGGGAATCATGATGGATGTCAATAATATCGCTATATTTATTGAGGGTTTGGTTGGCATAACCTGAAGGTGGGGAACAGGAACCAAGAACTGTTCTTCTCAATGGCGGGCAAAGTGGTGTGATAGGCTTACGAGGGATTCTGGCTGGAACACGAAATCTCAAAAGTGCTAGTAGCTGCGGACAATCTAAGATGTTTTTAACGATTTTAGTTAAGAATGTCATATCTAGTACTTACTACGTTCTTTCTTATACCCTGCTCCTCATTTATGTGGGGTCGGTGCAGTAGTCTTGCTGTCGACGAGGGAATGCAATACCCGGATCCCGGTATGCCATGTGCAGGACTAATCCCGTTCGTAAAATTAACGTGATCTCGCGCGGGATTAGCGGAAGTGAAGAAAAGCGAAATGAATTATTTTGAGTCCGGTGGACTAAAAAGCACGTAACTTCAATTTGTGCAAGTTTTTTATTAGTATAAAATACGTTACTATTTTAGTTATATGGGAAACACGATTACGCTTCCCTACGAGGGCGCTATTCACGTTTCCGATACAAATCGAGCTCTTAACGCAACTACAATAGTTACGTATTTTGAACGAAAAAACTTACACTATGGGTACATAACGAGCGTTTTCTGCTGCTGGTTATATAGCTGGTGGTTATAAAGTAAACTATTTTAAAAATGCTTAGTTTTATTAATCACGCGGGATTCAAAAATGTCCAGTCCCGCCAATACCAGGATTGACTCGAGCCTCGAGGGGCTCGAGCCTACCCCATGTTAGGGGTGATTAGGCCTTAGTCAACCACGCTGGCCAAGTGCGGGTTGGTCGACTTCACACACAACCTGAGAATTTCTTCATAGGTGTGTGCAGGTTTCCTCACGATGTTTTCCTTCACCGTAAAAGCGTCGATTAAACGTTCATATGATTTCAAAATTTGAAAACACATTGGTACGTGGCGGGGATCGAACCAGTGCCTTCCGGGTGGAAGACAACGCTCTTGCGCACTACGCAACCGATGCTTTTTACAGACACACATAACATACAAATCTTTCCTCTTTTTCTGTTTATAATGTTATTAATATAGCCATTAATATTAATTTCACTCGTGTTAATGTTGGTTATCGCGCCAAAAAGTATCTTATGTCCTTCCCAGGATCTTAAAATATCTCCATTCCTTCCTCAAAATCGGTCCAGTCTTTCGGAGCCAAACAAACAAACAGTCAAATCTTTTCTCTTTAGAATATATATAGTGTAAAATGGACTATGATATTAGCATAGAAGTAAGTTTCAAAATTATGTCTAAGGTAAATTTTTTAAGCGTATCAATATACAACCCATAAACACTTCCTTTTTTATTTATTTTAAGATTTTAAAGTTTTTTTTAAATAGGCTGTGTAAATTACCGCCTTTTTTCAAACTTCCTGTTATTATAAGTACATACAAAGTTTAAAATTAAGCTAACTTTAATTTATATTTTCCTTTGTCATTAAGGGTTACTAAAAAATAAATAACAATTGTTTTCCTAAAATACAGTGCTTTATTCAAAAAACTTACCTATGTTAAAAAAAAAACCTCGTGAATTAAGGGTTAATATTCAATCACTTATCTATAGGAACTTAGAATGTCATTCCATACGAAGGTACAATTATGTGGTGACAGCACAAAAAAGGTATCTCAATTCATAAAAATATAAGCACTGACAAATTTTAATTTCGACGGCGAAAGCAATGGCCGCCCGGATTGCAGAGGATGCTGGGTTTACGCAACACGCTTCAACGCTCAACACGTGTGAGAGACTCCATTTTATAACTCAATCTATCGTACAATTTATTGTTACTTTAGATAAATTTTCACTTGTCATTGGCAAAATGAGTAATGCTTATGTATCGCGACATCATTAATTAAGAATAGGAAGAACAAGTGAAAAACGTTCAATAGCGTTTCTGCGAGTTAACGTTTTACGACAACTCTCACATTTGACACGAGTTCAGACAATATTTTTTTTTATGTAACGAGATGGCAAACAAGCTTGCGGCCCACCTGATGTTAAGTGGTCACCGCCGCCTATAGACACTTGCAATATTAAGTGTAAATCACTTAACACGGCTAGTGTGTTTGCCATCCTGGGGACTAAGATGATATGCCCTCCGTGCCCAGAAGTACACTGGCTACCTTTCCCTTCAATCCGAAACACAGTGAACTGCATCACGGCAGAAATAAGAAAGGCGGTGGTACCTACCCAGACGACCCTACATATGGGTCTACCAACTAGTAAAATTTTCATTCGCTATTTTCTATTCGAAAAGCGTTAGATGGAATAGAATGGCCACTTATCAGTCTAGATACTTAGGTTCCCCTGCGAGTATTAGTACCCGGAGCCAATTTAGTAGACAATCCAACTGAATAGACTAGTGGGTCATCTCATAAGTGTTGCTAAATTTTAATCGAGAGTATCGTATCTCGATAAATGAACAATAAATCATTCAACTTTTTCTGTGGGTGGCAGATTAACGTTACTGTTCTCCTACGACTTGATAAAATGCTATTATACTAGCTGTGCCTGTGACTTTGTCGCGACAATTATATTTAAAAAGCAATACAATAAACTATATCCTTACGAATCGAACGGAGATCTACAAATTGGACGTGGTCTAGGTCCAAAAGCATGTTGTCACAGCACATTTAACCATTATAAGACGAGCATTTTCAAATTAAGTATGTTTCCATTAGATGTATAACCAATACTGTTAAAAAAATATTGTGAATTATACTGTCTCTTTATCTTGTTAGTTTCTTTATTGATCCTACATTAGGATCAATAAGAGCAACTATAAATTCACTTCCAATAAATCTATAATAAGTAGATAATAATTTTATAAGGGAAAACTTTTGTATCTTTGTTTTTCTTTTGTACCATATATGTGCTTATGTTTTTATATTACGAGATGACAAACAAGCTTGCGGCCCACCTGGTTACTGTCGCCTATAGACACTTGTAATATTAAGGGTAAATCACTTAATATGACTGCAAGTGCGTTGCCATCCTGGGGACTAAGATGATATGCCATCCATGCCCAGTAATTGCATACTACTGGGCCATACTTAAAAATTCTTTCACTATTGTTTAGTAAAAGTATTGATAAGACTGTTAATTAGAGCTAAGTTATATCGAATAACAGATGCACCGACAAAACATCTCATTGGTTTTGTTGAAGTCATAGATTCACAACATAAAATATTACTAATATAATACTGTCAAGCCAAGACATTTCAGTTTACTAAAATAATTTACTATGAGTTAAAATTTATTGCGGTTAAGGATGTATAAATTTGAGATCATAAATTAGATTTTCAATGCCTAATCTAGAAAATAATTATAATATCGGCTGCAAAGTTTAACATTAATTTGATAACAAATTATTTATTAATTCGTAGATACGTAGGCATATAGACTTCTGGTGTGGCATTTTTACCGATCGAGACGATTTGATGGTAGAATGTAAAGAAACACTTCTCAATAAGAAATATTGAGATAGCCACTCCAGGCAATGTACAAACCTCAGGTACAAACACAAACTGACAACTAGGTATCAAAAACAAAAAGAGGATCAAAAAAAAATTTAAACATTTAAACTTGCCAGCCCTCGTGGTCACTTAGACAGCGCGGTTAAAGCGAGCTCTGTCACTTTTTATATTTTAGTAAGGCCTATTTTCAAGATTATTTTATTACAAAATAAAAATGTACTAATTGTGAAATGTTCTCATTGTTGTGTAAATAGTTTAGTTTCATAACACAAGCATATTTTTTACCAAAAATTAAGCGTGATGACCGTTCGAAATTTGAATTTAAGAATTCTATGGTATCAAGGATGCAAATGTGCAATATCACAGATTTGCGACCTTACATATCTCAAAGCAAATAAGTCATAATTTTGTCGACATCTATCATTTCTTTATGCAAAAACAATAGCTGTACTTTACGATTTTTGTAACAACTGCGGGTCAGAGCAAAGCAGGTTTCGAAAGTATCTTGTCTTATTACAGCATCATTTGTAGTCAGAAATTAGTCACGACGAGAGTAATACGCGATTAGCCCTGCGTCACTGACTCAGCGCGGCCCGAGAGGGATTGAGGCAGCACGTGCGGCCCGCAGGCTTGGACGCAACAACTCAACTCACATTGTAACCACTAGATTTCTTCTACTAATTGAAATTGTCCAATTATTTCTTTAAAGTGTTGTGTTAACCTATTATACTAAAATAATTAATGTTTATCATCATCATCAACAGCATGATGTATGTGTGTCCGACCAAGGGACACGAGCCTACCCCACATTAGGGGCGATTAGGCCTTAGTCAACCACGCTGGCCAAGTGCGGGTTGGTCGACTTCACACACAACCTAAGAATTTCTACATAGAATCACTCACGATGTTTTCCTTCGCCGTAAAAGTGTCGATTAAACGATATGTATGTATGTATATACGAAATATGTACATTTTGAAAACATATTGGTACAATGGCGGGGTTCGAACCAGTGCCTTCCAGGTGGGGGTGACAACGCCCTTACGCACTACACCACCGACGCTTTTTGTTAATGTTTATATTTCTTCTAAAATAAAAAAGCCATATTTTATTTTATTTTACACATATTTTCTAATTTTTTTCAAAGCTTATAAATACTTAATTGATAAGTATTGATTAGTTAATTCCATTACCAATTTTGACAAGTTATAACTTCCGTCCTCTGCTGTTTACGATCTAGTCCATAAATGTTTCTTAGTTAGCGCGGACGCACATTGTATGAAATTTTTAAGAGAAAAATTCTGACGCTCGACCGAAGGCACTCTGGTCTTTGCACTCGGTGCATACATTTTGTATTAGATCCCGCACACTGTTAGATATAAAAAAATTCTAACAGTGTGTGAGATCATTAGATTTCGCACATTCTCGACAAGACACAAGTCCCTTCCGGCGAGCGTCAGAATTTTTCTGTTAGAAATTACTTATAATGTGCGGCCGCGCTTAAGTAAGCACCTATACACTTAAAGCTTAATTAGTCTCGCTCCATTTATTTAGTGTCTGTCTAAAAATAGCTTGAACTTTCAGCGGCTATCAGGGCCGTTAATTTAGCCAAGTTGTTAAATTACACGTGTGATTTACCTATTACTAGTAACTTCATTATTTTTAACCAAAATTACCGATTTTTTAATAATCACTACTTGTCATCAACAAATTTATAATATACGTTAGGCGTGTGAGTTTTCTATGAATATCCATAGTGCTTTTTAATATAAACTATTCGGTCCTTTTGATCGATCGGTTGCGGCATCAGCTTGGTGTCCGGACGCAAGCAAACGGTAGTCGGACGCGGGTTCACGACACCGGGCAGCCGCTCGCGGCCTGACCTCCTGATCCGCAGCCGCTGCGGCTCCTCGATGCCGCTGGCGCGAGCCCTGCTACTAGGGTTGGCTCTCTTCAACATTCTGAAATCAGTTGCAATTTTTTTAATTAAAATACTTACCTATTTCATACTGTTTTTATAGATAAACCTTTTAGGCGATTATACGGGAAGTATTTTGTGTTATAAAATAATGTATTTCAAATAAAAAATATCACGAACACAGGGGAGCATCTATATGCGTCGGTGCCGACACTGAGCTTTTCTCCACCGACGACACAAGAGATAACGTGGACGTATACATAAATATGTCTTATTTTGATGTATAGAATACGTGGTTTTCGTTTGACTGCTCATGTCTTTTACACCCAGTATATAGAACGCAGTTATAGCTCACTCGCGTCTGTGAAATAAAATTAAGTACTTAAGTATGTGTAGGTAGGTACTATACATATATAATATTGGTATATTATATTATAACCTGGTTTAATATAATAAAGTGATCTAATACGACGTCTGTTATTAATACCAATGTTCTTTTAGCAAACACAAATGGAATTTATAGATACTTAATTTATATTTTCATAACAACTGTATTAGGTATCAAAATAATAAATAACAAAAATCGCGTTCAAAACTAAAAGCCTTAGACAAAATGGTCTAAACTAAAAGCAGAGAAATAAATATTATGTGTTTAAAAAACTCGAAATGTTTTTAATTTGAGGTTAGTCCCAAAGACAAGCGACTATGTTTATTCCAATTGTTGAGGTTGACATCGACCTCAAAAAAAGCGTTTAGATTTTTTTAAACATATTTTTTTTTCCGTTTTAAGTTTTGAAGGCGCTTTTTTTGTTGTATCTTTTAAGCAAACAAGTAACAAAATATTAATGTTGTCGACGATTTCAATTAAATGAGCATTATTAGGGATAACTCAAAAACTACCCCTCAGATGTGGTTTAAATTTAAAAATGACAAGCACCAGCTTCGTCGGTGGCATAGTGCGTAAGGGCGTTGTCTCCCACCCGGGAGGCACCGGTTCGAGCCGCGCCACGTACCAATGTATTTTCAAATTTTGAATTCACCTGTACCTTCAATCGACGCTTTTACGGTGAAGGAAAACATCTCCAGGAAAACTGCACACACCTGTAAAGAAAATCTTAGGTCGACCAACCCGCACTTGGCCATGGTATCATTTAAATCCACATATCAATCTGAAAAATCTTTGCTCCCATTTATAAAGTGCCAACCATCTCCTCATAGCCTACAACTCGAAGCTATTTGTTTAACTCGTGCCCTCATCTGATTACGAGAGCAGACCCTCATGACTAGTCGTGCCACTGCAAAATCTCCTGCGGAAAAAATCCTTTGTAGTGTACAAATTCCACATTTTTTCATAATCGACCCGACCCCGCATTCCGACCTCGCGCGTGAGGAATGTAAATCGATGACCGTGCGCGAACAACCCCTGACACGAATAACCCTTTCGATTTTTTGGTCGGCAGTCACCTACGCTCGAAGAAGATATGCGGTGACCGGTACGTGCGTAACCGATAACAACGGAACACGTATCGATGGCATGGTCATGTGTCGATCCACGAATGACGGCATAGCTAAGATAATTTGAAGCATAGCAACATGTAATCTAATTATTACAAATTGATTCAAATAATAGACATTTTCAGTTTCTTTTTTCATACATTTTACATCTACGAGTACTTCATTAGAATAACCCAATTACTTATAAAGATATAATTTATTACAGCAACTATTAACGAAGATCAATTCACACGATTTAGTTTATTGGTCCACAGAGTGAAAAGTAATATAAATCACATACCTCCAACAATCACAACAATCGAATACATTAAAAACTATTGCCATACAATTGATTCAATCTTAGGTGCGTATATTTTGGTTTCAATTGACATTTAGATAGAAAGCAAACATGAACAGAGATAGAAAGGCAATAAAGATAAAGACCCTGTTGGGATATCATATGATCAGCAATAATGTAGTCTACCAGCAGGGCAGTAAAACATGTTCGGGTACCATATTTATATCCAACAAAATGTTGAATACTTATTCAAATCAGAAACGTAACATCCGTTCAAAATTTCAGCCATAGCTATAAACGAAGCGTATACTTGTGATAAAAGATCTTTGGTTTAAGAACACTAAACAAATGGTTTTATTAATTCAAAGTAATTTTATGCGCATTTTCTAATACTGTACAAAGTTATACGATAACAAACCTCAATTCTATTATCTCGCACAAACAAAACGAAACATCGAATACAACTGCAAATAGAAAAATAACTCATGTCATTATTATGCATAGAATCTTAAAGGTCAAGCGACTTCTCTTATTGTTTACTGTTGACAAAGTAGCTACAGTCGTAAACATTCCATTACCGAAGCTAAAAGTAACTTCACGAATTAAAATTCCGACATAAGTAGCCTCATAATCGAACTAGGGAGATAATCAGAGCAACTGTGTTTACCATTGATTTCGGAGCACCATTGATCACGACATGCTCTGCTTTCGTCACCTAAAAACAGTGGCCGGACAATTTATAGCTCCGATAAAAACCAGCTCTAATATTGCTTTGTGATTGAGAATTGAACTGAATTTTAATGGTGTTGTAAGTAGTAACATTATGAATAATTATATATTTATTTATATCATGGCATTATTGTAAGAAGATCTACGATACAGATACAGATATAAGAAGGTTTACGATAAACGTAATTAAGAACCGTAACTCGGTAGCTCCATACAACTACGATCAGGTTCTTTATACTCGTATGTCTATGACTTACTTCCTAGATCCTTATGTCAAGTTTGGTAAGCAGTTTTATACTTTGAACCCGCAGTTGACGAAACACACAAACATTAGACGAAAATGTAGATTCTGTATGATTAGAAAATCATTCATTCCAAAATGATATTATAATATTATAGTATAATATGAAAAAAGATTAAAAAAAGCGATTATTATATTATCAAGTTCTTTGTAGTTTTTTTAGGATAATGTAGTCAGAGAACTAGAAAAGGTAACCGGTTAACTGTAATTACTTTTCTTTTTGGCACAGTTCACGGCTGTCACAATAGAGTTGAGCGCTGACAGTTAGCGTTGCGCGGGCGCAGATAGTATCTGTCAAACGGGAGCGTTTGCTTGTGACGGGCGACGCGCCGCAGCGAGGCCTCCGCCAGCCTCCCTCCGCGCCGGCCTCCCACAACTCCACGCACCTATCACCTGTCCATCAACCCATACAGCCCACTATTTCCGTGCTGCTTTCTAAAGCACGCGACAATTTGCATAAATATTTAGGCAAATAATTATTCGCATCTCAGATTTATTGTAAGTCGCTCTGTGATTGACAATTGTTAGAGTATTCGTGCCCGTCAGATTACTCCTTAATTTCAACAAAAAACATAGAAAGTAGTCCAATCAAATCATGATGCCAAGTGGGTGGGCTGTGTGAGATACTGACTTTATAGGTACCTACTTGTATTATTTTCTTGAATATATATTTTTAGACAACGTTGTTTTATTATATCTACACTTTGTAAAGTTTTGCTATCAACTTTATCTTTTCCTTCTTTAAGACATTTTCCTTTAACTTTTAGGATAGGATTACTTATAGTATTAGAACGACTAATAAACTTACATGGTTATACAAACAATGTACCTACAATTGAAAATTACGACTTGTGATCGTCCTTTCATCATCTGCAACTATCGCAAATAAGTGTGACAGGCTTGTAAATACTAAACGTCTGACAAACATTTCGTTATATTGGCTGCAATACTTAATTATGATTCATGTTGATTTTAACGACCCTGCACCGCCTACATTGGCCGTAGAGATGCGTCGCGAATCGCTAATACTAAAGAGTTTGCCTAAACCGATTTATCACTTGCGACCAGCACGAGCCATATGTAATTCATAATCCGGACAAAGAATTGAATCATAAATATTAATCAAGATCGCAATAAAATCGCCGCGGTGTGTGTACCGCGCAAGCGCCGGTCTACTTACGATCACTTGCTCCGCTGTATAATACCTACGCGTATATTATTTTCACAAAACAAACCGAGGCTCGAAGTCAATAAGGCACTAGACCTGCGAAAGTTTTAATAGTGACAAATGATAAATGAAAAAATATGACGCGTCTATAGTGTGGATAAACGCAACCTGACATTTACAAAATCATGTGTGGGTTGTGACTGGTAATGGTCTCGACCTGTGTAACATATTTTGTTACTTGAACGTATTATTCGTATTCATTCTTGTCTTTTTAAAGATCACAGATTGTTTTCTTCTGCTGCTGTGAGTACTTTGCAATGCCCTAATTAAGAAATGTTTGTATATTATACTACAAAATTAGAAGAAATAACAATTTAGATTAACTTTAAGTTTAAGACAAACGATAATATTGCATCAGCTCGTTTAGATATACTTATATATAAAATTCTCGTGTCACAATGTTCCTGTACTCCTCCGAAACGGCTTGACCGAATCTCATGAAATTTTGTGAGCATATTGAGTAGGTCTGAGAATCGGCTAACATCTATTTTTCATACCCCTTAGTGATAAGGGTTGTCCACCCTTAATTTTTTTTTTTAATTTATAAGGCAAAACAACGTTTGCGGGGTCAGCTAGTATTTTATATTACGACATGGCAAACAAGCTTGCGGCCCAACTGGTGTTAAGTGGTTCCCGTCGCCTAAAGACACTTACAATATTAAGGGTAAATCACTTAACACTGCAAGTGCGCTGCCATCCTGGGCACTAACATGCAGGGGCATCTCTAGATCCGATCCGATGTAGCGCCCGTGTGCAATCATTACCCGAGCTCCATCTCTAGCACAAAGCTGACTGATGCGTGAATTTCTTTTATTTAACCTTTTTAACAAGATCTGTGGTAACACCTGTCCTGATTTGCACAATTGGCAAATTGTCACTATTTTGGGGTACCATGGCCCATAATGCCGGATCTATGTGTGGCCAAAAATGTTACCTAAAGCTCTGCTCAACACCTTTTGGATGAGCATAGTTATATTTTTATGAATGTACATCCATCTATGTACAGCCATTATATATAATTTTTCAGAAAACAAGAGTATCAAACAAACATACTCGAGCGCTGCCAACCCTAATTCTGTTCCATATCGAGATTTGGAAACCTTACTCATCAACAGTGGCGTTATTCGAATACGGCCGGTGGAAGTAATTCCCCGTGAGAGGCATAGACAGGTTGAAGGGTTAATCATAGCTTATTTTTGTAAAAAAATATGTAAATAAATATTGGGATCACACCCTAAGGTGAAAAATATATTTGGTTGTTTCTTTGAAAAGCTACTAAACATCATAATTATTGTTATAGGCACGATACGGAAACAAGAAAGAATTAGACAATTACATATCAATTAATCAAGTACATTAGTACATATCATGTCTAGGACATGATATGACAATGTTGTACAAGTTTCATGTTTTGCCAGTAACGGCACATTGCAACAACAGACAAGGGACCGACTGTACAACGACGAGGTCTTAGGAGGGAGGTCCCCTCTGACTTATGGATATTGGGCGCTTAGGTACATTATCGCACTGGCCGCGCATGCAAACGCCCTGCTTGGACATTTCTAATGTCGCAATTATTCAAACAACTCAGGTACTGAATAAGCACATGGACGCCAATAACTCTATTTCTATACCTACGCACGACTAAATACTTCCTGGAGTTAAAATTAATATATCTCTTTTGAAAACAATTATGCATCACCCAATTATGCTCGCTTAGTACCAGTGAACTAGTTATTTGTATGCACCTGTGTGCTCTACATTCCTTTAACTTAGCTTGGCATCGGCTCTGCGATATCTAGCGAATAGACAATGCTCTCCGTATACATTAAAGTTTCTGTAACGAGCTTTTCGTTTAAAAGGAACCCTAAAATACGTTGATAAGCTAATCTGATTAACAAAGCTTAACCGGACGGCATATTTATGTCGTCACCGCATCCAATTCAAACTTTCTACAGTCCATAACATACTATAGAAGGTATATCACAATATCCGAGTATGTTGATTTAAATCAATTGGTCCGCGTGAGTTATGAGTAATTGTTTAAATTAGATTTTATAGTATCATATTACGATGTTAGTGAGAAAAAGCTTTCGTGTCAAAAGTGTGCCCGATATAAAACAGCTAACCACATCAAAATTCTCCGAACAGAAATTAGTGTTGCTAAGTAGTTACACTGTAGTAAATCTGAATTGACATTTATCGGCGCACAGTGAGTACAAAAACAATGCGTTGGCAGATCGTTTGGGTATAATGTTGCTGTGATAGTACTCTGTTTTAGCGGTGGTCGGTAGGTACAGAACAGGAATCCATGGGCATGAGTCAGAGTGAGTGGCGCTACGGTGGCGGCGCAAACAGAGGCGGACTTAGAGATTAGAAAAGTCATAAAACGTTTGATGATAGGCCACATTGACTAATTGTTAGGATCATCATCAACAGCTCATATAACTCATATGACTCGAGCCTACCCCACATTAGGGGCGATTAGGCCTTAGTTAACCACGCTGGCCATGTGCGAGTTGGTCGCCTTCACACACAACCTAAGAATTTCTTCATAGGTGTGTGCAGGTTTCCTCGCGATGTTTTCCTTCACCGTAAAAGCGTCGATTAAACGTACATATGAATTCAAAATTTGAAAACACATTGGTACGTGGCGGTGTTCGAACCAGTGCCTCCCGGGTGGAAGACAACGCTCTTACGGACTACGCCACCGACGCTTCCGATGCGATGGTATTATTGTTAGGATGTAACTACATTGCTAAAATTTGTAAACTACATTGCGATGACACTGCGATGCACACGCTGTTGTCCTGTCCAGCGTGGTCGCAGCAGCGCAATGCCATCATCACAATATGTGGTACTGACCTCTCACTGTCGACTATTGTCAAAGCCATGGTGGATAGTGAGCCGTCTTGGGATGAAGTCGCCTCCTTCTGTGAGCATGTCATGCTACAGAAGGAGGCCGCGGAACGGGTGCGGGAGGATGATCCCCTTGCGGCGCCAAGCCGTCGGAGACGTAATGGAAGACGGAGAAGGGTATACGGGAGACTCCAGCTACCGTAGTTGGGGCGGCAAACGATGGAATAGGGCTCCATCGCTTGCCAATATGCCCTAGCGATTAGGAGGACATTCAAGATCCCTAGACTGTCCTCTTTCCCACATTGGGGGGGGAGCAGAGGCCTATTGAGGCCAACCGCAGGCGGTACGTGCGGATGACTATACGCTCCCGCGCAGTCGTCGATATGCGTAGTGAAGGGATCCGACAGTTTTTAGTGGGTATATCAGCCGTTAGAGGTGGGACTCCCACATAACCCTGGCGTGGGCCCTATCTATGGCTAGGGTACGTATAAAACGTTTTCTGTCGAAAAAAAAAAAAAAGGATGTAACTACATTAACCAACATAAGGGATTGTCGTTGTTGGGATGTTCATGCGATTTTGGACCGTTTTCCGACAAAACGTGGATTTTGAACGGTAATCAATCACAAACGTAAGTACAACGCAATGACAAAAAAATCACCACTAATGCTTGGCATTCCCTTCATGGTATTATTGATGTTGGTTTTTCTCGGGATAATCAATAACAGAAGATTCGATTGACAGTAGTGAAAGTCGCAAGGAACCGACCCTAGCACGTTAGTAAATCTTGGCCATTATATAGGTATCAAATGAAACGGATAGAATATAGAAGTTTTGAGTTTTTTTGTCATAGTGTACACTACCTATAATAAATTCACGAGTGTGCCAGATCACACGACTGAAGTAAAACTGACTATGAGAAAGAAAATGTGTGCTCGCACCTCTCTTTCTCTCTATCTTGCCGCTACAGTAATATACGAAATGTAACTCTTTCTATCTTCACCAACTTATATCTTTCTCTCAACTTCCGTTCCGTTCGTTTCCGTTTGCACTTTTCGTAACGCTCTCGTCACGCATTCATCAGCTTAGTCCCCAAGTCAAGCGTGTTTGTCTGTGGTTGTTGCAGCAAAATATCGCTGACTTGTTGAATCACGTCCTTCCCCAATTTTGTGACGACTAGGTTAAATCTCGTCTCGTCGCTTAACTTCTGTGGCGTTAGAATGGCCTCGCACTGTACAAACCATAACTGAGCTTGGTCGCACCAAAAATCCGGAATGCGCGATGAGACGGTGACCGTTGCCAACTCAGCCGCCGCCGGGCTAGTAGAGGGTAGGGTCGACGAAGGATGATTGAAACTTAGGAACCACTTCACGATACTTGTATTCAGATATAAGGTACAACTATGCCCGACAATGTTTGGAACGTGACTACTAAATAAAGAGACGATTTTTTTTAGTTTTGGTTAGTTCCCATTTAGGCTAGTGTAAAACGAATGTTTTACACTAGCCTAAATGGGAGAGTGTCAAGATGATGAAATACTAATTTTTATGTGTTAAATTATTTAAGTAGGCACACGTGCGTAAAGAAGTTTTACTTCAAAAACTAAAAACTTGAAAAAAAATATTAGTTTCCATCTCCTCGCACCAATTGGTGGCCAGCATGAGCAGCCACTCCTCCACCGACAGCTGCTCGACCTGGCGCGTCCTCCTGACGAAGACACCGGGAGCAGCCATCGGACCACACCTGGGGGACCCCAGGTGCGGTCGTGGCCCTGAAAAGGGCCGTCTGAAACTAGTCGTGGTGGGAAATTATTATTGTTTTATTATTTATAGGTATGAATAAACTATACATTTATATATTGCTTTAATCAGAATCTCTATGTGCTATTGGGCACCAATTTAAGTTAATGTCTTGTATTAATATTGGTAGGCTCTATCTAAGGCCGTCTCTGCAGCGGCGAGTCCGCGTGTCGTAAGCGGCGCGCGCAGGCTTCGGCGCCGCTTCACGTCGACTCGCGTCCCGTCAGTGCGTAGCCGTGACCGGTGCCCGCGCGTTGTCTACTCCGAATTCCATTTCCATTTACTTATTCAAATTAAACGAATTTATAGAAACACTGATGTAGTTACACCAGCTACGAACACTGTAGACTGACCTGTGTAGTGTTAGAGCAGTTTATTAGCATTGAGATACATTGCAACGTTAGCATAAGAATAATAACATTTTCTGATTTAGCGATTCTTGCAACATTTAAAGTTCCATTCCTAAATTTCCGTTTAATTAGGTAACTTTATTTAGAATATATTTAAACTGAATTAAAAAAATACAAAAATCTTTGTTTCGGTAACTTAGTCTAGTACAATATTAAGTGGTTGGAGCTGCCTTTAAAGCAAAAGTTTTACTTGTGTAGGTAACTCCGCTCTTCCATAGCATGGTTACAATAGACTAAAAGAATGAATGAATTATGTCTCAATATCAGAGTGGAGGCCTGGAGCTCAGACACAGGCAAACTCTTGCCTACTTCAGACTCCGGTCTCCCACAATAATAGATAAGACCGTTTAATCAATGTATTGTTATTAGTTTGGTAATTGTGGTGAGAAAATAAATATATTATTATTATTATATTAAAATAAATGTAGGTAATTAAATGGAAATTTAGGTTACTGGTATACTGTTTTATAACAACAGCAATAATGAAATTGCTCACAATGTGCGCTTGGGAATCTACATTTAATTACGTACTTCATGTTAAAAATAGGCAAAAGATTATTTTATTTATCTTAGGTAGCTCTTAATTAATTGACATTCGCTTATGTGGGTTCTTTTATCGCTGAAATTGTTAGTCAATAGTGATATTTTTTTACATGTCAAAAAAATTGTTACACCGTGGGAAATCGGGATTAAGAAAAAGGGCTTTGGGTTATTATTACATTAATTAATACAATAAAAAACAGAATACTTACTTTTTCCATATTAAAAGGGAAAAAATTGTAGTTATGTCTTATGTAGAAAAAAAATCTTAATATGTTGTCAACAATTTTCTTTAGCCATATAATCTATTTGCTTTAAACAAATATCACTAACTACAGTATGCTGTAATCAGTTGAAACTAAAAAAATTAGCAGTCCAACGAACAATTATTATGAATAGTCTCATGGCCAGCGGAGCGTAATACGATATTTATTGATTTCTGCCGGAGCGTCACTTAATGAATGCGGAGCACATTGGTAATTTCTCACGATAGGTTTGGGAACGAGGTTTTTTCTCGTTCCATTTCTCTGGCAAACAATAGATCACACACGGATGGAGGGTTGAAGTACGAGTCGCCTGAGAGCCGCGCGCGCTCACCCCGCACCGCATTGGCCACTGACTTTACAAGTACTTGTAAATTAGGTAGTACGTAGGACATAATCGTCGAGTAAATGGAATCCTGGCCCATAGCAGAATCTTGTCTTAATCAAACTGACTTTGTTGACTTCACAGAGACAGCAAATACGTCCTTTCCTTTACTGTGGTAAGGTTCTACGGGTCAAGATTCTATTTGCTCGATAGTACATGTAGGGCCAACCGTTTTAAATTAAAAATTGTTATCCTACATGATTTCTTGTCTCTGCAGTGAACTGAAATTAATTGCACATATGAAGAAAAAAATTAAACATAAGTCAGCTAAACGAAATCTGTATTATCATACTATCTACCTCGTATTGCACGAATTAACGGTATCAATTTATTTACACACAGTGAGTACTTGAGGAGAATAATTATATATATAACAGGAACAATACTCAATTACCAAAGACAGTGTCACAGCTACATTTGCAATAGTCCTGGGTAAAAAGTTTAAGTAGATACATACTACTAATCATAGTTTAGCATAAATAAACAAATGTTTTATTCACCTTTAAAATATATTTAATTTCAATTTAAAATTATTTTAAAAACAAAACAAAAATGTGACCAATACTAATAAAAGTATGTACACTAGTTCTTAAGTTTAAACAAAAATTTATATATTCGAAGTACTTACAGAATCGATACGAGGAGCCATTTCGGTGCGGCGCCAGTACGGGGAAGGGTCGGGTCCCATACGCTCCCGTCCTACTTGTTGCGTGAACCAGTTCCACGGAACCTGTCAAATTGCTTCCTGAATTACTCACGCTGAAGCTGCACCTTGCATACGCTTAACTTGGACGCATTTCAATCATAAAAGGTCTAATGAAAATCAAGTCGTTAATAATTTGCAAGTTTTTTTTTTATATTAAAATTAATTCTCACACTTATATTATTGGTATTAAAGAGTTTCTATTCATGCTGCATACCGGATAATTATAGCCCGGTATACCCCATAATTAATCAATTATGGTAGTAAAACTAAACCAGATATCTAGAATCCCTACCCATGTCATCCGTAAAGTATTTCGTATTGCCACACAAATACTGCGATCGCCGTATTTACGATCGTATAAACCAAAACCCATACCAAAACCGAATCGTTAACGTTCCCATATGTTATGATGATATTTGATAGTTGTCAAATTGGATTTCCTAACTTCTTTTGTGTTCGTTATGTGTCGCTAAAAATCTAAAACGGCTGGGCTGATTTAGCTAATTTTGGTTTTAAAATATTTGTGGAAGTCCAGGAAGAGTTCAAATAGTGAGAAAATATGGAACATTTTGGAGGAAAATAGTAAAAACCAAATTTTTATTTCCCCTTAAGAACTGTTAACTTTGATTTTAATGAAATTTTGCAAATGACTTTTGCTTGGTCCACCTTAGATAGGATTTATCTTTAAGTAGTTCTCATTTTTAATTTTTTTGCAAATTAAGCAGGGATCAATTTGCGTTAAAATCGTGCTGTGATTATCATTTCTTTCACACTTTTGTATCACCAATGGATATGGTTATCTTTTATGACCAAGCGGAATTCCATATCGCCAATAGTAAAACCTAGCAGTAAACTATCAAAAATTTTTATTAGCACGATTTTTGAGCGATTTTTAGCTCTTACCTTTTAAGTTAAGTGCTGAAAAAATGGTTCCTATTATTATAAATACAACTAATAGCAGAAAATCCTAAAATTTACTTTTCGAGCATTCACTTAGCTTGAGTTAAACGTAATGTATTGTAATCCCACTTCCCAACTAATATATATATACTCTTTATTGCACATTAAAAAAAAAGTTACAATATTAAAAATAAAAACAATGTTTGCAAGGGCGGACTTATCTCTAAAAGAGATCTCTTCCAGTCAACCCATGAATGTGTGTGTGAGATTAAATTAACTTGGGGACTGTAAAGTGCTGAGCAAACAATAAAACATAACGAAAAAATAAAACTTGAATTTTTGACATACTATAAAAAAAAACAGATAAAACTTATACATACATAGATATAATAAATAAAACATAGATATATTATATACTATACAAGAAATTCCTATATTACTATATTTATATATATAATACATATCATATATACTATAAATATAAATAATGCTTACATTGATTAACCATAAATTTTGTGTAATAAATGCTTCTTCAGTCTAGTTTTGAACGAAGTAACAGAGGGACTATCTTGTATAACAGCAGGAAGACCGTTCCACAGCAAAGCAGCTTGAAAAGAAAAGGAGTGCATATGAAAATTGGTATTGCCCTTAGGAAGCTCAAGCATTTTAATAACGCAAGGCCGCCTAGAGCGAGTAGGAGGTTGAGTGAGCTGGAATCGGGAACGAAGGTAGGAAGGGGCGTTAGGATCAAACAAAATTTTATAGAGATTGGACAGGATATGCACGTTACGACGATCGCGAATCGGAAGCCACTTTAACTGAGCACGAAAAGCTGACACGTGATCGTACTTTCGCAGGCCATAAATGAATCTGATGGCCAGATTCTGAAGACGTTCGAGCTTGTTAAGTAGTTCCTCGGTTACATCCAGATAGCAAATATCAGCGTAGTCGAGAATAGGAAGAAGGAGAGATTGCGCTAGCATAATTTTGGTTTTGAAAGGGAGAAAATATTGAAGTCGCTTGAGAGAGTGGTAGGAGTAGTGCATACGCCTACTAACTTCGTTCACTTGAGATATCCAAGACATGTTACAATCCATAGTTATTCCAAGGTTTTTCACCCTATCCGTGTAAGCAATAGCAGTTCCATTATAAATAAGTGACGGTAGCAAGCTGGTGTCAAGTTTATGTCTCAGTCTGCTACTACCAATAATCATAGCTTGTGACTTGACGGGATTAACAATCAAGCCCAAGTCAGAATTTCGAAAGTAACTCTGTCAGTCTTTTACACTTTCACGCCTAAACCACTGAAGCGATTTTATGAAATTTGGCAGAAATATAGACTAAAGTTTGGGAAAGGACCATTTTTGAAGATGAAAAATACATTTGATAAGAAATAAATAAATATTTGTTCTAGCTTTTTTGAAATTTCACTCATTTAGGGATTAAATATGCGAGGAATATTTCTATGAAAGATCATCATTGTTGAAGGTAAACTTTAAACTTGGGCACTTAATGAGAAATAAGAATAAAATTATTTCTAGCGTTTTTGAAATTTTTGCCCGTGTGGTGATTGAAATATGGGATGAAAATCTTTATTTTCTTTAATAGAAGTTCACTATTGTCAATGACAATACCATGAAACTTTGAACTTAGGCACTTGATAAGTAATCAATAAATATTTTGTCTAGAGATTTTGAAATATTGATCCGTGTACGGATGAAATGCGGGATATAAGGAAGTCCAAACCACGCTTTTACGCCTATCACCGGAACCGATTTTGATAAAATTAGGTAAAAAATACTTTGACTAGATCTTGAGATAGGACATAAGCTACAGTTTGTTGTAAAAAAGGGCATAAATGGGTTGAAAAGGGGATGAAAGTTTGTATGGGACTCGTTATTATCGAAGATAAAACTTTGAAACTTGGCACTTGATAAGAAGTAAATAAGTCACTTGAATAAGTTCAAGAATTCAATTATCCCTATAATAATTGATCAGTCCGTTGATTTTTTACTAGGCAACTAGCTGACCCGCTACAAGTTGTTGTGTTAAATTTGCAAAAAATGAGAACTACTTATAAAGATCCTATGGTAGTTGGACCAAGCAAAACCCACTTACAAAATCTGTGTTGAGAACGCAGCATAGCAATATTTGTATTGAGAACGCAGCATAGGTTGTTTGTGTCACTATCAATATATTTTTGCTCTGTAATAATTTCAGTAAATTTTCTAATTATACATTTCTCTGCGCATTTCTTACTATTTTTTTTCCATAAGAAGGTTCTCAATGTATTAGAAAACTTTAGAAAAAAAGATGAATCAAATAGGTTAACTAGTTCTGATGCTATGGCGTGACCAAGGGAAACAGGGATTCATTTATTTAAATGTATAGAAGATCAATAATATGAGTCATAAAATATCTGATAATTTTGACGCAATCAAAACAAATCAAATCGCTTTAAGTATTTGTTTTTAATTAGCAGCACAAAACAATTTTTTGTGTAATTGCTACACCAAAACATGTTACATATTATATCGCTTTCTGCTGCAGATTTTAATTTACGAATAGTAATTTATATTAAATTTAAAATTATAATTCAAATGCTAAATAAGAACAAGTGTAAGGTACCTACTATTACAAAAACCTTGCGTTGCTTGCTTAATTATATGTATATCTACTCGTAATTCATTGTTTTTTCCTGACTAAGCTCAAAATGTGCCGAAATGAGGTCAAGACTTTGTTCTAACAGCAAAGTATCTACTTCATAAATTTCTATTTGTATGCATTTCAACTTTAATGGAAATATATTTTTATTATCCCTCTTAAACGGGTGATGTAATTTAAATTTCCTATTATATGGATGAAAATTAATGCGCATTAATTTTAACATGCGAAAAATTATTCCTAGACATTATAATAATTTTTATGCAGTATTTGTCACGCAAATCACTTCCGTAGGTAGAAAAGGGTGCACAGATAATACATAGGTACCTACATACTAAAAAATAATCATTTTAAATTAATATTCATTTACGTGGCGAAGGGTTAATTCTCTCACCAGTAAAGCAGGTAACCTGACTGATACAGTTACTATACGCGCATTGTAATAATTATACCAATCCTGGCATTCAATAAAAGATTCGGCGGATATAACTACCTGTTCCGTGAGAAAGGAGACAGAACGGATGTTGCGAAAGGTGCCCGTTTTTTACCGGAATGCTTGCTACATATTGATGGAAGTTCGGATTTAAGGGTGATCCACTCGTCGCCGCCTTAATCGGATGAAGAAAGACATTTTGGGGTATTCACAGACATCATCACGTGTGAGCGTAACGAGGAAACATAAAAAATCACTTAAAAAGTCCACGTATTCAATAAAAGACTTGATGGTTGTGCAAACGGTTACTTTAATCGTAAGTTGAAGAAAAACTAGTTTTAAATAATGTCAAGATAAAAATATTTTTTAAAGTTAATGCAATCTATACTAATATTATAAAGCTGAAGAGTTTGTTTGTTTGTTTGAACGTGCTAATCTCAGGAACTACTGATCCATATTGAAAAAATATTTTCTTTGTTGAGTAGTTCATTTATCATGGAAGGCTTTAGGCTAAAAAATCCAACGTTAATGCGAGCGAAGCCGCGGGCGTCCACTAGTAACTAAATAATAATAAAGCTAAATTTATGCTTTTATTGGACACATAAACAGAGCGAAATAAACAGACACGTATATAGTAATAATAAGTTATAATATCTAATTAAAGAGCTATAATACACCTAATATATATTTGGCTAGCATAATGGACAAATAAAATGCATTTAACTTAGGCAACTTACAAATCTGTATTGGAAAGGACGCACTTGTCCGTGAACATGTTTATTTTCGTGTGAAATCTTTATACCTGGCACCTGCTACTGTGTTACATTCGAAACGAAAAACCGTGAGCAAAAACATGCAAAGGAAGAGAAACGTAAACGCTTCTGGTTACAATGCTCTTAAAAAATGTTTCACATCCACACACTTAACATTTCTTTCCCACAGTGCTTAATCGATCATAGCAGCGTCATTCGTGCTCTATTATGACTACTTAAAGCGATAGAAAGTTCAGTAACCTTCAAATTGTTATCTATATCATAATAAGGCATTAACTATATAAAAGCAATCTATCATTTGAAATTAATATGATCAGTGATCGCCGCAGCGCAGCGGCGGCCGATATCTGCATAGCCGAGTGGAATGGCGGTTAATCAGGTGGCCCGTTACATTACATTGTGCTCTCCGTGACTGCGGCCGGGCGAACAGGTTGCTCCAATGACAAAGGAACAGATTCCATCGTCCGCGATCCGTGTCTGCGAGCCGCACGTTATAAATAGTCCGTCGAAATAATCCGTTGCTGCGTGTCACTGCGGCGCCCACCAACGTAGACCAGCTCACTTCCACGCTTAATGATATCTAACTCTAAAACAATCCTTAAATAAAAAATGCATAGTGAGCACTCTGATTCCGCGCACAGTTTTGACCTCAGATTGATTGATGAATCGAGAATTATTAATAGTTTACCCACGTAATAGTCTCGGCTTCGATATTGAACAATGTTACTTTGTCATCCTCATAATTTAAAATAGAACTTAATGGATTATTTGGAAACAACCCAGCCCGCTTGTGACATTTGGTCACAACGATAGTTTTGGGAGTGTCAAACAAATTTCTCACAAGTAAACAATTGCACAGGGTCTCTTGAATGTTGACTAATAACCGTAAAATAGAAACAATCGACTTTCATTTAAAACAAGGATATCTGCGCGCCACCTGCGCCGCAGCCGGGCGGCGCGCGGCGGCTCGGCGGTGCCTTATTGCCGGAACAATGGCCTAGAGGCCAGCCGCTCTATTGTTGTGTTCAGCACGTGGTGCCAACACTGCAGAGTTTGCCACCACCTGATTTTAATTACTTTATAAGTGCAATTCCTAAGACACTAAACACAGACTGCGGGACGCTGTTTTGTCGCTATTCTCACGATAACATCTGGTTTGAGTTAACACTATGGCACCGTGTGTATTGCCGTGCCGGAAATTTCCTCCAATTCATATTGTCATGGTATAGACTAACTGTGAATAAAAACTAAACAACACAATAAAAAATTATAGTTGAAGTTGAAATATTTTTTGTACTCTTAAGGATGAAAGCTTTGCATTAACACAATGAATACTGACCCATTAATGGATAACTAGGCCTTTTTACTCAAAATTGACACTTGTATTATCATTAACTTTGATGAGCTGAATTTTATTTTTTACTTATATGCTTTTGGAAACGGGAAACGGACTTTACCCGGAACGTCATTAGAAAACGTTATGTCCACTCAAAAGTTTTTTTTTTGTTTTAGCTACAACACGTTTGCCCGAAAAAACATAACAATAAAACTATATGCACTTAACTATCCATGAAGACTCTAAAATTACTGAATACAATAAGCAATTTATCAATAAAGTAAATCACTATTATATGTTACACAAATGGTAATAACCATCAAAGATACCATTTCATAATTTACACGGTTCGTCATGAGTCACGGCCGTCCAAAATCGAATCAAGTTAGAATCACAGGTGGTACCGATAGATCCTCGACCGATTACACACTGCCTTATAACAAACGATTGTAACGCCCTCTCTAAAAGGGTTAGCGGCGGAAATTGATTTAAATTACGCTATTAAAATATTAATATGATACAAACCGCAGTAGCCTTTTTTACCCCAAAAACTACGCATATCATCTTTTACAGATGATTGTTGTACTATAAAAAAGTTCATTAATGATAACCTAATATTTTTGTTTATTAAATCATTAGAGTTCTATCAACATTGGGTTTAATTTAATCGTAAAAAAATCATCTTTATTTGTTTACTATTGAGAAAAAAAAATTTGAAATTTTTATAATACCGACCCACGATCTAGAGAACGGCCTCAGTGGTCTGTGTTGCGCCCATCTGAATTAGATTCTGAGGTCTCCGTTTCGATTCCCAGTTGTTCGTGGTTTTCCAAAATCAGTATGTATTAACAAATGTATTGTTTTCCGATAATAAGTGAGCCTCTGATGTTATTTTGTCTCGCATATAGTAGAGAAAACATAAAAAAATAAGCAGATATATTTTAATACTAATAATTTAATCAAAATTCTTTTCAAAAAACCTGAAGAACCAGACGATTCAGATCAAAATCGGAATTGTAGTGTTGAACGCTACGATTCCGATTTTGATCGTTTCAAATAGGTTTTTTTCAATCTCAAGCTTCAATTATTTAGTTTCGCTGCAAATTTCAATGATTTGATGAAACAATGTTTACCATAAAAACATAAGAACCAAGCACTGACAAATTTCGACAGCAAAAACAGTGCCCTGGTGGCGTAGTGATTAACGCAGCCGCCCGAATTGAGGAAGATGCTGGGTTAGATTCCCGCCTGGGGCATGTCGATTTTTTTCAGTGTATAACATTTTCTAGTTCTCCATTTTTAGTTTTGAAGGCGTTTTTTTTGTTTAAAAATAATTCTTTTTAGTGTGTAAGTATGGTTCTACAGTTACTTACACTACTAACTCAAGGCTTTGAGCTCAAATCTTTAAGAAAAAGAAAGTATCATCGAAATTGGTTAAGAATTTTCGAAGAAATCGACGTATAAAGTAGGAATAGTGGGAAAAGTTTATAGAGCGACTGCGTACTGCCCCAGGACCGCCAGGAATGTCCATTAGCTAATCCGCTGTAGGTTCTACTCACAGATATATCAAGTTCTACTCCTCTCCTGAAATTGTGACGTACAGTCGAACCAACTGAATCATGACCCACTTGGCCGATCATTCCTTTAGAATCATAAATTTAGTTAGGTTTTCTTCGCTATCATGCGTGTTGCACTTAGTACGTTTTAAATATGAATAAAAATGCGTCATTACGGGTCAGAGATCTATGCAATTTTAATCTTTCTTATCACTGCACTAAAGTCCCAATTGGAATTTTAAATAAGATGTCGTTCATAATCTAAACTCTTTTCACTACTGAGAAAATGGAATAACTATTATATTTTAAAAATAAAATGACGTTATGTGTCAGATGTCAAGTAGTAGTCTGAACAAATTTTAAAAAGCCATATTTATTTGACACTGTCAGTGTCTAACAATGATTGAGTGATAACAGGTTCGTTACTTAGAAATGTACGTTCAAGCAAATTTCATCCTACTTTGTATAGAGTGACTGTAGGAAAATGATCTTAAGGTGGGTCATGATTCAATTTGGTCGACTGTACAATAATAATGACTCAGGTCTAATGTCACCCTCTGACCAGGAAGTGGGATATTCCGTACCTACGTGCGGATAATGCCACTGGTCATGTGTGGCATACAATTACTTTAAAATTTTGTTTACAAGCAGGTTCAGTTATTTAACTATTTATATCATCTTAAGAGGATAGTACGACGGACCGTCTGCATACAAACGGCGAAAACGTTACATACCTAGTAAAAAATTATGTCCATACGTTTTCCATTTTTAAAAATTCAAAAAAGGAAAACATACAGTAATTGTTTTTTTTATTATTTTTATTAAAAACATTCTAATAATCATAACAATGAGAAGAAATAGGGGTAGGAAAACATTTTCTCCGTTTGTATGTAGACGGTGGTCGCCGTACGTCTACTTAAAACGTCTGACAATAACATACAAAGAGAAGAACAAGTTCATAAAACATTCTCCCAGCTTGACATAACGATCTAAAAACTCATTAAGCAATAAATATCTGTATCCAAACACAAATGTGACTCAACAAAACGTTGACTCAATTTACAACGACCGAATTGACTATTGACCTATATCTAATATTTACCCATTTGTTTGTGGATTTGATAAAAAGTTCGATTTAGGAAACACCATGTCGGCGGTCAATTACTGACCCAGCGGGCGCTATCCCGGCTGCGGTTCAACAGATGGTTGTTTTTTATCAGCGGGTTGTGGCCGGGGTGCGGGGGCGCGCCCTATAACCGTATAATTACATGTTGTAGTTGCGCGCGCGCCGGCACGCAACAATTGGCTTAAACGAGTGTTTGCTTTGATGTGCCGACCGCGCGGCTATCCACGTGCGGTGCCTTAACCCGTTCTCATGTTAAGCTTATTAAGAAGAGGCTACTCGTTTTACGGTTGTTTATGCAACAAAAAAATGCACGCGCAAAGCCGTTTAAAAGGCATCTGGATAAATGCGCCCGGCTAATTTCACTAGCTAGCCTGCAAAGATTGCTTCTATTCTTAGCCTAGTAATGCACTCTGATTGTGTCTCACTTTATGCGATTTACTTAATCAAATTAAGCGCGGCGTCGATTCAACAGCTCGCTAACTATCTGTGTCATCTATTTGTTATAAAGTGTACAGTTATATCGCACAAATGCCAAGGGCCACATCGATCAATCCAATGTTGTCGCAAGTGATTTTTAATCGACGGCCGCAGTCGAAAGTTGAGTAGCGACATCGTGATGCCGAACTTAGCCTCCTTACCGGCACCGGTACACAACAACACATCGCGTTGTGAAAACGCCGAGCCGAGAGTCCAGCCAGCTCGATAATCTCGGCGACATCGCATAAAAAACAAATTATTAATCTTCCGATCGTGACTAACGTTTTCGGTTCATCGTTTACTCGCGAATGGAGGTTGAGAATCCAGATTAATACTGAAGCAATAATTTGCGCGGTAATGCTTTCAAATGTCACAGCGACCGCACGTTGCTCTCAGACCTCTCATGCCCGAGCAGGGGATAAAATATTAAATACGCAGAATCGTCTTAAGAAAGTTCTAGTACAGATTTACAGACGACATAATTATTTTACCCATAGTAGTATAAATAATTTATTTTATTACGTTTATTTTGAAAATGTGTAACTTACTAGTTTCAGGGTACAGTTTCTAGCCGCATCTGCATCTGCATGAATGTATTGATAGATGGTAAGGCCAAAATATCTTCAAGTTAAGTCTCTTACCAAAAATGTCTTTCAAAATTCAGGCTGTTTTCTGCAATTTTTAAATTTTCCCGTTTACAGTCACGAAATTTTAGACCGTTTTTCACAGCGAAAACTACGAAAAGAAAAGCGAGAAAATGCATTTTATTTAAAAAACTTATAATATCGTGGCTCGTGACTGGCTATTAAATTAAAGACGTTACTTAAGTTGCAAAATATAGTCCATTGTGTTACAAAATAATATTGGCACCTCTAAATCGCGAGTGGTCTGTGTGACGAGTGCCAGTCCGCTGTCAGTATCAAGTCACGCGCCGAATTTAACTTATTATGGGCGGACATTTTTAAAACACGTACCTATTTGCATAATATGAATAAATATACTCTACTTGCACCATACAAAATCTTGTAACTGTTAATGTTCAGGAAGAATTAAAACTGGTATTAGCATAAGAATAGTTTGATTTACATTCCAAATAATTTTCAATGTTATTTTCCTTGAACACATACGTTAAAGTACGTTTCCTAAGTGCATATTTCCATATTATTCATAGAACTCAAATATATCTACTTCTATAAAATTGAAATGTTTTTACTTATGCTTTTTTTTACTAAAGTATTTAAAAAAAAATATTTTTTATGTGATTATACTAGCTGAGCCGCCATGCGAGGGTAATTTGCAACAATTGAAAAAATCGAGGAGGATACTTATCAGGATAAGAAATATCCTGTAGTCTAAGTTGGACCAATCAAAACATATTGACAAAATTTCATTAAAATGAGTTCAGTAGTTTCGGAGATTAAATGAAATGAAATGAAAAAGCTCTTTATTTAAATCTTCTCTCTTCTCAATCTCTTTATTTTAAGCTAAGTACATTCAAATCGTCAAAAGCCCTACCACCATTTCGGGACGAAATAATTATTTAACTTAAATTATTATTATTATGCTGAGATGGAGAAGAAATGGCGAATGAAACTCCACAGCTTACAATTTCGTAATGGCTTCAAAACATCATTACAGTCAATATATACCTATATCAATATGAATAAATTACAATTTTAAATGCGTAAATTTTTGGCAGACTTTACTCCCACGTATTTGGATCATTTAAATAATCATTTATCTTGTATTAAGCTTTTTTATATAGTTTAGATTTTACAGTTTTTTTTATTTATTAATAGGCAAATCTGTAATATTCTTCGGAAGCTTATTGTAAAAACGTATACATTGTTTATTCTGTGGAGACGAGTTTTATATCGAGGACGAGCTTAGAGGTAAAACTCACTTAGTGACATTTTAACCAATTTTCACTTTTTTGATAATTCGTTAAGTAAGTACATTTTTTTATTTTACATAGAAACTACAAAGGAAAAACAACTATTGAAAATGCAGAATTAGAGAATATCGATTTCTTTAACTGTGTCTAAAAAATTACGCTAAAAAAAAAAAATTACGCTAATCAGTACCAAACTAGATTTTTAATGCCAAAAAGTGTGGTTAACCCTAATTATTTGCTAATTAGCTGAATGTCACTTAGTGAGTTTTACCTTTAAACCGACGATATACAACCAGATCGTGTTTCTTCCTGGTACTGACATTATGCGTAGGCAAGAAGCTTATATTTTACCTATTCTATCTTCGTGTGCGTAGGTATGCCATTTGTCAGAAAAATGCATAATATTTTGCTTTTACATACAGTAAATTTTCCTGTATGCTGAGATGATTTTGAGTGTCACATCTATCATGGTTATTGGTTTTTGCGTTAGATGGTTTATTGAAGGATTTTTGTTTTTTACGTTTGATGACCTTTTTGTGTAAGCGACAGGCTAGCAACCTATCACTATTTGGTTGGAGGCACTACATGACCCATACTGCCAGATGTGGCTTTATATGTAACCAAATGTTACCTATGGCTCTGCTCAACCCTCGTGGGATTACAAGCGTGATCGTATGTATGGGTTACATTAGGTATATATTACGATGAAAGATTTTTAATAGTGATAATGAGTGTTATAATTTTTAATCGCATAATATTAACAAGCTTTATAACAATCATAGCTGTTTTGTTTCTATTATAATATTTATGTAGGAAGATATATCTTACAAAATGAATGCGTCATCATTACATGATAGAACTGACGACGCGCAAGGTATCCACAGGTTGCTCCTAAAAGTTTTCTAGTAATCTATTAAAATAAAAGATACATTACATACTACGATCACGGTCGTAATACCATGAGGGGTTGCAGAGTCTTAGGTAACATTTTGTTACACATAAAGCCACATCTGGCAGTATGGGCCATTCAGTGCCTCCAAACAGTGACAGGTTGCCAGCCTGTCGCCTATAACATACTAATAAATACTTAACTATTCCTGCTTTTATTTATTTATTTGTTGGCAGACAAGAATATGCCCTGCCTGGTGATAACTGTGGTAAGCAGTCATCGTAGCCTTCTTTTTTTGTCGGGGAGGTCAAATGCATTTACGCATCGTCCCTGCGGGGTGGTGCCAACCGCAGGGGATATGTGGGACTCGAGGTAAAGGCGTTCTCCACTAAACATCCTCCCCGGCCTGACCTCCAGTGCGCTATAGCAGGACGGCTCGGATCTGATCACGTGAGCGCAACTACACCGAGACCATCCCAACGCTGCCCGTCTAGGCACTCCTTGTGCACCAATTGGTGTCCAGCAGCCCACAGGGGTTACCGACTAACACCAGCCCATCGTCATCGTACATCGGCATTTATACCAAGCAGATCTGACGAGGTGCGATTAATGACTATTCGAATTTATCTACCACCAGAAATCCGCAATCCAGGTGCAAAGTTCGTTAATAGTCAGTTCAATAGTCTCATTGGCAAGCTTTCTTTCATACGGAATCCCTACCGTATGAAAGAAAGCTTGCCAATGAGACTTGCATGCCAAACCCTGTCAAAAGCCATAGAGATATCGAGAGAGACGTCGAGAGCTTCACCGTGTTTCTGTATAGCTTCGCTCCAGAAGTGAGTAGCTTAGGCAAGAAAACTTTGATAAAATGGGAGTAGCTAGCAGCAAACTTAGAGCGAACCCAGGAACCTCTGGATCTAATTAAGATGGACGAATCATAGATCACGAAGGCGGGCAAACGTCAATTTAAAAAAGAACTCAAAAATGAGACTAAGGTAAATCGTGTTTAATTTTAAGCTACTTTGAAACACCCTTTACAGTATGACGATTTAAAGATATAAGCGATGAATACACTAGCACCTCATACGTTACGATTGGATATCGATGGCAGGTGTGATGTTCTGCCGCATAATAAATAGGCGATCACCACTTTGAACCGAAAACGTCGATTATTCTACTCAGCGCCCTGATTGATCGCTCGCGCCGCGCCGATGTTTACCGCGCTAATGAAACGTAATAACTATCGATAAGTATCGTAAGGTGGACTTAATAGAATTAATCATGGGTCGTAAACGCTGAGCCCGGGCCAAGTAGGTCGGTTTTAATCTGAAAATGATTTATTTTCACCTGTTTTAATGTTGTTTAGATGAGTTGTTAGAGTTATTAATGTCTGTTAGATGCCTTACTTATACACAATATTAAATACATTATAGCCTATGTTATTCAGGTGTATGAGTTATATTATTGTAAAGTTTCATTTAAATCCATTCAGTAGTTTTTGCGTGATAGACAACAAACAAAAGTTCGAGTAACAAAGTTTCGGGTTTATAGTATTAGTTGGATTATACATTTACACTTTTCTACCAATAATAATAATTTATTCACTGCTTTACAAGGAAACTTAAACTATTTTAATAATACTACATAAAAAATTTAAGTATGCTATGATGCTATGTTAATGTTGGTAGCCGTAGTAGGTACTTAGTATGAACTGTTGTTACAGCTGCCAGCGTGTTCCATTCTGGGCACCAGGATCTATTGTTTCCTCAAGTTATTTTAAAGTAATTTTGTATATATCTATTGAGATTAAAATTAATAAAATTACCAATAACAATAAACAATTCTGGAGGCGTCTGTTGAAAGCTCTGATTTACAATAATCCTTCCAACTCCTACCCTTGGAACCCATAGATCACAGTGAGAGTCCCATTCAGGAGAGGCATGTCCAGCCGGCATCCTCCAAAGGTAGTTGATCCTACAGTTAAGAGGTATAGTAGGAGCTTAAGCTGCATAAGAGACAAGAATAAATCATAAATTAAAGAAAATTTTTAAAACTAAAGAATAATCTTCTTCTTCTATATTATACATATATCCGCCCGCGGCTCATATGTTAATACCTATAGCGTATACCCTTTCATAAATCATCAGCACAGATGCTCATTTGAAAATACTACTTTCATAAAAAAAACCGCTTAGACACAATTTTTGAGTAGCTGAAATAACTTGATATACAGAACTGTATGGGTAATTTGCAGGATGTTATCAATATTACAAAACAAAGCTTTATAAAGCTTCAGCATCAGATAAATTAGTACCCTTTCGTAATCTAGTTAAAAGAAAATCCACATTTATAAAAACCTTACCATTTGCTCGTGATAGTTCAGTGTTCCTGATGTTGCCCATAAAAGCTTTATTGCAATGGTAAATTGTTGCACGGCAATTAAGTAGACAATTTGCAGCCTTTTATTAAGTATGAATTTATTAAAATATAGCTGCTAAAAACTAAAGATCATACACGAACCAATCTATCTCCAACAATAGATATTACGTACACGATCGCAATAACCATTCATGACAACGGGTCTGGGATTACACAACGCATTAATCTGGCTCAATTCAAGTTGCGGTAATCATTCTCTTTATTAAAAGTTTATTGTTTTACGTTTCATATTGCTACACGCGTTATTGAATACGTTCGTATGTAGGCTAAGCGAGATAATGACAGATAATAGGTATAGTGAAGCACGCGCCGGCCGCACCGGTTCGTTACCATTCGTTAGTGGTGTTGAGTCACGGCGAGATCACCTGATGGGGTGTCGCGCTGACAGCTCGCGCCAGCACGCACGCCACGACCGCAAGCCATATATTCAATAACCAGTACTTCTCGGCGACGCGTCTCGACTACAAGATAAGGCCATCATAATTCTGAAAAGTTCACTAGCAATACCACAGATTTATCAATTTAAGGAGATCGAGATTATAGGAAGACCGAGTGTTGCTATCAGCGGCCGTACCACATAACATGGTTCTAGTTGAGCATGCCGTAATATACACTATTCATTGCGCGCATCTTAAGGACTGCGAAGCGATGAAAATTAAGCACAGCCGCAAAGGAGATCGGTCAAATCGCTGAGTTACGTATTCCCTTGACTTTATCGGAAGGCGAAGTGGCGGAAATGTGTGCCCACATGGCATACACTTGTCACAAATTAAACGCCGGCTTGGACTATCTCCTTGTATTATTAAATCTATGAGCAATACCAAGGAACATAATTTTACGATGAGCTTATTTTTAGCGTTCAAATTTATGATGACTAAAATCATGCAACTTTCACCAAGGATTAATCAGTTCTTGGTGATTTCAATTCTCTTCTTCGATAGGAAAATTCGACCAAATATTATTCTCGTTTATAATCACAAGATACATCAGCATAACCCCGAAACCCAGTAGACAAGCGGAGTGAGTTAAATTACCCACTCTCCAAAGTTTTTACGATGTTTTTAGTGGGTAAACCTTGAGTGTTAAACCTACAAACAGTTCGTAACGCAAATTTAAGTTGTTTTTTCGCTGTATCGCCATTTCCTAACAAGAATTCATAGTAGGTACCTACTGTGTTCCTGTAGAAGCTCGCCAGAACTCTTCGAAGAATCTCCGATTTGAGAGCAGATACACTTGATTCCATAACCTTTACCTAAAGGCGTTTCGTGATCAATCCAAAATATTTTTTTAATACTTTGATGTTGAAGAGGTGGAGATAAAATATAAGATATAAACAAAATATTTTAACAACCAGATAGCTTAAAAGTTACTAAGCAAACTATAAGGTGTTAAAGAGAAAAAAATAAACCATAAACTGTACTGAGCCGCGAAAATTTAAAGTTTTTGTTAGAAGACAAAAAAGAGCGTTAAAATTAAATCACTCAAAAAAAGCTTAAAAGTTATTCTAAAAAAGCTTATCTGAAAATGCATATAAATCAACAAGACAAAACCGCAGTTTAAGTAACAAACCACGAAAATTCACACCTTGTTAAGTTAACCTATCCCCAGGATACTATTATCTACAAGGTAGCAATTTAACGTTTACCCGCTAAAACAAAAAAGAGACTTTAAAAACACATAACAACTGAGCATTAAGGCCCTAGAGTGAGGTTGGCGGCAACTGGCGTTAAGTATGGACTCGAAGTTAATCGTCGTAATGTGTAGCTCCACAAAATTGAATGATGGCGCTACCATTTTTCGAACATAATAATTATCGAATTAATTTAATTATAAATAATGAACAATTAAGATTTCATATCTTAAAGAGATCTCACAAAATTAAACAGAGTTAAGAGAACATAACAAATAATTTAACACTTATTGGATGTATTGTACAGGTACTAATAAAAAAATATTCGATCTGCAACTATCCAAAACGTGGATCATAAAATGTAATGCGTAGAAATTACGTAGCCCGTCGAGTACAACCACAGATATATCAATCTGTGAGTACCTACAACACATGAGAGAGTAACAAAAAACAATATAAAAATTAATTAGTTTAGGTAGTTAAGTAATGTTTATATTGTTTTTTATGATATGAAGTAAAAAAAAAATATGTATACAAGGTGTTTGGTACATGGGGTATGAAGCCGGTACCTACCCATGCTAACATAGTCATATATATATTATGGTGATATTAAAAATTCAAAATATATTTTTTTAATTTTCCATATGTTCTGTTTTTTTGATCGAACTTTTTGTATGGGGAATTCAAATTATTTTTTACAATTTAAATTTTTTGATATCACCATAGTATTTATATGACTGTGTTAGCATGGTTAGGTGCCGGCTTCATTCCCCATGTACCAAACACCTTGTATATTTGCAATACTTTTTACACCTTATTATGTTACGTGTCATTTATAAGTTTTATTTTAGTGTACAGGCTGGAGTTCGTAAAACAAGCCATTAAAAATTAACCTGCAATTTTTGACATTTCTTCGTTAATACAGTTAAGGATAATAGGTACTTACAGATTTTGTATTTGTTTGACGATTAACTACCTACTTTGGCTGACAATAAAATAAAAATGAAATTAGATATCAGAATTGTTTGAAGAAAATACTTGCCAGATTAAATATTAAAAAAAAACACTAAACAAACAATATGAATTCTTTCTCGTAGAACTTTTTAATTAATTTCGCAACGATTCTTCCATAATACTTAGATCGGCAGAACCTTTCTCGAGTCGTCTCTATTGCAAGCAATCGCGACCTTCGTGGCCGTGCGGCGACTTCACGACTTCACACAAAGACTGTCAGGAATAATTAAAGTAATTACTGTTTACAGTAATTAATGACCCACATAACGCGATATGGTTTGATTGATCTCGGAACTATGACGAGATAATTGTGGCTCTTTGGCGTTATTGCCACACGCCGTGTCACAATCAGTTTTCAATTAATGAACACGTAGCTACAACATCTGCACAATACATTCGAGCTTTGTTGAGAAATACTCTTTAGAGACTCGAGTCCCAATTGTCTTAATATTGAGAAGCTATTACGATTATGTTAAGTACGTGCATGCAATTTATTAGGCAAATTTTAACTTCACACTATATTAATGCCGATTGATATAGTGGAGGTCACAACCACCAATCAATGATATCTCGAGATCAAAAGAATTTAACAGCTGATCGCCTGTCTAGTATTAATTTAATTTAAATAATATTCAATATGTTGAATATAATTAATAATCCGTATCGCAATTAACTTATTTTTTTTTTCAACTGCCAGCTAACAGTTTAGCACAATGTAGGCTTAATACGTCATATAAAAGCTACATAGAAATAAATTTCAAGTGGTACTACTTGCAGACATTCATTAACAAAATATATCAAAATAATTACTTTATATTTTATTTATACTTACCACCTATATAATAAAACTACGCGCCTTTTTCACAAAAAGTATACAGATTAAATTAATTAAAAAAATTGGTTGGTCTGTAAAGTCGGTTTACTGACGATAGTTGAACGTGACAACGTCTTAAGAAAATACTGATGGAATGGTAGCATTTTTCAAAAGAAAAATTTAATTTCATTTGTTTTGCCGGCCTTACATGGAACGCCTCAGAGCGAGGTAACGCCGCATGCGTCATGTTTTTTCGTGCGTGCAGTCGGCTCTATCGAATTATAAGACGTTGTCACGTCAAAAAGGGAGAATTTAAAATTGGTTGGTCTGTAAAGTCGGTTTACTGACGATAGTTGAACGTGACAACGTCTTAAGAAAATACTGATGGAATGGTAGCATTTTTCAAAAGAAAAATTTAATTTCATTTGTTTTGCCGGCCTTACATGGAACGCCTCAGAGCGAGGTAACGCCGCATGCGTCATGTTTTTTCGTGCGTGCAGCCGGCTCTATCGAATTATAAGACGTTGTCACGTCAAAAAATAGTTCTCAATTCTTATATGGGTTTGGGCTTTTTTTTAATTAAAAGCCTTTTAGATCATTTTCTATTACTAAAATTACATAGGTACCTACTTGTTATAACAAATTCCTTATATAATTTCTAATCGATTACACTGCTATAACTATTTCAATTTTATTATTTACTAATGGTAACATCGTTCGCTCGCGTTAATGTCGGTTAAATTATAGCCTATATGTTATTCTGATGTATGAGCTATATTATTGTAAAGTTTCATTAAAATCCGTTCAGTAGTTTCTGCGTGACAGAGTAACAAACACTCAGACATCCATACATACATCTATACAAACTTCCATGTTTATACTAAGATTAGTAATTAAATTCTTATTACCAGCCGTTAGTGATTAAAAAATTAACTACGCTACCAAGAGGACGAAATTTAATAAGGGTCGTGTTTTTGCCAGCTCATCTATAGAACTGTAAAAAATCGATATCTGTGTAAGAATAATCGATTGTAATTCCGCGTGAGTGGTTGGCGGGTGGCGGCGAGAGGCGCGGGCGCAGCTCCAAGCGCGATAGCCGCGGGCTATCCGCGTACATAGACACTGCATTAGGCTCCTACGCGTCGCGGCGGTCTCTTTGCCGCCATAAGCGCATTTAACATGTAATCGCGCTTGCATTTCTCTTTTGTGCGCAAAACAGGAGTTAAAAGAAATGCTAAAAGCCAGATAATTATTTAAGGTAAACTAGATAGAAAAGTACGCGCTGCAAGTTTCTCCTTTGTACAATCTACACACACACCCACACCTTTGGTTATACATGTGAAATATGACTATGAAGTTAATGTATTATTTATTAACCTGATTTTATACCACAAGATGTTGAGAATTCTGATCGAGAATTATGCTCGTTTTGAAGGCATGAAATGTTTGTAGATTCTAAGTAGAAACAATAATACTAGAAAAATGCACTGAAAAAATCGACTTGCCTCAGGCGGGACTCGAACCCGCACCTTCCACAATCCGGGTGGACGCGTTGACCAATTTCGCCACCGAGGCACTGCTTTTCGCTGTCGAAATTTGTCAGTGCTTGGTGCTGTGGAAGGTGCGGGTTCGAGTCCCGCCTGAGGCAAGTCGATTTTTTCAGTGCATTTTTCTAGTATTATATTTACGCGTTTGTAAACGCAAAAATAAAATTATTCCATAGAAACAATAATTGAAGAAGAATTTTTTTCTCTTGCATAAAAGCTACTCTCGTGTTCAGTTGTGTACACTACTGTTATTAACGGATAACTTACCCGTACCTAAGGATAAAAACCATGGTATAGGTACCTATCGAGTTGCAAAACAAAAGTTATCATCTGCATTCATATGTAGGTACACGAATATCAATGTCTGTTGCATTAACAATTCAGCGTAAACATATCGTTTGCATACAGAGAGACGGTGACATCCGTGTTACTTTAAATTAGATCGTTACCGGGAAGCGGGCTGGTAAAAGACAGCGGCTCGGGCGGGCGACAGTGCGTGGGCGCGATTGATTCGTCAGCGGTATCGCGCGCACTTAGCGCTTGCGCGCGCTTTATCGCGCCTGCCGCCGGCGCCCGCGCCTGCCCGAGGATTCACTTGACACACACGCACACGCCACATAAAAATAAATGTGCAGTGCTTATTTAACCTGTATCTGTGCAGAAAGCATAAAGCAGAATAGTACTCAGGGGTGTGGCTTTACTTTAGACACGTATAATACATTTTTTTTTTTTTTTTTTTTGCCATTATAATTTTAATTCAATTTCAAATTCTAATAGCAATTTCCAGACTTTATCACGATATGTCTTTTCAGCCTCTGTGATTAGATATTATTGACGCCGTGTCGTAGTGGAGTGGTCAGTAACGCTGCCTACACATCAAGCGGTCCGGGTTCGAGACCTGGTAGGAGCAAATGTTTGTGTGACACGAACATTATAATGTAGAACCCGGATTGTGGAAGGTGCGGGTTCGAGTCCCGCCTGAGGCAAGTCGATTTTTTTCAGTGCATTTTTCTAGTATTATAATGTAGGTCTCAAGAGTACAGTTTATACAAACCGTACGAAGTCTCGTCGTTCTTCGTTACACATTTTTGTGTTGGAAGTATAGGTACTTACAATTGCCGCCCCTACAAATAGAACTAAATACAGAGACGTTAAATGAATTGTCAATTAAGGCAAACAGCATCGAGGCAGCTCAAGAAACGCCACCTCGCGCTCCGGTTCTATTCCTGTACAGAAATAAAGCCGCTTTCTATCTTTTATTTACCGTCGCAGTGCTCGCCCTTTATCTCTTTTGACAAAGAACTGGGTAATAGCCATTTGTGCTCGCCCAAGAATTTCATTATAATTGATACAAATCCCGATCTTTAGCCTACAAAAGAGATAGTGTTGACTTATAGATACTCCTAAAAGCCGTTAAAATATTTGAACTGCTAACGCATAATTTATTTCTTCACGTTACAATTGAAACAAGAGATGGAAAATTAACACTTTAGTGGTAGGTAATACGAAGTTATTAACGTCGAAATAAACTGGTAATAGCTTATTGTAGGTTCATAACTCCATATCAACAGTTATTATTTGATTCCGATACGTTCCGACACAATGGCTGCAATTACATTTAATACCGACTTGTTTTGTCGTATGTATACCACTCAATCGGCCTCCCCTGTGAACCTCAAATGAAGCAATTTCGAAGCCATTGGGCTCATGAGAATATTTTTATTTATTTATTATTCAAATTTCCGATTGTTCCCTAATGAGGGGATCAAAATTGTAATAATGGGTTATGCTTACATTAAGCGTTGGTACAAAGAACGGAACGTTAGCTTTTAAACGGTTTTGATACTTAACTATTTGCTTCACAATGAGAAAGGTTTGCTTAACGGTAGCAGCACCCAATGAGAAACTTTACAAAAATTCGACCGCTAAAACAATTAATTACCTGGGTTTTTTGCTAAACTAGAAAATGGAACATCTATATTCGTTTAATTTAAATGCAATATAGCGTGCAATCATCTTAAACTCATTAACGATGGTAAATGGATGTCGGTTAATGAAAATAAATGTATCAGCGGGGATGTGCGAAGGGGTGGTCGTGTCATACTGAGAAGCGTGGATAATGTGGGCACCCTCGCGCGTCGGCAGGTATGAACATGAGCTCATCACGCAAACCTCACTAATAGTTAATTATAGGAAATTTGTATGACAATATTATTACGTATTATTATTTACTGTACTGTACTATGGGGGTAGCACTTAGCGTTCATCAAGTTAAGTCCCAAAAGTAGAGCGCATTTGATCCGAAATCCTCAACAGAGTAGCTGTACAGATTCGTACTACCCTTAGATCTGAGACCAGTAGGCACACTACTAGACCAAAGAATCGGGTAAAAAAATCATATTGGGATAATACGTTGTAAATGTGCAATAGTTGATTCATTAAGATAAATACTAATAACATACAAAAAATCAAGCTTTCTCGTATACGTAGTCTATAAGAAGTCTTGTAATCGTCAAAAAATTCGATCTCGAGATTTTGACGGATTTACACGTTTTGGACCTCCCTAAGTCCAAAAATACCGTTTTTGGAATTATGTCTGTGTGTGTGTCTGTGCGTTAGTACGATAACTCGAGTATGCTTTAACTTATTGCAACCAAATTTAACATGCATGTATCACATCAAAATATAAGGTTTCTATCAATTTTTGAGTCGTCGATCACGAAAGTTAAGCAACCAAGTGCGCGGGCGCAACTCGGATGGGAGACCAAAATTTAACATGCATGTATGCCATCAAAATATAAGGTTTCTATCAACTTTTTATCATCGGTGAACGTATCCGGTGATAGCATTTTTTGGCGCATTGTACTTAAAATTATTATTAATTATTATCGTAAGTTGATTTAACTAAAGAGTTGTAATTAATGCAATACAAACGCATTATTGTAATAATTAAAGATATGTCATAAATATAAGACTTGTTTGTTGGCATTCTCAAATACTTTAATAATTATTGTGCTGTGGATTATGATCTTATCTCAGTAAATTAGTAAGGTTAATAAATTAGATTTTATAAAGTTACCTACTAAAATAATTGATCTATCTGTGAAAGTGAAATCCAGGAAGGCTGAGACACTTGTAGTCGTTACATCGTTAAAATTTTACTGTTTACCTACATTACTAGATTTTAATTGTTTTTTCGTAGGCTTATCTAAACATTGGATCTAAATCCAATACTTAGTTGATTTTATATACCTATGTTTTATATTTCATAAACTACCTATATTAAGTATGTACATTGCACAGTGACACTTGATTAACTTACTAACATTTAGTTTTGAACAGAAAAGCGAAAATCATCCTGATCAAATCAGATCATCATCACCATTTTCAGTCGGGCCGGATCCGGTCCAATCCGACCGGATCGATGGGAATCCGGTCGGATTTGGCCGGACTGAACTTGATGCCGGATTACATCTCAACGGTTTCGAGTACTTTTGACCTGGCCATCTCAAGACGTCTTCAATTTGATCGATAAACGTTTGCCTAGGTCTTCCCTGTCCCGGATCTCTCATCATCATCATCACAGCCTTTATAATTCGACCCACTGCTGTGACACAAGGCCTCTCCTTGTCAGCGAAGGAGGCTTAGGCAGTAGTCGACCACGCTAGCCCAACGCGGATTGGTGGAAAGAGTATACGGTGATCAATACCCCCTTGGTGATCCATTAGTCGCCTACTACGACACCCGTTGGAGGATAAGATGATGCTATTCTACTCTGCGGGCATCACACGGCTCTCATCTCTGTTCACTTTCAATTCATATAGGTATCAAAGCATTTCTACATAACCGTACCATTGGAGCATATTTCTCAATTCTAGTTACTCTATCTTCTTACAAACACTATCTATATAGGTCGTAGCTTATATTTTTATTATTTATTTATTGATTTACCAACAGTTGTTTACACCAGTACATCAAAATATAGAATGCTAAATACAAAAAAGTCAATTGTAACAAACACTTAAAGGTAAATACATCTTGAATTATAACAACATGAGCAACAATGCTTATTAAACTACACAACTAAATAATAAAATACAAGTAAAATATATATATAGAAAGGGCAACACTACAACAACACCTGTTAAAAACTATATCGAAGCATGTTAGGTGTATCGATGAGAATATCGATCTAAATTCATTTACCAGCTTCCTAAGTCTTGAAATAAATTAAAAGATTTAACATTTCAAACGCAATCAAAAAGCGAAGAAGGTCAGTGTCCCACAATTCCTAGATTGCCTAATTGACGCACATCGACAGTTTTACCAGATTAGACGTCACAGTGCGTCTGCCCAGATGCGCACGTGCGCGCGCAGGTGAGCGCCCAATCGTCTACGTAGGTACAGCTTGTATCGCTTTTTTTCAGAATTCATTGTTCACTATGAACTGTAACGGTCTTGAACAGCCGGCGGGGATGATAGCGACAAAAAAATCATACATTATCTCATACAATGCGAACTTTAGACGCCGAAATTTATGTACACCTGTAGGCAGCATGGAATGCGACATTAAAGTTTTGGGTAGGTAAAAATAATAAGGACAATGAAATTTAGTAAATTATAAAACAAAATTCGTCAAAAAAATTCGTCCACACACTTATTACTAAAAAGAATCCGATTATAATTAGCTCTAGGCTGACATAGTCACTAAAGCCTCGTTAAAATAAAAGATTTAAAAAACTCTTTGTTTTCTTTCAAATTCTTCGTAGCTTTTAGGAAAAGCAGTTCTACTTACTTGTATAGGTATTTCTTATTTTTATGAAAAAAATAAACAATTTGGAACATATTTAAAATAAGTTCAAAACAAAATTTAAAAAAGAAAAGACTACAAAGAGATTCGCTGATTAATTATCTAACTCAAATTAAAAGCAAACGATTCCAAGCCAGGCTAACAAAAATTGTCAAATTTGTTTAATAAAATATGTGCAGCCGACTGCAACTATAAAAACTTGTATTATGAATCTACGGCATAATAATAGTAGTTATTTCATTAACTACATATTCAATCAGCCAGTCTCAAGTAACATTTTAATTTACAAGAAATATACTCAATATCTCACTAATACAAGAAAGCATTTAGAACCGCAGTCCCGGTCCAAATAGCGTGTAAAATAACATGGGCTTAAAATTAAATATTTGAACTTTAAGGCCCATAACCACTAGTAAAAGAGAGTTTTACTCAGTACGCAGTGTGCGTATTCTCTTTAACTCTCTTTTATTCATGTCACAATAGATGAAGGGAATGACAGACAAACAATTCAACATATATAAAACGTCTATCAAAATACGGCTAGGGTGTTACTATTGAAACCCGATAGTGTTTTAACATACCACGTAAGCAATATAAAAAAAATGTATTTAATAATTTCTTCATTAATTCTTTTCAGTTATTGCATCTACCATAGAATAACATTTATTAATTCAATAAAATATTACAACTTACTCTCACGTACGTGGTAAAACAACAAAGCAAACCGATACGTTCATTAATAAAGTCATAATATGAGTTATTCTGTACCTATCGAGGTCTGACCCCTGACCCAAAAGCAGGCCCACAGACCATTCCATCCAACTACATAAGTCGTACAGACTTGCTTACAAGCAAATTTATAAACTCATAGATAATAAGAGGCCAATTACCTTTTACTATAAACAGCCCAGATACATTTTCTTATAGACTGTTTACTCGGATTTTGTTTGCGTGACAGTCTAGAGATAGTTGTGCTAAGGGCCGGTGTAGTTGCCGACAACCTTATCTTTGCAGTCGCACTAAATGCATGTCATGGAACTTTTAATCTTACGCCGTGGAAATTAGGACACCAATAGCAATTGTATAAAGAAAAGAAAAGTTCGCCGAGTGTAACTACGAGCTTAGTCACCGGCTGGGGCGCACGTGCGCGCGCGCCGGTACTGCCGCGGGTGCGCTAATCGTTCCGAGCCTAGTGCCACCTAGCAATCATGTCGATAGCCTCACATAGTGACGGTAAGTGCTTATTTTACTGCGTAAGAAGTGGTGTGCGGGTTGCTACGGCGTGGGCACATATAACTATGCTGGGATTGCGTGAGGTCGGAGGGCTGGGATCTTGAAGTAAAACAAATCTTCTATGTTGGTAACCAGGGTCAAGTAGGGCAGGGTGTCAGCGGAGAGAGTTCTTCCTGTTCCTATTTCTTCTATGTTCCGGAGCGTAATGAATGCCCTAGCTCGCAAGTCGTCTAAATTTATAGAGCGTGCGAGAGCGGGACCTTTAGAGCGAGAGGCAAATAGTCGCGACCTCCCTCGAACGAGGCTATACTGTAAGGAGAGCCGACACCGTACCCTATTTAGCCGTATACTTTTATTATCAATTTGTAATATTTTTACAATTAAGTCTTAGACTATAATTGAGACCTAGATTCGATATACATGCTTAGATAGGTCTCTTTGAGACCTTTAAAATGGTATACATTTCTCCTATATAGACCTATTGGTCACAAAGATATCACTATTATAAATGTCAGAGACCCCTACTTTCCAATATCTACTTTTCCTATTTTTAGGTCTCTGTAGGTCTAGGTTTAAGACCTAGACCTTTCTTGTGGTTAGGGAATGAAACTAATGCCAAGACGAACATTTTATTACCAAAATCCCCTACCTAACTATAATACTTCGAAAGTTATGGACTGTAGAACACAAGAGACATAATAAAAATGTACTATAAAAACACTATTCTAACAAACATAAAAACATTGAAATTACTATATTACTACCTAAGGAGACCTAACTATCATTATTCGATGCCTAACTATCTAATAAAATAAAATATAAACAAAACAAACCATAAAAATGCAAGTATATAAGACACTTATTACGAGCTAACTATAACCTATGTACTAAGCCTATCTGAGCACTAAAATCGCTATATCTTATTAAAACACATTATATACTATCAATTTAACGATTACACAATAAAGACAACCTATCTAGCTAACTATTAAAACATAAAAGACACATAAGGATTAAAACCAAGAGATATAAAACGAAATTGAAATTAACTTATCTATCTTACGAACTTAACGCTATTAGCTATGACTTACGTCTAACGAGTGCGCGTGCACCGAACCGTGTACGATTATTATTCATCCCGAACATTCTCCCGCCGTGCAACGACTCGCCGCCGCAGTCGAGACGTTGCATTCTTCTTCGGTGAGGGTGCTCGGTGCCGCTGTGGTGATGATGACGAGCTTCTTGGTAGGTCGCCGTAGGATGCCGCCTTTGGTCCGCACGTCCGCCGCTCGTACGATGCCGTCTGGTCCCGGGTATGTCGCCGTTACTACACCTCGTGGCCATGTGTTGCGTGGTAGGGTGTTGTCTACGATGAGTACCACGTCGCCTGTCTTGAGCGCGGGCCCCCGTCCGTAGGGCTCCCGCCGGTGTTGTAGCTCGGGCAGGTACTCGCGTAGCCATCTCGCCCAAAATATGTCGGCGAGACGCTGTGAGGCGCGCCACTGCGCGCGGCCGATGAGGTCCTTGTCGTCGAAGACGCCTGGTGAGGGTATGCGTGCTGTGCCCCCGAGAAGGAAGTGGTTCGGGGTGAGTGCCTCCAGGTCGTCGTGATGCACGGAGACGTGGGTGAGGGGCCGACTGTTGACGGTGTACTCGGCCTCTGTGAGTAGCGTGTGCAGGACTTCGTCTGTGGGGTGACGTGGTTGTTCGGTGGCTGCGAGCGCGGTTTTCACCGCCCGGACGAGGCGCTCCCATGCGCCTCCCATGAATGGCGCCCCTGGTGGTATGTACCGCCACTGGATTTTCTTCTTGGTTGCCTCGTCTTCGGTGGCGTTGTCGATCGATCTTCTTAATTCTCGGTCAGCGCCGCGCAGGTTGGTCCCGTTGTCGGACCAGATCTCGGTGGGACAGCCACGCCTGGCTATCAGCCGGCGGAGTGCCATTACTGCAGAGTCTGTACTGAGGGTGGCTGCTGGCTCCAGGTGGACGGCTCTGGTGGTGAGACACGTGAAGATGGCCACGTATCTTTTTTCATTTCTTCGCCCCACGGTGACCGTCAGTGGGCCGAAGTAGTCCACCCCGACGTGACTGAATGGCCGCTCGTGGTGAGCCAGGCGGCATGCTGGGTGGTTTCCCGTCGACGGTCTTGGTGGAGTGTTTCTTCTGATGCGACACGGTAAGCAAGCGTGTACTATTGCCCGCGTCACCGGTCGCAGCCGCAGTACCCAGTAGTGTTGTCTGCACTCGTTGATCGTTGTTTCGACGCCGGCGTGTAACAGCTGTCTATGTGTGTATTCTATCCACAGCTTCGTGCTTTCTTCGTTGCCGTCGAGTATTGGCGGAGTTTTTCGTTGTTCTATGTTGTTGGCGAGGTTGATGCGGCTGTCGAGTTCAATGACCCCGTCCACGTACTTGACTCGTAGCGTGCGGAGTCGACTCGTCGTTGATACAGGGTGTCCCCGTTGTAGTTTTTCGATGTCGGCGATGAATGACCTCTCCTGGCTTGCTCGAACTATTAATAATTCTGCTTTTTGTAGCAGTGCGGCGTCGATTTTTCTGTACTTGTCTTCTTGTACTTCTTTCTTCTTTTTTGGAAGCCGGTTTATGTCTTCTTTGTTCTTATTCCACTCCGGATCTTCTTCTTCGTTCTTCTTTGTTCTTTTGTAGTATGTTCGCTGTGATCGACAGAGTTCGATGAACTGTAGCACTCTTGCGGTTGCTCGAAGTAATCTTTCCCACTTTGAGAAACGTGTTGCACCCGGGATGCCTTCTTCTATTTTGTATGTTTGATGTAGTCATCTACGTAGTGGTTTCTGCTTGATATCGGGATTCTTCTTTAACTTCTTCTCTACTAGCTGGAGTCTTCGTAGTGAATTCTCGTAGTTGTTTGGCATGTCGGGACTACTTTTCTTCCATAGTAACGCCGTCTCGAAGTGACCGTCTTCACGTCGGCGTGTACTTTCTTCCATTATTCTTGCCGCTTGTTGCTCAGGATCGTTGTGTGGGCGCTTCGGTTGGATGAGGAGGCTGTCGATGGCGAAATGTTGCTTCATCATTTCTTCTATATTGTCGTCATTCTTCGTGTACGCGATGTAGTTGACGCGTTGCCCCAGCGCACGAGTGTGCGCCCCATGTAGCACCCACCCCAGCGGCGTGTACGATGCGACCGGCTGGTCGCGGCGTCCCTTTCTTATTTCTTCGGCTAACAGCAGCTGCCAATTGTCTTGCCCAATTAGTATCTTCGGTGTAGCTGCCTTCTGTGTTGCTAGTAGATTCTTCAAATCTTGCAGATGTTCACATTCTTCTATGTCTTGTTCGATGACCCGCTGCGGCGACAGTTGTAGGTTGTTCATCGTTCTTGCCTTGATGTTGTGTGATACTTCGGCCCCCTGGAGTGTGATTGTCACTCGACGAGACTGGTAGGCCTTCAGCTCCATGTTCGATATGGCTTCGATGTGCAGCGGATCTACGGGGCCCTTGGCGCCGACTTGCTTGGCGAGGTCGGCGTCGATCAATGTTACGGTGGACCCGTCGTCGAGCAGCGCCCAGGTGTCTTCTTCTCCCGCCGGTCCAATGACGCGCACGGGAACTATCTTGAGATAACCCTTGCTCCTCCTCGATGTCCACGTCGAGGCGACGGCTTCTTTCTCTTCTATTCTTGCTTCTATCTTCTTGGGCGCTTCTCTCTTGTGATGCAGCAGTCGGTGATGAGTGTACTTGCAACCTTCTTCACCACACGCTGTCTTCTTGCAGTGATGTTCCTTCATCCTGGGCCGCAGGCATCGGAAGCACAGCCTGTACTCCTTCGCCCAGTCCCATCTCTTCTCGGTGTCGCTCTTCTTGAACTTTGCGCAGTCTTCTGGCTTGTGATGAGGTACAGCTTCGCAGATCGGGCACATGTGTATCTTCGGTGCAGTCGTAGTGAAGGCTCGTTGTGGACGACGTGTGTTGTTTTCTGTCTTCCTTTCATACGGCGTCGATGTCGAGACGGCCTCCGGCTGTGCATACGGACCGCAGATCTCCGCTTCTCTGTTGAGAAATCTTGATATGCGAAGTAGATCGGGCTCCCCATCTGGCTGCGTGGCGGCGAAGTCGAACCATCTGTAGCGTAGCGTAGGCGGCAGCTTCTCTATTGTGATCCTCGAGGTCTCCGGGCTGTACAGGTAGTGGATCTTCTTGAGCGCCTTGAGTGCTGCGACGATGTTGGAGACACGGCTGGCGAAGATGCAGATGTCCCTCGGCGAGTCGGCTGGCTTTTGTAGATTCTTGAGGCGCTCGAGTTCCGTTGATGCTATGCTGTCGGGACGACCAAAACGTGCTTCCAGCGTCTTCACTATCTCCCCCGGGCAGGTGTGGTGGATCAGCAGGTTCTCGACGGCTTCGCGTGCTTTCCCCTTCAGTGCTCGACGTAGGCGGGCGGAGTTTTCGATGTCGGTGAGAAGGCCCGCAGTCTCGAAGTATGCTGCTCTAAACGATAACCATTCTTGATGTGCGCCGGCGAAGTATGGTAGCTCCGTGAGGTGTCTCGATGGTTGCTGCGATGACTTGACTGCTGTAGTGATTGCTGCTGCTAGTTCCGCGATGTCAGACTTCGGTGTACATTGTTGCTTCTGTACTGGTGGCGACTTGCTATTCTTGACGAAGTCTTGCTTTTCTTCACTTTTCTTTTCTTTAATTCTATCTTCATTATTCTCTTCAATAGGAGCTTGTTGCTTCTTGCTTCCTTTTTCTAAGTATGCCGCTAATACTGGCGGCGGCTGCGATACGTTCGCGGTGGCGCCGTCGCGTCGCGCGACGTGCGGCGGTGACGTCGGCGACGCTTCGGCGGGCGACTCGTTGTCCAACGCTGGCGGGCGGCTCTCGTCGAGCCAGGACTGGACGCGATCAATAGTTTCGGAGTCGCTTATCTTCGATTCTTCATATTCTTCATCTTCTTCGCTGTCTTCGGCTTCTATTCTTGACAGGCGTGCTTGTGCCAGCTCCACTTGCAGACGCAAAAGTTCTTCCTTAGCCTTCGCGACACGTGCTCGGCGGGAAGGCGTGCTGCTTTTCTTCGATGCTGGCGGGACGATCGTCCGTGGTTGCGACGGCGGCGGCGACCTGGACGATCGTGACGGTGACGGCGACGGTACGGCGGCGGCGACGGACATCGTGGCGGCGGCAGGCGTCGTGTCTTCTATAATGCGATCTTCATTCGCGGGGACAATGTTGCTACGTGACACCGCTGGAACATCTTCCCTAACGGTATTGTCGGCCCCCGATTCATTACGCCCCCCTCTCTTTCCACTGACACTCCTGGTTACTGGCATTTTCTATTCTTCAAATTCTTCAAAATCTTCAACAATATATTCTTCTCTTTGCTCACGACGATCCGGCTCGAAGGACCATAAATGTGCGGGTTGCTACGGCGTGGGCACATATAACTATGCTGGGATTGCGTGAGGTCGGAGGGCTGGGATCTTGAAGTAAAACAAATCTTCTATGTTGGTAACCAGGGTCAAGTAGGGCAGGGTGTCAGCGGAGAGAGTTCTTCCTGTTCCTATTTCTTCTATGTTCCGGAGCGTAATGAATGCCCTAGCTCGCAAGTCGTCTAAATTTATAGAGCGTGCGAGAGCGGGACCTTTAGAGCGAGAGGCAAATAGTCGCGACCTCCCTCGAACGAGGCTATACTGTAAGGAGAGCCGACACCGTACCCTATTTAGCCGTATACTTTTATTATCAATTTGTAATATTTTTACAATTAAGTCTTAGACTATAATTGAGACCTAGATTCGATATACATGCTTAGATAGGTCTCTTTGAGACCTTTAAAATGGTATACATTTCTCCTATATAGACCTATTGGTCACAAAGATATCACTATTATAAATGTCAGAGACCCCTACTTTCCAATATCTACTTTTCCTATTTTTAGGTCTCTGTAGGTCTAGGTTTAAGACCTAGACCTTTCTTGTGGTTAGGGAATGAAACTAATGCCAAGACGAACATTTTATTACCAAAATCCCCTACCTAACTATAATACTTCGAAAGTTATGGACTGTAGAACACAAGAGACATAATAAAAATGTACTATAAAAACACTATTCTAACAAACATAAAAACATTGAAATTACTATATTACTACCTAAGGAGACCTAACTATCATTATTCGATGCCTAACTATCTAATAAAATAAAATATAAACAAAACAAACCATAAAAATGCAAGTATATAAGACACTTATTACGAGCTAACTATAACCTATGTACTAAGCCTATCTGAGCACTAAAATCGCTATATCTTATTAAAACACATTATATACTATCAATTTAACGATTACACAATAAAGACAACCTATCTAGCTAACTATTAAAACATAAAAGACACATAAGGATTAAAACCAAGAGATATAAAACGAAATTGAAATTAACTTATCTATCTTACGAACTTAACGCTATTAGCTATGACTTACGTCTAACGAGTGCGCGTGCACCGAACCGTGTACGATTATTATTCATCCCGAACAAGTGGTAAAGTCACTTTTTATTGAGCAGAATACGTAAACACAACTTATGCGGTTTGCAGTTGAAAAGACTTCAACGCGATATGCAAAACTCTAACCGAGAATAAATAAATGAGTTTGCATTGCCCAATTGTGGGTGAATGTTTTGGATAAAAAGTGGACACAGTTGATTTTAATGACACTTATTTCATTTGTTTATCAAGAAAAGTATGAAGAGTTAATATTACTATAATGTCGTTTATTATATGAGTTCTCTGGTGGTGAGTAGCTCACAACACAATGTTAATTGACTAGGCCATTAGCGTGAAATATGTTATCATTATGGCACAACATTTGCCATACCTACGCATTAAGTAGAACATCCAACTTCGTGCAGAAATCGCGACAGAAACTGGTAATAAATAACAAAACATTAACATGAGTAGTTCATCTACTTGAAAATTGGCGTAACATTTAATTGACACCGGCCTAACATTAATAAAGTGCAATCATAAACACCTACTCTATCACATCAACGCAAATGGTCACTTCGACGCCATCAATGCAGAAAATACTGGACAAAGAACTGGTACAACTCCTTTTTAGACTGGAAGCTCAGCGTAAAAGCGTAAATAAAAGCACGATTAGACAATAAATTTGCCTGATACAAATCTGATACACATTACGGTACAGTGAAAGAAATACATTATTCAATTGTCAGCATCACGTGGGAAGGGAATAAGGGTTAGAATATCTAAGCTATCTATCGATACATCGATTCTGTTCGAGCCAGCACTAGAGCCGGCGTCTCGGGCTCGTAATCGTAAATATCAGACATTTAACACACAGTGGTCCCGCCGGCCGGTGATTATAAATAGATTGTTGCGATACAGACGACGTGTTTACAGGCACTATCTGTCGATTGCCGATCCAATACCGACCTAACCTCAAGCAATTTAATTCGCAGATCCGACACTAATGATGGACAAATAGACTTGATTACATCGGACCGTTTAATGATACACACCGCGTACTAGTGCACTGATTTATTAATGAATCCACTTCAATATCTACCAATTAGTTTAGTACTAATTAGGTAAAAAATGAATACTCTAATGAACCAATGAACGACACCTTATACATAAATGCCATAAAGACATAGTTTGTCCGTTATATCTGGGTAGAAAACAACATAGCGTCTTCGTTTAATTATGTTCCCTGTCTATATCGAGAAATAATGATGTAACTATATATAATATGAAGAGGTGCGTGTAGCAAACGATTGTAAGCGATACTTGATCAATCAGTGTGGAACAAGTCATAAGCTGCGGTATCCCTACGTATAAAAGCTCATTTTTTTGTCAAGTTTCAACGACTCATTGATAAATTTACAATGCACTTATATACATAAGTGCATTGTAAATTTATCAATGGTGTATATAGTATAGATACCTAAATAAAAAGCATAAGGTGGTGAAGTATGGTCAAAGACACCCAGATCCAGAACTATAGTTATAGGATTTAATGTTGTCCTCAACATATTTCGAGCTGCATTCTGGCTTTCACCTGTTAAAAACTACGGTGGAACTTGGTTGCTACAACAAAACCCAAAACAGTGCAAGAAAATAATAAACACAGATCGCAACTACGACGTCAATAAATAACCATTGCATTGCCATTTTTCATGTTTAACTATTATTTTACCAATAATCTTTACCGCTAGTTTACTGTAACCAACTCTACTGCTTCTACACCGCATTTGATAAACGGAAATGAAAAAATCCATAAAAGATTAGCGCATGAAATAGCGGTGCAGATCGAATCGATCGGGCGCCGGCTACAACTGTCCGCGCGACTCGGCGCCCACCCGTCACAGCCGCAACTATGTGCTAATAGTGCACATAACATTCAATTACTCGAACACACAGCCTCGCAAATAAACGAACAAAAACCATAACTGATACAGCCGAAGAGCATTAATTTACGTAGATATATGTGCACATATTGCAAAATTAAACATCTCAAAATAACGCCTTAAGAAACCCGTATCAACTAACTGACTTTGATCAATGAATCATTCAATAGAACCTCCATTGAGGAAGCGAAGTAACGGTTGATGCTCTATTAAATCGATTTATAGAGACAGCGTCGTGACAGTTCCTTCACACTTAAGCGTAACACACTTTTATATGTTCAATCATCTTAAGCAATTAATAAGAAACTATTCGGAGTGTATATCGCATATATTTACTATCATATAACATGCGCGCTCCAGATCATTTGACCCCATCCCACAGACGGGTCAGTCCACACACGACACTAATGTGTCTGATGAAAAATCGCCACATGCCCGACCAGTTCGGAAGGCGCGCGCCTCGCTAATAACCACTTGTAAATTATTTATTAAACTCGCCCGCAGACACCGCCCTACTGCCACTTGTTCCATTGTTTGCAATCAGAACAAAATTGCGGAAGCGGTGTCCAGTTTTGATACCGCACAGTAACACGTTCATTATTACTTACCAGCCAACTAAATTGTCTATGTTATGCGCGCGCAGGACAATATAATGCACAGGATAATGGACTTTGGAATCGAAAGTGTGGGTTTTGTGGCACAATGATATATTGTTACACGCTTGAAGAGTGCTTCGAGCTTGCTTATGTAACAATCTGGTACTATTGAGGTAATATGTATGACAACGACAACGACACCACTCATCAAAAAATCCAATTTCGACAATCAAACACTTTCATATAGAGAGATAATGTTGCAAACGCAAACATGAATATACCTGCTACTGACATCTGATACTTAAAACTATGTATATTTTTAAGTAACGCAGCCAGCCGATTTTTTTCAGTGTATTTTTTCTAGTATTAAAAATATTTACGCGTTTGTAAACGCAAAAAATATTCCACTATGTATGTAGGTATAGTGTTATAGTTAATAACTTGGATTCTATATAATCTCTTACTTATAGCTTATAGTACCTACGCTTATATATTTTCTACTCCAATAGTTCGATTGTATAGTTAACCTTATGCTGGCACTTCACATGGCCGTATTTGGCAAACATTTGTGTGGCATCTCTTTCATTCTGTATATATTATGATAGAGATGCAACACAAATGTTTGCCAAATACGGCCATGTGAAGTGCCAGCTGATATTATTAAATGAAAAATCTTTTATAATCAATTAAGATATTTTAATGTGACATAGCAAAGAAAAGGAATCAATCATAACTTGACATGAAAAGATGTCATAACAGAAAAAGTATGTGGCTATACAACCTCAACCAACACTGCCCCTTTGTGTAGACACTAACAAAAAAAACAGTCCATAAAAAAAACTAAAGCTACTACTTAATATAAGTTTAAGCTTTTAACCAAAAAATTGTGTTTTTCTTTTGTGAGTGCCTTTGTTAACACATCTGCTGCTAACTCAGCCGAGGGCCTGTACAAAATCTTTATGACACCCTCATTAACGGATTCACAAATAAAATGATAAAGCACATCAATGTGCTTGGTCCGTTTAAAAGACTCATTAATCACAAGTTTGTGTGTACTCTGATTGTCATTGTATACACTTACTGGTTCCTGTGAGTTTATACCAAATTTTAACTCTTTAAAGAAATTTCTAACAAATTTAGCCTCTTTAACTGCAGAACCTAAACTGTAAAATTCCGCTTCAGTTGAAGACAGTGCTACAACATTCTGCTTCTTTGCTACCCAGTTTATTACTGAATCCCCAAATAAAGTCAGTACACCAGAAAATGAATGCCTATCTGTTACATCTCCGGCCCAATCAGCGTCACACAAAATATTTATTTCATGAGAGCCTTTGCGTTTGTAATTGAGGCCAAACTCTTTTGTACCTTGCAAATAACGCAAAACGCGTTTCGCAGCCACCCAGTGTTTTTCACTATAGCACGTGTTGTACTGGCTCAATTTGCTGCATGCGAAAGCAATGTCGGGACGCGTGCTTACAGCTAGGTACATGAGACTACCTATCAATTCCTGATAAGAAAGCCTAGTGTCACATTCCGGAGCCTTTTCTAAATTGAAATTCTTCTCCATTGGAGTAGAAATGGGCTTACATTCATTCATCCCGAACTTGTGTAATAAATTTTGTACATACGCAGTTTGTGACAATTTCAACGTACCATTGTGTCTGTCCCTATCTATTTTAATTCCTAAGGCTTGCTTAACAGGTCCTAGTAATTTTATTTTAAAGTTTTTGCTTAATGCATCATAAAGTTCATTTTTGCCCTTTGTGCTATTGCTAAAAACGAAAAAATCATCTACATAGAGCGCAATAATCACTTTGTCATTACCAAAATCCTTTTGGTAAACACATCTCTCACATTTTAATTGTGTAAATCCATTGCAAATAAGAACATCGTGGACTTTTTCGTTCCATGCACGACTGGCCTGCTTAAGTCCATAAAGGCTTTTCTTCAATAAACAAACTTTGTCCTGCCCCTCAATCTTAAAACCATCTGGTTGCTCCATAAAAATGTTTTCACGGAGGTCTCCGTTGAGAAAAGCAGTATTAACATCGATGTGTTCGATGTCCATGTCAAACTCAACGCCAATAGCAAATAAAGTCCTTAATGTACTATGTCTTACTACAGGAGCAAATGTCTCCTCATAGTCAACACCATGACGTTGGGTGAAACCCTTAGCAACTAAACGCGCTTTATATTTGGAAAAGTTCCCATCAGCATCAGTTTTCTCCTTGAAAACCCATTTACATTTGATCACGTTAGTATTCTTCGGCCTATCAACTAATGTCCAAACATTGTGAGTCATAAGAGAATTATATTCATCTTTCATAGCTTCAAGCCATTCTGTAGCATTTTCAGAATTTATTGCTTGGCGATAAGTTTTTGGTTCATTACGGCACATAAGTGCTTGATGTGTGAAATAGTTCATCACATAATCATCGAACCATCCTGGTAACCGACGCTCACGAGTAGGTCTGTTATTGGTTAATATTTCTTCTTCAATAACAGTATTATTATCAAAGTCATGAACCTCTGAATTATCAACGTTGATTGAAGAAACTGTCTCATCAACAACAGGTTCACGAGTATCATCAGCTACATCGTTGCGTTGCGCAGGTATATCACAGCTATTATTAACTAATCTATCGGACATATTTTGCACGATTATGTTTGGTACACCAGTACTAAATTCATCTTCAGTCAATGTATTGGTATCTCTAGAATTCAAATTATTAGAGACATTATTTTTTGAAGACGTATACATATTATTCTCAAGAAATACAACAGATCTAGCTTTTATAATTTTCCCAGTATCTGGGTCAGCTAAACGATATCCACCGGAGTGACCACAGTATCCTACCATAATGTAACATTTGGCTTTAGCATCTAATTTAGAACGCGCTTGCTCGGGAGTTAAAGCATATGCCTTACAACCAAAAACACGAAGGTGACTTAAGTCGACTTTCGACTTAGTCCAAAGCTCATGTGGTGTAGCTCCACGAACGGCAACAGTAGGAGACCGGTTTTTTAAATATACAGCAGTATTGATTGCTTCAGCCCAAAAGTTTTTACTAATGCCAGAATCATGAATCATAGTTCTCGCTTTCTCCATAAGAGTCCTATTGAGCCTTTCACTCACACCATTCTGCTGTGGTGAATAAGGAATTGTGGTTTCGTGTACAATTCCAGATCTAATTAAATAGCTTGAAAATAATTTGTTGCAATATTCAGTTCCGTTATCTGACCTAAGTCTTTTTATTTTCATGTTGGTTTGATTTTCAACCAATTGTTTAAATTCAATAAAACTATCTAAAACGGTTTTGGCATCCTTACGTTTCAAAAAATATACAAAAGATTCACGTGTATAATCATCTGTAAATGTAATAAAATAACGGTATTCGCGATAGCTTGGTACAGGCAAAGGACCGCATAAATCCGAATGTATCAAATCAAGTTTGAAAGTGGCACGGTTTTCAGAAACTTTAGGAAAAGACGTCATTTTATGTTTTCCTTCAATACAAGGAATACAAGACAATTCATTTTTCTTGAAGTTTATGCCTGTGGCTAGACTATCTCTAAGTAAAGTCATATCCTTAACATTAAGGTGACCAAGACGACGATGCCATAGTTGAAAATCATTTTTAACTGTTAAAGCTACATTTTCATTTTTAATTGGAGACTGAACCGCATCACTGCAGTGTAACTTATAAACACCATTAATATTTTTGGCTATAAAACCACAAGAACCAGTAACAGTACAGTCTTTATAAGCACGACAGTTATTTTCATCGAAAACTACTGTGTATCCTTTTTTAGTGATTTGATGAACAGACAGTAAATTAGTAACTAAATCTGGTATATACATAACATTAGTGATACTTTTAATAGTGCTATCTTTAATATTAACACTAACATCACCTATACCTTGACTACTTATTTTACTTTTATTGGCAATTGTTATATCTGTTGACTTATTGTCAGTAAAATTAGTAAACCAATTTTTATAATTTGACATGTGATTAGAACAGCCTGAATCAATTACCCAAGAACAATCATTGTCAAAATTATTAAATAAAGCAGTATGAAGGACACTATTATCTTCTATAACAACATTGCATTCACTCTTCTTATTTTTCTTTTTCTCTTTCTTGAGTTTCGGGCATTTCGGTCGAATATGTCCTTGTTTATTACAGTGGTGACAAATTGGTACGAATTTCCCTTTAGAAGTAGAAGTAGACACTAAGGCCTTCTCGGAATCAATAATTGTTGAAGAAAGATCAGATTTATTTAGTTCTCCTCTTAACAACTTTTCTTTGACGAAGTCAACGGTAAGCGTAGTTTGAGTGCCCTGAATTGCCATAATTAATGGATCATAGTCTTCAGATAGACCTAACAACATCCATTCAGCAGTCTCTTCATCATCAATAGGACAACCTAAATCAGCTAGTTCTTGTGTTACGGAAAGTATGGTGCCAATATAACTATCCATAGAATCGTAATTGACCAACTTCGTTTGAGTAAGTTTGCGTTTCAATTGCAATCGACGACTTATCCCTGAATGCCCATAGGCCTTATTTAAATTAATCCACGCTTCAGCAGCAGTCTTACAATTTTTGACATGTGGATAACAAATTGGCTTCACCGCTAAACATATTTTAGCGTAGGCGCTTTGGTCAAGTAATGGATCTAAAGCATTAGATGGATCACTTACAACATTCCATAAATTTTGCTCTATAAGCAAAAGCTTCATTTGGAATTTCCAAATTCCATAGTTATCTTTTCCGTTTAATTTATCTACTTGTGGTCCAAAACTACTCATATAAATTGGATTGAACACACCTGATCTCGACGTCGACGGACTAACTTGAATAGTCGGCGGCATCTGTACATCACTATTATTCATTGTAAATAAATAATTCGGAATTAGATAAAACTGTCACAGATTTTTCTTTCAATAACTTGAAAATTCTAATAAAAGGCCCATAACCTGATATTATTAAATGAAAAATCTTTTATAATCAATTAAGATATTTTAATGTGACATAGCAAAGAAAAGGAATCAATCATAACTTGACATGAAAAGATGTCATAACAGAAAAAGTATGTGGCTATACAACCTCAACCAACACCAGCATTAGATAGGCTAGATTAGGTAGAACACAATTTAGGTGCAGGCCAATACCTAAGTACCCGTAACACGATCCCCTTTCAATATTTTAGATAGTTATTATAATATGCTTGAAATATCTTAATATTCAGACCTATATTTACCTTACTCTATGCTATTAGCATTAGTTTAGCTTATTACTACATTTTGTTGTTCCGCGATTTGCCGATAAAAACTGGTAATAATCCCCCACTGTTACGGTAATTGTAGCAGGATCTATATCTAGACGAATGTGAATTTCGTAAGCCGATTGTGAGGTGGTCAAGTTGATCGATGATGTGAAGCGTGCGCGGCACCGCTTGTCAATTAGGTTAGCTGGGTTCAGGGCCCGCGGAGCTTATCTGTGAACAGCTATCTGGCGACGTTTGCGCAACCACGGTAACAAGAGAAGAGATATTGCTCTGTAGCTTTCTTAATTATATCTACTCTGAATATCCTCAACCGACTCGAGCGGCGCGATGCTTTGTCAAACAAAGAGCATATTTCACTAGCTACAAAAAAAAACTGGCATGTGCTACGACACAGGTAGGTAGTGCACAATGAAATCGAATTTTTATTGTACAAAATAAATAAAAGCTATTCACGCCAAACTGAATTGCAAAAAATGTCGTAAAATCATGACGACCTCCATTCATCCACAGAGATCCCTTTTATGAAACTCAATGAAGATACGATCCGCGGGGCATGCAAGAATGTTGCTCTCCCGTTTCACCACAATAAATCTAATAACAGTACAAGAGAGAAAGGTATATTGCAAAGTGTAAGATTCGTGGTTCAAATCGAAACCATGGCAAATCAACCTTTGATAATTCTCAGAAATGCCGACTCTGAAATACTTAGTCGTCGTTACTTTAAAGAATAGGGATGAAAGTAAACAAGATATTTATATTTCACATAGATGTGAAACCCTATATAAGACGAGAAAATAAAAAATCTTTCGTCTCCGTGATATCAACTTTATGACGATTTAACTAAAGAGTATAGGTAAGAAAGAAGGCATGGTAATGTTTATAGATAACATTACCGTGGAGAAGGTAACACAAAAAGGGAAATCAAACTTTGCTAAAATTTGTTCCAAATTTTTCCAATCAATGGATAATATAAACTATCGATTTTTTTATTCTTGACAGGGAAGCTCTAGGCCCTCATCTTACTTGATGGTAATAAGTGACGATAAGGCCGAAGACAGAATCCAGCTACTTCCACAGAGGGAGTGGCTATCTCATCATTAATTGTCGGAACACAATAATATTATGGCCACAGATTTTGATACGATGTGGTATCTAGCTAGGAGGACTTGGAAAACCAAGTACAAATTTGTACTCCCGTGGGGAAAAAATCCGGTACGTCTGAATCTAATTCCAGTGTACAAACAAAATAGGTGTCAAAGTCAAAAGTTCTTCTTCTCAGTTTAGATAGACACAACTACTAAGTTCTTGCAAATCGCTATAACGGGGAACATGTATAAGAAAAAAATCGGGAGTGGTCTTCCCTTGACTTTCTCGTATACCGGAAACGACTGAAAAGTTGATAGAAACCTTACATTTTGATTTCATACATCCTCTAGACTACGTATACAAGAAAGTAAAAATTACATAGCTCGGAAAGTACTGCAGCTATTTTCGTAAAACTTTCATAGAAACTTTATCTTTTATTTTGTTATTATTTTTTAAAGAAACATAATTTTTTTAAGAAACATACAGCATCAATGTTACAAATGTTTGGTTAACAATGAGTATTTTATAAGCCAAAACAGTTTCCAACTATATAATTGATATAATATATATATATATAGTATAATGTTAAAATTGGTTGCAATAATTTAAGCATACTCGAGTTATCGTGCTAACGCACAGATATAATTCCAAAAACGGAATTTTTGGACTCAAGGAGGTCCAAAACGTGTAAATCCGTCAAAATCTCGAGGTCGAATTTTTTGACGATTACAAAGACTTGCAACATACTATAGGCAACAATCCTCCGCCAGAGCAGTCATATTACATTATAACATAAAAAAAAATCATATTTTGGCCATGATCACCTTACTAATTTTACTATGGTAATAACCAAATTAATAAGGTTAAAATCTTATGCACATTGTTACTCTAAAACCACCTTGTTTTAATCGAATTTAAAGCGATTTAAAATAAAACTTTTTTGGTTGTATAATAATATTAATTATCTCATTTAAATTAATTCAACATAATACAGGTCACAAAAACATGCAACTCGTTGAAAGTGAAAAGTTAAAGCATGAAACTTATTTTTTATTGAGAAAAAAAATCTAAATTTCACGGAATCAAATCATAACGCAGCTGAAGCTTTCTGAATGGACAATATCAATTTTTGTCGAACCGCTGAGCATTGCACAAGGCAGCTTAATGTTCCTTGTGGAAACAGCTGTTCGTTTGCTGTTTACGTACCTGAGCATCTATGTGCCGCACGTGTTATATGTGCGTAAGTAAATACGGCACTTGGAGGGTTACCATGATACTCTCTGAGATCAGGGATAAATATAGAACTCTAAAATTGATATTTCGTAATATTTTTAATATATGCCTATTTCATCATCATCATCATCAACAACTCATATAATGTCCCCACCGAGGGGCTCGAGCCTACCCCACATTAGGGGCGATTAGGCCTTAGTCAACCACGCTGGCCAAGTGCGGGTTGGTCGACTTCACACACAACCTAAGAATTTCTTCATAGGTGTGTGCAGGTTTCCTCACGATGTTTTCCTTCACCGTAAAAGCGACGACGCTCTTACGCACTACGCCATCGACGCTTATGCCTATTTATTCATGAAGAAAGCATGCAGAACAGAGTCAAACCATTTTTGTTCATTATTTCAGTATCTAGTTTGTGCCCAACAACCAATTAATACATAATATAATAATAATATATTTCCACGCTTACACCATTTATGTAACCCAAATTAAGTGTCATTAAGAACTTGTGTGATGTATGCTAGATAACGGACAAATATACGTAGTAATATTCTAGATATTTCATAAATATACTTAAATAAATATAGAAACAACCATGACTTGTGTACAAATGTTCGTGTTCATAAAACAAATATCTGCCACTTCCAGGATTCGAACCCGGAACGCCCGATGTGCAGGTGGGCAGCGTTACTGACCACTCCACCACGACGGCGTCCAATTACAACAATTTACAAAAAAGTGCATTCTGAAATGCGTATCTATTTACAACGATATTTTTATTTATCATCTCAGCAGTTCAGGTCAAATAAAAAGCAAGTAAAATTAAGTATAATTAACATCTTCTACTTATTTTTTAATTAAATGGCGGTCGCGATATGTAACGCATTTCGCCAATGTCAAGTGAAAATGTACTTTAAAGTAGCAGACAATTGTACGGTAGATTGAGGTTAAAAATGGAGTCTCTCAACACGTGTTTTTACAGCAAGAACTCGGGAGAAACTCCTATAATTAACATAAAACTATAGATACTGCATTGCGTTAGTGCATACAATTCTTAGGCTATGTTGGATACGAAGAGATAAGTGCTGTGAGCAACTTACTCTCACTTGGTCACCCTAACATATTTGAAGTCCTTACATCCGGAATATGAAACCGAGTAGGTAAATACTTCACTGGTGCACAACTAGTTTTGTATGTCAAAAGTCAATTATTATCGACGCATTAGGAATATTAATAATTGGGATACTGTATTATCACAATAGTACTCCAGTTACAAATGCATCCCAACTCCTTATAAAGATAAAATCATCCTCCGTGACTCAAATTTGTAAATTGTCTAGAGCTTTCTTTTTTACGTCAATAATAGGTACGAGTCAATAATTGTATAATCTATACATCTATACATAGTGTAAAGTCGCTCTTTCTGTTTGTACGCTTAGAACTTTTAAAGTACCTACGCGGTTACGCGGTAACGCGGTTTTCATCAATATATAGAGTGATTCAAGAGGAATTATGTATAATTTGTTGGGGTTCGGTAAGTACTCTGTGTACTATCCGTGCGAAGCCGGGGTGGGTCACTAGTTATCAAAAAATAGTTATTCAATTAGGTACTTACTATTGGTCTAAGTTAGGTACATTGAACTGAAGGAGGAAAGTGTTTTCAAATTTTGGATTAATATGTACGTTTAAACCAGGGATGTTACGGAGCTTCGACTCCGGTTCCGTTAAGTCGGAACTTCCGATTATTATTACACCTTCGGTTCCGACTTCGGCTCCGACACTTTTAAATCGGAGGTTTTAATCGGAGGTCGAAGCATAACATAGCGGCGACGGCGGCCTGTGTCGACTGTTATGAAAGGTTTTTTTCATTGTTTGTGTTTTATTTTATAATTTAAAAAAAAATGATTTAAGAATGTTTTATTTGTCTGTAAATAAAAATTCTTTCTCATGCCACCACTTCTGACCCTGCCTCCGACTCCGATTCCGACTCCGATTCCGATTCCGATAAATCAAATTTAAAAACTCCGACTTCGACTTCGGTTCCGATAAAACTACCTCCGTTACATCCCTGGTTTAAACGACGCTTTTATCGGTGAAGGAAAGCATCGTGAGGAAACCTGCACACACCTATTATGAAATTCTTAGGTTGTCTGTGAATCGACTAACCCGCACTTGGCCAGCGTGGTTAACTAAATCCTAATCGCAACTAATGTGGGGTAGACTCAAAGACTATGGCAGACTCGAGCCTCTCGGTGGGGACATTATATGAGCTGTTGATGATGATTATGAAAATTACGTCATAATTTCGTCTTTCGTCTACTACACAATGACTCAAATCATTTTTATTCTCAAATCAAGGATATTCGGTGATTCTTGTTAATGGATATCAATAAACACACCTGCCTTTGACTTCCTATGGACTGTTTATTTAGCAACGTGAGCTGAGGGTGTCACAATGGTTGCCTTATTCCCTAATAATCCTAACTACCGATCTTGAGACCATGTTAATATTTTATACCTCCTAATAGCGTATTTCGAAATGCGAAAGAAATTTGTGAAATAAATAAAGAAAGCTTTGCAAGTAATGCTTTTTTAAATTGACTAAAAGCCAGGAGACGCTTTATTGGCTACTGATCTCTACTACTACGATTTCTTTGCTACTGAAGGCTTAATTTACACTGCGGGCGAAGGGAAGAGAACAGATTTTTTAAATTATTCATAGCATAATGAGTTTTACGTCAATTGCGATAACATTCAAACGGATTCCACAGATGGCGGATCATGTACGAGAATTCACTGGAAGTTGCGAGACTTCTTTTTTGGCGTCTACATAATTTGAACGTTATCGTAATTGAAATAAACGTCATCCATGTATGTACTATAATTTCAAAATATGACATAGAGCATTAATATTCATTTAAAGGCTGATTAAAAAAAATACTTAGATTAAAGCAAAAAAAAAAAAGGTAAATACAAATTTATCGAAGGAAAAAAAATAGCATACTACCATACTACGCATTTTTTTCGTCCTGTAAGCCGTTGAACTGATGACATTAGAATGACTTCTGTCAGTGGGTAGGTTAGGTACTTAGGTAATATCACGAAAAAGGCGTGAAACCCAGGATGGAGAGTTGTGGCACGGACAGGACACAGGCCGTAAAATTGACTTTCTTCTTTTTTATGTCTTTTCATTTGGGAAAGATGTGCGAGTTCGATAAAATTATTGTAATAGAATGCAAGCGTCATAATAAAAAATAGGGCTTTGTTAACTAAGCCATTCCCATAAGCTTTTATCATTAAAATTTTTGTATTTATACCAATTTACATAGACGATGTTCATAATTAATTGTAAGGAACCGTTACTTGACAATACTTGATAATAATGTGCCACCGTTTTATGCTAATACGATTAAATCACACCATAAAAATATTCGATCGGTTACGAATACAAAGGGACCGGATCACGAAACTAGTGCATATTTATAATGAATTAATTTAAAACAAGTTTTCCATTGTGTCCGACAAAATGATTGCCGTATGAACTGTGAACTGGTCCCTTCACTAAAAGCAATCGGAAGCTGAAAGCAGGTGTGCTCAACCCGTTGCTCAACTCTAAGCATGGGGCACCAAAAATGTTCGTCTCGCCGAATGCTAATGAACACAAACTGTTCAGTGAGGTGATGTATTATCCAGCATCGTTTATTAATACCCCAAACCAAGTAGAATTAGGTGACATAAAGTAAACTTATTTAAATATTTGCTTTGTGATTACACAAATTATATTTAAATCTTCAACATTAACCGATCTCTTAGCGGAATTCGGTTCATGTTTTATTCCATTACAAAAAAGGATCACAGATGCTAAAAATTTTAAGTAACCCCTGACACAATTATAACTAAAAATCGATCCTTATATTTTGATGTCATACATGCATATTTAATTTTGATCACCCATCCGAGTCCCAACCACGCACTTGGTTGCTTAACTTTCGTGATCGACGACTCAAAAGATGATGACCAATAAAAAAGTTTTAATCTGAGCTTAGGAGCTACGATGCGACACAGACAGACACACAGACCTACAGACTCACAGCCACACAGACACGTCAAACTTACAACACCCTTCTTTTTGCGTCGAGGATTAAAAAGGTATCTCATCAACATAACAGTCTCTATAATACGACCCACTGCTGGGACACAAGACCTCTCCTTGTCATCGTAGGAGATTTAGGCAGTAGTCCACCACGCTTTACCAATGCGGTTTGGTGGACGGAGTATAAGGCGATCAATACTTTCCTGATCCATTAGTTGCGTTCTACGACACCCATTCAAGGATATGGGGTGATGGTATTCTACTCTGCCAGCATCACATAGCGAAATTTGAAAAGTATTTAATATGAGTAAAATCCTCAAAAGTGCAGCTATCTTACCTCTAAATGCGCAACGAATAGAATTGTTTTTTTTAAACTTAGATTACATTATGGTAGCCAGGCAAACTTAAAACACGATCTACCACCAACCTAACTATTTGTAAATATTTTTCGAAGTCGTTCGTCGTCAGCCATATTTTATCTAAGAAATAGTTGTTCTTGCATAAAATATGGACAGCATATCAGTATTTAACTTCTCTCTTGATGTTTAGCCTTAAAATGGGGGTGTCACGCATTTCTGGAAGTGTTGGCGACTCTGGATGAGGTGGCACTCCCACTATAAAATTCTCAACATCATACACACCACAAAACCTTTATTTCAATATTCCTCATAACTGCGTGTCAACACGAATGCTAGTGCATCAAAATACCGCCACTTTTACTGCACGCACAAAACCCAATCTGAAACAATTTTGAATTATCGAAACAAAAATCTTCCCAATGCCAGTTTCGCACCAAACACTTCGCATTGTTTATTTTAATTTCTACCATAGGTTTTGATTTTAAAAACGTAAAAATAAGCAAGCGTTTCTTTACATTACCTATTAGTAACGACCGCGTGAAAATAATATTTTCAAATTAAAATTAGTTAAGACGTTCACTGAACCCTAAGTTACTTTTAAAAATTTATTACTGTCATAACTCATTCCCCATATCTACTTTTAGTGATGAAAACGTCACCTACAAAGCGCTATAAGAGATAAACTGTTTCGTCATAAAGTGCGATAATGTGCTATTGAAAACTAATAATTCAAATTAATAATAAAGATAAATTACAGACAAGTTTTGCTTTGACTCTACCATACCAAAAAATCTACTTGCAATCTTAAGTATTATAGTTTCAGAAGCAGTTTTCTTTTGTGGTTCATGCTATAGTGCCTAAACCTTTATAAACTTCCTTCTCACTTCGATTTATTTATAGGCAGTTTCACGTACCTAGTCCAACATGATTTAATTACCTACCCTTTTTAATCTTATCAGATGTGAAAAAGTCAGTGTGAATGCCGACACACATGTGTTTGCGCAAGCGCACGTGTTCTGACAAGTATACTTCTATAGAGGACTTAAAAGCGGTCGAAGATCCGCTTTTAAGGGTACGCCAGTGCGCAATACGTAGTGGATAGTGAAATCTAAAATTATTAAAATATGCCTTAAGAGGATAGTAGGGCGATCACGTCTCCATACAAACGGTGAAAACGTTTTACTACCCCTATTTCTTATCAGATCTTTATGATATAATAGAATGTATTTATCAAAAATAAATAAATATCAGTTCATTTTCCTTTTTGCAAAATTCATCATCTTGCATTTAAAGTTATTTTCGAATAAATCGGGAGTGGTCTCCCCTTGTCTTTCTCGTATATCGGAAACGACTCAAAAGTTGATAGAAACCTTATATTTTGATATGATACATGCATGTTTAATTTTGATCACCCATCCGAGTCCCGACCACGCACTTGGTTGCTTAACTTTCGTGATCGACGACTCAAAAGTTGATAGAAACCTTATATTTTGATGTCGCACATGCAAGTTAAATTTGGTTGTAATAAGTTAAATTATAATCGAGTTATCGTGCTAATGCACAAACACAAAGACATACAGACAAACAAACACACACACAGACATAATTCCAAAAAGAAATATTTTTGGACTCGGGGAGGTCCAAAACGTGTCAATCCGTCAAAATGTCGAGGTCGAATTTTTTGACGATTACAAGACTTCCTCTATACTACGTATACGAGATGTCAAAGAATTATAAAAGGAAAACGTACATAGTTTTTTACTGTGTTAACACATTCTAACATTATACCTATCTTAAAGATCGGAAAAGAAAAAGGGGTAATAAAATGTTTTATCCGTTTGTATGCAGACGTACACGCCGACTCTTAAGGCATTTTTGATAATTTTAGATTGATTGTCGTCGTTAAGCGTCGGTGGCGTAGTGCGTAAGGCGTTGTCTCCCACCCGGGAGGCACCGGTTCGAACCCCGCCACGTACCAATAAGTATATTTATATTACATTTTTTTTTTAAGTGAAGGAAAACATCGTGAGGAAACCTGCCTATAAAGAAATTCTTAGGTTGTGTGTGAAGTCAACCAACCCGCACATGGCCAGCGTGGTTGACTATATAGTCACCCCTAATGTGGGGTAGGCTCGAGCCCCTCGGTGGGGACAATAACGCATAAATTAAGATTATTACAAAAATACGAAAAAAAACTAATCAAATCTACAATCTTTTAAGAATATTATCTTACTAATAGTCAATTGTTAAAGTAAGTACCTACTTACATAACTCACAAAAATAATAATTATTGTTATTTCTATGACATGACATAACTATGCCAATATAATTTGAGTAGGTATGACTTGTGTTAAAAGAATTTTTATACTTGTTTATATGTTCTTTTATATTTCTCTTGTCAAATAGTACTTTGTTTTTTGATATCACATGTATATTTTCCATTAATAAATTTAGTTTTCTCGACATTTTATCTTTAATTGCAACAACTTGAACGCTTAATCTGATTTAAGCATCGTTGTGGTACCTATAATAAAAATAACCTTATTTCTACATCATACAGATTGGATTTTCGTTTGAAAGCTGCTACCTACCGTATTAAATCTCTCCATCCTCTATAAATTTACAGAATGTGATTTTATTATCTAGCAATTATTAAAGTTTTTAATATTTTTATTACAATTCGACTTACGTAAATCCAAGACGCTATAATTTGATTGCAGCGATAATATCAGCGATCATTTGCAGGATAGGTAAAAGTTACTTTCTATAGATTAGGTGTCAAAACGGAAAAAGTACATTAAAATATTCTATTACCTATCTAAAAGTTTTTCAGTGTGAGTAATTTTCCATAAAAATATTCTTAGTAGGCAAACGTCCACCTAAACACCCTATTTACGACACCGACTGCGTCGATAATATTTACAAAGAACCTTTGTGGTACGTGTAACCCACATACATATTTACATGTTATCCTGATAGTGACCCCTTGAGAATCGAAAAGTTATATTATTGACAATATTTAAATTAGATTCTCGTGGGATAATCAATAAGTCCTTCGAACACCTGTGCTGATAATAGCTATACTTACAAGAAATCGTATTAATTTACCGATTTCTAACAATAAAACGGTTAAAATTATATTTTATACTATTAGCACCATACGTAATATATATGTACTTATGTTGCTAATGTGGAAATACGCAGTCACAATATCGGTTTTTCCAAATTTTCCAACTTTATGCTTCAAAATCTCCGAAAGTTGTTAATCAATTTCGATGATTCTTTTTTTGTCTTTTTTTTTTCAAAGAACAAAGTTTCGAGAGAGGTTTGTGAAATATTTACAAAATTTACACTTCTTCTTCTTTTTAAATAATGGCGTTCGCGAAAAGATTACGCATTTCGCCAATGTCAAGTGAAAATGTACTTATATATTATGTACCTATAGTAACGGACAGTTGTACGGTAGATTGAGTTAAAAATGAAGTCTCAACACGTGTTTTTACAACAAGAACTCGGGAAAAACTCCAAAATTACACTTACAAAAATTTATAGCAAAAATCCAGGAGTCGCAAGCGATTTTGGATAACTATCCAATGAAAGTATTGTGACGACCATCGGGGATCGTCTAGGTAGGGCGTAGCTCTTAATAAACAAAACACTGCACTTTTTTTCAACTTATATTCTTTTATATCGCAAAGCTAAGATATCCGCATCATATATTCAGTTGTAGTGACCGAACGGCGAGGACGCTAATCAGTAACCAATTCTTTGCTGGCGAGTGAGCTAAGCTAAGCTAAGCTTATACCTACCTAATTCTAGCTTTCCTGTGCTTTATAGGGATAGTATGCTGTATTTTTTATACTTATTATTATTTTTAATTGTTTAGTTGTGCTCATGTTATAATTTTTATTCTAATGTTATATGTGTGAATCTGTTATTGGCTTGCAATTATCCATATTGTTTAATATATAAGAATATGTAGCTGTTGATTCACCGAATAAATAAATAAATAAATAAATAAATAAAATTACCCACTGTTGGATATGTCCAACCTATGGACTTCTGGGGGACGGCATATGGGCCTCCTCCAAAGATGTCTAACCTGATCTGTCCTGTGCTACCCGCATCCAACGGTTTCACGCGACCTTCACCAGATCATCAGTCCACTGTTGGATATAAAAAATAAATTACTTTTCAACAACATTTTTTATAAAGTATTCTATGAACTGATAATATGGTAAAATTGACACGCGTAGTTAGAAAAATTCCAAATCTAATCTTACTTTTTTGTAATCAAATTTTCATTTCCTAAGTGCATTTTAACACATGTTACATATGAAAATACTTAATATCCAGTTATTGTTTTAATACGATAACTACGGATATTTTAGGGGTGGCACGCAGGTAACATTAGCAGTAATTTATTCGATGGCCAGGGTAGCGTATCGGGCAACATATGAAAATTGTAATTGTTACGTTTTTGTCGGTCATCCCTGGCAATATGGTGCGCGGTCGTTAATTTCATTAAGAGCTTATTAAGCGGCACGCGACCGCTGACAGTTGCGAGAGCGCCGACACGCCCGCCGGCCGCCGATGCGCGCGCGCCGCCCGCACCCGCACTCTCTGATCTAATCGAAAAACTTATGGCCCGTAACGCACTTTATTTACATCAATGATGTTACTGTTTCGCTAACTCGTATAATTGGGAGGATGTGCTGGTTCTAAACAAAATGTAATATTTGTAAAATGTAATATTATAAATATTTATTTTGCTCATTTTCAAATATGTATCTACAATCAAAGGTGTAATTTTTTTTCTTGCATCACTTAATTGAACTTTAGCTCTTGCATGTTTGACGATCATAATTAAGGTTTTATCGGTTCCATTAGTTTTATGGACTAAATAGTTGTCGTACATACTTTTGCTATAATGGCTTTCTAGACTTCCTATATAAGTAGGTCTACCTAAAAAAAAATTAATAATCAATTAATTTCATCAAAATAAGATTACCTATCCTCTCCACGACAAAACCGTATGGCCTAATGGCCTAACACATCGTTCTCCGCATGAAATTTATCAGTGACATCTAGTAAATTATTCTTTAGTGATGGAGTGTGATCGAGTCTCCTGAAACAGAGATGATGTAATAAAATAAATGGCATCGCATCACTCGTGAATGACAATATAAGTAACGATTATCAATTGAGTTGAGCATTGATTTTATTAGGTAAACTTGACATTTTACATTTGTTAAACTCAGACCAATAAAAAAGTCTTTTATTGGTCTGAGTTGTTAAATCAATAAATATTATTGTACATGTTCATTATGGTATTAATTCCTTTAATATAATTGGACTCTAATTTACATATTAAAAAAACATTTAGCTGATGATCTGATGCGCACACGACAAATGTGGTCACTGGTCACGCACTGCGGCCACCGGGCGTCAGGTGGTCACACCCTAAACAATACTAAGTACACTCTCCACCCACTAACTTGTTGATACTACTAGAAAAATGCACTGAAAAAAATCGATTTGCCTCAGGCGGGATACTTGTTGATACTACATTGTTTTGTACGTATTTAATTATTATAGCAACCTAGGCATCCATTGACGATTTCATTGCACAATTTATTGTTATCATATTGACGTACCTCTATTGGCCAGTTATAATTAGGTATATTAACATACCTAGATACTTACTTAATTATTGTAGCCTTACATTACCAACGATTTCATTCACAAATTCACCTAGACCAAAACTGTGCCAAGACTATGAGTAAAAATAAAAAACAATTCATTATATTATGACGGTTCAATTACAATATTACTACGATTTACCTAGGACCTAAGTACTAGAGAAAAAAAATGATGACAATAATTTTACGGGATGTAACATCCCAAAGTAATCATCATCATAACAGCTTTTATAATTCTTTTATGAAGGCGCCCTATTATGTATTTTTCCATAATGTTCTATTAGATTTGCGCGAGCACTACACATTGTAAATAAAACAACTTTTACGGATTTAACTCGCGTGTAATTAGATTTTTGAAATAATAAAAACATGTAAATCTAATTACACGCGAGTTAAATCCGTAAAAGTTGTTTTATTTATAATATTTTTTCCTTTCTTCATTAATAATTAAATAATCAAATTACATACAAGATAAATAAAATTTTGTAATAATATATTCTTAATAGCTGATATCATACATTTTTGTGTGAAGATCTCAGTTCAAAAGAAAGTATAACAGCAGTTTTATTTTAAACAAATCAGGACCAATGAGTTTAAGATGTATTAAAACCGTAGTCTCGTTTCCGGTCAATGTGCATTTACTGCGTTATCCCACCCTATTTCAAGTGCAGTTTGTTTAGATTCGGGTAGGGATTTGGCGAATGATATTGTTAATTGAACGGTTCCCACAGCTTCCAGAGGGGCGAGGGTAGTGGACCTGCCACGGGCACCGGTTGATTTGTGTGTTATTGTTGACGCAGTGCGATCAGTTTCCGCACGCACTCCCACGATAGCATATGGGGCTGGGGGCCGTGCGCCTGCGCCGCCGCAGCCACCGGCCGTCGATATTGTCTCACGAGTGACCCTCGTGGGAGCAACGGGAACTAATACCGCCCATGGGAACATCATCACTCGAACAATATTGTACAATACGCTTTAACATGACATTGTTAGACACTCTTTTTATTGTATTGCATTTTGGACATTTTACTAGCTACATATTATAAGCTGTGTTAGCGTTTGCATTATTATTTTTCATATTATATTTAATGTTTGAAAAATGAAATATGATTATAAATAAAAAGAAATAGGCAAATACCTACTTGAGATAAAAAAAAATGTATATGTAATAAATTCAATGTTTTAAGTCATAGTGAATAAAATAGTTACTATACTACTGCAAATATTAGCACCTGTTATTTGATAAATGCTGTTTTATTTTATTGCGAGATACAACCTAACGAATGAGTAATTTCCTCTCGCAAAGTACACTACTCAGATGATCTTGTTAGATTCCAAATTTTAAACCGGTGTACCTGTGAATATGGACATGATATCGGAGATTTCAATCACATTTTCACTAACTGTACCTTATGTACACTATTGTACTTCCTTTCTTTCGTCAATAACTTCCCTACGTGTCCCTTTTCCTTCCTATGTTGACACTGTTAATTTCAAATAATATTGATATTTATAAAATTATTGCCTTCATCATCATCAACAGCTCATATAATGTCCCCACCGAGGGGCTCGAGCCTATCCCACATTAGAGGGCGATTTGGCCTTAGTCAACAACGCTGGCCAAGTGCGGGTTGGTCGACTTCACACACAGCCTAAGAATTTCTTCATAGGTGTGAGCAGGTTTCCTCACGATGTTTTCCTTCACCATAAAAGCGTCGATTAAACGTACATATGAATTCAAAAGTGGTACGTGGCGGGGTTCGAACCGGTGCCTCCCGGGTGGGAGACAAAAACGCTCTTACGCACTACGCCATCGACGATTCTTTATATTTAAGTAATAATAATATAAAAGTTATAGTTTATAAGTGTGGGTATTAGTAGATACATGACATAATAGTCCGTTTTGATCCTTGCCTATCCTGGATTTTCCGTTCTATTATTTTATATCCATTTTTAAAACGTTCCCCACCTTGAAATTGGCTAGTGCAAAAACCGTGCAAGCTTTAACAAAATATTTTAGCACCCGTCTCTCCAAAATTCTAATAATATATTTATAAATAAAAAATAATTGAAAAGAAAAGAATGACGTGTTTTATCATTATTTATCAAATATTGAAGTTAGGTAAATCTTAGTTGATCTACAAAATATTTACTTTTAAATATTTTATTATTTTATATTTTAGTTCCGCGACTGAAACTTTTACTTATTCGCGTCTAGCAACTAGCAAGCAATAAACAGGAAGTATCTAAATAAAATTAAGTAAAATAAAACAGTGTTTTTATCCTCTCGATAAATTGTAATACAACAAACAGACACTTGATCCGTCAAAACAGCGCATTATACGCGTGGAGGCGCATTAGCATGGATTTGCCTGGCGATGGCAGCATGAGACGCCATTGCATATGCGGCCACGGCCTGCGCCCCGCCACACCAGATGCTCTATTAATATTGTATCACGCATAACATTACACATAATTTGTAGTCCGGTTGCTATACGGTCAAACTTTTCATCGACACATCTGTCTGCTGAAACATGGAAATTTATCAAATCTGAAAACATTTAAGGAAATGTATGTGCTGAACACCGGAGTCTATCAATATCTTCTTAGATGTTCTATTTCATGAATTGAAAATCTAGACACGGCTGAATGTATGATGAGCTCGTGTCTAGATTATCTATTACGTCCAACGTCTGGTAGGTATAGCAGACAGCCCAATTTGAAAGTCTTCTCGGATTTTTGAATTTTTTATTTAGGTACGGAATTGAAAACGAATATAATTTTATTCTTTTAGATTCGTGAATTCAGAACGTGTTACACTGTGATATGATTAATAATGCAAACAAAACAGGAAACAATCATCACCATTAATGTATATTTAAAAAAAGTACCTACACCTAAAGGGACTTGATATAGAAAGCGCCCCAGGCGCGCGGCCAGGGCGCTGTGAAGATAAAATGTATGACAATCTAACACGCGCCCGGACGCTTGTATATCAAGTCCCTAAGCGTAATACGCTAAGGCTCTATTTCTTATATCCACAGACTTAAAATTCCAAAGTATTGAAGTAAAAATTTTAACGGTCCGAGTGAAAATTAAGGTCTTAAAGGTTAATGCTATTATTTCTAATAATGATTCCAACCTTAAGTTGTTTTCATTTATTTCATGAAAATACATATATAAAATTCTCTATAAAGTTTCTAGAATTAGCGTCATCCGCTGAATTATGAACGAGTCGTCGTTGAACTTTCATGCATTTCGATTTGTATAATGTAACAATTTGAATCATCTGTATAAATCACTATAACAGTTTCGGTTATCGAATGATAATATCTTCAATAACAAATGCTTTGTTTTTGCAACGAGGAACGAGATTGATGTGTAACAATTACAGGATGCTCCCTGGGCATACATTCAAAATGTGGTGCATCGGCAAATAGCTTTTTCTGAAGTCTGCGATGCTAATCCACAAGTGATAACAAATGGACTTTAGTGGAGCTATCCATCGTCCCATTTTATGTGCCCCACGATTTGATTCCGTTTTTATATTTACAAAGTAATGTTATAAACTTGTTAATGTTTGAGATTTGTTATAAGGATAGCACCGGATGTTTACGACCGTCTTATTCATAAATGTTTCAGAAGTGTTGCCTCCAGTTATTTAGGTAGCGCATACACCACTGACTACATAATCTGAATCCATAGGTACTCAAAACAGTAATTTTTCTTTGCTTCTTTATCCATTAATGGGGGCTATTTCTAAATTTTAAATAGTGATTTACCTTCATATTATTGTAGATCAACAATTAAAAAAAAGCATACAAAAAAATTAAGATGTTGAATGGTAAAATAAATGGCCGGCCTTATCTTAAGGAGTGATCTCAAAGCAACCTTACTATGGTTAGGATTTGCATGAACAGCAAGTTAGAGGGAAGTTGGCCGCCTGCATGAAGTCGGTTGAGAAAAAGTAAGAACAATATAAATAGATACTACTTCTAAGTATATCGATTTAGTGCAAAATAGTACATTACTAGCTTTTGCTCGCGACTTCGTCCCCGTGGGATTTAAAAATTCGAAAAATACGTCATTCTTAATTTTTTACCGAAACGTCATATACCAATTGTTATGTATTTTACTATAAAAATGACGGATTTCCCATACAACCTTTCATCCACTATTTCATTCCCTTAGGGGTTGAATGTCGAGGAATCCTAAAATACTCCTTTCTTAATTTTAAACGGAAAAGCCATATACCAATCTGTATGAATTTCACTATAAAAATTATGGATTATCCACACAAACTTTCATCCCCTATTTCATCCCTTTAGGGGTTGAATTTCGGGAAATCCTAAAATATGACATTCTTAATTTTTAACGGAAAATCCATATACTAATTTGTATGGATTTCACTATAAAAATGACGGACTTCCCATACAAATTTTCATCCCCTTGGGTGTTGAATTTCGAGAAATTCTAATATACCCCTTTCTTAGTTTTTAATCGATAGGCTATATGTTTGTGGATTTTACTTAAAAAATGACGGATTCCATACAATACAAACTGTTATCCCCTATGTTATACACTTAGGGGTTGAATTTCGAAAATCCCTTGCCTACGTCATAAAAGGGACCTAGCGGAAAGAAGCGTAAATCATGTTTCCCATACAAATTGAGCTCATAACGCAATTACAATCTTTGCGTTTTGTACACTAAAAAACTTACACTATGAGTACACATCGCCAGTATTTGTTTGTGTCGATAAATATGCGATCCGTGACATGCTTTTCTACCGAGGTAAGAACAAAATGTTATGTCACCCCTGACTAGGAAGTGGGGTGCTACTCTCCAGTCAGTATACTAAGTAAGTATAAAGGATGGTATGATTGACCGTAGCCTTTAGATATTTGCCAAGGTGTAACTTGCGCTCTGCCAACCTTAACCCTTTGTCTGGTAGAGTCAGGTATCATAGTTTGACTCTTTGGGCTAAAATCGAATGTGAAAATTTAAAACATTTAAAGGTACCTCAGTTATATTTTATTTACCCTATGTGCGTCTCCGTTATATACGTACTAGGTGAGTAGGTGATCCTGTATATGTTTTACGTAAAAAGTGTAAGTAGGTAGGTCTAATTTTTAACATAATGGTTTTATTAATGGATAACTTAAATAAAAGTAAGAGTATATTCAGACAGTGTTTTTCAACATAAAGTCAAATTTCGAAAACAAATTACATATTAGTTGATAAGATAACAAAATTACCAGCTGGTAATGTCGCGCGACGTCGATGACTGACTAGCTAGACTAAAGAATTAAAGCCTTGCAGGTTCGAAATGAAGCCCATAATACCTGTAGAAGATTATAAAATATGATCGAAGTATTAGAAGTGTAAAAAAATAAACTAAATGAAGTGTTACGAAGCTAACATGACAATGTGAGGTGCAATGATGGTGCCATAAAAGCGAGCATATCACACACTTTCATCTGTAGTGCGGTCGGGGCACCGGCACAGGACGCATCGAACTTAAAATCGATTACGCCTCTGCTTTCAAGCTATGAATATTTTAACTGATCCACATGATTGACTCATTGTTGAAGCTCCGTGTCATAAAGCAGCAACGCTCAAATTTGATCCGGAAAGAAAGTGAGCTATTGTGATGAATGAATAGGTAGGTATTATTAAGTATCTAAGGTACTTACCTGCACACATACAAATGGGTACATTAAGTATTTAATGTAATGCACCTATCAGCTTTAGGCCACATAGGATGTGCACATTTTAATAATTTTAAAAATTACTTGTAATAATAATGTCTGTTTAGATTTACAAGATAGTAGGTAGATAGGTAATCTATACTACTAGTACAGGCTTCCTTCTCTTGCTAAACTATTATCTACATAGGTAAATAGAAGTAGATAGGTACCTTACCTACATACACAATACTATTAGGTTATTTTTTTAAATTAACATACAGAAAGAGAATAATAAATATCTAGATCTTGGTCTGAGAGATATCTATACAAACAAATAAATAAATATTATCCGAATGTTACCTGAAGCTCTGCTCATTGCGCTTTTCTTTTTCATTTTCATAGTTATGTGTGCTGTGCAGGGAGCAGATACTGGCCGCATGCGTGCTAGAGTTTTTTAAATACACTTATTATAGTTTCGAGTTTTTATAGTTTTCGAGCTCGATCAAATGTATCGTCTCTTTTCATACATTGCCCACTGTTTCTGATAGTTTACGCTAGAGGCGCTAGTGAGCAATGTATGAAAAGAGACGATACGTTTGATCGAGCTCGAAAACTATAAAAACTAACAAACTCATACTAGGGGTAGGTCCTGTATGTTTGTAACTCCTGTATATTTTTATGTAACTGACACGTTTGGGCTCGATTTTGACCCACATTAAACGGTCAGATTTCATTTAAACTTTATAGACTTATCAAAGACCGATGCCATTATAATAATTCGTTAGGAATGTCCCATTATCCTGATTAGAATCGCCAGGACTAATAAATTAAACGTTTGGAATGTCAGTTCACTTATACGTCACTAGATGGCGTTGTCATTGTTAAGTTCTCGGTGTTAAGATTTTTTTTAATAATACCTATAAGTAAGTACTTTCATCGGCGGTTATAATTCGCACTAAAAAGTGGATAATAAAATAATAGTTAAAAAAAACTAAAAAAACACGCTTTTATATTAAATCGGATTAAAAAGTGAAAAAGAACTTTTTAGTAAGCAGGTGGTACAGGAACTAAATGATGAACGAAAATTTTAATCGATTAAATATTTTCAAGAACTGGTAGGTAATGTTATTGGGCACCCCACGCTTTTCTCTAAATAACAATTATACTTTTCGTGCATCATTTAGGTAGTTTCTATACTAAAAAGTTATTTTTCACTTTTTAGTCCGATTTAATACAAAAGCGTGTTTTTTTTAAATCATTATCTTTTCTGAAACCTATAGGTACATGTTAGGTAAAGTTTAGTGGCAATTTCGAGAATTATTTTGAATAGACAATTTTTCGAGAATATTAGGTAGTGTACCTAGGTAGGTACTTATTATGGTCTTATAGGTATACTGACCTACTACTTATTTATAAGTACAAAGTTTTTTTTTAATACCTACTACGGTAAGAATATTACTTCAAATATCATACTATTCACAAACAAAAGCAAAAATATATAATTGACCGAATACTACGTAGCCCAAAAACGAAATAAAAGTAACTAAATATGTGCCTACTTCATAAAGAAATAATTCGGCATACAACAAAAAAATACTTTGGGAATTCCATTTGATGTCAGCGTTTTTCTGAGCTCAATGGTATTGAATCGGAGTGCACGTTTCAGAAGTAAAAAAAGTGGACGCGGAAATATGTGGAGGTCGTGGGACGTGGGGTCCTGTGTCAAGTGTCGCAGAGGCGGCGCGTCGGGGGCAAAAGGCACGACCAGCCATTGTCCGCGGCCGCACGACGAGACGAATCACAACGCAGGCTTCATGACCCGACCCGGTCACGAAATCATTCTACCAGCCGCTCACATCGGCACCAGCGAGCAAAGTGGAACTGCCAAAAACGTTTCTAACGCCGGTTCCCACGAAGTAAAGACGACTGTGAAATTATTATTAAGCTATCCAATAAAAACAAACTCAAAAATTAACGAGCAATCAAAGGTATGAGGTCGAAATTATCTTTCGAGGAAATTATTATCTACACAATGACCACTATCTCAATTTAGTTAAGTAGTTACCAGGATGCAGTTTGGATGCAGTACAAATGTTTGATAAAACAACCATACCTATGTGATGCCACATAGGTATGGTCGTTTGCCAGCATAAAACCTACCCAAGGTGTGAATAGGGGACTCATGCCAGGTTATGTGGGAGTCGCCAATAGCTCTAACGTCTGACACAACCACTAAAAACTGTCGGATCCCTATTCTCTCCGCATATGCTCTTCTACCCTAAGGTATAGTAAGTAAGTAATCCACTCAGGCTGCGCCTAAGGGGATTAAGTACTTAGGTACTTACTTACTGTCCTAATTGGCAACGATCGCACGATGACACGGTGCGTTCTGCCGGCCTATTCGCTAACTTTTTTGACAGATGAAAGTGATAATTAGATAGATACCGTGCGAATGACATATCCATTGCTGTTTAACACGGCAAGTGTAATAGGACCTAAGGTTGGTCATAGGTAATAACGTTACAGTAAAGTAGTAGTCATAAATTAATATATGTACTTAGTAGTAGTGGATCAGTACCTACCTAAATAGTTCAGTGATTAGGTATCACTTTTATCTGTCAAAAATACTTAGCGAGTAGGCCGACAGATCACACGATGAGTTCTACACATAAGATTTCTTCAGTGTCCTAGTCCTAATGGAATCTTCATCGAATGCGTCATCTCCGAGTGTTCTAATGGTCACGGTCATCGCGCAAGCATAGCAGTACGGGGGGTAAGTGACGATAGTTATAATTTGATAGTTGTCGCGCGATCTACTCTCTATTCACGTCTAATATTGATTGATAGAACCGAATATGGATTTTTCGCCGGCGAACGGTAATTCGGTTAACCATTCAGCGCTGAGAAAATGCGTAGCATCAGAATCTACCATGTCATAGCAACGCCACCGTTTGTCCAGTAGTAGGTAGTTGCCACCATCAGGGCCCGATCCCAAAAGATAAAAATCCAGAGATTCGAAACTAGACTACTAACACAACAACAGAAAATTTTAATTTCAAAGCATTTGCACAGAACATCGAGCAGCGAAAACTCCTAAAAAAATAATTGCGCACAATAAGTGTAAGGCGTTCATTCAGTACCTAATCGAAGCCCTTATGTGGATTCGATTATACAGATTGTTTATAGTTATAACAAATTATTTATTTATTTTTATTCATACACAACAAGTGCTCGTATAAAATAATAACATGTGACAAAAAAAACACGTCAATATTATTTTTATACAAGCACACGACCCGCTCTAAGGCATAATATCAAAGAAATTGTTTTTCTTGGGCATATAGGTAGGATATGCCTAATACGATAATAAACGCGACAGTGTGAATGGATGGATGTCTGGATTTATGTTTGTTACTCTTTCACGTAAACACTACTGAATGTAGATTTTAATGAAACTACCATAATATACCTAGCTCGTAATATCAGATTAACATAGGTAGGTAATAGGCTACTTTTTATCGCGAAAAAAAGGCTTCAGGGGGTTGAAAGTTCTTGATTGTTGAAGATAAAAGCATAAAACTTAGAATTTAATTTATATCAGAAATGATAGGATTCGCAGGAGAACCAGTCACCGATACATAGCCCATAGTGGGCAGGGGATATTGCGAGGACTGACGGCCGCTGGGACGGAAAGATTGAAATAAGAGATGAAAGTTTTTTTGGAGATTCGTCATTATCTATAATAAAACAATGAACCTTTGAATTTAGGCATTCATTTACCTAAATAAATATTTGTTCTAGCGTTTTTGAAACTGACTCGTGTGGGGATGAAGGGTCGTATGGAAAACTAAACAAAGTCACGCTTTCAGGCCTTCGATTTTGATGAAAGGTAGTACAAATATTGACTAGACGTTGAGAAAGGATATTAGGCTACCTTTTATGGCAAAAAAAAAAGCTTGAACAGGTTGAAATAAGCGATTAAAGTTTGCATGCAAGTTCATCATTGTTGAAGATAAAATTATGGAGCTTTGAATTACCTATTTTGATGACAGTAAGACTCACTTGATAAACAAATTATTCTAGCGATTGAAATCTTGACTCGTGTGGGGATTTTAAATGACGTATGGAAATCTGGTCCGGGTATCGCAAAGGGGGTGCAGGACTTAGGTTAGGTTAGGTTTCCTATGAAATTTAGTATGGAACTGGGACTGTTGGTAATGAAAAAAAAATGAAAAAAAATGATCGTTTCTGGCGCTTCGCTGGCCTCGGCTCGCGCGTATAGGTCGCAAGTCTAAACTAACCTAACTTAACCTGCACCCATTTGCGACACCCTCCCCCTATCCTCCACTGGGTGTCATAAAAGGCGACTAATGGATCAGCAAAGGGGTATTGATTGATCACCTTATACTCCGTCCACCACTCCGCATTGGGCAAGCGTGGTGGACTATAAAATAGAGGCCTTGTGTCCCAGCAGTGGGTCGAATTAAAAAGGCTGGTGTGATGATGATTAAATCTAATAAGTGGATACCGAACTATATAAAAATCTCGTGTCACGGTGTTTGTGATCAAACTACTCGGAAACGGCTCGACCGTTTTTATAAAATTGTTGTAAGGACCTACAAAATATGTAGGTCCATAAGTAGGTCGTAATAAAGTAGGAAGTATTTCTTACATTAAAAAAATATATGGCAGAACGTTTGCCGGGTCATCGGTAAGCTAGTTAACTACCTATAAAAATTACACAAATTCACTATAAAGGTACTGTAGTCTATTATGTGTGACCTAAAAGTCGTAGGTATAGACCAAAACCTATTTTTGGCACTAACATATTTAAATTGAAGACTGTACAGAAAAGATAATTTTACTGATAATATTTAATCAATACTTCATAGTTCGAAAATAGGTTTTATTATTATCATTTATAAGGTAGATAATGAATACACAAGACATGAACACTAAGGTCCTATAATCTAAATATATTTACTTTAATTACAACAGACATAATTAGGTACCTACCCATCATTTATATGTGCACATATCTCCATTTCTCTATCTATATTTTTAGTACTTTATAGTTTATTTTAAAAGTAATTTTGCGAATGTTATTAGGTATAAAATACAATTTTAAAATTACGGTTTAAATTGACAAGTCCCATCAAACAATTTTAAAAATATCTAATAATTATAGTTATCTTAAAATGTTTTTATACGCATCAACCACTTGCTAATGAATAAAATGTACTTCACTTAATAATACATAATTATTTATATAATGCATTTTAATACTAACAGTTTTGATTATTCTCAATAAACAATACACCAAATGAAAGTAACAATAAAAAGACATTATAACGTAAGTAACAAAAAAAATTTTATAGCTTAATACTGATAAAATTTTACTCTGATTTGTTTTTAACAGTGTACAAGATTTGGTTTGTTTGATGTATCAAATACAAAGCACTGACAAACACCGCATTGGCCCTGTAAAAAATAATACTGTTATAGAAATGAATATTAAATAAGATTTAAATATAATAATGAGCTACTATTTAATCAATAAATAATTAAAATAAAATTTTAAATTAGTAATTAAATGCACTATTTGGTAGAGGTCTCTCTTAGCCATTTATTTATTTATTTAAGAAATCAAATCGCTCTTAGCGACAAGGTTTCCTTTTCAACTATGTGTATGTAGGTTTATGTAAACTGGTTGATTACAGTAAAGTTATATATAAAACATATTCTAACTTTACAAAGTACAGAAAGCTGCATGTCCACATTAAATTTATTGAGATAAGTCCATCCTTGCCAATCTCTAAAGTTATTTTCAATTTTAGGTGGATTTTCAATTGCAATAAAAATACATGTCACGGTAACTCAAACAGATAGATATGGAAATTGGAAATGGAGAGTTAAATATGTATTTAAATAAACCCCCAAAAGTTGACAGCTTGTTGGGCTTGTCGCCTACACAAAAGGGACACCAAACCCAAAAAATTAACAATTTTTCAGTAAAGAAACAAACAACACACTAAAGAAATTAAACAGTTTTATACTTACTGTCCTTCCTTAAAATATTCCTTTAATGTATTAGAAAACCTCTTAGAATACTTCACAAATTCTCTCTTCCTTTGTTCCAAAACCTGTTTTCCTGGTCCTGGAGTATACGAAGACACCTCATTTACAGCATCAAGAAGCTTTTTAATTGCAGACGCAATCTCCCTAAAAATTTGATGTATAGTAAATGTAGAGGTCTTGGCTTGTTTTTAATTTACCTAATAAAGTTTATCGATGCAGTTCAAGATTTTTGAGAATAAAAGCTCAGTGAATGTATTATTTCAATAGTAAAAATATATATAAAATAATAAATATACTTACTTAATAGTTTCAAGGAATGTTTTTCGGTCAGTAATTTCATCTGGAATGCGACTTAAAATCTTTTTCAATGCTGTTGATTTCTTATTCAGTTCTTGAAAAGCTTCTTCAGTCCTGTTCAAACGTAGATCGACACCTGTAAAGTATCACATCAAACATTGACAAATCAATAGAGACAGATTCAGAAGGAAAATAAAAAAATAAATATAAGATAAATTACATTCGGTTTCAGTGAGCGTTCCTTGAAGTCTGAGTAAGCTCTCATTCATATTAACAGGTATATCTGCTCTCCTCATAATACCTGCCACCAAATCATAATTCAAACCGGGCACAGCCGCTTCTGCCTTTGTCAAAGCAGCTCTAAGTGTCTGGGATGCCCCCAAATCATATTTCTCCAACTGAAAGTTTATTAATTGGCAATAAAAATATATTTCAGTGCTCACACCAATCATCTAGCCCAAATTAAGAATAATTTTAAGAACTTGTGTTATGGATATTAGTTATTGAATAAATGAGCATGTGATGATCAGATCTCGCGAGCAATTATGATGAAAGAATGTCCTCAAGGAGGAGTATTGTCACCATTGCTCTGGAACATGATGACAAACGACCTGATCTCTCCTCTAAACCATAGAGACTTCTATACCATAAGGTATGCAAATGACATCACAGTTCTGACAACTGGCCCTCAGGCAAGTATAGCCTGCCACACAATGCCGGGTGCCCTTAAAATAATAGAAACATAGTGTAGGGAACATGAACTATCAGTAAACCTAATTAAAACAGAACTAGTAATGTTCACAAACAAATGTTATAGGTAATTACCATATCCCTTAGCTCTTTTGCACTACACTGAATATTTCTACATTTTCTAGTGAGGTAAAATACCTAGGTATTACTTTAGACAACGAATTAAACTGGAATAGCCACATAGAAAAGAAATTGAAAGGGGCTAGTGTAGCAATTTGCAAATGTTGGGACCTTTTCCCTAAAATTTTATGTGGTTTTACACTACTGTCATCAGATCAATGGTAAGCTGCTATAGTCTGGTGGACTAAAACAAATCAAACAACATGCATAAGAGTTTCCAAAGGCAGCTTGCTGCGCAATCACCAGTTGCATGAGCTTAAATGTATCTTGAAATCACAAAATGTAATTTTTTTGTGTATTTTTTTGAGATATTCTACTTTTACTAAAGGCACCCTCTAAACGATGATTAATAATTAAAATGGCTGCCACTCGAAGGGAACTGAGTTTCGACCCCACATATGGCGGTTTTTCTACGATGAAATTATCTGTAGAATATCTCCGTAAAGTTTGTCGGGTCGGACCACAAACACATTGTATAAGGATGACGGTTCAAAGAACGACTCTGGCAATGGAGCTGAAGTATTTTCAAAAGGCTACAATATTCATATAGTAACACCACTAGGTACCTATAATTCTGTCGTCCAGGCAGAATGTATTGGAATACTACTGGCGTCCCAAGCAATCATCACAAGAGATTGTCAGGGCTTCATGGAAAGGACTATGTCGGGGCTGAGGAGAATACAGAAAACCAGAAATTAAGAAATAAGAAAAAGTACAAAAATTGCAAATGCCATACAAACTTAAAGTGGAACTGGGTGGGTCATGCTTCAAGATATAAAGATCAAAGATGGACATTAGAATTAACAAAATGGCCTGGCCCAAAAGGCAAAAGATACAAGAGCAGACCTGGAAAACGGTGGGCTGATGATATTTTTGGGCAGCATTTGCTGGGCCAAACTACATGATGATTGCCCAGGATAGAGAAAAATGGCACAGAATGGAGGAAGCTTTTACCCAAAAAGGATCCATATTACCAACTTAAAACTAACCAAGAGTAGAACTAGGAAAAATACCTGCCTAAATTATTTACTAACTATACTAACATTACATTTGATTAATATTCAAAAAAAATATATATGGAATAAAGAAGCTTAATTATTATTATTTATACTGTTATAATATTGAATCATAGAAACCCACAATACAATTGCCCACAGAAAAAAACAATTAAGTATTTTAGATGACAAACAAGCTTGCGGTCCATTTGGTGATAAGTGGTTACTGTTGCCTATAGACCCTTGCAATGTCAATGTTAAGGGTAAATCACTTAACACTGCATGTGTGTTACCATCCTGGGGACTAAGACGACATGCCTTCCATGTCCAGTAATTCCATACTACTGGAATATATTCAAAAATTCTTTCACTATTGTTTAGTAAAGTTATTGATAAAGCTGTTAATAGAGCTTAGTTACACCATATAACAGATGCACAGACAAAACATCTCTTTGGTTTTGTTGAAGTCATAGATTTCTAATGACTAAGTCTTACTTATTATTTATTACTTATATAATTATATATTTACAATGTAACAGTCAATCCATCTTATTTACTATTTATTTTATATTACTAATTTATAGGAAAAGAAGAAACCCTAAATATTGCCCATAGGAAAAACAATGATTACTAAGGCTAATGTTTTAATCATTTTAGATTTGTTTAGATTTAAAATATTGCTGCTTATTTAAAACTAGATCTAACACAAACAATTAAAAACGTGAAACAACAATTGATAACAATTATTTACTCTAAATTTTTATTGATTGAAGTTTGCTGCTGGAATCAGAAACAACAAATCAAATATTAACACAAAAATGCTTCATATTTACCTGCGTTAAAACAGGGCGTATAAGAACAGGCAAAACCAAAGAAGTTACAGGCAGCTCATCACCCATTGTCATCCTGGTAAAATTTAAAGTCTCCAATTAAACAAAAAGGCTGTTGTAATATTCTTTAAAATCGACGTGGAAATCGAGGAACACAAATTTGACGGAAAGAAAGTAATTATCTACGTCCTATTTATAAAAAATTTCGCAATATCAATAAATTACAAAGATTTTTATTTGACAGACAATTTGTGTCTCACTGTCATGGACTGTCACTGTTGTGATAGGTATAATTTTCCCTGTTACGGGACGGCAAAGGGATCTAGCCCATACAGCCAAGTCTTCAGTTTCATCTTCTTTCTTGATTTTTGCATTAAAATGTGGGTGCCACACATTTTAATGCATCTCGGGAGTGCTTGGCGAGAAATGCAAGGTACAGACCTCATGATGGTGACTGATGAGAATTGTATAGTGGGATTTCCAACCACTATACAATTCTCAACGCCACATACACAAAACCTTTATTTCAATGATTCCTCATAACTGTTCGTCAACACGGATGCTTATGCAACAAAACGACACCACTTTCACTGCACAAAATCCACTCCGAAGCAATTTTTAATTATCGAAATAAAGATCGACATCCAGACGCCATTGTTTCCCGCCAAACACTCTCACTGTTGTGACTTGTGACAATACGTCAACTATTTGATGTTTTAAATTCTCTCTCACATCTAAGTCTCTTACCCATACAGCCAGAATACCTTCAGTGATTGTTTTTTCCATAAATATAGGATCTTTTATCTACGGTTTTTTCTGTCTTTTGTCTAGATATTTGCATAGTAACCATGTATGGCGAATGCTACACGCTCGATATTTATCGTGATATTTGAATCGTAATCCAGGATCACGATATTTATCGAGTGTGTAGTATAGCGTATCACGTATCGTGATACGGATCACTGGATTTCTAGAAATCTAAAAATCCACGATCTGAATCAAGTATCGTCTATAAATATCGAGCGTCTAGTCTCTAATCGATATTTATCGCGTCCTCAGAGTATTACTCTGAGATTGCGTCAGTATTCTTTAGACATATACTCTCTAATCTGTGGTCAGTATTCATTCTGTCAGCGATGCAAGAGGACGCCGAGATGACATTATTCTTATTCCTACCTTCTATCTCATATTTTTAAAATATCTCCCTGTTGATAGATAATGTAAAGTCAGGGTTAGCTTTTCTCTCAGTAATAGTAATAGCCTTTGTCATTAATGTATCTTTTTTAATCAAGTATGGTGTAATCAACTCCAGCAGATGTTCAAAGCGGGTATCGGGCATGCGAAAATAATTTTCATAGTCATCCATTTCTTGGTACTCCCGAATCTGATTTATTAAATTCAGATGTGTATTATTGTTCTCTATCTTGAAACCAATATTTCGCCCATTTTTTAGGCTTTATACGTCTTTTCAATGCAATCGATGATAAAATTATTTATATCGTAACTCATATCTTTATATAATGTAATACGAAACGTACGAGTGTAGTCAATGAAATTTACCGTCGTACTGACGCAATTCGTATCGTATGTGTAATATACCAAAATATTACTAGATAAATATCACGCTAAATATCGCGATACTTATCGAGCGTGTAGCATTCGCCAATAGACTTTACCAAAAACTTCTTTTTTTCTTTATAATTATTGATCGTCAACACAGATGCTTGTGAATGAAAATAGAATAACTCCTCATTCTCTGCTCTCAGGAAAAATATTTTTAGCAAAAAAATAGGACAACCGAATGCGTACAAATTTAAACTAAAAAGTAAGAAATAAATAATATTTTTATGAAGTAGTTGAAAAGAGCGTCATAGAAAACCAAGGAAAGTATTGTTACACATTTATAATTCTTTATTTATAATTCATTCTTCGATATATTTGGAGCCGGTGCCAGCTAGCCAAGGAGGATAGTGTTTGCAATTTTCGAACTTCACGTAGCGGCGGATTATTTCTCATCTTCATCATTCATTATTATGTTCGTATCTATTAGGTAAGTTTATTTTGCTTAGGCTGGCACCGACTTCAAATATATCGGAGTATGAATTATAAATAAAGAATTATAAATGTGTATCAATACTTTCCTTGGTTTTCTATGACGCTCTTTTCAACTACTGATTCTTTTTTTAGGTACGTCATGATCAGAGAGATCATGACGTACCTAAAAAAAGAATCATTAAAATCGAGTCGTAATACTCATAATTGACGGAGTAATCGGGTAACAAACACAAAAAAACAGTCGGATAGAGAACTTCCTCTTTTTTTTTAAGTCGGTTAACAAATAATATCACTTCTCAGACGTATAGCTCATTACAAATGCCTGCCATTCATTTAAAATGAATGGTAAGTTAATGAACTATGAACCTAGTTATTTAACTTAATTTCATAAAATAATTTGTCATAGTTTATGTGTTGACTATTGGACCTACTAACCAAAATTTCACTATTAGGTAATGGGAAGTTAAAAAAAAATTGTCATTATTTTTGTGTTTGTGGACGATATCTTTATTTCATCCCCAACGAAATTATCATTTCAACAAAAAAGTACTGAACCAATTTCGGTATAATTTATACGGGACCACCTTTGAATTATGACCTTCCTAACGAAAAAAGAATCATCAAAATCGATTCATAATTGACGGAGTAATCGCGGAACATACATACAAAAAAAAAAAACATACAGTTGAATAGAGAACCTCCTCCTTTTTTGAAGTCGGTTTAAAAATCCACTCACAACTATCTCTGAAGCAAAAATATTTTTTGAATCTTAGTCATTTTGAATTTGAATTAATAAAATAATTTCAATCCGACTGAGGCGAGGGCAACTCATAAAAGAAAGAAACCAAAACAACAGAGTGTTTGGCGGGAAACTATGGCGTCGTCTGGATGCCGATCTTTATTTCAATAATTCAAAATTGCTTCGGAGTGGATTTTGTGCAGTAAAAGTTGTGTCGTTTCGTTGCATAAGCAGTGTTGACGAACAGTTATGAGGAATCATTGAAATAAAGGTTTTGTGTATATGACGTTCAGAATTGTATAGTGGTTGGAAATGTCTCATTCACCATGAATTTCTCGCTAAACACTCCCTAGATGCATTAGTGCAGTTAATGCAAAAGTGTAGCACCCACATTTTATTTCAAAAATCAAGAAAGAAGATATGAAAGTGAAGACTTGGCTGTATGGGCTAGATCCCTTTGCCGTCCAGTAACAGGGAAAATCTCGGGAAATGAGGAAAAAATAATAAATATAATGTTTTCTTGGGGAAAAATCTCGAATTCAAGATTTTTATTCGAATGTCCTACCTCAGCACTAATCGAATTACTGCCATTTGAAAACATAATCACGTTCTTAGACAATTTAATACAGGACGTGGCAAGCGGACGCTTCCCCTCTGCCAAAGTATATGAACAAAGTTCATGTCAGTTTATAAAAACTAGTTCGCCGCGACGACCGACCGCCATTTTGAATTCGTATCTGTCATTAAGCGGACCTCGTAAAAATTATTGGTTGCGGAGTGTTTTCTTGTAAACAACGACCAGAAACATTAAAGTTATCCTAAAACGGAGTTGCTAATCACACGGAAGTAATTTTCTATTCAAATAAACTACTGTTTCACATAACAATACAATTTTTCATCTGCAAATTTTGCGACAGAAACAACGCTATAACAACGTTAGGCGATAAGGTGGTACGCGGGTTACCCGAGCGCGCGAGTGTGCGCTCATAATAGCGATTGCAATTTTTGCAACCGTGTGCACGAGTGAGTAAATGTGTGCTATGCGTGTTTGCCTCACCCCCCGCGAAAAACGACAGAATGTTTTCAGTACTAAGGGTGCGTTCCAAAACGATCTCAATTTACTCGGGGTAGAGTAAATGGTAGCTCACTATTGGTCGTTATTAAGAAGCGCTTTCACCATTGGTTAGTTTTGTTAAACTATAGTTAATTTACACCAATTAGAAAGCTTTCTTACGCTGTTTACTTGGCTTCACCTGGTTTTGGAACGCACTCTAAATCTGCGTTATGCCACGTCCCGTGTTAAATGGTCTAAAGCAACGTCCCCACTCGGGCCGCGCGGCTCCATGAGGCCAAGCCGCGCGGCCAAGCCTCGTGAGTGTGTACGTGAGCGAGGCCTAAAACTACATAGCAAATAAGCCTCGCGAGGCCGGGCCGCGCGGCCACAAAAAGCCGCGCGGCTCTAGTGAGGATGCTGCTTAAAGCCGTGTCCCCACTAGAGCCGCGCGGCTTTATGAGGCCGCGCGGCCAGGCCTCGCGAGGCTTATTTGTCATATTGTTTTAGGCCTCGCTCACGTACACACTCACGAGGCTTGGCCGCGCGGCTGGGCCTCGTGAGTGTGTACGTGAGCGAGGCCTGAGCCGCGCGGCCATACGGAGCCGCGCGGCCGGCCTCGCCTGACCCGGCGGTTGTCGGTCTACTTCAAAGAAAGCCGCGCGGCTCTGGTAGGTGAGGACGGGCCGCGCGGCCGATCAGTGCGCTAGTGACCGCCGCCACATCGAGTTGTGTATCTTTCGCGTCAAAATGGAGTGGACCGACGATAAAACTCTTTTATTAATTGATTTATACAGAGACCGCCCGGTATTATGGGACTGTCGGGGTTGTTTTTATAAAAATAAAAACAAAAGAAACGATGGTGAAAATAAGAACAAAAGAGACGATTTTTATAAAATCTAAGTGGAAATTAAGTATATTTAATTAAAAATGAATAGGCCTACTAAGCGCTCATTAAAACTTAACGGAAACTTTAACAAAAACTTTTTTTTTGTTATTAATGATTTGTTCAAAAAGAGTCGAATTTATATAGATACAATTTATACGGGCCATCTCTGATCTTGACGTACCTAAAAATAGAATCATTAAAATCGAGTCATAATACTCATAATTGACGGAGTAATCAGCTAACAAAGACACAAAAAAACAGACGACGAATAGAGAACTTCCTCTTTTTTTGAAGTCGGTTAACAAATAATATAACGTATCAGCTCCATAGCTCATTACAAATGCCCACATTCATGAATGGTATAGTTTTAATGAACTATGTAGCATTAAAACTTGAAGAGAACCAACCGTGGATGATATCATTATTTAATCCCCCATGAAATTACCATTTGAACAAAAAAGTACTGATCCAATTTCGGTATAATTTATACGGGACCACCTCTGAAGTATGAATTCCTAACGAAAAAAGAATCACCGAAATCGATTCATAATTGACGGAGTAATCGCGTTACATAAAAAAAAAAACATTCAGTCGAATAGAGAACCTCCTCTTTTTTGAAGTCGGTTAAAAATAAAAACAAAAGAATCAATGCGCTGATAAGGCTTGCTACAATTCTTGAAGTAGACAACGGCCAAGTCGATAAGAAGATTCACAATCTTCTAAGTCACGTCTTTTTCTTCGTACATCTCGAAAACAACTGCGCATGGCGGGCCGCGAGGCTCTTTATAGTGTGGACGCGTTGCAATAAAACAAATAAGCCTCGCGAGGCCGGGCCGCGCGGCCACCAAAAGCCGCGCGGCTCTAGTGGGGACGCTGCTTAAGATCACGTTACTGTGCGTTCCGTTCCTTAATCCGGTTTTTCAGTAACATTTTAAAGAAATATTTTGTAAGAGGTATGTTGCAACAACATACCTCTTACAAAATATTCTGAAAGTTTTGAAATCTATTTACAGGTTTTATAGAATGCTACTAATATTATAAACGTAAAGGTTCATATGGATTATGGTGGTTCGAATTCGAAATCTACGTCTCGACCGCTACCAACCACTCGAAGCAATTCGAGTGGCTTCCCTTCGAGAAAAGTCGAACTCGAGTTTTTCAGAATAAAAACGTCAAACGTTTTCAACGTCATGAAAACTCGAACAAATACTCGAATTCGAGATTATTTCGAAGGAAACGCGAATTGCGAATGTGAGTGGATGAGTTTCTATGCTAGTATGTTACACAAGCTACGTACTATAAATTAGTAATTTAAAATTTTATTACAATTTGGTGCGGCAGGATCATTTGTTTTGTTCTGGGCACGGTGGAAAATTAATAAATGGTTTTGAATATATAATTTTTTGTGTATGCCGCATAACCGCATACTTCTTTGTTATGAAGATTAAAATACATAAAGTCAAAAAGGACAAATGTCAAAACTTTAAAAATATTTTTTTCTGTGGTCAAATTTGGTCAAAACATAAAATCTTTTTTTCCTCTCCTTGTCCTAGTCGTGGCAAAAATGTATCACTACTGAGATTGGAACATTTGAATCTGGAACAGTACAAAGTTCCGGATCAGTGATATGTTTCATTTGGAACATTCATATCATTGAAATAGAGTAACATAGGTAATTAGCTAGCGCCTCGCGCAGAGATTTGTATCTGTTTCTACGTCGTTATTTTATCATTAAATCCTTACTAATATTATAAATGCGAAAGTAACTCTATCTGTTTTTTTAATGTTTATGTGTATGTATAATATTCACAATGCATTATTTGTTATAAGATGATAATACATATATAGGTAGTATCCGAAGCGTCTTCTTTTATTTGTGATTTTAAACTTTATGAACATAGTAACAAAGACTTATTTTGTGTAAAGCAACGGCGGTGGTCGGGGTATACACAGACTGAGTCACTGAATCAGTGAGCGCTGTGCGCATATTCACTTCTCTCTCACTCGCATCGCTCGTGTCCGTCGTTCGTCGCGTCGGTTGAGGTGATCGAGTTCCAAATGAAACATTTTATGGCGGGCAACTGTTCCGGAACATTTGGTTCACATTACTGTTTCGGAACACTGAGTCGGTTCCTTAAAGAGCGACACATCTTTAGACATATTCTTTCTAATCTGTGGCGACACACGTCTATTGTCCTGTAAATAAGTAAAGTAAACGATATTTTGTGTTGTAGTTTCTACTTTGATTGAGTGTGCTTATTAATAAATTTCCATACTTTGAAATGGCTAAGAACACGTCAAGCTCAGCGTTTCGTAAAATTGATATTGATCAATATAATGAAGATAATTTCAAAGACGACGAAGCTGAACAAGCCGCACCAACAGGACCTGATGAAAATGAAGTGTGTGCTCTTCTGAATCAATATCCTTTTCTAATAGCTATCAAATGAAATACACTAAATATATAGTTTATTTTTATTAACTATACAACGAGGAAAATACTAGGCGGGTACTTATCTAATGACTCATAACAAACCAGTTATTTTCTAGATATAAATGTCTTTATTTAGAATTATATTGTTGTTTTTATATATGTATTTACTTTTGCATATAATGGTAAAGTTATTTATATTTTACCATATAACATAAAAACAATATTTCTGTTAAAGTTTTCTTGAAATTATTATTTTTATTATCACTATTCAATTAAGGATATTGAGTACTTACTCAGTCTATATTAGAGTTGTGTAGCTCGCGAATGAGTGATATAAAAGATATATATCTTTACGAAAGAGCTAATGTATCTTTAGCTCAGGTGACGTTCAATTATATCTTTATATCATTTATATCAATGTGTCATAGTTCAGTTTGATAGATACGGACGACGGATACCGAATGAATGGCTTGCGAATGAGTGATATAAAAGATATATATCTTCACGAAAGAGCTAATGTATCTTTAGCTCAGGTGACGTTCTTTATATCATTTATATCAATGTGTCGCAATATGTGTCGTAGTTCAGTTTGATAGATACGGACGACGGATACCGAATGAATGAACGATTCCGATCACAGAAAGAGAGAGAGAGACGAACACAACTTTGTCTAAGCGACACACTGACACACAGTCTCTCAAATCTATGGACACGACTGCAAGATATAGTTTGATGATTAATATCACTTCTCAGACACTTTGGTTTAAAGCGACATAATAACGCTAAAGATAGATATAGTTGTTATCAACTATATCTATCTTTAGTGCAAGGCAAGCAATGTATCTTTAATGAGATACTGATATACAAGAGTGATATATATCACTGAGTTGAAAAGATATATATCTATCTTTTCACTTTAGTGATATGTTTGGCGCATCGCTAGTCTATATTTACTAAAACGCTGTTAACCTTTAACGTGCCAGGTGCGCCATTACGTGCCATCCAATAAATAAATAGAAAAATAAAATATAAATAAAAATAAAGAGGTAAGAGGTCCTCTTATTTACCAAGACATAGGGGATGTATGTAAACTTTTCAAATTTATTTATGGGGGAACTGGACGGCTATATTGAATGGGGGAACTGGACGGCATCTAAAGGTGCCCTCGGTAGGTATGTAAAAGGTTAATAGTACCTATACAACAAATTTAATGAATTTAAAGTAATGGTGGGGTAATTGTATTCAATTGATTTTCATCATCTAACACTGCATGCTCATTTGAAACTACTTCACGAATTAGGTACCCATTACATTTAGAGAACTGGTTTTATATGCATAATACACTTTGTTTTTTATAAATAGTTTATTTCATAAATCTTTTGTTTTTTTTTTAAATAATTATACCTTAAAAATTTTGTAAATACTCCAAATCAACTATACTTATTTCTTTCGAAACACTAGCTACCTATTCATAATAATGTTATTCGTAAGTAATTACAGTTATAGATTTTAATATGACTTACGTTGTGACCCATGAGGAATATTGCTCCAGCCTGCTTCACATTTAAAAGGATTATGTATATTTATATTTATTATATAGATATAGAATGTATTTTTTGCATATTGTACTAACTCTAGCCATCACTGTTATACCACAGAACAAGTCTCAACTTATAGTGCGCACGTAGTATGTTGTATAACTGAATAATACTGTCTTTTCTTCCATTTTATTACTGCACAAATTAGTGAAAATTTCCTAATTTTTTTTGCCAAATATGCTACCTAGATATCCTTAACCACTTATATACAGGTAGGCACATAGAAGCACTGAGACTGGTGTTAAACAATGCTCCTATGGGATCATCAAATCAACAAGTAAAGGTGATAATTTTATTCTAGCTATGTTGAAATCACAATTGCTTCTACTTGTTGGATAAATATTTAAAATACAATTTAAATATTCAAGATTTGAAAATATACATCACAGTGTTTTTTAATTACAGGACAATGCACTAGCATTGACTTTAAAAGTTCTCCTTGCAATTAAATCTGCACAAATTGAAGAAGTTGTTGGGAACCTGTCAAGAGATGATGTTGATATTCTTATGAAGTATATTTACAGAGGGTTTGAGTACCCATCAGAAGGCTCCAGCGGACATCTCCTGTTGTGGCATGAGAAAGCTTTCAATATTGGAGGTACTGGTTCCATAGTGCGAGTTCTATCAGACAGAATGAAAGTTTAAAACAATGTATTAATCTTATATTTTATCTTATTGAACAATTATGTTAAATTAAAAGTATTACAATGTAATGTTGAATTTATTTCGAAGCATATAGACCAAACTGATACTTTCAATTGCCTCTGTGGCCTATTAGTTAGCCCACTGCATTCAGGGTTCTGGGTTTGATGCCCAGAAGTACTTGTGCTTGATTTCGTTGTATAGGTCTGCTAGCTAGCTATCACATTTTATCAGTCTGCCACTATAATAAGGGGGCGGCAATTGGTCTTATATGGAGTCAAAATACTGTTCGTTCTCTATATTGTGGTATTACAGTCTAGTAGCCTGTGACACGGTAATGTTATATTATTACCGTGCCTGTGAGCGCCGTACGCATTCGATCAGCAAATGGTCAAAATCTCTGTTTTGCCAACCAAGCTAAGTCTCCGAAAAAAATAATGTATGATTTTGTTTCTAATTTTCTTTTGCATGTTTAGTTATTATTGAATTTGATGCCAAATTAAATAGAAAACGAAAAGAAAAAATGTGTGCATCACCTGCGTTGTGCCGTTTTCGAAATCTGAGAAATCGATGTGATCTGAAATCGCAAAACCGCAAACGCAAAAAAAGCGGTTGAGGTTGAGAGTCTTGGGTAACATTTCTTTCATTACACATAAAGCCACATCTGGCAATACTGCCAGATATGGATTTATGTGTAGTAAAATAATGACAGATTGCCAGCCTGCCGCCCACATAAAACGGGCACCAAACCCAAAAAGTAACAATCCTTCAATAAAGAAACAAACATACAAAAGCTCACAATTAGAACAGATTTTATAGGTTACCTACTCAAAATCATCTCAGCAGTCATTACCCTATAAATTATTTAACGATAGTTATTTACTATGGTGCATTACCATTAGCTCGCGAGTTTTGTTTTTGTGTTTTTTCTGGTGAGGCCGATTATTTACGCAAACCAAAAGGTGGTGCCAACCGCAGGGGATATGTGGGACTCGAGGTAAAGGCGTTCCCTCCATATCCACTAAACTAAACATCCTCCCCAGCCTGACCTCCAGTGTGCTATTGCAGGACGGCTCGGGATCGGCGCACGTGAGCGCAACTACACCGAGACCGTCCCAACGCTGCCCGTCTAGGCACTCCTTGTGCACCAATTGGTGGCCAGCAGCCCACAGGGGCTACCGACTAACGCCAGCCCCTGTGGGCTCTGGCCAACGCCGGCCTTATAGGTCGCCTCCTTACCGACGGCTGCTCGATCTGGCGCGTCCTCCTGACGAGGACACCGAGAGCAGCCATCGGACCGCACCCGGAGTAATCGGGCGCGGTCGTGGCCCTGAAAAGGGCCGTCCGGAACTAGCCGTGGTGGGAAAACCAAAATAACTCGACGATGGCATTTGACTTCGAATGCCAAGCAGAGACATTTGGCAACAAAAGCCACACACCCGACGAGAAAGTATCCCCACCACGTTACCAGGGCCCGCCACGAGGAGGCTTCCGGACGTGGACACCTGGTGAGGCCAACACCTAGGTAATAATTGAATTATTTAATTTTTTTTGAGCCTATAGGTACTATGGTCTTACAGTTTTTACAGTTTTTGATCTTATCTTATCTTACCATTAAATATATACATAGGTATATAAGTAATCGCGTTCGTAATCTAAAAAGGGGTTGAGCAGAGCGTTAGGGTAGGAATATGCCGAAGCTGCTCGCGGTGGCGGTCGATATCTCGATACCTCGATGTCGATACTCGCTGTTTCTACATGGATGGCGGTGCCAACATGCCGATTTAGTCGCACCTGAGCTCAGTTGCTCATTGTTGTATTTGTGCCGTAGGTACTTACCTACCTACTCCTGAAGAACATGTTGTCTCTTGATAGTGACAGTGACGATGATTTCATGGCAGCCAGCAAAACCAGCCAGCCCACAAAGCAGGAATATTAAAAATTAAATCAATCAACACCTCATAACTATAATTCAATTCACCAAAAAACAATCGAACAGCTAGGCGGTCAATTCTCGTGACGATAGAAGCGGTACGAGAGTGAAGTAGATACCTACAACTTGAGACGAACCGATTTGACCAATCACGAGCCAGATCACATCGATGCCTGCCGTCTACCACGATGTAAAAACAAAATATTTTGTTTGCAAGCTAAACCGCGAAGCTGACCGCGATGTATCGCAGTGAGGTGTTTATTAGCATGCATTTGTTTTACATACAGGTGATTTCGATGTAGCGAGCTAAACAGCGACCGCGAGGTATCGCAGTGAGGCATCTCCGGCATGTTCTTACCCTTACCTAAGTAACATTTAGTTACACGTAAAGCCACATTTGGCAGTATGGGTCATGCAGTGCCTCCAACAGTGACCGCTAGCCTGTCGCCTCTCCATCAAATAGACATACAAAAATATGTTTATTGCACTACTATAATAATTTAGATAGATATTGTTCTTGACTCTGTCGTGAATTTTATGCCTACAGAGCTATTTAATTGTTTCGATACCTTATCAACAAAGCTTTCATGATAAGTTATGGCGACTTTTGTAACTTTACTCAGCGCACAGAAAGTCAGGAATGTGCACCTACCTCATATAAATTGTAAAATTAATAACTAGGTAGGTATATGTTGTTGGTATACATTTTATCTTATTGGCCAAACTGTGTTTAACATTTTACTATGTTAGTTAGCATAGTTAAGTTATTTACTCATGTGGTTAAGTGCCCAATACCACGTAGGTACCAAAAATGTAGGAATAATATTATTCTATAACTTAGATAACTCCGCCGGCTATGATAGTCTCAGATATTGAATTCATTTTCAATCAGGTCGCTTACCTACATACGTAATAAAATTAATATTAGTTAACATACTTACTAAAGAAGTTCTATTATATAATATCCAAAATAGAAAGCAATTTTTATGAAGGAGACTTACAAACGAGTTGTTTGTCAAATGTAATAGCCTAGAATAGGTAGTACCTATCCTACCTAAGCAGAACAGCAAACATTAAACTTTATTGCACCTTGACACAAAAGAACATATACCTACCTATATTATACCACCTTACCCATGATAACACATTCATAGGACTTATGGTGATATTAAAAATTTAAAATGGAAAAAAAAAAAAAATTTTCGCCTTCATTGTTTTTCCGATCGAACTATTTATATGAAGAAATCATTTTTTTTACTATTTCATATCACCATACCGCATTTACACGAATAGGTTAGCATGGGTAGATGCCCACTTGATACCCCAGTATAGGTAGTAAAAAAAGTTGGTACCTACATTACAAACAATAGGCGGCCAATAGTTTACAAATCCAGCTGAATCCCATTCAACTAGGTACCTATATTCGCACATAGGTAGATCGAAACTAACAAGTAACATGATAGAGTACCTACCTATATTTGAGATTGCTTGCACTGTTTATTTCGTCAACAATAAAATTTATAGCAAAATTATAACTTACGGTAAAAATGGAAATCGTATCTATTATTCGATCAATTACAGAATGACCAGTTGTTTTCGCAGGCTTCAATATTTTCCCTGCTCACCCATTCTTTCAAATTGTACTGAACTATTTAGAAAACGAAGTATAGGTATACAAGTGCTGAGACGCGACTTGATCATGGCAGTAATCAGGATATTTTCTTGGTTTTTTCTTTTCAATGTCGTACAATTTTTAATCATCAATAACATAAATTCAAACCAAATAAAATTGCAAACATATTCAACACCATGAACTATGTTTCATTGATTTATTTATTCTCACAACACAAACGACGTGCTACATAAACAATGTAGCACGTCGTTTGTGTTGTGAGAATAAAATTATTTCTTTCGTTCAAACTAAAAGCTCACAGTACCAGGAAGGAAGTGCGCGAAATTGCTATCACTCACTCACTGCTGCTGTTTGTTTGCAAGTGACGACTGCACGGCGACGCCAAGTAAAGAAAGTAAACGGGCGGTTAAGCGGCTTGCTGCCCGTCTCTTGGCGTTTGGAGAATGCTCCATATATAAGGCCCTCGATACACTTGTTGTTCGATAGTTTTTTTAACTGCACCGCCGCGGACGTACGCTCACCCGCAACACAATGGAAATTCCGGTTAGTATAAGAAATAGTTGATCTGATATTCAATACTTTTTTTTTGTGTCCACGCGGAAACTGGGACAACGGAAAGTTATACAATACTAACACTACGTAATAACAAATTAAGCACAACTTTTTCATCATTTCAGATGAATTAACTATTTGGCTAGGTAGCTTACTGAACGATTTTTAATCTTTCTTCATGTTGCGGCCCACTTGTATTTATAATGACTTTGTTTGTTTCAGAAATTAATAATATTACTTTGCTGCACATATTGCACTATTGCGTCCCACAGTTCCCACCATACAATACCAGTAGAAGGTTATGATACGGGGCTTCAGGACCTCGGGCAACATGTAGAGATACCGGAAACGCCTGTGAGAGTGATAAAGATCACCAAAACTGTTGCCGTCAAGATTCCAGTGCCATACCCAGTGAAGATTAGAGAGAAGGTGCCTTACCCCGTGCACGTCGCCAAGCCCTACCCCGTTCCAGTCCCACAAATCATCAAAGTGCCCCATGTTGGACACCAGTCGAGTCACGAGCAAGATGCTGGATACGGTGGAAATGTTCACGGTGGGCAAGGAAGCGGCGCCTACAACCCTTACCAAGTGCAAGAAGACGAACATTCATCAGCCGGGCAGTCTTTCGGACCGGTCTCAGGCCACTCTTTTGAAGGCGGCAACTCGGGACTAGACCACGGTGGCGAAGGTGATTTCTTACACGAAGGCACACCTAGTTCTTTCCATTCTAATGGTTACCAAGGATATTCCGGTAACATAGGCGACTCCGGTAACGATGAATCAAGCAGTTACGACCAAGCTATCAATGATTATTTTAAAAAGCAACAAAACTCTAACGCTGGAGGTGCCAACGGTTATCATTATTAACTTTATTTAAATTTGTTGTTGTTTGTTTGTTATTTATAGAGTACCTGACTGTTGTTTGATGTGTTTTGTTGATTTTTTATATGCCTGTTATATATTGTTGTAATGTGATATTTTGCTAGATGTGTAGGTAATTGTAAATTTTGTGTATGCAAGTCCTACTGATAGACGCATTTTTTTTCCGTTGAGGGGAGTTGTTACCAGTTAAAAAGTAATATTGTTAATTTTTAAACACAATAAAAATCACAAATTGATTATATCTATTTATTTCCAACATATTTTTAGAAAAATCTTACATAAACTCTCGTGTATCTAACATTACATAAATGACATCAAATGTTTTACTACAGCTTACAAAAGTAGGTAATTTGGCTCAATAAAAGTTATTTACCGATTAACTTATAGATTTGACAGACATATTTTACCATATACCTAATTAATTTTAATCTCGACACCCGAACATTAATTAATGTTCATTAAAAGTCCTTTAACAATATTATACTTACTATAATGCTTATAACATTAAAATAAATTTGTGTTTATGACATCATAAATGTTTTGACAACATAGGTACACACAAACATATAAAGTCGATGTTATGGAAAAAAGATACAAGTTATGTATGAAACACCTAATACAAGCACATACATAAGACATGATTAAGATTAAAATGTTGGTAAAAATTGCACTCTCGATCTTTTGGCACAGTTTTCTACATCAGAATTCGCGTCATCCACCATAGGACCGACATCAATGACGGGGCCAAGAAGCGGCTCGGGCTTTTCATCTTCATCAGACACATACATCCTAGTCAAATCAGAGGCGACCGATGCAGTTTCACACGCACTGCAAAAGAAAAACAAATTGAGACATTACAAAATTGGAACTTGATGATTAACATAACTTAATCTACTACGTAACAAACTGTTGTTACATCACTTGAAATAACCGCAACATAAGTATATCCTGTTGCCAAAACACTTGTATAACAATTTTTAAAGCAGAGAATTTTAATCTAAGTTTTTTGTAGCTTTTAGATTCGGTTGACAGCGCACGGAAGCGTAGAATGTTAAGTTGTGTGCTCTTTATTGACATAATTAGCAGGTAAGGACCATTAAATATTTTATATCTCTTTGCACTGGACGTTTTTGTATCTCAATGTGTGATGTGATAATATCCTGCCGTTTTCGAGGATTGGACTCGATAAAGGGGGCGAGGTTTAGGCGAAGCGTCATGAGCAGTGAAGAATTATACACTTACGTGCAATAAAATCGACTCGCCTCGTAGGCTTCGATTCTTAATATATGGGTAGGTATATAAAAATAAGATTAGATAACAAAACCTGTAAATAATATAATTTGAATGTATGTACATTTCATAAGCTTTATTTAATCTACTCTAAACACCGATAAACGGGTATTGGTGACAATAGACTCATTTCTTCGGAAACCCTGGTTACTCATTTTTACGTCATACGCCATTTCTGTGACTATGCAGAGTGTTCAGAGTTGAATCATTGTATATTGAATAATTGATTAATCTTACAGATTTATTGACCCCTAAAATTCAGCTGATTTCCCCAAAAAAATTAGCTAAAAGAGCAAATCTTTTTGTATTTGGTATTCAATTTGTAAAATCAATAAAACACAATCTATCACAGTAAAAACTGGTCTAATGTAAGCTTAGGTTCTTGTTTAATACACGGGGGTTAACAATTATTATTTACTAATTGTAGATTTTGATTAGGGAGTGCTGAACCAAAGCGTTACCGGTGAGTCGATTTCATTGCTCGTAAGTGTAGCAACAAACACCACGTCATGACCTCAATGCTATCTGTTCCAGCGCCTAGTCATCAAGACGAGCTTTCGGTAAATGCTTGTCGGAACCCCCTGATCTTGTAACGTAGTCTGCATAGATATAAGCTTACATAAAGCATTATCATATCATCCGAGAGACATCCGATCGGTCATGCGTTGTCCGCTTCCAGCGGCTCCCCGCGACCTATACCAGATCGTCGGCCCACCTTGTGGGGGGCCTACCAACGCTTTGCTTCCCGGTACGTGGTCGCCACTCGAGGAACTTTCCTCCCCAATGGCCGTTGAACCTCGCAATGTGCCCTGCCCACTGCATTTAAGATTCACAATTCTTTGGGCTTAAATCTTTATACAACCGGCCATTCAACTAAGCTAGGCCAGTTTTTGTCAGTCCTCTCTAGACATCGCAAAAGCAGTCCTTGAATCACATTCTGACTGGCTAAGAGCTGTGAGAGCAGTCCTTTAGGACTGCTCTCACATTCGTCATATGTGTACTAATATAAAATTGAAATAAGACCAATCAGTGCCCGCCTCATAATCTAACAACCAATGATATCGTTAAAATTTCATCGCCTTACAGTATCACTATAGCGATCACGTGAAATTACAATAACACTAAAAATAGACCGTTTGTAAGAAATGGAACCAATTGACAACATGTTTAAAAAAGTATTGATAATGATAATGTAAGTAATTGATAATGAAACCATTTGGAGCTTTGGTCATCTAGAACACTATATATTTTTTTTTTCAGAATTTATTACTTGCTATATTATGAGATATTTAAAAAAAGCTAAATGGCCCAAAAATGGGCAGCGTAGGATTACTAGAAATATATCTTTGCCATCCATCTTTTTTTAAAATTTATAGCCTACTTATCCAAACATAACCCTCAAAGATTTCAGTTGTGTCATCTTATTTTTTTATTTTATAGTGCCCATCTCAGACCAAATAACAAGTATGATCTGAGGTACCCACAAAAATCCTACAGTTGCACTAACGTCATTTTAGAATGAGTAAGGTTTAAAATTAAAATACTTAGATTCAAAATTAAAGGAAATAAAAACTACGTGTTGCGTCTTTTAATGTATATTTTCCATCCATATAATAATTTACTATTAAATAAAATGTAATGTTGTCAATTGGCAATATACTTACCGTGCAATCATAATTTCACTAATATGCCTGCGACATCGTGGCCTTTTTTTTGTCGGGGAGGTCAAATGCATTTACGCATCGTTTCTGCGGGGTGGTGCCTTGGGATTTGTAGGACTCGAGGTAAAGGCGTTCCCTCCATACCCACTCAACATCGCTATTGCGCTAGTGCGCTATTGAGGGATGACTCGGGATCTGCGCACGTGAGCGCAACTACACCGAGACCGTCCCAACGCTGCCCGTCTAGGCACTCCTTGTGCGCCAATTGGTGGCCAGCAGCCCACAGGAGCTACCAACTAACGCCAGCCCCTGTGGGCCGCTGGCCGACGCCGGCCTTATAGGCCGCCTCCTCACCGACGGCTGCTCGACCTGGTGCGTCCTCCTGACGAGGACACCGGGAGCACCCATCGGACCGCATCCAGGAGACTTCGGGCGCGGTCGTGGCCCTGAAAAGTGCCGTCCGGAACTAGCCATGGTGGAAAAACAAACACAACTTGACGATGGCATGTGACTTCGAATGCCAAGGGACACTTGACATCTGAAGCCACGCACCCGCCGAGAAAGTTTCCCCATCATTTTTCCAGGGTCCGCCACGAGGAGGCTTCCGGACGTGGACCTGCGACATCATGGCCTACGCCGCAATAAGAATCACTCACCTGTTGATAAAGAACTCCGAGTCGGTGATGTTAAAGGCGGAGGCGTCATGTTTGACGCTCATGGCGGACGTCAACTTGGGCACCAGAAGCACGCGTGAACATAACGACGGCGAATCCTCCGCTTCCATCGGTGTGTCTTGCTCTGTCCTCATCTCCTCGTCTTCATCGGCTGGCCGTCTAGCAATGGACCACAATTATTACTTTCTCGTATATGTAGGGTAGAGGAAGTCTTGTAATCGTCAAAAAATTCGACCTCGAGATTTTGACCGCTTTACAAGTTTTGGACCTCCCTGAGTCCAAAAATACCCTTTTTGGAATTATGTTTTTGTGTGTGTCTGTTTGTCTGTGCGTTAGCATGATAACTCGAGTAGGTATGCTTTAACTTATTGCAACCAAATTTAACATGCATGTATGACATCAAAATATAAGGTTTCTATCAACTTTTGAGTAGTTTCCGGTATACGAGAAAGTCAAGGGGAGACCACTCCCGATTTTTATTATTATGTGTAATTTAGAATTATGATAATCATGAAAAACCCAAAAAATGCTTGTAATGTATGATTTTTGTTTATTAATCTGAAAACGTAATAACGACTAATTATTGTAAAGCCGTAGTTTTTGTATATGTTCAATAAAATTCGATGTTATGCCATATAGTGATAAAGATATAAGTCGCAGTTATTATAGATAGTGCGAAGAATTGAATGTTTGTGGTAGTCTAATGTGCGGTGGTTTCCTTAATTCAGTACTTATTTACCTCGACAACGGAAAAGTACCTACTGAAGGTAAGTATTTCGTTATAGTACAAAGGTGTTAATTATGTGAAGAAAATTGTTTTGGATCCAATTTAATCCCTTGAATTAATTATTATAAATTTATGAATGAAACCATAGCTCCAATTACAATTAATCAGTGCTAAGTAAATTTAAACTTATATGTACGTTTAATCGGCGCTTTTACGATAAACGAAAACATCGTGAAGAAATCTGCACGCACCTATGAAGAAATTCTTAGGTTGTGTGTAAAGTCGACCAACCCGCACTTGGCCAGCGTAGTTGACTAAGGCCTAATCGCCCCTAATGTGGGGTAGGCTCAAGGCCCTTGGAGGGGACATTATATGAGCTGTTGATGATGAAATTTATTATTCAGAGTGAAATTCAAAATATTCACAATTTTTCTAACCAACTTATAAGTTGGTTGTAACTTCTCGACCTTATACTAATAGATATTCTATAATAATATTATAATAAAATCTCAAGCTGATAAACCAAATTGTACGTAGCAAACTGATATCATAAATATCAATTGCCCTGCTACTTACCCATCCAAATCCAGTGTCATTTTGAACTCTTGAGACTTTTGAACTAATTCAAACCAAGTAGGCTTACTGGGTTCACCACCTTCGGAATTAAACGAGGACCCAGGCCTGGAAAAAATTATAAAATTAATATGACCTTTATCAATAATAATTTATTTAAATAAATAATTTGTGAACTCCATTTCAGACCCGTCTAACACTATCGTACATTTTCATTTCAAAAATTCCTGCGTCTCGTTTATAAAATAAATGTTTGTAAGGATGTCTGAATGTGTTTTTTACTCTTTCACGCAAAAACTACTGATCGGATTTAATGAATCTTTACAGTAATATAGCACATACGTCAGAATAACATAAGCTATAATTTAACCGACATTCTTCTTCTCTTTCTATAAGTCTTTAATAAACCTTAAACAATAGCCGTAAGGTAGAAAATTAATTGTACAATGTGTAACAGTGTTTTTTGTCTGAAACTGATTTTTTTGCATATTAGTTTCTCGCGAGTTCTTGTTGTAAAAGCACGTGTGAGAGACTCCATTTTTAACTGAATCTACCGCACAATTGTTTAATACGTACAACTATACTTTATACATTTTCACTTGACATTGGCGAAATGCGTAATCTTTATGTGTCGCGAACGCCATTTAACTAAAAGAAGATAATAAGTTAAAAAAAAATCGGTATTAATAATAATTTAGCTTTTTTTGATTTTATTTTATTTAATGTAAGAACCGGTTTGATAGATTCTATTAAGGAGATGTAATAGAGAGAGAGAGAGGTCAATTTAACTGCCAGGTGGCAGTTGAATTGACAGTTTTGTAAGGACTATCTGTCAAATCAATCTACTTATTGTCAGTTTAAATGTTCATTGAAATTGGCAAAATTCGTAATCTTTATGCATTGCGACGATAAGAATAGAATAGAACGCTAATAGGAACTTGGAACCTGAAACACAAGCTTGTTCAATGACAGCATTCTACACCTTATCCTATATACAATAAAGACGAATTAAATTAAAAATTACATTGGAGTAAAGTTGACCATCGTCGCAAGATGTGTCTTGTGCACCTGGTAGAAGTTCTCAGGCGCGTCGATCATAGTAACGTCTCTTGTCAATGGTTTCGGCACCAAGAACGCGTTCGCTCCCGTTTGGGAAACACTGCTTTCTGCTATATCGGTTATGGAAAACTTCAATTGGCCTAAAAATAGAAATAATGTTATAATAGGGTAACACACCCAATGTTAGCATGCACTGCACCAATTTATCATCACCTCAGCGAAATATTAAAAATATAAGAATATGTTTATCGTTTTCAAGTTAACAGGTGTAAAAACATATTACGGTACTTTTAGTTTTAATACTAGCTACATTAAAGGCGTTGATGACATTCAAGTAAAGACGCTGCGCCTTATTACGTTAACATTCTATTGGCCGTAGTAAAAAGTAGGCGGGGCTTGGTGCAGGGCAGCCGTTTCTGTATGCTTAATGAAATACCCGGAATTTGGTTGACTTTACTATCAGGGTCCCCCTAATCTTCCACCTTAAGGGTCGTTTTGTATTACACTGTCGACAAGTACCCTTAGCCTGTTGACCAATAGAATTCTGAGTGAAGATCCCAGAGTGATGCAATACATTTGCCGTAAAGACATCTGCTTGCAATTTATTAAAACAATGACTTTTTTTTAATAGATTGAAACGAACATTTTTAAACTGTAAAGATTAGGAAGACCCTGATAGTACATACATACATACATATAATCACGCTCATACTTCCAAAAGAGCTTTAGGTAACATTTCGTTATAAGTACATAAAGCCACAACAAAACTTACTCTTATCAATTGGTAAAATTTTGCCAGCAACATCGTACAGAAATTCAGCCGACCAAAAGTTTGGTATCCGAATAAAAACTTTCCCAGAATCAACCGGCATGTGAAACCCAAGTCGGTGCAGAAGTTGAAGGAATTTGAGATCCTTACATATGGTGGCTTGTTCACAGTTCCACGGCACCAAGGGAACGGATTGGAAATAGCCTGGAAGATGAGAAAGAAACAAAGAATAAAATTTATTATATCACAAATAAGAAAAAATTTAATCATGGCCATGATCGACGTAGGGCACAGCGGGTCGAATTTGGAGCAGCCCGAACTAGGGTACTACCTGCAACTTACAGAAGACCACAGTCAAATAACACTACATTTATGTGGTGTTGTGTTTCAATTGGTGAGTATTGTTGCCAGAGCTCCATGGGGCAGACAATGGGACTAGGGCTGGCAGCGCGAGTGTCACAGTTGTTGTTGTATCAGTGTTGCAAGCGTCTATAGGCTACGGTGACAGCTTACCACCAGGCGGGCCGTATACTTGTCTGCCAACCAAATATCGTGAATTCCTACTAGCAGGGCCCGATCTAGGGGGCGACCAGCCGGACATTTGTCTAGAGCGGCAAAAATGAGAATTTAGCCCGCCGCGGACAAGAAAATAGCTTCAGTAGTTTCCGAGCGATTTCACAGTCTAATGTAAAATATTCTCACACTAATTTGTTGTGTAGTCTAGTTTGGAATCTCCGGATTTTATATCTGGTAATTTTTATCGTAGAGGTTCTGGACTATTCGGATTTCAATTCTCAGAGGTCCCATGTGATACTCCGACGCACATTTTATATATAGTTATTTATAACAAAGTTTCCTTAATGCCAGACTGTCACGTAACGAAAGGTTACAGAGCACGAGACTAGTGTAGTGAGTACCTAACAAATAAAAGAGTGATACGGGAGGAAGGAATTTATTAAATTAATAGGGCATGTGCGGTTAGCTATAAAATAAGAGAGCACTTAGCGAGGCCAAGCAAAACTAAATTCGTAATTGCTTACTATAAGTCATTTATGACAATAATTATTTTTTTACATTAAAACTGTTAGTAGTAGGTACCATGTGTTGCATTTCATAGTCCGTAAGTAGATATAGAACCTTTTGTTAAAAAAGATTTTCCAAAACAATGTAGGCAAAATTATTCCTGAACCTCTGGGAAAAGAAATACCAGTAGTCCCATCATAGGACTACTCCACATGCACTACTGGGAACACACGCCAAATAAAATAAAAACCCACTTACAAAGAGAATGATATGACACCGACGATATAACGGAATAATCATCCGGTTTTTTATCAGCGTTTTCCATATTAGAATCTTCTTTGGCCAAGGTATTCTTATCGGGGGTAGTCTTTGTTTTTTTAGCAATATAAATTTTAGCGTAACAAGTATCCAACAGTACTTTTTGGACCCAGCATAAGGACTTGGTCTTTCCATCTTGAGCGAGCTGTTCACAGAGCTTGGAGATCTCGTCGTCTCTCGTTTCTGTGTTCATGACGCTTTTGGATTCATTTTCGCTTCCGCTTTTTTTCATTCTTTCCATCTCCTCTTTGTCAATCAAGTTTTGTTTGTACAGTTCTTTTATCACAGAATCTCTTGTCTTCGTAACGCCATCTTCTTTGAACAACTTAATTAGTTCACCGACTGCATCCGTCTTGGAGCTGCATTGTATATAATTCCAGCTCAGCGACGAAATCTCGTCTTCGGTCCACCTGCAAAAATAAACATTATTTTCAAGGTCAAATCGTTAACTACAGCACTCGGGAGCAGTCAATCTAACGTCTCAACAACAAACCTAACACCGCCTATCGATACTTTTGTTCTTATCTTTGTGACGCAATGTACTTACAAAACGAACCAAAACACTACAAAATTGAAAATTTTATGTAACAGTTTCATTTCATCAATTTCATTTACACAGTATGTAATTTTACACATTACTTATATCAAAAATATCTTCGTTTCTGTACCGACGGTACACGGGAACTTTTCGTACTTCAATCTGGGATAGTCCCATAAAAGTTTTAAATCTATGTATATCAGAAACAGGATCAATGACATTCAAAAATTGTTTAAAATAGGATTTTTTTTGCTGCGAGTTTTTTTAAAATCTGTGAATGGGTATCGAAATTTCACAAAAATATAGATAATCCGTGTACATCATTTTCGTGTTAAACTTTATGCCCCACTGAAAGTTTCCATCCTGTATATACAACCAATCATATAGCCCAAATCAATTTTAAAACTGGTGTAATGGATACTAATAGGTAACGGAAAAAAATACATAATGTTTTAATCAATCCTATTAGATCAACCCTTATCAAAACTCTCTGCACAAGTTTCATAATCAAAGATTTTTTCACCATAGCGCCTAGACAAATGGACAATCTATTCAAACTAACGCATTACGAATAGCATACAAGTTATGAAAATGATATAGGACTAAACGTCATGGCGGCCTATCGGTATAATAGTTAGAGTTAGCGTTTTCACTCGCAGAAACGCTTGCCACTTGTCTAAGCATACTGAAGTTCCACGCCATCATAAATTAAAAAACAATATATGTACATATATTACGGTAATTTCAAACAGTCACAAACCTGTCTTTAGAAGAGTTGCTGGTGCCGATATTTTGCTTATTGTCATTCTTATCAGTTTTATTGGCACTCGTGACGGTACTGGTGGGCTTCACGAACACCCGGTCGTCTTCGAACGCCTCGGTCTCTAGACGGAAGCTTGAAGCGCTCTGTAGAGACTGAGGCTTCTTGATGAAAGTGTTTATTACGTATTCGATTAAGTCGGACCAATCCTGCAACAATCAATAAATATAATATATTGATTTAAAGCTAGAACCAACCAGTCGTGTGTCGCAGTGGACAAGCGATCGATCGCATCTAGGTAATGGTCTAGTCGATCGTCTAATATGTCATTCTCATTTCATGAATTCTAAACTACTGTTATCTATCGTAAATTGTCAATCACCTACTCAAAGTTTGATATGTACTTTATCTTCAATGTATATTTAGTTATACAGCTCATCAATAGCACGTAAAAATTGTCTTATGCTAGATTAAAACTCGCTATTATTAATCTTACGATCACCGGGTTATAAAGAAACGGTATTTACTTCATTATTATTCACTCACAAACGTGTAGTAGCTTCGTGCAATTTGATTTTACACACCGCGAACTAATAGAATATTGAATTACTAGCATCGTATTTAATCGTTCATCGTACATGAGTATGTTTATGTAATAAGATTGGTAAAAAATAATATACGACCTGACCTAAGGAATCTGATAATGGTAGCTAACCAGGTGGACTTAAAACAAGTCTTGCCACCAACCAAAATAAATTTGTACTCCCCTGAGGGTCGACTCAAAGCCTAGAACCCAATTCCGATGGGCGAACCACTAGACCACGGCGAACAAACAAATACACATTATGTTTACTTACGTCACATATTTCGAATTCAGATTTCCAAATAGAAGTGAACGTCTTTAAAATTTTCGGCTGAAAAAGGGTGATAAGACTCTCGAGCTCCCCGCTAACGTGGTGCATCAGAGTGAAAATACAATCGTTGACGAATTCACCGTTCTCCGTGTAGTCTTCTAATAATATGCTGTATTGGTGCATCACTTCTGTAGTAGCGAACCTGAAAGTTAAATGCAATAACATAGAAGATAGAAATATATATACATACCTATTGTAGTTGAAATATTTTAATAGGATCATTATGAAAGTTCAAAACAATCATATAATTCTTTGCATTACTTGTATTTATTTATAATAAAAAATTTAAAAATAACTGTCATGACTTGAAAGTATGCAAATGAGATATATTTCCGTTTGTATTTTTACGTGTAATTTAAAATAAGCCAATAGTAATAGTTTCGTCACAACCACTATTTACACGTTAGGATGATTACTCGGTACAAATCAAGAACTTTTTGTTACAATGAACTTGAAATAATTTCATAAATACATACTTAGATTATTTATTTTCACTACTTTTGTTCATAATTAGGAAATTACTTTTAATAAATTAATAATATTAGATTGCTTCTTTCTCGACTTAGAGTGATTGCTTTTTAATTAAATTAATAAGAACTCTCGCAGCATTATTTTTCATCTGACATACACGCATCTACCAAAGTTTCATTTCCACAAGTAGTTTTGTGGTTTAGAAATTCCTCGAAACACGAAATCAGATTTTCTTATATATTTTTTTATCTATAGAAACAAGAATTGACTACAATAAACTCACTGTTTTATGTGATCAAGCATGTTGGTACTGCCTTTATACTCCGGTAACTTCATTACATTATCAAGAAACATTAGTAGGATGTGGTTTGTCACGACGAGATCCTGAAAAATCATAGCATGTTATCTTAGGCAAATATTGTAGAAATAAAAAAAAATCTGATAAGAAAATTTATTAGAAGCCGTCATATTTTCTATCATAATGAATCTCAAACGCTTAATAATTAATTTATTATTACCTGGAGATACTGTTTGGAATGATACTTCGGATTGTAATGTCGCAATAGCAAAACCAACAAAGAGCGTAGTTCTTCGGTTTCACACATTTTTATTTGCAACCGTATTAGTGCATCCTTATCATCTTTGCATATGTGTGTGAACTTTTTGTACACCTCAATCGCTTGCACCAACTCACGAATAGCGGTAACCACCTGTACAGTAAAACTATTATAAACTATTACCTTCAACAAAAAGTACCAGTGTACATATAAATTTGACAATTCTTTCTATTTAGGTACGTAACTTCTATGGCAAAGATTATTCGTTGTATTAAAAAAGGTTGAGCTTAGCAATTGTATCTAAAAGATTGTATATAAGTTTATTAAATATTTTACAGTCGTTCATCACAAGTTAGTAAAATTTACTATGAGATTACTGCAAATTAAAAAAAACTCAAAAATAATTACCAAGTGTAGTCTTCTTATACTTGGCTTCAAATCATTGCCGTCTAATTTTATAGCCAACTCAAACTGTTCACATAAATTTACTCCCTCTGCGGTCAAATAGGAAACGATATCGAACGACAACACTGAAGAAACATGTTCCAAATCCAACTCAATTTGAGTTGCGAATTTCAAGAAGTATGTCACTAGCCAGAAAAAATGTGACGTGTCGATCTCTAGCTTTAAGTTTGTGAGAATTTGATTATGAAGCGTCTCTACCAGGGAGTTATACCCTTTCCATAGAAAATCAACTGTGAATTCCTTTAACACGTTGGATATATCATCGTCAGTCGGAGTTTTGTGTGAAAGACCTTGCACATTTAAACTAAAAACCAAAAAGAAAGTAATTAAATATATGTATAAACATTTTCCACAAGTTTCTGCTTAATAAGGATGATGACTGCCTGTTTAATCCGTCATATAGAACACGAAAAAATGTTGGGACACGTAAGTAGTTTTTCTTTAATTACCTAAACGAAAATGACCACGACACAGTGTGTTGCAATCTCGTGTGACGTCACGCCTTCGTACACTTTTTATTGTAAAGTTGACATTACAAGCCACCACGCCTGAACTTAGATGCTCTATAACTATTTAAATAAGCATTTACTGATTTGATTAAGTAAAAAATACGCGTCTAATGTTTTGGTAATCTATCTGACGGACTTAATAGAATTATTGTATTTTCAGTCAGTCATCATCCCTATTGTAATTTATTCATAAATCAAAAATAGTTTTAAAGTACTAACATATTTGATTTTCCTCTTTTAACAAGTTTTTTTCTTTTTTTGTCTTCCTTTCCTGTTCGTCCTTTGTTGTTTGTTCTCTGTTTAGGATTATGCGGTTTCTGATGGACTGGCTTCTTTGCAGGCACTTCGTCCTCGTTGCTGGACGTGGAAATCGATTCTTGATTTTCAATTTGTGTGCCATATCCACAGTCGGAATTTTCCGATACTACACCTTTCTTTTCATTTGATAACGATTTTCTTGTATCGCTAGTGTTTGTATCCTCCTGTGTTCTTTCACTTTGGGTGTCTGTAGATTCAGCTTCCTGTAGATAAAAATAATAATTATATTTAGTATCTTAAAATTTAAGTAAATGATAATACATAATATGCGTTAAATATTACATTACGAGCCTGTTCCATTTCTTTGCCTGTATTTTCAACACAGACTTTTTTGTCTATTACTTCAGATTTTTTCTCAGTGTCACTATTAGACTGTGACTGAGTGGAGTCTGTACAGTTTTCACTGCTGTTGTTCGCAGATGATCCATTCCATTCATTATTTGCCGTATTTACATTAGTTTCGTCATTACTTTTGCCGCTGCCTCCTGTATCTGACGAGTCTGATGTTGGATCCGAAGTCAACATCTGCGAAGAATCTTCACTTCCTGTTAAATTATTAGAAATAACTATATATGTATGTAGGTGGGTGTCGGCACGCCCTTTGGGTGTTGGCACCCCCAAAACACCAAAATGGCGACGAGTGGTGTGGTATAATATGTCTACGTGCCACACAGACACATTGTCTGTCTGCCACTTCAGGGAATAGTCACTCTCACAATCCTGAAGCTGAGCAGGGCTTTAGATAACAGTTGGTTACACATAAAATCACATGTATCGGCAGTATGGACCACACAGTACCCCAAAATGGTCACAGGTTGCCAGCCTGTCGCGATAATGTAAAAGCATAATATAAAATTATCATAATTTGACAATTTTCTTTGGCTGTATAGTGATAAGATAATGTTTTTCTAATCTAAATCCATAATTTATTATGAATTCAGTTATTTGTTACTTACCTCCACTCTTACCAGGTGGGGATGTGTTGCTTTCATTATCTTCTGAACTTTCAGAAAACGCAGCCTCTAACCACATATTGAGGAGTTTATGCAAAGTAACCACATGTTGGTCTTTATATAACAACGCTATCAATTGAACCATAGTTACACCCCAATTGTTCTGAAAGGAAAAACGAATACAAAACACACATCTCGACTCTTTAAACACAATTGGTTAAATTTTATATTTTAAACCAAATCATGTTAGAACCCGAAATTTTAAACTCACCTCCATACCATAGTCGAGCTTATAGTACAGAATCCCTGAAAAGTATTTTCTTAGAGCGAAATTAAATACAAAACTATAATATAAAATTTACTTACCGCATCTGGTAATATCATCAACTTAATAAGGACTTTATCAATGCCTTGACTAAATATATTCCAAAGGATTTGATTTTGGACGGCATGAACAGATGGATTTCCGCCACCACTTTCTTCCGGAATATGTAGGATATTTCTTAATAGTAACAACGAATTACTAATATTTGTGCATTGCTCCAGAGACAATTTACTTTTTTTGTCTGTTTCGGTGTTTTTCTTTAGATTAGCAATTATTACTCTCGTTGTTCTATTATCTGTAAATGCTGCTTTCGCCGACGACAGCAAATTATTAATCTCAAAAATAGTATGTCTTCCAAAATCTGTTTTGCCAATCATATCCATAGAAAGCAAACATTCTATCGGTATGGTTAAATTTACTAATATGCTTATTAATAGTTCAATAGTCTTATCTTCTTTAGCGTGAATTAACAAAGGAATGAGATCTTTTTTAATATTTTGTCCAAAACTAATACTCCGGCGATATGTACGTAAAAACTTGTCTTCAGTTAAAATATTATGTAATATCGTCTTCAGAGCAGCTTGAAATGAAATACGGCATTGTGTTAATGAATACAAGAATTATATTATACCTAAGCAGATCATATTTTAGTGGAAGTTGTATAATTACCATTGCAATTTTCGGTCACGTGATATCCATCGGCTTGCAAATAGCCAAGATTGCCGAATGTACTGTGTATTTGCGGACTTCGAAGAACCCATTCCATCTTCTATCTGAAAATAAATAAGATCAATAATAATGAACAATAGAAATGAAATATTTATAAATAAAAACAGTCTTTGATTTGTAGATACCGAAAGATGTAAAGAAACCATAGAAGTCTAAGGCTGGAATTTAGCAACATTTAAAAAGGCGATTAATATTTGTTAGTGAACTGGCTAAGGTTAGGAGTCAATTTATAAGTGGAACACCTAAAGGATCGATTTATAGGTGATAGGCAAATAGGTTCATTATTATAATACCACATGCTATTCTTTCACGCTCTAACAATAATTTACTCTTTTCTAAATTTTCATTGCAAATACATCCTACCTAAATCCGAGCTTTAGGTAAGTATCTAACTTAACTTTAATGAAGCGGAAAACCAAGAAGACTTTCTAATTGAAAATGTATAGTAGCTGATGATATTTAACATGTTAATAATTATTTCATAAGTTTTTTTGGAACCAATTTTTCTGATTCATATAATTTTAATGATACCATGTTTTTTATTTAAGATTCCTTACCTAAGTATTATATTTTTATTTATTACTATCGTCTAAATTATACAACATAAGAAAAAACTGTAGATTTGTCGTTTTACATTGTATAATACAGTTCTCTACAGTTTTTTGAAGACATATAATTTGTAGTTTTTTTCTAGAAGCAGTTGGCAACACTGCCCGCACACTACTGCATAGCGTTAAATATACGGGGGGTGCATACCACTGTACTTGCATCGTAGGTTACTGCAGGGATGGATGATGCGTGAATGCATTTGACCTCCTTCCAAAAAAAAATGGTACCTACATACCTGCCTACCTACCTAGTCGTAGAGGTTACGCTCACTCAACATAGGTACTGCCGAGAAAACACAAACTTAATAAGTACAAAGTCTTCCTTTGTAAAACCAAATTGGATACCAACAATAAGTTATTTCTGGTCACTTTTAAACTGGCTTCCTATTGTTCAAAAGAACACAGGATTTTTAAATGTCAATAATAGACGGGGGCTAATTTACGCAGTTACTTTTGAATACATGCTACGGTAGTACTCGTGACTCGTTTCTGAGAAACCTTTTAAAGTGTTTAACACTACACTCCTTATTTATATTTGTATACTAAAATGACATTGTTTAACCTATCGATATCTACAATTTTAATCAAAATTACACCAATGAGGGTAAAATAAAAAAAATATTTTTTATTTCATATAATTATAGATCTCATTACAACATAATTAACAGTTTTTATTTCACTTCGATACGATACGTATTTACAAAGTTATAACCCATTTAAATTGGGTATAAAACTGTTCACCGCTTCTAAAGTTCGTAAAATTTAGCTTGATCGCTGTGACAGCTGTCATCGACCACATGTCCAACAAGTTTAGATTTTTCTAACGAATAATTTACCCTACGAAAACGTCATACTTTATGGACGGGATTGCAAGAATAGTGTTGTACGCGATGTATGACTAAATACAAAAATCTACAACTAAAGGAATAAATCGAAAATAATATTTAGGTAAACCGGTTTATAATTTAGTGTACCTACACTACATAAAATCACAGTACAATGTGTTGCCTCAATTTAAAAAATCGTTCTATTTTGCTTAAATTTAATTATAGAACAATTTTACATACAACATTTTGCAATAATCAATTGCAGTTTTTAGTGATACTAGATAATTGGAGTGAGCATAGAAATATATTAATATAATAATCATCGTGTTTGATTTCCTTATAATTCGCTTTTTTGTAACAATAACATGACATTTATGAATTTTATGTATAATTTTAAGAAAAATTTCACGTTATTTTCGGATAGAATCAAATTACAGCGCGTTGAAATTATCCAAACAAATGCCATATATCAATAATAAATACCTAATTATTCAAATCAAATTAAATATACCTACCCAAAAAATGAATAAAAAATCGAATTGATTCGATAAATATTTTCACCTATCAACATTGCCCCAGCCCTAGGAATGTGACTTTGACATCTGTCGCAGCGATCAAGCTAAATTTTACGAACTATAGTCGCTGGCGCTAGGTTAATTGGCGTGACGTCATATTATTCGACAGCGCTAGCCCGCTCGCGCCGGTACAGCATTTAGTTGCATTGCGTTACTTCGTTGCGTGCTCTGAAACGTCCAAGTCTCCTTTTTTCATGGATTCATTTATTATTAGTGCACTGTTAATAATACCTACGTACTCATTATTATTAGACTTTGCTATTATAGAGCTCAGGCCAATGAAAAAGTTCGCATTAATGTTTAGGTAATTTGCAATTTTCTTTCTGAGATTGGAAACCGTTTATTATCTGTTTTCTTTTGACTTCTAACACAGTAAGAAGTGTAACATTTTAAGGAAAAATATGACAGAAAACACATTTTTATTTTAACATTTAAGTTACCTACTTAGCACGAAAACCAGTAACTATAATAAAAAAAGGTAAACCGACTTCAAAAAGTATAAAAATAACCTACTGTACTGCTTGAACTCGGTGCCAAGCCAACTAGGTATTTTGACTTATTATAAAAGATGATTATTTTTCTAATTTAAGTGTAAAATTCGTTCTTTTATTTAAATTACGAGATGACAAATAAGCTTGCGATCCGCCTGGTGTTAAGTGGTTGCTGTCGCCTATAGGCACTTGCAATAGCTATTAAGGGTAAATCTCATAATATGGCAAGTGCGTTGCCATTCTAGAAATTAAGACTATATGCCTTCAATGCCCAGTAATTACACTGGCTCCCTTTCCCTTCAATCCGAAACACAGCGAACTCCTTCACGGCAGAAATAAGAAAGGCGGTTGTACCTACCCAGACGACCCTACATATGGGTCTACCACCTAGTAAATAGGGTAGTAAAAAGGTACGTAGTAAGTTGAAGTAATTCATAGAAATTGACTAATTATACTCAGTTACAGTGCATAAACCCCATGACACCACCCGCAGCCTTAAAAAACCTTGATTGATTTTACCTTCCATGATCAGCTCACTGGAATAGCCTTAAAATACAACTATCGGTCTATACGTACCTAAAACATTTAAAAGATTAACATCCAACTCCTAACCGTTACAGTGCTTTGCCTTCCATCGTGAGATCACCTAATAAGCTAAAAGAATACAACTATCGGTCTATACGTTAACAAGTACCTATAATATTTAAAGAACAACTCCTAACCGCTAAGGAGTTTTACCTTCTATCATCAGCTTATCAACATGAGATGACTACTAAACGCAAATAGTAGAATAGCTTTAGAAAAAATATGAAAAACGTTATACATGCCTATAAAATTTGAGTTACTCTCGACTTCCCTGGCTTCCCATCATCGGATCCTGACTTGGTGACAATGGGACCACCTCAAGAGTATAGAAGTATACATACACTAAGTACTGAATAAAAAGAATTTTGAAAATCGGTCCACAAGTGACTAATATATCGGTGAAGTTACCTACATTAAAAAAAATCATACAAACGAACATAGAACTTTCTCCTTATTGGAAAGTTAATTATCCTCTAAAAAAACTCACCTTGAATCCTCGAAATGATCTTCACAGCACTACTAATGCACGCATACTAATGTTGGAAAAAGGTTTTGAAAATGATAATACTGTCTAGTCTCGTATAATAGGTAATAAGCGCGCGAACAAGTCCTTTCCGAAGGATGACGCTCAAGCGACTGAATTCTATGACGTCACGCCAGGCCAGGCGCATGCAGCTCAAAGAAAAATTAGCGCGTGGCTATTTTTACGAATCTTTAAAAATTTATTGTGAAGCCATTTGAAGTGCTACAGAAATAAGCCTACAGCCAAAGTTTAAGTTGAAGCGTCTATATTTAGAAAAAAAATAATAATAATACCGTTACCACAGGTTACCACCCTCATTGCCCGAATTTTAACGCCTCACTTTTTTGACGGGCTAGTACCATAGCGACCTCGTGTATGTATAAAGCACGTTTACCAGCTCGGAAACGGATCAGCATAGCCTCAACTCGATGCGTTTAGTAAATCTTTGTATGACGATGATTATGATGATTTAACTCCATACTGTAAGGCACATTACTCAGCAACGTAACGACATCGGCAATCGGATAGCCTTGGGACAAGCTCACGAACGAAGGGCGGCGAGTGGTCAACTAGAAGTCACCACGCCAACGAATGGCTCGGCGTCCACCCGCTTACGGCTCGTCGTCCACCCACCCGGTTACGTCTCTTCGCCTACGCACGTTCCTCACCCTTCCCGCTGCCTGCCTGCATCACACTACTGTTGCCGAACGTACTTTCATTCTCAAGGGAACTTAGACACTTTAGAATTATTATTGTCCCTCTATCATTTTTTTTTAATAAATTATTATTCAGGCGTTGATTATGTATACAACAACAGATCAGTCAGTCTACCCAATACTTCTGCCCACAATGCGCAATAACCAAATATACTTCAAAAATGATATATCGAATTATAGTTTCTTGATGTTTAAATTTTATATCAAAGCAGAGTGGCGTTAAAAAGTTATATTGTTATCAGTTAAAAAAGCCAAATAAAATAATAAATATTTAGGGTCTATATTAACATTGAAGTAAAGAAAATAATACTAGAAAACGAAAGACATGGCTGTATGGACTCAGATCCCTTTACATTTACCGTATAAAAACTTTACTAAGCATGAGTAATGATTTTAACGCAAAATTCAAGAAAGAAAAAAATACCGACGGTGTGGATCACGTGTGGATGTATGTATGGGATCGATCCCTTTGCCTTTCCTTAAATAGAGATAAATTAAAAACAAAAAGTATTACACTGTCAATTATTTGAGTTGAATGTAACCTCGATATGACTATTAACAATTATGATTTCTCAGAGGCTTTAGACAACATGCATTTCGACAATCGCTCTCGCTATCGCTAAGTAAAAAAACGTATGGGATTGACATAAGCAATCGATCACTTTTCGATTGCTTATGTCAATCCCATACATTTTTTTACTTAGCGATAGCGAGAGCGATTGTCGAAATACATGTGTGATGAAACTTTACGTTTTCACATGGAATATGGTTTTTAATCTGGTTTGTTTTAGACTCTTATCAACTCAGGTATTTATATCTCAATTTTAAACAAAAAATAAATATATATTTTATTTAACTAGCTGACCCGCCACACGTTGTTGTGGTTAATTAGTAAAAAAATATTAAAGATGTAGGCATTATAAGTAGGTAAGTAAGTATCATAGTCAGTTACATTTGTGTTGAAAATTTTAACAGTTGTTTGTGTAATTTTTCAATAGTTACTTATACTTACTTACACATTTTCGCATGTAATAATTTAAATTTTTCTAACTATCCAATTGTCTGCGCAATTTTCTTATTTTTTCTTTCCGTAAGAACCTTTTACAAAGTATTAGAAAAGTTTAGAAAAAAAGATGAATCAGATAGGTAGTCGTTTTGAAGTTATGGCGTGTCCGAGGGAAACAGGGATTATTTTTTATATAATATAGATTATTGTGTTCAGTGAATATCGCTCGTCGATAAAACTTCATTAATTTGTGAACAACAAACACGCGACGCTGAAGGGACCGGAGGGCGGGCGAGGTGGGGGGCGTGGGCAAAGAGCGACTGACTGAGGACGGGCGAACTCACGTGCCGTCCACGCGACTCGCGTAACGTGACCTACTCTTGGCTCGTAGGACGACTTTGTTGGTATTGGTATTCACGTGGACTGGATGGATGGTTCCTGCAATCTGGATTATATGACGGTGTATCTAAGCACATCATTACTATACTTTAAAGTATGGTTTTGTACTGATCGATATAATTCATTATGTAACAATGCTGAAACATTTCGAAGTTGCGGAATAACCATTTATCTCTTTAATACACCTTGAATGCCTCCTTGTGATCAATAAAGTTACTCGTTTATTAATGCTTGTTTTAGTTGAGGTGCCAGCCTTATAAATAAATGTCTCTGTTGAAGCGGCCAGTTTTACATATTTTATTGTAACACTCATAGAAACTCTACGGATATATCCGTAGTCGGCTTCCAGCATCGATACCAGCTATGTGTAGATAGCATACAATGGGAAGGACTTTTTATTCAATTAATACGTTGATAGAAATTAGAAAGCAAAAAATATTATTTTTTACAAAAATCTACATAGGTATGTATACATATTTGCCTACCTAGGCATAAATAATATGAACAATGCAAGGACTCTTGCTTTGTCCTCATAATTATCGGTTTTTATATCTACTTATCTATTAAAATTATGTAGGTATTGCTTTCTGTAGGAGATTTTTTATTCTATAATTCGTTAAAAACAAGTGCCTTCTCTCAGTACCTACTTGTAGTGTAACCCTTGTATTAATGTGATCTGTGTGTTAACCTCTACATTTCTATGTTATTATTTCCTAGAAACTATGTAGGTACTATAAATTGGTTCCGTTAATTTTATGTGCATAATTCCACTTCCGTATGTTTGTGCCCGCATACCTATCGGACAGTAATCAAGCACTCTGCATCATTTTTATGCGGCTATAAGTACTTCGCGGCGCTCGACTCGACGATGAAACGTCTCGCGGACCCTCAGCGCTGAACTGTCAGCGCCGATGGCCAGCGTAACTCTAATACCAGCCATAGTGGGAGGGAACTATGCATACAACAATTTATTAATAGCCTGTGAAAAATCATATGAAATTATTTTCATTCGTCACACCTGCTTCTTTTTAACACGCTTATATTAGTTTCACCTGTATGTTTATTTGTATGTAACTGACTCGTTTGGACTCGATTTTGACCCACTTTAAACGGTCAGATTTGATTTAAACTTTATAGACGTATCAAAGACCGATGATTACAATTTATATTACAATAATTCCATAAGAATAACCCATTATCCTGATTAGAATCGCCAGGACTAATAAATTAAACGTTTGGAATGAAGTTCAGCTATACGTCACTAGATGGCGTTGTCATTGTTAAGTTGGCGGAAATTCGCATTAAAAGGGGGAAAATAAAATAATAGTTTAAAATAACTAAAAAAAACACGCTTTTATGTTAAATAAAAAACTAAAAAGTAAAAAATAACTTTTTAGTAAGTAATATAGAAACTAAATGATGAACGAAAAGTATAATTACTATTTAGAGAAAAGTGTGGGGTGCTCAATTTAATTGTACCGATCGAATATTTTCAAGAACTAATGTAATTGAGCACCCCACGCTTTTCTCTAAGTCTAAATAGTAATTATACTCTTCGTTCATCATTTAGTTTCTATACTAAAAAGTAATTTTTCACTTTTTAGTTTTTTAAAACTATTATTTTATTTTCACGTGAGTGTTATAATTCACATTATGTGAATAGCACAACATTCGCATTTAATTCTATTGCTAAAGTTCGCTGTTTTAAAAAAGTATACAGCACATAGGTATCACTTGTCGATTTATTTTCGATCTACGTACGAAAATTATACGACTAATATGTTACATTTCATATCATACGTCATAATTCATTACTAGAAGCAAACACTTGCAAATGTGCCATTAGGCCACAGCGAAATAAAATCATAAGAAAAAAATAAAATTATAATGAATGAAAAGTAACAATCATTTCCATGCCTAGGGAACGCGGCCTTACTGTGTTTGTTTATTTACCTCCCGTTCTAAGGTGGATATTGTTTTCCGATTAAAATATACAAACTACCTACTACCTGACCTGATAAACTGATACTGTTGCCCAAATTACCACATAACAGCGTACACAATTTTAGTTTATTTGAAGATAATAGTAGTTATACCTATGCGTCCATAAAGTTACGTAGCAAGAAACTCTTTATTCAGTCACGTTGACAAGGCACGTGAACCCCTCTGTTGGTAGTTGGTATATTATATCTATAGCGATGTCACAGTATGACGGCTCACAGTAGATTTAGGTAGCAGGTTTTTGCGTTGTTAAGTTATTACATAATGTTTGTTTTCAGAACACAAAAAAGAAATAAGTTTAGCCGTGACGTCACCCCGTTATAGCTGAATATGGACCTGATAACCGACATCGTTAGCTATAGCTAGCCTAGAGCACAGAATAATAGCCTTATTTATTCTGTATCTAGAGTTATACAACCTTCTTGTATACATCAAAGTCCAATATTTTTTTTAAAAAACTAAGTACCTAACTACCTATCCACATATCTGCTCAACACGCTGACGTCGGACTTGCATATTTCTCTGCACATAACATTATTTTCCTGTTGTAATTTCTTTTTTATGTCACGTGTTTAACAGACAAGCATACGGCCTGTCTGCCCCCCGATCGCGCTATTTACGAACGTTAATACCAAAACCAAATCGTTATCGTTTTCATACGTTTTGACATCTGGCAGCTGTCTAACTATTGTCAAAATGTATGAATACGATAACGATTCGGTTTTGGTAAAAACGATGTAAATAGCGCGATAAGGCTCAGCCATAAGGCCTCTGGGTGACGTGACAATCGAGCGCTGCCCACCCTAGACCCATTCCCTACCTTATAGCGCTCTGGCGACCTTACTCACCAGCAGAAGCACAACACCACAAAATGTAGTGTTATTTGACTGTGGTCTTCTATAAGGTAGAGGTACTACCCCAGTAAGGGCTGTTCCAGATAGAGAGGCTTGTCCGCTGTGCCCTATCTCTCTAAAACTATTGTTGAAATATTTTTATAATACACCTGATCGGAACAGTACCTAGTTATTCCCTCAAATTGAAAAGAGAAAGTTGATCTTTTCTTCGACCTAAATTATGCGGGAGGAAAAGTTGTATGAAAATCCATTTCTAACGTGTTTAGCGGGAGGAAAAGTTGTATGAAAATCTGTTTCTAACGCGACGTCCGCCGTAGCGCGCGGCGGTGTCGGCAGTGCTCGGCAGGGACGCGCGCTGCACAAACTGCTTCCTCGTTGGTAATCTGTCACTTTCGCCCCGCGGTGAACAATGTACTATTCCCGTTATCCTAACTAATATTATAAATGCGAAAGTGACTTTGTTTGTTTGTTACGCCTTCACGCCTAAAATACTAAACCGATTTTAAAAACTCTTTCACCAAAAGAAAATTATTTTATCAGGGATAAAAATAGGCTGTATTTATTTATTTTTAATTAGATGTCCGTAGGAAAATTATAAAAATGTAGTCATTACTCTGGGTTCGAGTCCTGGTGGGAGCAAAAATTTGTACGATGAATACGAACAATTGTTCACGAGTCATGGTTTTTGTATTTATTTAAGTTTATTTATTAAAAATATCTACCCTATTATGTATATTAAATTTGTCGGTTATCTAGTATCCATAACACAAATTCTTATTTGGGCTAGACAATTGGTGTGAGCGTGATAGTACATTGTTCACCACGGGAAGAAAGTGACAGATTACCAAGGCCACAATACTCACGAGTTGGGAATCAAACTTTCTTCCAAGTATTCATAGTGCTTTATACTACACCTGTGCGGAACATTCAAAGACTTGTTTAATTGAAATAAACAGTATAATAAAATTATAGATTAATATGGGTAATAACATTATGATATAACATTTGTATGGGACTAATGCAAAAATTTAAGGCGCCGCCCGCCGCATTAATGGAGCAATAACGACTAAATTAATTAAAGATTATGTAACGAAATAAAAACTACTAAATTAATTAAAGATTATGTAACAATTTGTACAGTTACTTAAATTAAATTATACAGTTTTGTTAGGAAGATTTATATTAGTATTTAACATTTTGAGACAATACAGGAAAAGAAGGCGGTGGCGCACTCGTGCTAGGCTGTTCTAACACTTCTGGTTTTCGTGGTGGGACCATAAATTATAAATCTAAAGCCACCAGTAATTATAAACCTATAATTATAATTACTGGTGGGACAGAGCCCATAACCGCCGCGCTCGTAGAAGGTTGAGGGCCTTGGTAATTAATTGACTCTGTTATTCGGTCACAAAATCCAATGATGCAGTTTTTGTTTTCATCTAAATCGGGCTCGAAACTCCTTTGAGCATTTTTCGATATTCCTTATGTTTAGGTTTTGGCCCTGAAGGCCCACTTGAAATATTTACACTGTATATTTATTTATTACTCAATGCCTGTTCATGTGTATTTATTACACTCAGCAAAGGATTTTATGGTGCCCTGCATGTGGTTGCAATGTTCAAGAAACGCGCAGCTACACATTTAAGTGACACATATCTAATCCCTGTGCTCTTATTGAGTAACACATGCAAATAATTTACCTAGGCTAAGCCGTAGGTGGACTTAAGACATGGTGGTTTGACACACCGGCGTTTGCCAACCCGGGGTTTATTCTCACGCTCAGGCCGACCGCAACCTTGCAGGTCACCGAACTACTAGCGCAGCATGGATGAGAAGCCTCCTATTCTGTGCCGCATCCAAGGAAATGAGACTATGCAGCAGGTGGACTTAAGGGCGTTTGGCACACCAGCGATGGCCACCCTCTGAGATCACTACACGCATTGGGATCATTGAGTCCCAATCGGGCACGTCACCCAACCGTCTCCTAGGGGACACCTCTACTCAGGCTCTGATTTGAGCGTACTGTAAAAACCTTGGGAATAGATAGAGGGGAATGTGCACGAGACAATAAGGAGCAGATTTAGCGGTGGCTCACCACTACACTCTGCTCCTATCATCGGGACATGGACTGAGGTAGCCCAAGCCTCCTACTTTATTGACTGCTTAACTACAACCCGCAAATAACCTCATGGAGAATTCCGTGTCGATCCTCTCCTCGTCTATCTAAGTAAACAGTGCAGTATAAATCCAGACAATATAGGTAAGTACCTACTAATATAATAACTTCCAACACTCCTACGCACCCACCTAGGGCATTGGATGCAAGAATAAAATATGGCAGGTGGTGGCCTGTACTCTACAGCCGAGGTGTAAAAGCATCGAGTTATGGTAGGTGGTATGGCTGATCCGTCTTTCAAAGTTGAGTTAGAGGTAAAGAAAGTTCTCAAAAGATCCGCTTTGTTATTAGTATTGTAAGCCAAATTTTTTTTTAAAAGTAAGCTGATTAGCACACCCGAGCATATATCTTTCTCGTTAACTCTATTGCTAGATATCATGTTGTCTTACTCAAAACTTACAATACGACCATGTTAACTCGCCACATACGAAAACATGAAATCGTAGACTTTAGGTGCCGAGTTAATTTGACCGTGTAACATGATGACATTTTGGACCATTTTTGACTTTAAATTAGTATGAAGGTAACCTATCTACCTCTTTTTAAATATAATATCATTGGTATGAACCTATTCTATAAGGTAGGTACCTTTTTTAAGCTGAGCTTTATTTACTTCAGGGGTCATTCTTTCATATAAGGCCATTAAACCACGGTTGTGAAGTCATGAAAATTGGGAAACCATTGGAATGATTGGATGGATTCAATTCCAACCAGCGCCATAAAAATATCGCATTTATAACCAGGGGACTACAACAACATACAACTGGGCGAGATAATCAAAATGTAGATGTCCATATCTACTTTGCTACCATCAACATACTGCCATACACATAATACTTCCAGTTCCACCATGGCTATTGACTATTTTTAACTCGTAATTTTTATAAACATTACATGAGTTATATTAGCTATGAGTTTCGATACAAGAAATTGGTAACTGAGTACACTACACAAGTGGAAATAATCTATAAAAGAACACAGTGTCAACTGAAAAAGTTTAAATATAACTATTTAAAACATTAACAAACTTTATAAAATGTTCAAATTTAAGGAATTCAAATTTGTAAATACTTAAATAATTGAAGAAACTTCTGTTCGTTCAAAATTCTTAAGTTTCTTACCTGGTGTACTTTGAAGGATCTTGTTGGACATAGATGTGTAGCAAAAGATGCTTCAAATAAATAATAGTAGCTATTTACGCAAATACATAACTTTCACAAATCTTGTATAGTTAATATATAGTTCACAGCAAACAAACGCGCAAAAACTTATACAGGACTTTGCAGTGTGTTCTAGTTTCAGGCCACAAATCACCCACAAATTATTTTCACTCAATGACAATATTGACAATGAACGAACACAAACACAGACAGACTATCTATAGTCCGCGGTCCGCGCAATCACAGATTAGCGCGCAATCTTAGGCCCATTTTGACACATGTCAAAATATTGTAAGTGGTGATGTGACCAAAATAATCGATTATTTACTTACACGATTAACATGAGAAATCGAGTCACAATTATATGAAATTTGTAATCGTAATTATTTAATGTTGTTAATTTGAGGTTATAATATAATAATAAGTACACAATAAAACTCGGATAAAAGAGCAATAAGGAAATGATATGTGAATAAAAAAAATCTTAAAACTTATTTAACACCGATGTGTATTGTGATTTGAAAATTAGATGAAACTATAGCACCGTTGTGAATTATGACTTGAAAATTAAATGAAACGAAAACGAAAAATTTTGACGGTTGTAGTTCAATATTTTGACATCAACATTAACATCTATTGGGAGTTTCTCCCGAGTTCTTGTTGTAAAAACATGTGTTGAGAGACTCAATTTTAACCAAAATCTACCGTACAATTTTTTTGTAACTATAATTAAGTTTTCACTTGACATTGGCAAATGCATAATCTTTAAGATTTGCCAATGCCATTAATTAAGAATAGAATAGAACATCTATTGCTACTGAAATCACTTTTGCTACTTTTTTGAAGTGTCACTTCCGCCGTGTGTGAATACACACTATTTTTATTCACTTTAGGGTAACTGGATCACGCAAAAGCAAAACACTCATCATAAATACGCTCTAACTTTTTCTTCTCAAATTGGCGCCCAATTATTTTCCTTTTTACCTGTTTAGCAAAGGGGTACAGCCCGCCTAGCATGACCACCGAAACACGATATGATATAGCAATTTATCGCGTTGATCTGTCAAAAAATATTGGATATAACCGTTAAGTTGAAATTTTACCGAAACTGCGAACATTTATAAGACTTATACGTGTTCGCCGTATCGATAAAATTTCAAGATTGCGGTTATATTTAATGATTTTTGACAGTTCAAAGCGATAAATGGCTATATCATATCGTGTTTCGGTGGTCATGCTAGATGGGCAGGACTTAAAGAAATTTAACGGATTTAGTATGGAACCAGGACTTAGAATATTATTGAGTTATTTTGTATGGAACTTCAACTTAGCATAATCTGAAGAAAATTACTTGCAATTATTTACAAAAAATAACGAAATTCTTGAAATTAGAAGACTTCATACTTTAATGAGTTAATATAAAACGATCAAGTTCGAATTTTTGTAGTACATAATTTATATGTATTACACTGATAATATGTAGGTATTAAGACAATAGGCTCTCCCCTCAGATTAAAAGTGAAGAAGGAGTTCTGCTAAAAACGAGCTGGAACTGAGGCCAATAAATTAAAACTACACCTAGACCGTCGCCCGTGAACAGCCTTATAGTACAGAGTTACTTACACGGTTACACGCACACACATAATTATAATGAAAGAACGCCTTGCCTACATATCTATAAAACAATGCTCAGTCGTCAATTTTTTTTCTAAATTTTGGTCTGAGATTCTTTTCCAAATACTCCACCTCACACGGTCATGCGTGACAAAAATGCTACATATCTACGTGTAATCATTTATTTAGTAAAATGATAAAAACATGTTGTTATGTTAACATCCTCAGTGGTTTGATCAAATGACTTGGGATTTGATCAATACCCTATTTTCATCATATACACTTGCATTAAAAACATGCAATTTGCTATATCTGAAAATTTCAATTTATAATTAAACTCTAATTTAATTTAGAAACCTAGAAATCTTGTTTTTCAATTTCGATACAATATACTCGTATACTGCATCGTATATTCGAGAAATTAACGATCAATTTATGTCACTGCACTATCACTAAAGAAAAAAAAGATTATTAAAGTGTTTGGCGGGAAATCATGGCGTCTGGATGTCGATCTTTATTTCAATATTTCAAAATTGCTTCGGAAGTGGATTTTGTGCAGTGAAAGTGGTGTCGTTTTGTTGCATAAGCATCCGTGTAGACGAAGAGTTATGAGGAATCATTGAAATAAAGGTTTTGTGTATGTGGCGTTGAGAATTGTATAGTAGTTGGAAATCCCACTATACAATTCTCATCAGTCACCATCATGAGGTCTGTACCATGCATTTTTCGCCAAGCACTCCCTAGATGCATTCAAAAGTGTGGCACCCACATTTTAATGCAAAAATCAAGAAAGAAGATGAAATTGATGACTTGGCTGTATGGGCTAGATCCCTTTGCCGTCCCGTAACAGGGAAAATTAAAAAAAAAAAGATTAAGAATGCGGCCTCCACCATGAAGGTATAGGTAAATCTGGAGGCCACACTCGGCACTAAAAAAATGAAGCTTAGTAGGTATGAACTCAAATAACCTTTCGTAGGGGTCCTGGGTTACCACACTAGGGAGTTTCTCCCGAGTTCATGTTGTAATAAAAAGTGATGAGATAGGTACTTCATTTTTAAATTAATGTACAACCGTGCAATCAATTGTGACTCAACTTACATTTTCCACTTGACATTAGTTAAATGCGTAATCCCACGTGAACCATAAAATTAAGAATAAGATACAATAAAAAACATTAGAAACAATAAAATAAAACATACCACACCAGAATTTACCGTGGGGTTTACCTACTATGTCATTATTTTTTTTATTGCTGTGTGTGAAAGATTTTGTTTGAGTTTTTTGTTTACATCAAAATCGGGGTCGATATCGAATATAGTCGAATCAACTCTTTGATAGGCTCTACAGACTCACGCGAGAAGTGTCGGCGAGACATTTATGTATTAATATTATTAAAATTTTTCAAATCCATTTAATTATTAATATTTTTTATCAATTAATGAAAATTGTATAGGATGTGACATAATATATTGCTCTCGCTCATGTGGTGCGTCGGTGTGTTTAAATAAAACGAAGTCCCTTTACACCAATATTATTTTAGCCTACATGTTCTATTTCTGAGAAAATAAGTTGATCTAAATAAAAAAAATAAGTAGGAAAAATATTTTTTTATTGTCAATAACATAAATTCAAAAAAACATTTGAGATAGTACATTAATTGATATAAATAAATTAAAAGGAAAGGAATGAAAGGAGTCAAAGCGACGCTATAATGGTCATCAAACTATATAAAAATCCTTTCCAAAGATATATCGCATGTTGTTATTAGTTCCTAGGCAAAAATGCCTGTCCGCTCCCGGTGAACGCCTCTACCTCGAGTCCCACATATCCCCTCCGGTTGGCACCACCCCGCAGGAAAATAATGAAATGAAATGAAATTAAAGAAAAGCTCTTTATTTAAATGGACTTTGCTAAGTACTTTTAAATCGTCAAAACCCTACCACCATTTCGGGACGAAAAAAATATTATTAAGCTGAGATGGAGAAGAAATGGCGAAAGAAACTCCACAGCTTACAATTTAGTAATGATTTCAAAACATCATTACAGGTCAATAGATAATAATAATAAAATAAAATTACGGTTTTACATGCGTAATTTTTGAACAGTTATTACACCCACGCATTTGGTTCATTTATAATAATAATTTATGTTGTAAAAGCTTTTCTATATAATTCAATTAATCACATTAATGAAATAATTCATTAGTCTTGATACCCACCACTATTTTGTGTTATTGTTAGATAGATTTCGCTCAATTTAGGTGCTAAGCATACATTTATGATCCTTTGGTTAATAAATATAGAATACAATGTGTGGCATACCAAAAAAAAATCCAATACCTAATACATTAGTTAGTTACACAATAGCATAACACAAACAAAATTATCCTATTAATGGCATGTGTCATACAATTATCCATCTAAGAATAAATAACTACATTGTCTAACATTTACATCAAATAGAAATAAAAAGTTCAAGAAAACATGAGATGACCAGGTCTCATTGGCGGCACCTGTTCACAGGCATGACGCAAGAATCAGCCATCGCTTCGCTTAACCATATTTTAGGGAACGTAAAGACCCGACGCAAGAATAAGTAAATACATTGGACCTCCCCGACAAAAAAAAAAGGCAAAAATGCCTGTCCTCCAGGTCCTTTGCTGAATAATTATTACAGATAACTTTAAATTCTAAATTCAATTGATCAAGCTACCAATATATTTTTAAGTTTGTAACCACGAGGAGATATTTGCCTACTGTTGTGCAAATAGGCATCTCTAAATTACGGCAACACTGAATGTCTACCTTCCGGAATTGTTCTAGTCCGGGAGATAGCGTTGAATTTTTCTATGAATTCTATTCGCAATAAATTTTATTTGGTGTTTCTCCTGAGTTCTTGTTGTAAAAACGCGTGCTGAGAGACTCCATTTTTTACCGACTTCCAAAAAGGAGGAGGCTGTATTCGTCTATTTGTATTTTTTTTTATTTATTACATCGATATCTCCGTCATTTTTGGACCGATTTTCAATTTTTTTTTTCGATAGTGTTTACTCCTGAGGTGGTCTCACTGTCACCAAGTCAGGGTCAGATGATGGGAAGTCAGGGAAATCGAGGGCAACCCTCAAATTTTATAAGAATATTTAACGTTTTTCATATTTTTTCTTAAGCTATACTAGCATTTGCGTCTGGTAGTCATCATCATCATCTCATATTAATGAGGTAATGATGGAAGGTAAATGTATGTTCACCAATATCTCTGTCATTGGTGGACCGATTTTCAAAATTCTTTTTTATTCGATAGTGTATACTCCTGAGGTGGTCCCATTGTCACAAGATAGGATCTGATGATTGGAAGCTAGGTTCTAATGATAAATCATCATTTCATCTAATGTTGATGAGATGATGATGGATGGTAAAACTCCTTAACTGTTAGGAGTTGTTAGATGATTATTTAAATATTAAAGGTGCCTAACGAGCGATAGTTGTATTCTTTCAGGTTATTCGCGTGAGCTGATGATAGAAGGCAAAACTCCTTAACGGTTAGGAGTTGGATGATAATTCTTTAAATATCAAAGGTACCTAAATAGCGATAGTTGTATTCTTTTAGGTTATTCAGGTGAGCAGAAGATGGAAGTAAAACCTTCTTAACGATTAAGAGTTGGATGATTATTCTTTAAATATTATAGATAAGTGATTATTTAAGTGTTAAAAGTACCTGAAAACTGATAGCTGTATTCTTTCACGTTATTCAGGTGAGCTGATGGTGGAAGGCAAAGCACCGTAACAGTTAGGAGTTGGATGTTAATTCTTTAAAGGTTACACGTATAGACCGATATTTGTATTTTTAAGGTTATTTTGGTAAGCTGATGATGGAAGGGAAATCTCCTTAACTGCTGGGACTTGAATGATAATTAAAAGGTACTCCTATAGGCCGATACATACATCCGATTACGCTTGTAATCCTGTGACAGGATTACAAGCGTAAGCAGAGCCTTAGGTAACATTTTGTCATACATAAACCACCTCTGGCAGTATGGACCATGCAGTGCCTCCAAATTGTGACAGGTTGCCAGCCTGTCACCTACCTAAAAGGGGCATCAAACGCAAATATAAAAATCCACAGAATGGCAACGCACTTCTAATGTTAAGTGATTTACCCTTAATATTGCAAGGAATTGCGACGGAACCACTTAACACGGGTGGGCCGCAAGTTTGTTTGCCATATCGTAATATATATAAAAAACGACACCAATTATTTACACTAAAAATAGAAAAATTAATAACTTAAAAAAAAAGTCAAACTGACTTCAAAATGTATAAAAATAATATATTTTTAAAATGTGTGCTAGGTACTTGCTGTACTGTTTGAAGTCGGTGCCAAGCTAACTAGGTATTCTATAGATCCACTTGCCACATCACATTCATTGATCACACCATTGATTGCGACCGAACACGCTAGCTTGGCTGATGAGGGGCTCGTTGTACTGAACGGTTGGCATGGCTTGGCACCGACTTCAAATAGTACAGCAGGCATCAAGCATACATTTTAATGCGGCTGAAAGTATCAGACAAGGCATCAAGGCATGTCAATGTGCTAAAGCGGCGTTTTCCAAACTGGGAGGCGCGGACTAGTAGTTAAATATTTTTAGGCGAGGCGCGCGAGGGAGGCGTAGTAACATCAAGTTTGGAACCCACTAAAGAATGAGCTGGTGAACAGAATTTATTCGATGAGAGTGGCGAGAGCGAGACCTTGTGATACCTCTTGTTCCTTGGAATGAGCGTAGAGATGATTCTTTATACAATATATACGGAACAGGGAAAGTCAAGGAAATTGTACAATCCCTTAGGCTGACTCGCATTACCAAAACACGTGGGTAATAAGAGTCAATTTCAAATTGTCAACACTTTTGTTTATTAATTATTATTATTAAGAAACTGCATATGACAGACAGCAACTTCTTTCGTTTTTTGATTGTTAATTAGTTTATTACGATTATTATAAAATGCCATAATAAGGGAGTGAATACTTCACTCCTTTATTGATCATAATAAACACTTTTCCTTAAATGACTTCCATTCCCCCGATATCCCCTAATTTTTAGGAAAGGTACGTTTAAGTATTGAGACTTTTACAGCTTGAAATCCCTTGATGCTAGAGTACATATTAATATAATTTAAAGCCAACACTAAAATAAAAAATATACTGTGGTGTTATTTATATGATATCAATGTTATACTTATACAATTTTAGGTAAAAGACAATTTAAATGTTAAAGAAACAACAAATCGTCATCCGCTGATTGTATGTGGGTGTAAAAATCGTCAGTTTATTTTTCAAAGGGACTATACAACGCTCGAATTCGTTGAGCGCGCGACATGTTTATCAGGCTGACTGACGGTGTTACCTCCGTTAAATGTACAGCTGACACTTTTCTTTAGTATTTTAAAAGTATAAAAATTGAGATACTATATATTTTACAAGGTTTAAAATAAATTTATTTGTGAAATTTTAAATGAGGTTTATGCATCTGACTGACATTGAACCCCCCATCGTACAGCTGGCGATTATTTTATTTAAAAATGTGATTAATACAATCATTTAATACAGTTTTTCTTGGTATGATAATCATCGGAACAGAGTTTTTTTCCAATGATTTTATCATACTGTCTCCTTTAGCTCCACCACTAGTGCGACAGCTGACGCTCACTTTACTGATATCCAAACATCAAACAACTGTTTGAAATAAAATTCATTTGGTATAAAATTCCTAGAAAAAGTGATACGCTATCTCCCGGACTATAAGGAAAACTAACTAGGGTAACCATAATATAACGCGTTTGTCGTAAATATCTTTAATATTTATTTTCTAAATCAGAGTGTTATTGTGATTTCTGAATATTATGACACTTCAGTGATATTTGTAGATTATACTTAAACTAAATAGACAAACAGAAAATGTTGACGATGTGAATAAAGCCCTTTGCAAAGTAATGTGTTGGCTTACTAACAATAACTTCAACATGTGAATTATGACTCTTTCCAAATCAAAACTGTAAAGGGAGAGAGTAAAACTTGTTGAGTTTCTTGTCGGTTCTTCTCAGAACAAGGCCTCAAAATTATTGGCAACGCGTATTTAACGATACTGAATATTTCAAAGTCAAAATTTCTTTGTTCATTTAGGTACATTTTGTACACTTATGAAAGTAAATTTTGATGCCGATGACATGAAATATTCAGTATAGTTAGATACGCGTTGCCAATAGTTTTTATTCCTAAGGAAAAGCGAAAGATTTGTAACCAGTGTCGAAATGGGTTTAGGAATTCATCGTATCAAATATTTTGTCGATTATTTGTAAAAATTCAATCGTAGATCCATTATCAAAAATATCTGAGTTTACTTTGTCCAGAAAAAAATATTTGTTTAAAAAATTATTACTTTGTCCCGAAACGATCGATAGTAGGGCTTTTCACTATTCACGAAAAGCACTTACTAAAGTTCATTTTAATTTTCATTTGCATTTCAGCTTTTTCATTTCACTTCATTTCATTATGCTTAGCGTTTGTGGACTGTGAGAAAGCCTTCGATTCTGTCAAGACCTCGGGGCCGGACGATCACTCTTGTTCAGAGGTGCCAAATAGACTATCAACAGATCCAAGTGTTTCAAGTTCCATGTTGCATTCGTGGAATCTTATCATATACGGCTAGGCAGAGAGAGAGAGAGAGAAGTCAGAACAGTGAAGGCGAGTGTTAACTAGTTGTCAAAGGGCCCTTTAATACCTTACTTGGATTAGAACTTGTGACTCGCACACAAGTCCCAGACGCTGCACTTGACTTCGCTCTCTGCAACACAACCGGCATCAGCACGGTGGCTGCATGTAATGTTAAGAACTTTCGTCGCTGGTTTGATTAAATTAATTATATAAGACCCACCTTAATTATCTTGTTTTCTTTTTATCGATGTAATGTCAACCACCTGGAGTTGAAAAAGAAAGCTGCCATAACCATGTTTCTAATAGTATGGTATGCGAGATCAGTAAAGTAGAATTGTGATAACATTGTGGATAGTTGTAAATAAATACCTATTTAAATATCAATCATTTATTTCTTTTCACAAATATAATTATTTTTATATCTAGATAGACTAGAACAAACTTGCTCAGATATTGATAGGTTCTTATTTAGCCTATTTTTTATTTATTGAGAGTACTCAAATCGAAAATTAATCTCAACAAGACTAGCTATCTCGTTCAAAATCCCGAGAAGATACATTTTCAAGGTGGAGAGAGATTTTATCCACGTGGAATTAGTCTATTAATAGTTGAACACCATCTAAGACGACGGAAAGTGCAAATTTGTGTATATCTTTACCGTTGTTTGTTTATAGCAAAAAAATGGAAAGAAACACCCCCATTATTAGAAGTAATCAATAAATATAATTGTTATCTGTATCTATTAATCTTATGAATAATCTTTAGTTTAATATGTATATTTACTACAAATTAAAGTCCTTTGTGATTGTGATAAAACTTAATGTCACTTACAGTCGGTAAGTGATTATTTTTAAAATTCTTAATGTTCTCTTAGATTTGCGCGAGCACTACACATTATAAATAAAACAACTTTTACTGATTTAACTCGCGTGTAATTAGATTTTACATGTTATTATATATATATTATTTCGTCGAAATGGTGGTAGGGCTTTTGACGATTTAAAAGTACTTAGCAAAGTCCATTTAAATAAAGAGCTTTTTCATTTCATTTCATTTCATTTATTATTACCCGACGGTAGATTTAACTATTTCATAAAATATGACAACCTACATCTTTAGTCATCCCGTGACCACGAACGCTGAAAAGTGTTACGAAACGTCGGGCAATAATAATAACATGTGAAATCTGATTACACACGAGTTAAATCCGTAAAAGTTGTTTTATTCAAAATTCTTCTTTAGTAAAGCTATTTTACCGGAAATCCCTTTATTTTACTCTTTGGTACATACGTGCATCCCTGGCATATAAAAAAGCAAGTAGCAAGTAATTAAAAAAACATATTTTTATTTTGTCCTTCACTTTGTAGTTGCGTGGACACCTAATTAGAAAGAGAGGCCCTGCCCTAAGCGAAAGAGATGGCATTAGTCAAGGTCAGCTTCGTTTAGGTATTTAGGAGTGTGGCCTCCAGTTTTACCTATACCTTCATGGCCTCCACACTCTAGACATTGCTCTAGACATATTCTTTCTAATCTGTGCTCCACACTCTCGCCGAGAACCCCCGAGAAGTGTGAATGTGATTAGTTTCTCGCGTTCTCGTTCTCGGGCTCGCCTGTTCTCCACTCGGTGTCGGTTTTTTGGCCCGCTTCAAAGGGTTTCACGCGCGAGAAAAGAGAACCATATCACATTCTTGTTCACTGTAAATACCAAATCCGCTGCACTGTCAAAGTCATCCATTTCGCATAACGGTCAAGAATGCAAGTTAGAAGTTCGCGTGAGTGTAGATACCATCTCGTTTCTTAGGTCACGTCTCGGCGAGGCTTCTCCATGAAGGTATAGGTAAAACTGGAGGCCACACTCGGTACTAAAAAAATGAAGCTTAGTAGGTATGAACTCAAATAACCTTTCGTAGGGGTCCTGGGTTACCACACTAGGGAGTTTCTCCCGAGTTCATGTTGTAATAAAAAGTGATGAGATAGGTACTTCATTTTTAAATTAATGTACAACCGTGCAATCAATTGTGACTCAACTTACATTTTCCACTTGACATTAGTTAAATGCGTAATCCCACGTGAACCATAAAATTAAGAATAAGATACAATAAAAAACATTATAAACAATAAAATAAAACATACCACACCAGAATTTACCGTGGGGTTTACCTACTATGTCATTATTTTTTTTATTGCTGTGTGTGAAAGATTTTGTTTGAGTTTTTTGTTTACATCAAAATCGGGGTCGATATCGAATATAGTCGAATCAACTCTTTGATAGGCCCTACAGACTCACGCGAGAAGTGTCGGCGAGACATTTATGTATTAATATTATTAAAATTTTTCAAATCCATTTAATTATTAATATTTTTTATCAATTAATGAAAATTGTATAGGATGTGACATAATATATTGCTCTCGCTCATGTGGTGCGTCGGTGTGTTTAAATAAAACGAAGTCCCTTTACACCAATATTATTTTAGCCTACATGTTCTATTTCTGAGAAAATAAGTTGATCTAAATAAAAAAAATAAGTAGGAAAAATATTTTTTTATTGTCAATAACATAAATTCAAAAAAACATTTGAGATAGTACATTAATTGATATAAATAAATTAAAAGGAAAGGAATGAAAGGAGTCAAAGCGACGCTATAATGGTCATCAAACTATATAAAAATCCTTTCCAAAGATATATCGCATGTTGTTATTAGTTCCTAGGCAAAAATGCCTGTCCGCTCCCGGTGAACGCCTCTACCTCGAGTCCCACATATCCCCTCCGGTTGGCACCACCCCGCAGGAAAATAATGAAAATAATGAAATGAAATGAAATTAAAGAAAAGCTCTTTATTTAAATGGACTTTGCTAAGTACTTTTAAATCGTCAAAACCCTACCACCATTTCGGGACGAAAAAAATATTATTAAGCTGAGATGGAGAAGAAATGGCGAAAGAAACTCCACAGCTTACAATTTAGTAATGATTTCAAAACATCATTACAGGTCAATAGATAATAATAATAAAATAAAATTACAGTTTTACATGCGTAATTTTTGAACAGTTATTACACCCACGCATTTGGTTCATTTATAATAATAATTTATGTTGTAAAAGCTTTTCTATATAATTCAATTAATCACATTAATGAACTAATTCATTAGTCTTGATACCCACCACTATTTTGTGTTATTGTTAGATAGATTTCGCTCAATTTAGGTGCTAAGCATACATTTATGATCCTTTGGTTAATAAATATAGCTATAAGAATACAATGTGTGGCATACCAAAAAAAAATCCAATACCTAATACATTAGTTAGTTACACAATAGCATAACACAAACAAAATTATCCTATTAATGGCATGTCTAACATTTACATCAAATAGAAATAAAAAGTTCAAGAAAACATGAGATGACCTGGTCTCATTGGCGGCACCTGTTCACAGGCATGACGCAAGAATCAGCCATCGCTTCGCTTAACTATATTTTAGGGAACGTAAAGACCCGACGCAAGAATAAGTAAATACATTGGACCTCCCCGACAAAAAAAAGGCAAAAATGCCTGTCCTCCTTTGCTGAATAATTATTACAGATAACTTTAAATTCTAAATTCAATTGATCAAGCTACCAATATTTTTAAGTTTGTAACCACGAAGAGATATTTGCCTACTGTTGTGCAAATAGGCATCTCTAAATTACGGCAACACTGAATGTCTACCTTCCGGAATTGTTCTAGTCCGGGAGATAGCGTTGAATTTTTCTATGAATTCTATTCGCAATAAATTTTATTTGGTGTTTCTCCTGAGTTCTTGTTGTAAAAACGCGTGCTGAGAGACTCCATTTTTTACCGACTTCCAAAAAGGAGGAGGCTGTATTCGTCTATTTGTATTTTTTTTATTTATTACATCGATATCTCCGTCATTTTTGGACCGATTTTCAATTTTTTTTTTCGATAGTGTTTACTCCTGAGGTGGTCTCACTGTCACCAAGTCAGGGTCAGATGATGGGAAGTCAGGGAAATCGAGGGCAACCCTCAAATTTTATAAGAATATTTAACGTTTTTCATATTTTTTCTCAAGCTATACTAGCATTTGCGTCTGGTAGTCATCATCATCATCTCATATTGATGAGGTAATGATGGAAGGTAAATGTATGTTCGCCAATATCTCTGTCATTGGTGGACCGATTTTCAAAATTCTTTTTTATTCGATAGTGTATACTCCTGAGGTGGTCCCATTGTCACAAGATAGGATCTGATGATTGGAAGCTAGGTTCTAATGATAAATCATCATTTCATCTAATGTTGATGAGATGATGATGGATGGTAAAACTCCTTAACTGTTAGGAGTTGTTAGATGATTATTTAAATATTAAAGGTGCCTAACGAGCGATAGTTGTATTCTTTCAGGTTATTCACGTGAGCTGATGATGGAAGGCAAAACTCCTTAACGGTTAGGAGTTGGATGATAATTCTTTAAATATCAAAGGTACCTAAATAGCGATAGTTGTATTCTTTTAGGTTATTCAGGTGAGCAGAAGATGGAAGTAAAACCTTCTTAACGATTAATCCATCGACGATTATTAATATCCAGACACAATTGATTTTAATTGTGTTCTCGCGCTCCTGAGCGCGAACGGGGCTTAACGAGTTAAGAGTTGGATGATTATTCTTTAAATATTATAGATAAGTGATTATTTAAGTGTTAAAAGTACCTGAAAACTGATAGCTGTATTCTTTCACGTTATTCAGGTGAGCTGATGGTGGAAGGCAAAGCACCGTAACAGTTAGGAGTTGGATGTTAATTCTTTAAAGGTTACACGTATAGACCGATATTTGTATTTTTAAGGTTATTTTGGTAAGCTGATGATGGAAGGGAAATCTCCTTAACTGCTGGGACTTGAATGATAATTATTTAAATATCAAAGGTAGGTACTCCTATAGGCCGATACATACATCCGATTACGCTTGTAATCCTGTGACAGGATTACAAGCGTAAGCAGAGCCTTAGGTAACATTTTGTCATACATAAACCACCTCTGGCAGTATGGACCATGCAGTGCCTCCAAATTGTGACAGGTTGCCAGCCTGTCACCTACCTAAAAAGGGCATCAAACGCAAATATAAAAATCCACAGAATGGCAACGCACTTCTAATGTTAAGTGATTTACCCTTAATATTGCAAGGAATTGCGACGGAACCACTTAACACGGGTGGGCCGCAAGTATGTTTGCCATATCGTAATATATATAAAAAACGACACCAATTATTTACACTAAAAATAGAAAAATTAATAACTTAAAAAAAAGTTAAACTGACTTCAAAATGTATAAAAATAAAATATTTTTAAAATGTGTGCTAGGTACTTGCTGTACTGTTTGAAGTCGGTGCCAAGCTAACTAGGTATTATATAGGTCCACTTGCCACATCACATTCATTGATCACACCATTGATTGCGACCGAACACGCTAGCTTGGCTGATGAGGGGCTCGTTGTACTGAACGGTTGGCATGGCTTGGCACCGACTTCAAATAGTACAGCAGGCATCAAGCATACATTTTAATGCGGCTGAAAGTATCAGACAAGGCATCAAGGCATGTCAATGTGCTAAAGCAGCGTTTTCCAAACTGGGAGGCGCGGACAAGTAGTTAAATATTTTTAGGCGAGGCGCGCGAGGGAGGCGTAGTAACATCAAGTTTGGAAACCACTGTGCTAAAGAATGAGCTGGTGAACAGAATTTATTCGATAAGAGTGGCGAGAGCGAGACCTTGTGATACCTCTTGTTCCTTGGAATGAGCGTAGAGATGATTCTTTATACAATATATACGGAACAGGGAAAGTCAAGGAAATTGTACAATCCCTTAGGCTGACTCGCATTACCAAAACATGTGGGTAATAAGAGTCAATTTCAAATTGTCAACACTTTTGTTTATTAATTATTATTATTAAGAAACTGCATATGACAGACAGCAACTTCTTTCGTTTTTTGATTGTTAATTAGTTTATTACGATTATTATAAAATGCCATAATAAGCGAGTGAATACTTCACTCCTTTATTGATCATAATAAACACTTTTCCTTAAATGACTTCCATTCCCCCGATATCCCCTAATTTTTAGGAAAGGTACTGTAGCGTACCATGTTTTATATCGATATGTATACTTGTTGATACTCTATGATTTTATTACTTTTCTATATTTTGATATTCGTATTGTCACTTCTTCTATTGCTTTTCTTTTCGCCTGTCACTGCACTTTTCTGGTTTGTAACATTTTCTCATTAAATCTTTATATTTCATACTCTTAGTTTCCACTTAACTCCGTAACATTGGTCCTTCTCCCGTAGAAATTCAGCTACCTAGTTTTTCATTCATTTACTTTCACGTATTTATTCCGTACAGTCTGTCACGTAGTTTTCATTCAATCATGTTCACCCGTTCCAAAGCACGTAAAACCGCATCAGTCACTGACATTACTACCACCACCAAACCCATTGCATCTCAATCATCTGATCATGCGCTCCAAACATCCAAGTCCATAGGCTCCAATGCCTCGACATCGTCAGCCGCCACGATTAAGGCACGTAGAGCTGCAGTCGAAGCCCTTGCCAGACGCCGGCAACTCGAGCGTGAACAGCAGCTCGCCGAGGAAGAGCTGCTACGAAAACGTCAACTTGCTGATGAAGAAATGAGGAAAAAGCGTTAACTTCATGCGCTGCAGAAGCAAGTTGAAGACTACGAGTTGCAAGCGGAACTGGCAGCGATTGAAGCCGAAGGGAGCCACAGCAAGCGGAGCAGCCGCCTCGGCTCCGAGTGCTCTCAGCAGTCACACAGGACAGAGGCATGGGTACAAAGTGCGGTACGTAATTCACCTTTTTATTTTGAAAGTGTTCCGGAGGTCACGAATTTGTCCGAGCCTATAAGGTCTCACGAGGGCATCGACTTGCCTATGCCAGGCAGCAGTGTACCCAGGCAGGTCACGAGGATGTCTGAGAACGTGGCACGAATCTCGCCACCTCCTCACGTGGACGTCGATCTATCAGGGTCCAAAAAACTTCTCCAAGCAGTGGCAGACACCGCGGCGGCAGCGAAAGCTCTCGCTACCGCTCAAAATCATACGAAGAAGAGTATCGAACTGACGCACTTCTCAGGAGAGACGTCTCAATGGCTTCAGTTCAAACGTTTATTTGATACCACTAAAGCTGCTTTTTCTCCCCTAGAGAATGTGGCGCGATTACAGCAAGCTCTCCGTGGTCCAGCGCGCGAGGCCGTCGCTGCTCTGCTCGTGTCAGCCAACGAGCCTGACGAAATAATCTGCGTGCTCGAGCAGAACTTCGCCCGCCCGGAGATGATTGTTTTCAAGGAAGTCGCTTCAATGAAAGCGCTACCTCGTTTAGGTAACGATTTGCGCGAACTAGGTACGTTCGCCACAACGGTTCGTAATAGTTTGTATACTATACGTATGCTAGATCACGTCGAGTATTTATATTCACCCGAATTGTACCATTCTATTTTAAGCAAACTGAACCCAACAATCAAGTTGAGGTGGACAGATTTTGCGACCGACAATTTTACACCTGGTCACCCAAAACTCGAGCTTTTGTCCACTTTCCTCATGCGTGAGTTCGACCGCCACGTAAGGTTTGGTTTGTCACCAGAACACACTACGTTCTTACCTTCGACTTCGACGCATGATAGACCTCATAAGCGCGAGTTCATATACTCTATTACGCAACCAAAAAGCAATTCTGTAAATAAAAATGTAAATAAGTTTGTAAATAGTAATAGGTCGAGCAGTAAGGTAGGTACTTCTGCCACCTGTCAGAGTGTAAATATTGACAAAAATTGTTTATTTTGTAAAAAACCACACGACATTAGGCTGTGTGCGGATTTTAAGGCTCTGTCTATAGAGGACAGATGGAGATGGCAGCGTGAGGTAAAGGCGTGTTATAGGTGCCTCCGTAGTAACCCACACACTTGGAGGGCATGTAAGGTCGACCCTTGCGGCGTTGACGGGTGCACACTATATCATCATCCTCTACTTCACAACAGTCAATGGCGGGACAGTAGCGTAACCGTTAACGTTTCCAATGACGTCTCGTCTGTGCCCACACCCTCAACATCGGCTCCCGAATGCGAGTCACGGGACGAACAAGTTATCGTCTCTGCTACCGACACAATTTCACAGCACACCTCGCCCCGTCCTACTGCGCTACTCAAAGTCGTACCTGTCACCGTGTACGGACCGTCAGGCAGCTACGACACATATGCGTTGCTCGATGACGGCAGCACAGCAACACTTATTGATGCTAGTGTGGCCGCACGTATCGGAGCATCAGGGCCGCGGCAACAAATTAGTGTGAACGGTGTAGGTGGTCTCACCAAAAAGGTGGAGATAGCCTATGTAGATTTCAAAATTAAGGGTAGGTACACACACAAAACTTATGACGTCAAACGTGCTAGGGCCTTGCCATCGTTATCGCTTCATACACAATCTGTACGCAAACAAAATATTGACAGATACAATTATTTACAAGATCTATCAGATTTCCTTACCTATGAGAACGCTACTCCAATGGTTCTAATTGGTGCAGAAGATTGGCATTTGTCGATCAACCTTTCTGTGCGTAGAGGCACTCGTAACGAGCCCGTAGCCTGCCTTACAGCGTTAGGTTGGACACTTTACGGATTGCCATCAAGTACAACTAAATGCATACAGTTTGTAAATCACACCTCGTTTTTAGACCAGGAGCTTGCGACAAAAAATAACAACTTAGAATTTCTCATAAAGGAACAATACAAATTAGATTCAATAGGCATAACCAAATATCAGAACACACACAACAAGCAAGACCAACGCGCCCTAGATATCTTAGAGGCTACATCCAAACGTTTACCAACTGGTCGTTTCGAAGTAGGCTTGCCTTGGCGTGACGACATAGCACATATTCCTGATACGTATCCACAGGCTCTGTCACGGCTTCTAAGTCTGGAGAAGCGCATGCTTCGTGAACCAGAGTTCGGGGAAGCATACGAGAATTTTATAAAAAATATTTTGTGTAAGGGTTATGCAGAAGAATGCCTTCTAAACACGTATTATGACAAAAAAAAGATTCAAAATTCCAATTTCATACAGCTATACTTACCGCACTTCGGCATTTATCATCCACAAAAGCGTAAGCTTCGCGTTGTTCACGACGCTGCCGCCTTAAATAACGGAGTCAGTCTCAACTCTCTGTTACTGCCGGGTCCTGATCTTCTTCAAAACTTGCTACACATTCTGTTTAGGTTTAGGGAGGGCCGAGTAGCTCTGACCGCCGACATTAGGGAAATGTTTCCACAAATTCGTATCAGGCCGGTGGACAGAGATGCTTTGCGTTTCCTTTGGAGGGGTAGAGACCGTCAACAACCGATCAGAGAGTTCAGAATGACATCAGTTATTTTTGGCGCCTCTTCAAGCCCCTTTACTGCAATGTTTATCAAGAATAAAAACGCTAAGGAGCATGAACACCAATTCCCAGCTGCAGTAAAGGCGATTGTTGAGGACCATTACATGGATGATTACTTAGGCTCCCATGACAACGTTGAGGATGCTGCGCAAATAGCAAGGGACATAGTCACTGTACACGCGTCAGCATGTTTCGAAATGCGAGGATGGCTCTCAAATGACGATGCAGCTTTGAAATTGATCCCTGCCGGGCTGCGTGCTGACAAATCAACTCAGTCTGTAAGTCTAGGTGATTCTCCAACCACAGTAAGAGCATTAGGTATAGCCTGGGATCCCAACACGGACACTCTGGGTTTTCGTACAGGCCTAGGTGATCAGCTTCCTACACAGCTCACGAAACGTAGGGTTATCTCACATTTGATGCGTGTGTATGATCCTTTGGGGTTGTTGGGCCGGAGCTTCATACCGCCTGCCGCTCCAAATTTTGGTGGATGTTGGGAGAGGCTCGTACGGTCGGTGAAGGTTGCACTTTACGCGACTTTAAGGGAACGTGCGCCTAAGGAAGAGACACTCCTCACTTTGCTTGCGGAAGCCGAAGCGATCGTAAATTCACGCCCGCTTACTCATGTATCGGTGGACCCTGACGACCAAGAGACGTTGACGCCTTTCCATTTTTTGATTGGGTCATCTTCCACAAACGTGCTACCCGTTAGCTTTGACGACAACGTACTCCTGGGGCGAGCGGAATGGAGGAAGGCTTTGCGGCTGGCGGATTACTTTTGGGCACGATGGGTGAAGGAGGTGCTCCCGACAATGCAGCCACGTCAACGACCACAGCAAGACTTGGATAATCAGATCGCTACCGGAGACCTCGTCCTTGTTGTTGACCCCAATCTTCCACGAGGTGTATGGCCTCGAGGCCTAGTAACGGCGACACACCCGGGTCGGGATGGAGTGGTACGGGTGGTAGACGTGTCCACTGCGGCAGGTACGCTCCGTCGTCCCCTCAGCAAGGTTGTGAAACTTAACCTAACAAACTAGTGCTTGCACAAAGGGGGAGGATGTAGCGTACCATGTTTTATATCGATATGTATACTTTTTGATACTCTATGATTTTATTACTTTTCTATATTTTGATATTCGTATTGTCACTTCTTCTTTTGCTTTTCTTTTCGCCTGTCACTGCACTTCTCTGGTTTGTAACATTTTCTCATTAAATCTTTATATTTCATACTCTTAGTTTCCACTTAACTCCGTAACAGGTACGTTTAAGTATTGAGACTTTTACAGCTTGAAATCCCTTGATGCTAGAGTACATAATAATATAATTTAAAGCCAACACTAAAATAAAAAATATACTGTGGTGTTATTTATATGATATCAATGTTATACTTATACAATTTTAGGTAAAAGACAATTTAAATGTTAAAGAAACAACAAATCGTCATCCGCTGATTGTATGTGGGTGTAAAGATCGTCAGTTTATTTTTCAAAGGGACTATACAACGCTCGAATTCGTTAAGCGCGCGACATGTTTATCAGGCTGACTGACGGTGTTACCTCCGTTAAATGTACAGCTGACACTTTTCTTTAGTATTTTAAAAGTATAAAAATTGAGATAATATATATTTTACAAGGTTTAAAATAAATTTATTTGTGAAATTTTAAATGAGGTTTATGCATCTGACTGACATTGAACCCCCCATCGTACAGCTGGCGATTATTTTATTTAAAAATGTGATTAATACAATCATTTAATACAGTTTTTCTTGGTATGATAATCATCGGAACAGAGTTTTTTTCCAATGATTTTATCATACTGTCTCCTTTAGCTCCACCACTAGTGCGACAGCTGACGCTCACTTTACTGATATCCAAACATCAAACAACTGTTTGAAATAAAATTCATTTGGTATAAAATTCCTAGAAAAAGTGATACGCTATCTCCCGGACTATAAGGAAAACTAACTAGGGTAACCATAATATAACGCGAATGTCGCAAATATCTTTAATATTTATTTTCTAAATCAGAGTGTTATTGTGATTTCTGAATATTATGACACTTCAGTGATATTTGTAGATTATACTTAAACTAAATAGACAAACAGAAAATGTTGACGATGTGAATAAAGCCCTTTGCAAAGTAATGTGTTGGCTTACTAACAATAACTTCAACATGTGAATTATGACTCTTTCCAAATCAAAACTGTAAAGGGAGAGAGTAAAACTTGTTGAGTTTCTTGTCGGTTCTTCTCAGAACAAGGCCTCAAAATTATTGGCAACGCGTATTTAACGATACTGAATATTTCAAAGTCAAAATTTCTTATTTATTTATTTAATTGCTTTACATATGAATGTTAACTAATATCACAAACACAAATGACAATATCAATCACAAACATATGCGCCTTGAAGGGCATTGCAACATAGAGGAGAGGGCAGATTTTTCCTAAAAGACAGCCAAAATTGTTACATTACAATCTAAACTTATTTATTATATTTATATTTATTTTATAATTATATTTCTTTGTTCATTTAGGTACATTTTGTACACTTATGAAAGTAAATTTTGATGCCGATGACATGAAATATTCAGTATAGTTAGATACGCGTTGCCAATAGTTTTTATTCCTAAGGAAAAGCGAAAGATTTGTAACCAGTGTCGAAATGGGTTTAGGAATTCATCGTATCAAATATTTTGTCGATTATTTGTAAAAATTCAATCGTAGATCCATTACTGAGTTTACTTTGTCCAGAAAAAAATATTTGTTTAAAAAATTATTACTTTGTCCCGAAACAATCGGATTTTCACTATTCACGAAAAGCACTTACTAAAGTTCATTTTAATTTTCATTTGCATTTCAGCTTTTTCATTTCACTTCATTTCATTATGCTTAGCGTTTGTGGACTGTGAGAAAGCCTTCGATTCTGTCAAGACCTCGGGGCCGGACGATCACTCTTGTTCAGAGGTGCCAAATAGACTATCAACAGATCCAAGTGTTTCAAGTTCCATGTTGCATTCGTGGAATCTTATCATATACGGCTAGGCAGAGAGAGAGAGAGAGAAGTCAGAACAGTGAAGGCGAGTGTTAACTAGTTGTCAAAGGGCCCTTTAATACCTTACTTGGATTAGAACTTGTGACTCGCACACAAGTCCCAGACGCTGCACTTGACTTCGCTCTCTGCAACACAACCGGCATCAGCACGGTGGCTGCATGTAATGTTAAGAACTTTCGTCGCTGGTTTGATTAAATTAATTATATAAGACCCACCTTAATTATCTTGTTTTCTTTTTATCGATGTAATGTCAACCACCTGGAGTTGAAAAAGAAAGCTGCCATAACCATGTTTCTAATAGTATGGTATGCGAGATCAGTAAAGTAGAATTGTGATAACATTGTGGATAGTTGTAAATAAATACCTATTTAAATATCAATCATTTATTTCTTTTCACGAATATAATTATTTTTATATCTAGATAGACTAGAACAAACTTGCTCAGATATTGATAGGTTCTTATTTAGCCTATTTTTTATTTATTGAGAGTACTCAAATCGAAAATTCATCTCAACAAGACTAGCTATCTCGTTCAAAATCCCGAGAAGATACATTTTCAAGGTGGAGAGAGATTTTGTCCACGTGGAATTAGTCTATTAATAGTTGAACACTATCTAAGACGACGGAAAGTGCAAATTTGTGTATATCTTTACCGTTGTTTGTTTATAGCAAAAAAATGGAAAGAAACACCCCCATTATTAGAAGTAATCAATAAATATAATTGTTATCTATTAATCTTATGAATAATCTTTACTTTAATATGTATATTTACTACAAATTAAAGTCCTTTGTGATTGTGATAAAACTTAATGTCAATTACAGTCGGTAAGTGATTATTTTTAAAATTCTTAATGTTCTCTTAGATTTGCGCGAGCACTACACATTATAAATAAAACAACTTTTACTGATTTAACTCGCGTGTAATTAGATTTTACATGTTATTATATATATATTATTTCGTCGAAATGGTGGTAGGGCTTTTGACGATTTAAAAGTACTTAGCAAAGTCCATTTAAATAAAGAGCTTTTTCATTTCATTTCATTTCATTTATTATTACCCGACGGTAGATTTAACTATTTCATAAAATATGACAACCTACATCTTTAGTCATCCCGTGACCACGAACGCTGAAAAGTGTTACGAAACGTCGGGCAATAATAATAACATGTGAAATCTAATTACACGCGAGTTAAATCCGTAAAAGTTGTTCTATTCAAAATTCTTCTTTAGTAAAGCTATTTTACCGGAAATCCCGTTATTTTACTCTTTGGTACATACGTGCATCCCTGGCATATAATTAAGCAAGTAGCAAGTAATTAAAAAAATATATTATTATTTTGTCCTTCACTTTGTAGTTGCGTGGACACCTAATTAGAAAGAGAGGCCCTGCCCTAAGCGAAAGAGATGGCATTAGTCAAGGTCAGCTTCGTTTAGGTATTTAGGAGTGTGGCCTCCAGTTTTACCTATACCTTCATGGGCTTCTCGCCGAGACTTAGTGATTTTTGAAATATTACACAAAAACATCGAAACCTTAGACCCAACTTTTAAAATTTGTCTAATGACTCCAGTCTAAATCTATCTTAATCTTCGTGCTTAGACCATTTAACACTTGACATGGCATAGCGCTGATTTAGTACTGAAAACATTCTGCCGATTTTCGCGGGGGGTGAGGCAAACACGCATAGCACACATTTACTCACTCGTGCACACTGTTGTAAAAATTGTAATATCTATTACAGCTTAACGTTGTTTCTGTCGCAAAATTTGTAGATGAAAAATTGTATTGTTATGTGAAACAGTAGTTTATTTGAATAGAAAATTACTTCCGTGTGATAAGCAACTCTGTTTTAGGATAAGTTTAATGTTTCTGGTCGTCGTTTACAAGAAAACACTCCGCAACCAATAATTTTTACGAAGTCCGCTTAGCGACAGATACGAATTCAAAATGGCGGTCGGTCGTCGCGGCGAACTAGTTTTTATAAACTGACATGAACTTTGTTCATGTACTTTGGCAGAGGGGAAGCGTCCGCTTGCTGCATCCCGTATTAAATTGTCTAAGATCGAAACAAAGGGGCGCGCCCCTTTGGCGTGGCTTTACATATTTGTGTACGCATACACAATGTTTTTGTTTTCCGATACAGATGGAAAAAATACACCGCGCGGACAGAGAGGGGAAGGGTTTGTTTTATTATATCCTACAGATCTGTGACTTTCCGCTCTTTGTTGGTAACGCACATAATTTTTTGGGGTTATATTAAATATTAAAACAAAGAAAAATAATGTTTACCTGAATCAATGTTACGTACCACGAAATCTCAACGACGATGTGAGAAACGCCCTTAAGTCGCTGTGTTTATGTAGGTACACCTACATAAACACAGCGCACCTTGTTGTGACGCGTCAGAACGGTATGGGTTTCATACATTTAGTACGGTGAGATTTATATTAGCGTGACTCGATATGTTGTGATGGCTTCTGTTGTGTCGCATCAGAAGCGATCCCGATCGCATCCGAGTTCCGGGGGTGAGGGAGGCGAAGAAGCGGCCGCATCAGAGCAATGTGCACAAAAAAATACAGGCACCGACACGGTTTAAATTGTATGGATGACCTGATCGAAATAGTACGTACGACAATGTGACTTATGACACAAAATGTAAAGAATATAGAGATAAGTCCATTAGATCATCGGTTTGTGAAGAGATTTTATGTCCTTTTGAATTGAGGAATGAACATACTCGAACTGTGTCTTCGATAATCTAATATACCTACTGATGAAATATTTCAACATCATTCTCAATCTCCTTAACGAGACAATATCGTCTGCTCTGTCTTTCTTTTTTTAGAAGATTTGCCAGCACTTAAAACTGAATATCTTCAAAATCCGAATCTGAATCTGAGGATTAATGGAAAAAATTTACTCTCCGAGACCTACGAAAGTACTGTAACGATATCCGTCAGAAGACATCAGTTACGCATCATAGTACCTAGATGTGAACGCTACCCATTTCGTCAGAGGCCATCACAAAACGACACGTCAGACAAATATAAATCCGGCTTAACCAATGACGTAGGAAGAATTCCTACGTCATTGGGCTTAAAGCAGGCCACCCACGCTCAGGTTTACATGACAGTTTTAACTGTTCCGTAGGCCTATTCGCTAACTTTTTTTGACAGTTGAAAGTGATGATCACCGAGTGAATTACATATCCATTGCTGTTTTATACACGACAAGTACCATAAAAGTGTGTCATGTAAAACAGCAATGGATATGTAATTCACTCAGTGATGATCACTTTCAACTGTCAAAAAAAGTTAGCGAATAGGCCTACAGGTGAACTTTTCAGGTAAACATGAGCGTGTATGCCACACAACTGCGCAGGTTTCCATACATACCCGCTCATGTTTACCTGAACAGTTAAACCTGTCAGGTAAACATGAGCGTGGATGGCTACCTTACCTTCTCGCTAACCTATGCGAATGTGTTTACGTCGAATCGTTTCATTGGCAAAGTCTTTTTTAGATGAACTAACCGTCGGAATACAGTAGGTATTATTGATTTGATTCGTGGCTATGTGATTTCGTGGTACATACATTGACACGAAAATAGTTTACACGAATAATGTTTACCCGAATAAACATTATTCGTGTAAAACTATTTTCGTGGTGGCGTGATTTCGGGATGGAGTCTTTCGTGTTCAGTTTCGTGATTGAGTAATAATGCCAATTATTTCATTCGTTCTAATGACTTCTCTGACTTTTTCCTTTTTTGGTTTTTCCTTTTTATGTTAGAGATCTTGTATTATTTACACGCATTGCGTAATATAACTGTACCCTTAGTATGAGTTTTTGCAACACCAAACGAGTGATCGTCTTCGTCAATACTATGAAACTATAGGTTTACTTAATACGTCGTAGTATAAGATATAAATTTGGCACATAGTCTTCACGATATCGCCTATTCGATCACTCGATTATACGAACTTCACACTGTTTAGTTTTGTCTCTTTCATTTCTTATTAACAAGAAAGAGACAACATGTTCATTCGTTCCATTCACTCCCATTTATAGTATCTCTAACTAGTCTGTGCTCGATGAAAACAAACAAAATGTCTGCGTCACAGTGAGAGTCGTATTGATATTATTTATAAATTATTACTAAAATAGATAATAAGTAATAGGTTTTGATTAGAGATGGGTTTATGCCTTGGCATATTGGGCGCATTGAATAAACGCCGGATAAATGTCTGTAAATGCCGAGTAAATGCCTTTTGCCTGGGCAAAAACTTTAACAGAACTTTATTTAATTTTTTCATTCAAATAGCTATATTTGAGTGTGCTGAAAAGGTTATTTCACAAAAACATATTGGACTACAGGGTTTAAGCCCGATGTTTTGGTAAAAAACTAATAAACAGTCGTAAACACCCATAAATTTACTTAATCTCGCTGTCCATGAACTGGTTATGTTCATGGACAGCGAGATTTTGAAGTGCAACATTTCCTTTTTGATCATTTGCATTATTAAAAATAAATTTAAACCTTGTTTTTAATATTAATTTACCTACACCAGACGTTAATAGTACGATCCTCGACGATAGTTTTTTTGATTATGGTTCAACAATGTGTTAGTATAATGTAACCAATCACACAAGCTATCTCTCAACTCGAAGGTGATGAGTATAACATCAGTAAAGTTTATATTTTACGCCAGAGGCATGCCATCGCGGCGTGGTCAGACTCTTCTTCAAAAAGGGCGACAGGGCCCAATTGAAGAACTATAGACCCATCACGCTGCTGAGTCATGTTTACAAGCTGTTTTCGAGGGTTATATCGAATCGTCTCGTGCGCAGATTTGACGACTTCCAGCCTCCCAAACAAGCCGGATTCCGAAAAGGCTTCAGTACCATAGAATACATACCGAAGACCGAAGAGTATAATCTGCCATTATGCTTAGCGTTTGTGGACTATGAGAAAGCCTTCGATTCTGTCGAGACCTGGGGCCGTGCTCTCCAGTCACTCCAGAGGTGCCACTTAGACTATCGATACATCCAAGTGTTGCGGTCACTGTACGAAAACGCCACTATGCCAGTCCGTCTTCAGGACTAGAATTCAAAACCCATACAGCTCCAGCGAGGCGTGAGACAGGGTGATGTTATATCGCCGAAACTGTTCACAGCTGCGTTGGATGACGCGTTTAAGCTTCTGGACTGGAGAGGACTTGGCGTCAACATAAATGGCGAGTACATGACTCACCTTCGCTTTGCAGATGAAAGTTTTTAATTCGTGTGTGTTGCCAGTGATGACCTATGGAACCGAAACGTGGCCGCTTACAATAGGCCTCATAAGAAGGCTCAAGTTCACCGAAAGGGCAATGGAGAGGGCTATGCTCGGAGTTTCTCTGCGTGATCATATCAGAAATGATGAGATCCGAGAACCAAGGTCACTGACATAGCCCAAAGAATTGCGAACCTTAAGTGGTGGGCAGGGCACATTGCGAGGAAGACTGACGGCCGCCGTTGGGGCGGCAAGGTCGATCGACGGACTGACGATCTGGTAAAGGTCCGGGAAGCCGCTGGATGCGGGCAGCGCAGGACCGAACGGTTTGGAGATCATTGGGGGAGGACTATGTCCAACAGAGGGCGTCTCTCGACTGAAATGATTATGATGAAAGTTTATACAACCTTCAAAAATATATTATTTAAATTACTATTCACTTCGACAACTATTCTGGAAACTTTTGATGAAGAATGTGTGAAGATTGCAGTAGAACATTTCTCATACCAATACCCTACGCTGCACATATGGTAAACCCTAGTGCTGAAGGACATCAATTCAATCAGGATCAAGACATGGAAGCGATGGAGTTTAATCAAACCCTGGCGGTTTTTTTTAGAATTTAGATTGTATGGTTGATCTTGCTCAATATATAGCGAGAGATGGTACCTATATGGAGAAAAAATCACATGGAAAGCTGTAGAGAAGGTAGATGCTGTATCGTGGTGAAAAGGAATTTGTGTTTCCTCGTCGCTAAGTAAAGTAGCAAGTGTGCAAGGTGCTGTCAGGATACGAAGTGTCGTTTCCTGACAGCACTTTGCACATCTGCAGCTACTGAAAGGTTGTTTAGAATGCATGGTTTCACACACAGTGCAAAGCGAAATCGCCTTACTAAGCTCAAATCACATATTTGGCATACAATTAGAATAACCTAAATGGAAAATAATGAATGATCCATCTAAAAACATTCAAATCGATACGGAAATCGACCACTTTTTAAGCGATGATTATGATATTCAAGTTGAATCTAACCCGATTGCAATTCAATACGCCTGGTCATGAATCAACATCAACATTCATTTTAACACCGAGAACTAGAATTTGTTGATGTTGCATCTAATATCTGTTGCCTTAGTGATGACGATGATGATGTGAAGATGTGAAGTGAAATCTAATGTTTGCGTAGGTACCTAATCAAGTACCTAAGAGATCAAAATAATCATTAAGACCACGATGATTATAAAAATTGATAAGTATATACTGGGTGTAAAAGACATGAGCAGTCAAACGAAAACCACGTATTCTATACATCAAAATAAGACATATTTCAAAAAAAATATTGCTGGGAAATGATTTTTATTTTTTGGTGTTACAAAAAATTGCAAATTGTACCGCGCAATGTAAAGGGCTCAACTCGCACGCAACTCGCAAAACCGCGATATTTTTGCTTGACGGCGGCCCCGTTCGTTAGTGTCCGTGCGCATCGAGTGAGCTACATTGAACGCTAACGTTTTGAAACCATTTTTTGTTATGAAATACTAAAAAAAACGATAATGTTTCTTTGGACAATAGTTAAGAAATAACGTATAGAATACGTTTTCATAAAAAAATGAAGAAAAAAAATTATGACTTTGACCTTCAATAAAATCGTAACTATCAATTTCCCAGGTATAGTCTAAAGGAAGAAAAATGTTATGACGGTGAGCAGAATACATGGTTCTCGTTTGACTGCTCATGTCTTTTACACCCTGTATTTACGAGAGTTAAAATTATATTTTCTATAACTACCTATTGAAATAATTATTTAACTGTGATTTTTTAATATTACTTTGATTATTATGTCTGATTTACTTTGATTATTATGGCTGATTATTTGATTAAAATTTTAAGTTATTAAATACTGACATTGGTGCCAATTCTGTTGTGCCACTCTCTAAACTAAACTAACCTAAAAAATTTCTAATTTTAATTTAGTTTTAATCATTTGCTATTCTGTTGTCACGTCTAACCTAATTTAATCTTTCTTTTTTGACAGGACTAGCGCGTCTTAGTTGAATTGAAGTGTTACCCGTTTAGTAGATTGATAAAAATAAAGAACGAATGGAGAATGAATGAAAGGGGTATTTTTAAGAAAATTTATAATAGTAAACTTTTTAAAATTAATTTGAAAGTAGTTAAAGGTATTAACCAACGTATGTGAGTTTAATGAAAGCATAAAAACTATTATTTTAATTTTTATCTAATATATTTGAATTAAAATTTTGGAAGTGTTTAGCGGAAAATACTGACATCAAAATATAGATTTTTGTGCACGTGATTTGAATATCAAGGGGACACACTTGACATCAAAAGCTACACACCCGCCGAGAAAGTTTCCCCATCACGTTACCAGGGTCCGCCACGAGGAGGCTTCCGGACGGTCCAGAGGGCCTAGACAACATGCATTTCCACATTCGCTCTTGCTAAATAAAAAATGGATGGGATTGACATAGGCAATCGAAGTGACTTTTCGATCGCTCATGTCAATCCCATTCATTTTTTGATTTAGCGATAGCGAGAGCGAGTGTCGAAATGCATATTGTTGAGGCCCTCAGTAATGCTTTGCATCGTGTTATAAAATGTTTCTTTCTCGCTTGAAGATATGGCTGTATGGGCTATATCCCTTTTCCATCCCGTTATAGGGAAAACAAAAAAAAAAGTGGATAGCTTTTCTACTTATAAAAATAGCCCGTCTACCTACATCTTGGATTATATAATCTAAGACCACAGACTACAGGATACTACGTATCTAAGACCTACATATACCTCTCTGCGGAACTTATCAAACCTGCTGATACAAAATTCTCCATCTTTCATACGGCTACCCTACTACTTATTTTCGAAATCTAATTAATCCCACTAAAGCTGATTCTCTGATTATGCGTGATGAACACAGATCACTTAGTTAATAATAATAATTATATATTTCTACGCTCACATCAATTATCTAGCCCAAATTGAGTATCTTTAAGAATTTGTGTTATGGATACCTACTAGATAACGGACCAATATACTTACTTAATAATCTAGATATTTTTATAAATAAACTTAAATAAATATATAAACAACCATGACTCATAAACAAATGCTCGTGTTCATCACACTAACATTTGCCTCTACAAGGACTCGAACCCGGACTGCCCGATGTGTAGGCAGCGTTACTGACCACTCCACCACGGCGGCGTCAAAGTTGGTGATGAACTATTCATGTGTTCTCAAAAACTAATTTTAATCGACATCAATTTACACGTAGTCTAAATTTAGCTTGACATTTCTAAATTTAGAGATATTTTGACATAAAACTTAGACAACAGAATAGCGAATAGCTAAATTGAGTAACTAAATCAACTTTAATCCTGTCAGATTAAAATTTAGTTTATTTCTGTCATTTTAGTCCGTTACAGAATAGGAATCGCAATCTGACAGCACTAAACCTAATTTTAGTTAAGTTTAGTCTAGTTTGTGCCAACGGAATCGGCACCATTAAGTTTAATTTTAAATTAAGTTCCGGCTTATTTTTTTACAAAATAAAGCTATTAGTTTTTGTGCCCAGTGATCGGGCATTTATTTGGGCGTAAACTCATTTTTGCCCAATATGCCAAGTTTATGCCCATTTTGTCCATATTTGTTTTTGCCCTCGACCCATCTCTAGTTTTGATACATAAAATTTGACTTGATCTATACCCAAATGTACTAAGGTGTTTTAACGGAAAAATAAAATGAAAATGTGCAAAACAAGTGCGTCGCAGTTTGAACAAATAGTGAATTTCATTGATTGGTGTGTTTAAAAGGATATTATACAGAAAAATACTAATGTGCAATGCTTTTGGGAAAAATAATGATCTCGTGTCTGACGGCAAACGAGATTTAGAGCTGCAACAAAGGGAAATTGAACTCAAGCGAGCTTGCCTAGTGACAAACTCTATTCGCCATATTAATTTAGAAAATAAAATAAAATAATGTTATGTATTAATTAAACAATGTGTTTTATTTCCTTATTATACTACACTGTGATAGTGTCCTATTGTTTAAATTCTAGCCAAGACGACTAAAGCGTAGATAATTATTAAAGCGTCGGTCGTCTCTGTGACGAGTGAATATCCACACGGTAATGTTATCGCCCGTCACGACAATACCTACGCCGTGTGGAGACACTCACATAATTCGCTTAAAGGTAGGTAAATAAACACAGACATTATTGCTTGAGACTTATAAAGTAGAAGCTATATGCTTATAATTTATCAAGGCACCATTGCTGCTTAACCTCCCGACGTTCCTGTGTACGTTGGTGGGCTTCATTAACCTCATCAGCGACCATAATAAATGAAAATTATGGCGATAACATTGTAATCATTGTTAAAAAATTCATTCGTTTACCTACTCACGGAATTTCTTTCATCGAGTGACGACACGATCATACGTAATAGTATACTTACGACGACTTGTCAAAGTAACGACTCGTACTGCCAAAATGTATTTGTGAGGCGAAAACTATCAAAGTTTTCGTGTTACGTCAACTCGATACAACTTATACTGCCGATTTTTGTTTTTGATAGTTTACGCTAGAGGCGCTAGTGGGCAATGTATGAAAAGAGACGATACGTTTGATCGAGCTCGAAAACTATCAAAACTCATACTAAGGGTACTGTACCCTTAGTATGAGTTTTTGCAACACCAAACGAGTGATCGTCTTCGTCAATACTATGAAACTATAGGTTTACTTAATACGTCGTAGTATAAGATTTAAATTTGGCACATAGTCTTCACGATATCGCCTACTCGATCACTCGATTATACGAACTTCACACTGTTTAGTTTTGTCTCTTTCATTTCTTATTAACAAGAAAGAGACAACATGTTCATTCGTTCCATTCACTCCCATTCATAGTATCTCTAACTAGTCTGTGCTCGATGAAAACAAACAAAATGTCTGCGTCACAGTGAGAGTCGTATTGATATTATTTATAAATTATTACTAAAATAGATAATAAGTAATAGGTTTTGATACATAAAATTTGATTTGATTTATACCCAAATGTACTAAGGTGTTTTAACGGAAAAATAAAATGAAAATGTGCAAAACAAGTGCGTCGCAGTTTGAACAAATAGTGAATTTCATTGATTGGTGTGTTTAAAAGGATATTATACAGAAAAATACTAATGAGCAATGCTTTTGGGAAAAACAATGATCTCGTGTCTGACGGCAAACGAGATTTAGAGCTGCAATAAAGGGAAATTGAACTCAAGCGAGCTTGCCTAGTGACAAACTCTATTCGCCATATTTATTTAGAAAATAAAATAAAATAATGTTATGTATTAATTAAACAATGTGTTTTATTTCCTTATTATACTACACTGTGATAGTGTCCTATTGTTTAAATTCTAGCCAAGACGACTAAAGCGTAGATAATTATTAAAGCGTCGGTCGTCTCTGTGACGAGTGAATATCCACTCGGTAATGTTATCGCCCGTCACGACAATACCTACGCCGTGTGGAGACACTCACATAATTCGCATATAGGTAGGTAAATAAACACAGACATTATTGCTTGAGACTTATAAAGTAGAAGCTATATGCTTATAATTTATCAAGGCGCCACTGCTGCATAACCTCCTGACGTTCCTGTGTACGTTGGTGGGCTTCATTAACCTCATCAGCGACCATAATAAATGAAAATTATGGCGATAACATTGTTAAAAAATTCATTCGTTTACCTACTCACGGAATTTCTTTCATCGAGTGACGACACGATCATACGTAATAGTATACTTACGACGACTTGTCAAAGTAACGACTCGTACTGCCAAAATGTATTCGTGAGGCGAAATCTATCAAAGTTTTCGTGTTACGTCAACTCGATAAAACTTATACTGCCGATTTTTGTTTTTGATAGTTCACGCTAGAGGCGCTAGTGGGCAATGTATGAAAAGAGACGATACGTTTGATCGAGCTCGAAAACTATCAAAACTCATACTAAGGGTACTGATGAGTAAACACGGCAACCCATTAGCAATATATTTATTGACATATTAAAGTAAGTAATTATAAAATACGTTTCATCAAATAAACATCTCGATGAAGGTCGTTCTATATCGGGATCTTAGACTAATTGTGTTTTTTATGAATAAAAGTCGGACTACTATTTGTTTAAATATAGTTTTTTAAATATACTTAAATCTAAGTTTTTCGGTTCTTACGTGTGAAAAGTTATCCCATTACTTGATAAATAACTGATTCACTGCAATGATTGCATGCTACAGTGGAAAGGGACGGCATTTTGAAAGAAAAACGGATATTTCTTTCTGACATACGTACGTATTCACTCGACTATAATACCCGATTTACACTCTCGCCTCGTACCTCGTCTCGCGACTCAGTCCGCGGCTCGCGTGATCGATGGTAAATGAGCTTCCTGTTTACACTCTCGTGCCGAGTTCAGTTGTCTTTGAGCTAGCAAGAATGGAGGACGTCAAAGTGTTAGCACCAACAAGTCTGTGCTTACTGAGCTTCTACTACTACGCAAGTAATTTAAATAAAAGAAAAGTAAATAAGAAAAATGCTTCCATTACGTAGTAATACAGCCACATTGCCTTGTAAACATCATCTTCTCCTGCGCCAGATACTTAATCAAAATTAATTTACTTTCTCGTACGTATTATAGAGGAAGTCTAGCTCAGTTGAAAGAGCAGTCGCCCAAGTCCCGTCTCAGCACTTATCCATGACAGGATTTTTCCATGTTTTTCGGTTTTCTATTTAATTTGGTATCAATTTCAATCATAACGTATTTTTGTGGATCACCGTTCTGTGGCCGAACCACTCTTAATGCTAATTATTCCTAATAATTATTAGGCACTATTTTACCCTTGATAAGCAAAAGAAAGTAGTATTAGAGTGCGTTCCAAAACCAGGTGAAGCCAAGTAGACAGCGTTAAAAAGCAAGTTTTTTTTTCTAATTGGTGTAGAATAACTATAGTCTAGATTCATTTAAAAAAAATTACGGTGCAGGTTATACTTTGCAAGATATAACCTTTTTTCCGCTTAAATCGTTAATGTATTTTAGCTATATTCATATTATTTAAATTTGTCAATAACCAAAACTAACCAATGGTAAAAGCGCTTCTTAATAACGACCAATAGTGAGCTATACTTTACTCTACCCCGAGTAAATTGAAATTGTTTTGGAACGCACCCTTAAGGTAGCCACTATTTAGTGTAAGGGGCCGTTCCTTTATTACATAAGTCGATTTTTGCTAGTTTTTAAAACCCTCTCGGGTTTAATGAGAAAAAATAATATCTGATAAAAATGAACAATATTTTTATTAATCTTACGAAAACTAAAGTTCGTCATTTTTCGATTTTTTGCGATGTGGATATGACCAAAACTCCGATGGTAAACCACTAACGTCTCTTTCCCTTTTCACGAAAGCTGAATATGAGGATACACAATTGCCGATAAAATAATTAGCTTGTCCCATAATTGCCAGATCTAGATGGGGATTCGAAGGCATTAACCTGACCACTGATATATCAAAACGTTCCAATGATGAGTTCAAAACATCCACCATATGATCTGAATCGGAGGCGACATAGACATATTTTATGCCACTTAATTTCTTAACAGCTCTCTTTAATTGCCTAAAACAAACATGATTTCTGTTAGTAAGTAATAAAATTATATATTTTTCAAAATCATTGCTTTGGAACTAAAAGCGTCAAATATGTTGAAATTGTATTGTAACCGATTTGAATGTAATGAATGACATAGGTAGTATGTACTAATTGGTAGGATCGGATCTACTAATCCTATCCTAACAGTTACTGTGAAGCTATGTAGGAAACTTTGTATGTATGAGCCTTAGGCACTTGTCTGGCAAGAAAGTCCAACTAGTTATCACATTAATCCATACATATTAGGAAACTGTAGATCGGTAATGTGAAAGAGAAAGAGCATACTAACGTATATTAGAGCGAGATAGATAGACGAGACTATTTCTACGCAGACGGCCTAGGTCGGCCTGTCAGTCACGTAGAAAACACAGCAACTGTCAGACTGCAGTAGGTACTATTTTTTACTCACACATGCGCATTACTCACACATTGGTGCATTATTTTGGTCTCGCCCTATTGGATCATTGCCCATCTATAAACGTCAGTAATTATTTATATAAGCATTAATCTTAATTTTTATCAAAGGCATTCCTTGATTTAGTATATTCGAAAATACAAAATTCTTACTTTATTATTTCGGATTTCTGTGGAAGGCACATTGATAAAGTCAGTGGTCCCTTTTCATTTTTATAACCAACACACTGAGGTGCCGCAAACAATGTAGGACTGTCGTGAACATGTTGACATGCTTTAACCCAATCTTGTCCATTTCTTAAATGTATTCCAATGAAGCCACCACCACTCATATTCTCTTTTATAAACTGTTTTGATTTGTTTGCAATAATATCGCTCCATTTTAAATACTTCTGTAAATGTATATTTTCTTTTTGCACTGGAAAACTTGCAGGTGAACCTGAAAATAAGTTAACATGTCAAAAATGCTTTTATTACTATAGGCCGCAGATAGCGGTCTGTATAGGTCATCGGAAATTTTAAATTTAAAAGGTCTGTCCTAGGGCATGAATCTCGGAATCTCGGACCGTGAGTTGCGATATAACAATTCCGATATTGAGTGATCCAATATCGTAATATCGGAATTAGGAATCAGACAAATATTTATTTGAGTCTTTGAGCGTTTGTGCACTACCAGGAATTTTATTGTCCGGCAGTCGGATTTTTTACGGTCCGATAAGGCATGCCATCCATAAATGTAGGTATATAGGTACTAGTTTGTGCCCCATTTCGGGCCGTTTTTTTTTGCCGAGTAATCAAAAACGTATTTATACTACACTTGATCGGAACATTACAGTAGCTATTATTCCCTCAAATTAAAAAGAGAAAGTTGATCTTTTCTTCGACCTAAATATGCGGGAGGAAAAGTTGTATGAAATTCCATTTCTAACGTGTTCAGCGGGAGGAAAAGTTGCATGAAAATCTATTTCTAACGCGACGTCCGCCGCAGCGCGCTGTGGTGGCGGCGGTGCTCGGCAGCAGGACGCGCGCCGCGACATAACTACAGGCCATTGGTTCGCCTTTGGTTGGCCGGTGTTTCTTCTGCGAAACACCGTTCATCTGCATCTGCAACTATCGTTGCTTAATCATAATCTCTTTATAATTTTACTAGCTTTTGCCTGTGACTTCGTCCGCGATTTTTAACTGAAAGGCCATGTACCAATTGTTATGGATTTTACTTTAAAAATGAATGATTTCTATACAAACTTTTCACCCCCTTTCTACCACCTTAGAGGGTGAATTTCCAAAAATCCTTTCTTAGTGCACCCCTGGACCTCATAAGGTCCAGGGGTGCACTAAGTACCAAATTTGGAATCTCTAGACCCAGCGGTTTGGGCTGTGCGTTGATATGTCAGCCAATCATTCAGTCAGTATTCATTTTTATATATATAGACCAGCTTTTGCCCGCGACTTTGTCCGCGTGTAATAGTTACTTTGGGCATCATTTTTTTGGATATTAAATTTATTACCATGTTCATTTACAGATTTTGTCACCCCTTTCCTCCCTATTAGGGGTTGAATTTTGAAAAAAAAACCTGAAACACATTTTTACTCATTTATTCTATTTATCCTAAATAGAAATTCTAAAATACATCTTTCTTAATTTGTAACTGAAAGGCCATGTACCAATTTTTATGGATTTTACTTTAAAAATGACGAATTTCCATACAAACTTTTCACCCCCTTTTTGTTATAATGGGTTCATCCAAATAAAACTAACTTCTTTTATTAAACACTCTATAACTTTAATATAATAATTCACAGACATTACAATACAAACACCAACCAAACCATAGAATAATCAAGCCTCGCTAGACCACAAACTATAAACAAGTGTTGCCTACTACAACATCCTCCTTATTAAGAAACTTATAATAATTTGAATTACAATTAATAACAAACACAATCCTTTAATTAATAACAAATGTAATCATCTAGCCATTTAGGTTTTATTCTATTTCTATTGCTTAATTTCTTAACCTCTAAATTGTCTTCCACATTTGTAGTATCCTTAAATTCTTCCTCACTAGTTTCATTTATTTCACTGTTATCCTTTTCCTCAACTGTCATTTTACCTCTTACTTCCTTATTACAATCCCTATAATCTACAGACTTATTAATATCATAATCTTTTCCCTTGTCTTCAACAATAATTCTGGAAGGCGCTGGAGTCAAGTGCCATCTATTTCTTCTATATATGATTCCATTCACAGATACAAAGTATGACCTTGGCTCCTTCGCCTTCCTTACAATTACTCCATATCTCCTTAAATCAATAACCCAAACAGAATCACCCACAGCCAAATCACTCAATGTTACAACTTTATGCTTTTTATTAAAATTATTCTCCATTTTATTCCTATTGCTTAATCTTTTTTCTGTAAATACATTATTGTCAACATTAAGTTTACTATTTAAATTGATTGGATGTATAGGTAAGATTTCTCTAAGTTTTTTATTGAAAACTAATTCACTAGGACTATAACCAGTCTCCCCTGGAGTATTTCTATAAACTAATAAAGCCATTTGCACATCTGTATTTTTATTCAATAAATTCTTTGCAATTTTTACACCTGCCTCTGCACAGCCATTACTTTGTGCAAAATATGGACTACTAGTTACATGTGAAAAATTATAACAATGAGCAAATTGTTTGAATGTTTTACTAAATTGAGCACCATTATCCGTTCTTACTATCTCCGGTATACCGAACCTTGCAAATGTTTCCTTACAATGTTTGATTACTGTATTTTCTGTTAAATCTTTTAGTTGAAATATATCTAAATATCTTGAAAAGTAATCTATAATAACCATGTACCATGAGTTGTTACATTTAAATAAATCAATTCCTACTTTTTGCCAAGCTCTTGTTGGCAGATCTTCTAATAATAATGGTTCTTTAAAATTAGTTCTTGCTTCTAAACACTGCGGACAATTTTCTACTATTAATTTTATTTGAGTGGATAATCCAAACCACCATACTGACTGCTTTGCTCTTTCCCTACATTTGGTGATGCCTAAATGTCCTACATGTATGTCTTCTAAGATATTTTTTTGTAACGATAATGGAATTACTAATCTAGAATTGAAAAGCAAAAATTCATCCTGTATAGAAAAGTTAAACCTAAATTGCATCAACTCTTTTTTATTTGTTGGTTCTTTATACTGTAATATACTCTCAACTCTGTTGGGATCTAGAGAAATACCTTGACTATTAATAACATGACCCAAATATGAGACCTCTTCAACCATAAACACACATTTATCCCTATTTATAGTCAAACCTTCTTTATGCAATCTCCTTAAAACTTCTCTTAACAACCTTATGTGACTTATTCTATCTAAACTATACAGTAAAATATCATCGATATGGATCACTACATCTTCTAGATCTCTAAACAAATTAGAGAACTTCATAGCAAAATATTCAGGTGCACAATTAAGTCCCATAGGGAGCCTTTTATACATAAACCTCCCGAAGGGTGTCAAGATAGTTGTTAGCTTCTGCGACTCCTCATCTAAGCAGATTTGAAAAAAACCTGACGTAGCATCAATTTTAGAAAATATCTTTGATCCCTTTAGTCTACCTAATGTGTTTTCCACTTTGTGTATAGGAAATACTGGCCTGAGAATATTCTTATTTAATTGTGTATAATCTCCACAAATTCTAATACCATTTTGCCCCTTTGGAACAACTACAATAGGTGATACAAACATAGTTGGTTCTTCCACTGGACTAAGGACACCTAATTGTACTAATCTTTCTAATTCTTGTTTAACCTTATCTAAAAGTGGTAATGGTACTACTCTTGGTGTAAACTGTACATATGGAACTGGATTATCAATTAACTTTATTTTATACTTATCTTGGAATAAACCTAAATCATTAAATATGCCTGGGAACTCTTCACTAATATTTATATTTTCTAAACAATTGCTATTACTAATGTTACATACTTTTAGCAAATTTAATTTTTTTATTGCTGGTCTGCCCAAAATAGGTGTTTGTAAATTATTAATCACAAAAGCTTTACCTTTATATGTGCTATCTCTATACTTAATTTCCACCCAAACGCACCCTAATATCTGTAGTGGAACCCCATCTGGCCCTCTTATAATATCCTTGCACCTAAATAAGTTGCACTTATTTTTTACTAAGTAGTTAGGTATAGCTACAATATCGGCACCTGTATCTATTAAAAACTTTACCTTCCTTTGTGTTGCTTCCATGTCTAATTCTGCAGCTAGTTGAAACTCCTCAATACCAGATTCGATATTGTTAATTCGTCTGCCTTTACAACATCTTGCAAAATGGCCTAATTTCTTGCATTTGTGACATATCTGCTTAGCTGCAGGGCACTGTTCTTTGCTATGCCTTTCTTCATGTCCACACCACCAACATTTTCTCTTTGGCTGTTGATTCTTGTTTATTTTATTTAGATTAAAATTTTCTTCCCGATTGCTCCAAATGCCTCTCAGTTCCTCTTTTTGTTCTTCAGCCTGTCTGGCTATCCTTACAGCGTCGTCAAGAGTTAAATCTGGTATTATTTGTAATCTCTCACTTGTTTTCTTGCACGCCATTCCGACTATTAGTCTGTCTCGTAAGAGTTCACTTTGCAACAGACCATATTCACATGTCTCGGATAACTGGTGTAACTCTCTGACGAAGTCATTAATGCTCTCTCCTTCTTTCTGAGTTCTTGAATTAAATTTGCACCGTTCAAATATAACATTTTTCTTCGGTAAAAAATAATTGTTTAGCGTACATATAACCGTTTCGAAATTTTCCGCTTGTTCAATTTTTAATTGTTTTGTGAGTTGTTCGGCCTTCTCACCCAGCAAATACAGTAATAAATCACACTTTTCTTTATCATCTCGCCCTTCGTATCCATTAATATGAATAAAACGTAAAAATCTATTCCGCCATTTTTCCCAATCCGCAGGAACAAAGTTAAATTCATCCGGCGCTCTGACATTTTGTAGCGGCAAGAGATTAACAATTTGCTCTGCCATCTTCTGACACCATGTTATAATGGGTTCATCCAAATAAAACTAACTTCTTTTATTAAACACTCTATAACTTTAATATAATAATTCACAGACATTACAATACAAACACCAACCAAACCATAGAATAATCAAGCCTCGCTAGACCACAAACTATAAACAAGTGTTGCCTACTACAACACTTTTCACCACCTTCGAGGTTGAATTTCCAAAAATCCTTTCTTAGTGCACCCCTGGACCTCTTAAAGAACCTACGTACCAAATTTGGAATCTAGGCCCAGCGGTTTGGGCTGTGCGTTGATATGTCAGTCAGTCAGTATTCAAGATTATATTTGCGGGAGGAAAAGTTGTATGAAAGTCCATTTCTAACGCGGTCCATTCACACCCACCATAACTCGCGCTTCATTTTGCAGTGCCGACTTAACAAACAATAATCAAACGCCACGATGGTTGGAAATCGTCCGTCGTAGCGGAAGGTTATATATACATAATGAGGATTCCATTGAGAACAAAAGACGCATAAGTAACGATATAACAGAGTCAATAAATTTATGGGTATTTAAGGTTATAGGCTCTGTCCCACCACGAAAACCAGAAGTCTTAAAACAACCTAGCACAAGCCACCGCCTTCTTTTCCTGTATTGTCTCAAACGTCGAATACTAATATAAATCTTCCTAACAACACTGTATCATTTAATTTAAGTAACTGTACAAATTGTAACATAATATTTAATTAATTTACTCGTTACTTGCTCCAACAACGCGGCGCCTTCAACTTTTGCATTAGTCCCATACAATTGTAATAATGTCCTTCTATTCTATTCTATTCTTAATTAATGGCGTCGCCTCGCATTAAGCGTATGCATTTTGCCAATGTCAAGTGAAAATGTAACTAAAGTAACAAAAATTGTACGGTTGATTGAGGTTAAAAATGGAGTCTCTCGACACGTGTTTTTACAACAAGAACTCGGAAGAAACTCCATTATATCTTTATAATTCTACTAAACTGCTTACTTAAATTAAAAAAATTTTTGAATGCTCCTCTTAGGTGTAGTATAAAGCACTATGTAGCACTTGGGAGAAAGTTCGATTCCCAACTCGGGTTCGGGCCACAAATTGCTCCCTCGTTAGTAATCTGCTTAGACAATTTAAGACGGGACGTGGCATAGGGCAAATTTAACACTGAAAACATTTTGCCGTTTTTCGCGGGGGGCTGCGACAAGACTGCGACGTTGCTCGGACCACGACGGGCACACCTCGAAGGTGTGCTGGCGCCGTGTCCTCCGCCGCGCCGCAGTCATGGCACGCCGGGCTCTCCTCCCGCTATTGTGTTTACCTGGGACAGGCAGTCCTAGTTGGTAACTGAAGCTACATGGCATATTCTTGGCCTGTCTGAATACGAGTCTTTAATACGTGTGTGTTGCCACATGACCTACGTTACTATACTTGCTTACATTAGGCCTCATAAGAAGGCTCAAGGACACTCAAAAAGTAATGGAGAGGACTATACTCCGAGTTTCTCTGCGTCTCAGAAATATTGGGATCCGCAAAGAAAGAATTGCGGACTTAAGTGCCAGTGGACATTGCGAGGAGGACTGACGCGGGAAGCCGCTGGATGCGGAGGACCAATCGGGTTGGAGATCCTTGGGGGAAGCCTATGTCCAACGGTTGACGTGTCTCAGCTGATATGATGACTCAATCAAACTTCATACCGAATATCTCCAATTCCGATATTGAGATCTAATATCGGAAATCACTATTGGAATTGAAAAACTTCCAATATTACAGGCCCTAGTCTGTCTTTTGGCTACCTCCGATACTGAAGGCTTGTAGTACATCAAACTACAGAGTGTTACGCACTGTTAAATTAGGTCTATATACATTTACTTATTATCGTATATAGACCAATTTAACAGTGTGTAACACTGTGTAGTTAGCGCGCCACATTGGCTAACTAACTTGGACCTAGATAGCTGAAATTATGCACAGAGGTTGTTTTTATGACGTAGGCAAGGGATAAGGCCGGATTTTCCGAAATTCAACCCCTAAGGAAGTAAAATAGAGGATGACAGTTTTTATGGAAATACGTCATTTTTAAAGTAAAATCCATAAAAATTAGTAAGTACATAGTCTTTCGATTAAAAATTATGAAAGGGATATTTTAGGATTTCAAAAAATTCAACCCCTAAGGGAATGAAATAGGGGATGAAAGTTTGTATTTGTATTGTAATCCCTCATTTTGATAGTAAAATACAATTTTCGGTAAAAAATTAAGAGTGATATGTTGTAACATGATTTGCATGTCACATGAGTTTTTCTGCCCAGTCACATGTGAATCATGATTCATAACTCCTCACCATGAGGCTCGGACAAATGGCTGTACGGATTTTATCCCCTTTGCCTTCCCTATCAATGGGAAAATTAAAAAAAAAAGTGTCTTTGACAACTGTCACCTGTCAAACTTGACTTGACGACCTATCTTCAAACAGGAAGATGCATTTTTGGAAACGATAATTAATCGGCCGGGATCTTAGGCCCTGAGCCCCTTTTAATAAAAAGGCATGAAGCCTACAATTATACTGTATTAACACGAACATTGGGTAAGCATATTTTTGTTAATTTTTGTTTTTTTTGAGTCGATGCACATGTGACGAATCTTAGGTTAAACCTCCAATTTTGTTCCAGGAATATGCCACTTTCCACTTTTTACATTTCCACATTTCTATTTTCACATTTACTTTTATTACCACTGTAGCTACGGCTTCAGCACGTAATCTTTAGTCGTCTTGAGACGATATTGTTTGACTGACTGCATGTGAGATTTTGGGAGACAAATTTCCACGCCACCCATGTGAGTGATGACAAAACAGAGGTAACAACATCTGCCCTTAACACCTATCACACAATGGCCAGCCAGGTATCTGAATCCTCACTTATTTTCTAAAATTTTTATTCTCACAAGTAGCAACAACTTTTAAAATCATAGGTTCTAAATTGTTATCAGCATGTAAGATTATTATAAGTTCATTTAAAAATTGGTATTAAAAAGCATTTTGTAAACGCCCTTAAGGCTCTATTTGACATAAACAATAAACACAACAAGAGTACATAGTTTTTTTATTGAACATAAACCTGCCCTTATGATTAAAAGACTAATTATCTTTACCGCAGAATCCGTGCATTTCTAACAGGTGAGCCTGGCGCCCGAACTTAGTTTTTTTGTATAACAAACCCTTATTTTTGGCCCACCTGATCAAAGGTTACTCAACATTTTCATCACATTCCATTGTAATTTAAATTTTTTTTTAATTTTTTTATTTTTTACATCACAATTGTCGCCTTAGAACAGGGACGTTGAATATTGTTTACCTATGTAACTTTGTTGTGTGGATTTTAAAGTTGTTGCATTTGACCTAATTTTTTGCTATAAATTTTCATTAAGCAAAACAATTGTTTGTTTTAACATTAGATTCAATTATTTGAATTATATAGTGGTATATTTCCCAATAAAAAAATGTTCTGTGTATACTTATTTATTTTTCCCATATTTTTGTGTAAGAATGATTTTCATTTTTTCCCATGTGTTTTGATAATTTAACATTAACTGTATTTTGAGATATCATTTAGATATTGATGTGAAGAAGCTATTATTTAAGAATTTTCATATTCTGCCAAACATTTGAGAGTTTTTATTGAATTTTTTATGTAAACTTATAACAAGTTATTCAGTTAAAGTTTTGAGGTTATTTTCAAGTTTAATTTTAACATATCATTTTGTTGTCAATAATAAATTTGACTTTTGCTTATTATAATATAACTTACAAAATATAACTTATAAAATATTGATTTTTGTATTTAGTAGTTAAATTTTTGAGAAATTTACTTTATATTGAAAGTTTTTTGTAATAACATTTTTTATAATAATGTTTTGGATATAAGAGGTACATTTGTGAAAAGTTGTTGCATTTGTTTGCTTTGCAAATTAATAGTAATACATTTACACATTAGATTTTGAATAGATTTCCGCTTACAACTATTTACTTTGATTAAATTGATATTGAAATAGCGTTATCATATCATACTATTAGTAAAACTTTGTCACTATGGACACTGATAAGCCTGCTTCTGCTGGTCCATCACACAAATACATTACTGTTGCTACTGACACTTCTGACTTAATTTCTACTGTATTTCCGCGTGACTTGGAATCACAATTAATTACAATGTCTGAAGAACCTCCTCGCTTGGATCATACTCATAATGTTGCACAATCTTCTTTGCTGGATTCTTGCTTGCCTAGTGGATCACAGTTGCCTAATGATTTATTTGCTCGTAGTTCTGCTAAACATGGATATTTTAAGCGTCCTGATTTTTCTAAAAGTAAAATAACTTTTGACGGTAAGTCTTGTGTTAGAGAATTTATTTCAAACGTTGAAGAATATATAGTTTCAAGAGATGTTGATGAACAGTTTGTTGTGACTTCTTTTTCAGATTTTCTTACAGATTTAGCTAAAAAATGGTATCGTGTTGTTCGTTCTCATGTTAAGTCATGGTTTGAAATTAAAGTAGCTTTGCTTAAACATTTTGATAAACTTGATTTTGATTACCAACTTGAATTCCTTTTACGTACTAGAAAACAAAAACTTAGAGAATCTTTATCTGATTTCATTATTGAAATTCAAGATATGTCATGTCGTTTGTCTGACCCACTTAGTGAACCAAATTTAATTAAAATAATTAAACATAATATGTTGCGCTCTTATGCGATGCATTTCATAGGCCGTAATATAGATTCCATTGACCAAATTATTAGATTAGGCAAGGAAATCGAAAGTTTAACCTGTGACACTGCATCAGTAAAATCAGAAAATTATAATTTTGTTAGAAAAGTTAATGTTGTTAGTCAGGATTTAACTTGTTTAAAGTGTAAAAATAGTGGTCATCATTTTAAAAATTGTAAAATTATAACTGGTAAAGTTTGTTTCAAGTGTGGAAGTAAGGGTTTTATCACATCTACTTGTCCAAATTGCAATAAAGATATTTCAAATTCAGAGAACCTTAATTCAAAAAACTTATAGGCTTTCACCGAGCTCCTCTTCAAACTGAAGCGAATCGAACCTCGGTGAAAAATTTTGTTCCTAATAAATTAGAATGTAGAGAAGAATTTAGAGAATGGTTAGATTACTTAAAAGTATTTTTTAAAATTTATAAAGTAGCTCCTGTGCTTTTAGTGAAAAAACAAGATAATAGACCTTATTTACAATTTTCAGTTAACAATAAGATTTTTACAGGAATTTTAGACAGCGGTGCTAATTGTTGTGTATTGGGTGCAAATAGTCACTTGAGATTTTTGGACATGGGTTTCAAGATTAGATCTTCTCATAAAACAGCTCGTACAGCTGATGGTTCGTCCCAAAATATTATTGGAATCATTGATTTACCTATAACTTGTGATAATATAACTAAATATATACCGTTTATGATAATTCCATCTTTTGAACTTGATATTATTTTAGGTTTTGACTTTTGGTTAAAATTTGACTTAGCTAAAGATTTGATTAAAAATGTAACTTTTGTTAACGATTTTGATATGCAAGTGAATACTATTACTGCTGCTGCTAGTCTTTCTCCTTCTGAGACTGAACAGTTAAATAATGTTATTAAATTATTTGAAGATATTTCATATGAAAAAAATGGATTAGGTTTAACTCATCTTACTGAACATAAAATTAATACTATAGGCGATCCGATTAAACAACGTTATTATCCTTTGAGTCCTGCTAAACAAAAAGAAGTTTATGATGAAGTAGAAATTTTGCTTAAAGAAGAAATTATACAACCTTCGAAATCCCCTTGGAGTTCTCCTGTTTTAACTGTTCCAAAAAAAGATGGTGGAATTAGATTATGTTTAGATTCTAGAAAATTAAATTCAGTAACTGTTAAAGATTCTTACCCATTGCCTTATACATCTTATATTTTAGATAACCTTCGAGGTGCCAAGTATATAACTGCAATTGATTTATCTAAAGCTTTTTTGCAAATTAAATTAGAAATTACTTCACGAGAGAAGACTGCCTTTTGTATTCCTGGTAAAGGACTGTTTGAATTTGTCCGTATGCCATTTGGTTTGTCCAATGCTCCTGCTGAACTTCAAAGAGTAGTTGATAGATTGTTTGGACCTGAGTTTGATAAGAATACGTTCTGTTATTTAGATGACCTAGTCTGCATTAGTGATACATTTTCGAGTCATTTAGTCCTTCTTAAAAGAATATATAAAGCTCTTAAAGATGCTGGTTTAACTGTAAATTTAAAAAAGTGTGAATTTTGTAAAGAACGATTACGTTACTTAGGTTATATTGTTGATAAACACGGTTTACATACCGATCCCATTAAATTAGATGCCATTAATAATTTCCCTAGACCTCAAACTTTAAAACAATTGCGTAGTTTCTTAGGATTATGTTCTTACTATAGAAGATTTATTAAAAATTTTGCTGATATTGCCTCTCCTCTAACGAAATTGATAGGAAAGAAATCTAAAATTAAATTTGAGTGGAATACAGATGCAGAAAACTCTTTTATTATTTTGAAAAATTCATTAACGACTTCACCAGTCCTTCAATGCCCTGATTTTAGTAAACCTTTTTATTTACATTGTGATGCTAGTTCTGTTGGAATTGGTAGCGTTTTGAGCCAGGAAGATGATAATAAAGAACAACACCCTATAGCTTATTATTCTAGATCCCTTAATAAATGTGAACGAAATTATAGTGTCACTGAAAGAGAACTTTTAGCAATTTTAGATTCTATTGAACATTTTAGACCCTATATTGAAGGTATGAAGTTTACAGTTGTTACTGATCATGCTAGTTTGAAGTGGTTATTAAGATTAAATAATCCTTCTGGTCGTTTGGCTAGATGGGCTGCTAGAATTTCACAATTTACATTTGATATTATTCATAAAAAAGGTGCACTACATGTTGTACCAGATACTCTTTCTCGTTATGATATTGCTAATATAACTGTTTTGTCTGATAAAATTGTACCTGTCGATCATGAAATAGTAGACCCTTGGTATAGAAAAATGTTTTTAGATTGCCAGAAAAGACCTTGTAAATTCAAAAATTTTAGAGTAGAAAATAATACTTTGTTTCGTTATTGTAAATCTAAATTTAGTTTGAATGAAAATTTAAAATGGAAAATAGTTATTCCAAAGGAAGATATTTTAGATACAATTAGATCCAATCATGATGATATAAATTCTGGACATTTGGGAATCCATAAAACTTTGCATAAAATAAAACTTCATTATTATTGGAAAGGTATGTTTAATGATATTCAAAAATATATTAATAAATGTGACACTTGCAAGGCATATAAACATTCAACTTCTCCACCATTAGGTACCATGATAAATCCTAAAAAAGTAGATAGACCTATGGTTATGTTATCATTAGATCTGATAGGTATTTTACCAAAAACTTATTCTGGTCATAAATTTATATTATCTATTGTAGATGTTTTTACTAAATATTGCTGGTTATTTCCTTTAGCCAATGCTACTACTAAATCAATTTGTAAATTTTTAGAGAAAGATGTTTTTCTTAAGTTTGGTTGTCCTAAAGTTTTGATTTGTGACAATGGTACACAATTTACTTCTAAAAATTTTGTAGAATTCCTTCAGGGATATAATATTAATAAAATATTTTATAATACACTTTATACCCCGCAGAATAATCCTGTGGAACGTTATAACAAGTCAATTGAGACTTGTATTTCTTGTTTTGTTCGTGATGATCACAGAACATGGTCAAAATTCTTACCTCATGTTCAATTAGCCTTGAATAGTAGTGTTAATTTAGCTACTGAATTTACTCCTAATTTTCTCATGTTTGGAAGAGAATTAATTTTTGATGCTTCTTTACACCGTTTTAGTAATTCTTTTGATAATTTAACACAGATCGATGTTGTAGATCGTTCTGGTTTTGCAAAATCTCTTTCTTCACTTGAAGAAATTTTTAAGAAAGTTGTTCTTTCTTTATTTAAAGCTTATAAGCGTAATGCTTCTTATTATAATAGAGGTCGTCTTGTCACTTCTTATGAGGTAAACGATGTGGTTTGGAGGCGAAATTTCGTTCAGTCTAATGCTGCTCATTATTTTTCAGCTAAATTTGCTCCAAAGTTTGTTAAATGTAAAGTCATAGAGAAAATTTCAAATAATGTTTATTTATTAAAAGATTTAGATAAAAATTCTACTGGTAGATACCATGTTAAAGATATTATTAAAGTTTGAAACTTATTTTTTACCTTATTTTTGTAATTTGAGTTATTTATGGCTCATGAATGTTTTATGTAGTGTGATGAATGAAAGAATCGAGCCTATGAATGTGGAAGAATGAAAGGAAGTAATTCAATTTGCAATTAAGGACAATTAAAAATTAGTTAAATTAGTGTTGTTAAAATAAAATACAGATTTTCAAAATTAAAATTTATTTAATAAATAATGACTTAGCTTTTCAAAATTTTAATTAAGTAATTTCACCAGTATATCTTAACAATAATACATAATTATAATGACTCAGCTTAACTTACATCTGAATTAGTCTCCAGACGACATATTTCCATTAGCATCATAAGATTTTAATATTTTTTTGTATATATTATTGTTGCCTTTTGTTGTAACAAATCTCTTGTACAAATTATTCTGTACATTTTTGTATAATTTGTTTTGTCTTTTTATTAGACATTCATTTTTGTGTTTTTTGTCCTTTTGTAGACATATTTTTGTTAGTCTTAGTTATTAGGTTAACTCGGATTGGACAATCTATTGCTTGAGCAAATACCGGATTTTCCCATTTTCACTTTTTCCTCAGACTTGTGTCTGGTGGTTCTTTTTGTATGGTCCCGAATTGTTGGATTCATACACATTTTTTTCCCACATCATGTACGGAAAGTTGGTAGTGTTGTGCCGGCCATGATTGTGTTGTTTTTTGTTATGTGAGTGTTCCCGGATTGTTGGAACCCACATACGTTTTTTTTTCTCTTTCCACATCATGTACGGAAAGTTGGTAGTGTTGCGCCGGCCATGATTGTGTTGCTTTTTGATGTGTGATCCCGTATTGTTGGATCATTCACATTCTTTTTCCACGTCATGTACGGAAAGTTGGTGGTGTTGTGCCGACCATGATAGTGCTTATGGAGTCTGTTAAACACTTTGTTTTCAGATCTCACCTTTAAAAAAAAAAAGACGAGTAGAGAGGATGAGTCAGTGACGAGGGTGTCCAACTGATCTCAACAAAAATAGAAGGATGGATAAGAAGATGTTTAGAGTCAGTGACCAGGGTGTCCAACTGATCTCAACAAATAGAAGGACGGATAGATAGGATGTTGTTTTGAGTCAGTGACTAGGGTGTCCAACTGATCTCTATAAACAGGATTTAGTTTTTATTGGTTTCATTATTTGTTTTTGTTGGTGTTGGTATTATCTAAGTTCTTTTACAAACTTAGGTTTGGGGTATTTTGGTTTTGGTGGTTTGTTTAGATATTTTTGACCTTTTGTTGTGTTGGTTTTGTTTTTATCTTTTGTTTGTTTTGGGTTTCGAACGTCAGCCTCGATTCTCGATGCTTTTCGTGGGGAAGGGGGAAATGTAACATGATTTGCATGTCACATGAGTTTTTCTGCCCAGTCACATGTGAATCATGATTCATAACTCCTCACCATGAGGCTCGGACAAATGGCTGTACGGATTTTATCCCCTTTGCCTTCCCTATCAATGGGAAAATTAAAAAAAAAAGTGTCTTTGACAACTGTCACCTGTCAAACTTGACTTGACGACCTATCTTCAAACAGGAAGATGCATTTTTGGAAACGATAATTAATCGGCCGGGATCTTAGGCCCTGAGCCCCTTTTAATAAAAAGGCATGAAGCCTACAATTATACTGTATTAACACGAACATTGGGTAAGCATATTTTTGTTAATTTTTGTTTTTTTTGAGTCGATGCACATGTGACGAATCTTAGGTTAAACCTCCAATTTTGTTCCAGGAATATGCCACTTTCCACTTTTTACATTTCCACATTTCTATTTTCACATTTACTTTTATTACCACTGTAGCTACGGCTTCAGCACGTAATCTTTAGTCGTCTTGAGACGATATTGTTTGACTGACTGCATGTGAGATTTTGGGAGACAAATTTCCACGCCACCCATGTGAGTGATGACAAAACAGAGGTAACAACATCTGCCCTTAACACCTATCACACAATGGCCAGCCAGGTATCTGAATCCTCACTTATTTTCTAAAATTTTTATTCTCACAAGTAGCAACAACTTTTAAAATCATAGGTTCTAAATTGTTATCAGCATGTAAGATTATTATAAGTTCATTTAAAAATTGGTATTAAAAAGCATTTTGTAAACGCCCTTAAGGCTCTATTTGACATAAACAATAAACACAACAAGAGTACATAGTTTTTTTATTGAACATAAACCTGCCCTTATGATTAAAAGACTAATTATCTTTACCGCAGAATCCGTGCATTTCTAACAGGTGAGCCTGGCGCCCGAACTTAGTTTTTTTGTATAACAAACCCTTATTTTTGGCCCACCTGATCAAAGGTTACTCAACATTTTCATCACATTCCATTGTAATTTAAATTTTTTTTTAATTTTTTTATTTTTTACATCACAATGTTTAAGGATTTTTCGAAATTCAACCCCTAGCGATAAATAGGGGATTAAAGTTGGTATAGAAAATCCGTCATTTTTAAAGCAAAATCCATAAAAACTGGTATATATTGCCTTTCGGTTCAAAATTGGGAAAGACGTATTTTATGATTTTTTGAAATTCAACCTCTCAGGGGTTGAAATAGAGGATGAAAGTTTGTATGGGAAATTCGTCATTTATTTAGTAAATTCTATAAAAATTGGTATATGGCTTTTTCGTTAAAAATTAAGGATGACATATTTTAGGACTTCAAATTTAAACCCCTTAAGGGATAAAATAGGGAATGAAAGTTTGTATGGGAAATCCATCATTTTTGTAGTTAAATCCTAAACAATTGGTTAAAAATAAAGAAAAATATACATCTAGGTTTCCCGAAATCTTACACTTAGGGTGTTAAAATAGGAGTTATAAAATGGAATGAAAGTCTGCCAAATCTATCTATGTTAACTTATTGTATGTGTGTGATTATTAAAAAAATAATACCAAAAAAATCCACAGGGACTAATTCGCAAGAAAAGCTAGTTTTAAATATAAATAAACTACATACCAGTAAAAGAAATAACAGGCCATTGTTCTTCAGGGTATTTTTGTTTCCATTTGTCCATTATTTTTTTATCAAGAGTATCATAATTAAGTGGCCCATAGAATTCCGATCCTACAAAATCTATTTTATAAGTATCCCAAAAAGGTCCAAATGGGTTTCCAGATTTTGCATTACAACTTTTCTTATCTTCTCCCACTCTCTCTGTATAGCAAAAAGATATTCTTTTATCAATGGGCCAAATTTCAGGAGCAATATGCTTCATAAAATTCTCCATTGTAATAACTTTATGATACTCGGATAATTTATCCACTTTGAAATATGTATCAAATGGCACTTGAATTGATCTAGGATCCCCATACCTATACTCAATCCAGGGAGGGAGTACCAATGTCCTATCTAAAGCTTTGCTAAATGCTAATGCACCTAGAAAGTGATCTGCTTGGTTACCAAATCTACCTGAAAAACAATATAAATAATGCAGTCTTCACTAATTCTTAATTACATTATTTATTGTACAAATAAAAACAGTGTGAAGGATAATAACTCAAATTCAAACTCATATTTGTTTATACATTTAGGTTCAATTTGTACACTTATGAAAGTCAAGTTTGATGCAATCGGTTCAATAGTCTATCAGGAGTAGGGTTACCATCCGTCCGGATTAGTCCAGACATGTCCAGACTTTGTCCGGCCATCTAGTTTGTCCGGACTTTTTGTTTTAGATGGAATACAAGTAATAAAACTTACATAAGTAAGTTATTTAATATTCATTAATGTCCCACTCATCTAAAAGCGACTGTTAGCTACCATGTCCATACTACTTTTACGAACATGGCGATGTTTGGACATGGTGCTGATGTTTGCATTTTTTGATGTCTGGACTTTTTTGAACTGTCAGGTCAACTGTCAGGTGTTTTTTGAAATGTCTGGACTTTTTTGAACTGTCAGGCATTTTTTCAGGACTTTTCAAATTTCTAAATGGTAACCCTAACCAGGAGGCCTAGTTCTGAGAAGAACTGGCCAGAAACTCAGCAAGTTTTATACTTTCTTTACAGTTTTCATAGTATTGATTTGGAAAGAGTCATACATAATTCACATTGTCAAGTCTTTAATACATAATTTGTATAGGTAAGCTTATAATCCTGCTAAACAAAACCAATTTGAACTTACTAGTTTTGTCTGTAACGTAACACTCGCTGTCAACAAATCCAAAGGTCCCGGGTTCGTTTACCGATAGAGACAAATATTTATGTGACGAACTCAAAACAACTGTTCACTAATTGATAATCACAAATACACCTGCCAGTTAAGAATATTAGTTAGAGGCAAAATAGAAAAGACATATTAAACTGTAATTAACTTACCCATGCAAGGGCAATACACAACATAACCACTTTTTTCGTATTTACTTGCCCATGAACAGGTTAAGAATATAAAATATACGATATAGCTTCCAAATTGCACTTGTAATCTCCAGAATGTCATTTTTATACAGAATTTAAATTCTATATTACACTTACTATTTTACTTTCGCATCATTCGCTGTCTAAAGTTAAGTTAATAAACTTGGCTAAAGGGGTACCTACGTTCTAGGGGTTGTTTACCTCAGACCACAGACCACAGATTAGAGAATAGAGAGTATATGTCTAAAGACCACAGACTAGTTAGAGTGCGTTCCAAAACGATTTCAATTTACTCGGGGTAGAGTAAATGATTGCTCACTATTGGTTGTTATTAAGAAGTGCTTACACCATTGGTTAGTTTTGTTAAACTATAGTTATTTTACAGATATTAGAAGAAAAAAGTTTAACTTCACCTGGTTTTGGAACGCACCCTTAGTAGCACAGATTAGAGAGTATATGTCTAAAGGTTAGTAGAGATCCTCAGCCAGCTCCATGAAGCTATAGGTAAAACTGGAGGCGACGCTCGTAAATACCTACATGAAGCTGACCTTGACGAATGCCATCTCTTTCACTTAGGGCAGGGCCTCTCTTTCTAATTAGGTGTCCACACAACTACAAAGTGAAGGACAAAATAAAAATAATATGTTTTTTCAATCACTTTGCTACTTGCTTATTTATATGCCAGGGATGTACGTATGTACGAGAGTGTAAAATAGTGGGATTTCCGGTAAAATATTCTTCTTAGTAAATAGCATTACTAAGAAGAATTTTGAAACTAATCACTTACCGACTGTAATTGACATAAAGTTTTATCACAATCACAAAGGATTTATATTTGAAGTAAATATTTTAAACTAAAGATAATTCATGAGATTTATACAAACAGATAACAATTATATTTATTGATTACTTTTAATAATGGGGGATGTTTCTTTCCATTTTTTTTTGCTACAAACAAACAACGGTAAAGATAGACACAAAGTTTCCTTTTTCTTAGATACTGTTAAACTATTAATAGACCTTAAAAATGTTTCTTCTCGGGACTGAGAACGAGAGAGCAATTCTTGTCGACATAACTTTTCGATTTGAGTTCTCTCAGTATAAAAAATAAATAGGCTAAATAAGAACCTGTACATAATCTGAGCAAGTTTGTGCTAGTCTATCTAGATATAAAAATAAATATATTTGTGAAAAGAAATAAAGGATTGATATTTAAATAGGTATTTATTTTCAACTATCCACAATGTTATCTATCCACAATGTTAACAAAAAACTGATTTCACATACAGTCAACAGCACGTCGGGCTATACAAAACTGTCAAATTTCTCCAAACGATTTTCAACCTAAGGTTATTCAATATAAAGTGCATAATCGATTGGGAAAATATGACAGTTTGTGGTAACCCAACGTGCTGTTGTCTGTACCATACGATTAGAAACATGGCTAAGGCAGCTTTCTTCTTCAACTCCAGGTGGTAGACATTACATCGATAAAAATAAATCAAAATGATTAAGGTGGGTACTTATTATAATTAATATAATCAGACCAGCGACAAAAATTCTTATCATTTCATGCAGCCACCGTGCTGATGCCGGTTCCATCGTGTTGCATAGAGGGAAGTCCAGTGCAGCGTCTGGGACTTGTGCGCGAGTCAGAAGTTCTGAAGTATTCAAGTAAAAGATTACAGGGCCCTTTGACAACTAGTTAACACTTTCCTTCACTGTCCAGAGGCTTTAGACAACGTGCATTTCGACAATCGCTCTCGCAATCGCTAAGTCAAAAAATGTATGGGATTGACATAAGCAATCGAAAAGTGATCGATTGCTTATGTCAATCCCATACATTTTTTTACTTAGCGATAGCGAGAGCGATTGTCGAAATGCATGTTGTCTAAAGCCTCTGGCTTCTCTCTCTCTCTCTCTCTGTCTAGCCGTATTTGATAAGATTCCACGAATGCAACATGGAACTTAAAAACACTTGGATGTGTTGATAGTCTATTTGGCACCTCTGAACTAGAGTGATCGTACGGCCCCAGGTCTCGACAGAATCGAAGGCTTTCTCACAGTCCACAAACGCTAAGCTAAAAATAATGAAATGAAGTGAAATGAAAAAGCTGAAATGCAAATGAAAATTTACATAAACTTTGGTACCTAAGTGCTTTTCGTAAATCGTGAAAAGCTTTACTATCAATCGTTTCCCGACAAAGTAATAACTTTTCAAATAAATATTTTTTTTGGACTAAGTAAACTCAGATCTTTTTGATAGTGGACCTACGATTGAATTTTTAATAATAATCGACAAAATATTTGATACGATAAATTCCTAAGCCCATTTCGACACTGTTTACAAATCTTTCACTTTCCCTTAGGAATAAAAATTAAAGGCAACGCGTATTTAACTATACTGAATATTTTATGGCAAAATTTTCTTTCATAAGTGTACATATTGACATGGTTACATCAAAATTGAAGATATAAACCTTTTGATCTTCGATGAATGTCATCATGCTGTTGAGGACCATCAATGAGGTTAATCATGAAACATTTTCACAACACTCCTATTGAGAAACAGCCCAGAGTGCTTGGTATGTAAAAATATATTTTTTATTTCTCTCTATTGTACCTAAATGAATAAAGAAATTTTGACTTTGAAATATTCAGTATCGTTAAATACGCGTTGCCAATAATTTTGAGGCCTTGTTCTAAGAAGAACCGGCAAGAAACTCAACAAGTTTTAACCTCCCTTTACAGTTTTAATTGTTTTGATTTGGAAAGAGTCATAATTCACACGTTGAAGTTATTATTAGTAAGCCAACACATTACTTTGGAAAGGGCTTTATTCACATTGTCAACATTTTCTGTTTGTCTATTTAGTTTGAAAATAAGGGAAGTATCATCTGCAAATATCACTGAAGTGTCATAATATTCAGAAATCACAATAACACTCTGATTTAGAAAAATAAATAATAAATATATTTAAGACAAACGCGTTCTATCATGGTTACTCTGGTTAGTTTTGCTTATAGTCCGGGAGATAGCGTATCACTTTTTCTAGGAATTTTATATAAAATGAATTTTATTTCAAACAGTTGTTTAATGTTCGGAAATCAGTAAAAATAGCGTCAGTTGTCGCACTAGTGGTGGAGCTAAAGGAGAGAGAATGATAAAGTCAAGTGATAAAGTCAATGATTGTTTAATCATATTTTTAAATTTTATTTAAAATCGTCAGCTGTATGGACGATGGGGGGTTGAAAGTCAGTCACGAGCATAAACCTCATTTAAAATTCCACAAATAAAATTTTATACCTTATGAAATTTATATTATCTCAATTTTTATACTTTTAAAATAATAAAGAAAAGTGTCAGCTGTACTTTTAACGGGGGAACACCGTCAGTCAGCCTGATAAACATGTCGCGCGCTCAACTAATTAAAATAAACTGACGATCTTTACACCCACAAACAATCAGCGGACGACGATTTGTTGTTTCTTTAACATTTAAATTGTCTTTTACTTATAATTGTATAAGTATAACATTGATATCGTATAAATAACAACACAGTATATTTATTAATTTCGTGTTGGCTTTAAATTATATTAATATGTATTCTAGCATCAAGGAATCTGTAAAAAAGCAAGCTGTAACAGTCTCACTACTTTAACGTACCTTTCCTAAAATTTAGGGGATATCGGGGGAATGGGAGTCACTTAAGGAAAAGTGTTTATTATGATCACAATACTTTACTCCTTTATTATGGCATTTTATAATAATCGTAATAAACTAATTAACAATCAAAAAACGAAAGAAGTTGCTGTCTGTCATATGCAGTTTCTTAATAATAATAATTAATAAACAAAAGTGTTGTATTGACTCTTATTACCCACATGTTTGAGTAATGCGAGTCAGCCTATGGGATAGTAAAATTTCCTTGACTTTCCCTGTTCCGAACATATCGTTCATAAGGAATCATCTCTACGCTAATTCCAAGGAACAAGAGGGATCACAGGGTCTCGCTCTCGCCACTCTCGTCGAACAAATTCTGTTCACCAGCTGATTCTTTAGCACATTGACATGCATTGATGCCTTGTCTGATACTTTCAGCGGCATTAAAATGTATGCTTCATACCTGCTGTATGAAGTTGGTGCCAAGCCATGCCAACCGTTCAGTACAACGAGCCCCTCATCACCCAAGCTGGCGTGTTCAGTCGCAATCAATGGTGTGATTAATGAATGTGATGTGGCAGGTGGACCTATAGAATACCTAGTTGACTTGCAACCGGCTTCAAACAGTCCAGCAGGTACCTAGCACACATTTTAATAATATGTTATTTTAATACATTTTTACACAAACAAACTTGCGGCCCACCCGGTGTTAAGTGTTTCCGTCGCAATTCCTTGAAATATTAAGGGTAAATCACTTAACATTAGAAGTGCGTTGCCATTCTGGGGATTTCCTTTTGGGCTCGGTGCCCCTTTTATGTTGGCGACAGGCTGGCAACCTGTCACTATTTGGAGGCACTGCATGGTCCACACTGCCAGAGGTGGTTTATGTATGACAAAATGTTACCTATGGTGCTGCTCATCCTGTCACGAGTTTATAAGCGTAATCGGATGTATGTATCGGTTTATAGGAGTACATTAAATATTTAAATAATTATCATCCAAGTCCCAGCAGGTTAGGAGATTTCCCTTCTATCATCAGCTAACCGAAATAACCTTAAAAATACAAATATCGGTCTATACGTGTAACCTTTAAAGGATTAACATCCAACTCCTAATTGTCGCGGTGCTTTGCGTTCCACCATCAGCTCACCTGAATAACCTGAAAGAATACAACAATCAGTTTTTAGGTACTTTTAATACTTAAAAAATCACTTGCCTATAATATTTAAAGAATAGTCATCCAACTCTTAATCGTTAAGAAGGTTTTCCTTCCATCATCAGCTAACCTGAATAACCTGAAAGACTACAACTAACCCTATTAAGGTACCTTTGATATTTAAAGAATTATCATCCCACTTCTAACCGTTAAGGAGTTGTGCCTTCCATCATCAGCTCACTTGAATAACCTGAAAGAATATAACTATCGCTCTTTAAGTATGTACCTTTAATATTTATAGAATTATCATCCAACATTAAGGAGCTTTTCCTTCCATCATTAGCTCACTTGAATGACCTGAAAGAATACAACTATCGGTCTATAAGTACTTTTAATATTTAAAGAATTATCATCCAACTCCTCACCGTTAAGGAGTTGTGCCTTTCATCATCATCTCATCAACATTAGTTGACTACCAGACGGAATTTTACTAGAATAGCTAAAATATAAAAAATATGAATAAGTTTCCCTTTCCGTTGTTTTCCGAGGGTTGCTCTAGATTTCCCTAGCTTCCCATCATAAGATCTTGTGACAATGGGACCACCTCAGGAATATACACTATCGAATAAAAAATGAATTATGAAAATCAGGCCATCAATGACAGAGATATCGGTGAACATACATTTACCTTCTATCATCAGCTCATCAACATGAGATGATGATGATGACTACCAGACGCAAATGCTAGTATAGCTTTAGAAAAAATATGAAAAACGTTAAACATGCTTATAAAATTTGAGGGTTGCTTTCGATTTCCCTGACTTCCCATCATCTGATCCTGACTTGGTGACAATGGAGTAAACACTATAGAAAAAAGAATTTGAAAATCGGTCCACAAATGACGCAGATATCGATGTAATACATAAAAAAAACCAGCCAAATGCGAGTTGGACTCGCATACCGAGGGTTCCGCCGTACAAACGTAGCGGTTTACAATTTATGACGTATTTAATCAAATTACTTACTAGATATCGTTCAAACCAATTGCATGGTAATGCGTAATGCACATCATATATTTTTGACGTGACAACGTCTTATAATTCGATAGAGCCGGCTGCACACACGAAAAAACATGACGTCATGCGGCGTTACCTCGCTCTGAATCTAATTCTCTAATTTGAATTTGGAATTATATTCTTTAAAATTTAAACTTTCAATGATACCAAAACCAGCCAGAGGCTTTAGACAACATGCATTTCGACAATCGCTCTCGCTATCGCTAAGTAAAAAAATGTATGGGAATGACATAAGCAATCGAAAAGTGATCGATTGCTTATGTCAATCCCATACATTTTTTTACTTAGCGATAGCGAGAGCGATTGTCGAAATGCATGTTGTCTAAAGCCTCAGATACAAATAGTATAGTCAAAGAGATTTTATTACAAGTTTATTCATACTATAATGCGAAATCTATTAAACAAATGAAATTAAATTTTTCTTTTGAAAAATGCTACCATTCCATCAGTATTTTCTTAAGATGTTGTCACGTTCAACTATCGTCAGTAAACCGACTTTACAGACAACCAATTTTTTAGTTTTAATAAACTGCTGTATCTTTTGATCGCGTTAACTTAGAAGTTTGATTTTTTCACTGCTTAAAGGGACAATAGAGCTAGGTATTTGGTATAAATTTCAATTTGATACCTTTATTGAAATGTAAAATATTTTAATAAAATGAAACTTACTACCTTATTTCTCACGAACGCGTGAGAAATAAGGTAGTAAGTTTCATTTTATTAAAATATTTTTATTATATTATATAACTAAAAAAATGTGATTTTCGCAATTTTTCCTATATTTGCATTATATGACAATGCTTCATGCCAAATTTCAAGATTCTGAGTTTACGGGAAGTATCCTGTAGGTTTTGATTCCTTTGCGAGTGTCGGAAATTTGTTGAAAATATCGACTTAATCGGCTGTATCTTTTGATTGGCTTGGCTTAGAAGTTTGATATTTTCACAGCTTAAAGGGACAATAGGCCTGAGTATTTCATGTGAATTCCAGCTTGATACGTCCACGCGTTCTTGAGATAAAGGGTCTTGACAGACAGACAGACAGACGGACAACAAAGTGAACCTATAAGGGTTCCGTTTTTTCCTTTTGAGGTACGGAACCCTAAAAAAATACAAACGGACGAATACAGCCTCCTCCTTTTTGGAAGTCGGTTAAAAATGGAGTCTCTCAACACGTGTTTTTACAACAAAAACTCAGGAGAAACACAAAATAAAATTTATTCCGTATAAAATTCCTAGAAAAATTGCAACGCTATCTCCCGGACTAGAACATAGAATCAAATATACCGCGGAATTCCGGAAGGTAGGCATTCAGTGTTGCCGTAATTAAGACATGCCTATTTGCACAACAGTGGGCAAATATCTCTTCGCGGTTTCAAACTTAAAAATATATTGATAGCTTGATCAATTGAATTTGGAAATTAAAGTTAACTGTAATAATTATTCAGTAAAGGAGGACAGGCATTTTTGCCTAGGTGATAATAACAACATGTGATATATCTTTTTTATTCTGTCCTTCACTTTGTAATTGTGTGGACACCTAATTAGAAAGAGAGGCCCTGCCCTAGGCGAAAGAGATGGCATTCGTTAAGGTCAGCTTCATGTAGGTATTTAGGAGCGTGGCCTCCAGTTTTACCTATAGCTTCATGCTTTGAACGTCTTTAGACATTGACATATTCTTTTCTAATCTGTGTTTGAACTTGTCAACACAACACAACACATGGTTTTGATTTTATGTAATTTCCTTTTAGTAATAAATCTAAAAATAATAGTCTGTGCTTAAGATTGTGCATGATCAATTACGGATACCGTCTTTAAATTCTTCGACTAAGATTCTGGGATAGAGGATAACGACCTTTGAATGGAAAAATGACTTATACTTTTCGTGATTTTGATAAAGCATCTTCTGATGAAAGCGACAGCGATGCCAGTATGGATGGTGATACCTCTGACGATGGTAACTTTTTATTAAACTATTTATTTGAGTATATAAAGGAGTCTAAAAACGTTATAGATATACGTTATATAAATTACACATTTTGCTGAGCAATAGATATTTAAAAATATACTTGATCTATTTTTAATTTCATAGGAAGAAAAAGTGTAATTTTGTGATGTTTGGAATAGCAACTAATATGTAGAAATCAATACAGCAGGACTTCTTCAATCTGAACTAGTCCAAACACCTCTTATCCGAACACGCCATCCCTCGCTAGTTGCTTAGCTACCTGTAATCTAATTATCTTTATTAAATGAAAAATGCTATTACTCGGTAAACAAATATATAAACGATATGGATTTGTAGATAGTTAATAACAAATACAAAATTTTTTGACGGAAAAATAATAATAATTTAAGATTCATAAAATAATATTGTAATAGTTAATAGATATAATTGACATTCTTATTCTGACATTTTATTAATTTAGCAATTTATACTTTAATTCAACATAATATTATATAATTTAATTGTAAACAGAAATATACTCGACAAAATGTGTCTCAACTTGAAAATGTTAAATAACAAATAGGAAATGTATAGTGATAAGTAAAGTGCATGTTTCTCTCTTGTTGCTGTGCCTTAACGAGGTCCTTATTGTTACTAACCAAAATATAATGTAACACCTATTGTAAAACATAAGGAATGCAATAAAAATTTGAATTTGAATTTGAATTATCTATTACTAGTTGTATCACACCCATTTGTTTTCTTTTACTTGTTCCACTTTTTTAAAACATTAATAAGTTTATGTATCAAAATTTGTAGATAAAATTTTGATTTAAAATTTCACAATACCATTTTTGTGTTTTTTTTTCATAAATAAATACCATACACATTCTCTGTACCATAATCTGAATGCTCCTGTAATCCCAAAAAGGTGTATATTTTTAGAGTTCAGATTATAGTTGCCCTGCTGTATTCTCTTACTCCTACCATGCTTCTAATTTAGTTGTGGCCAGTGCAATATGTACAATACTGCTATAGGTCTTGGCATTAGAGTTTTACAGTCTCCCTGATAATAACTCTCCTTGGGACTCCTTAGTAAAGATCAATATTCACATGCATTATGTGCACAATACAAGTCGAGCTACCATGGATCCAAAGTTAAGCTATAATTAATAATTCTACCACACTAAATAACCTTTGATATTGCCACCTATAAGTAGTTACTACTAATAAAGTCGATATTTGTTTTATTCAAGAATTACTCCCTATAATAGGGAGTAATTCTGCAACTCAGAACCAATAAATAGATACAAAAATATGTAGAAATCTGTTTTAGACATCTCCCAGAATGAAGATAGTATGAATGATGACTCTACAAGTTCTCCAGAAGATACACAAGGAAATACAAATGATAATGATGATGACGAAGGTGAAGAAGAGGATGTAGTAGTAAAAGCAATCAAAGCAGAAAAAAGTAAAACGCGTGACCATCCTCCTACTATAAATTGTGACGATTTTATTGTTGATATATCACTCAGTCCTACTAAAAATTTAATAGCTTTGGCAAATATAGTAGGTGATGTGTTATTATATGAGTATACAAATGAAGAAAATAAACTAATAGAGACACATGAACTTCATTTAAAAGCTTGTAGAGCAGTGGAATTTGATGATGATGGTGTTGTTATGTATACAACCTCTAAAGTAAGTTATTATACATTTTTAAGTAAATATACCACAGAACCTACTATGGAAAAAACTTGTAGAATGTATATTTTATTACTTAACGGTTTTATTTAGCTTGATCAGTTTTTTGTTTTTGATTTTTGGGTCAGATTTACTTTACAATTATCACATCAAGCTTTCACTTCCAGTTGAAAGATTGATGTGATATTTGGTACACATAATTATTAGTTCTGATAACAATACAATTTTGTACATCAGTATCATTGTAAGGCCAAGATGGCTGCTGCTAAAAAAGGGATTTACATTTATTCAGTATCATTGTAAATCCAAGATGGCTGCCGCCACAAAAGGGCAGATTAAATTTTTGTTCACAAACCCCTCAATATGGGTATCAAGTGAAAGGGTTTGACTAAGTGCAGCTCCTAATAAGCAGCAACGCCGAAATACAGGCGGCGGTGAAGTAACCTGTTCTCAGACTACCACTAGCCTAGAGGCACTAATAACTTAAATATCCTCTGAAAGTGTGGTCATGATGCCTTGAGAAAGCATCATGTTTATACACCCTTTTAGAATGATAAATGTCTGATAACAAGAATGCGATGTCATGCAATCTAGCTAACCTCTGGCGCTCGCAGGTACCCGGGCCTGCAAGTGTGAAATATGTTAACGAAGACCACTCAGGGGTGGGCGACCAGGCCCCTGTGTTGGTTAATGTGCCTGGCAGCAGTAGTTTCAGCAGTATTTAAGAAAAACTGATTCTGCTAGGGTAGGTAAAGTTTAGGGCATTGGAACCGGATCTACCCGGAACCGAAAGAACCGGGATAACCCGGTTCTGGGAGTATCTAAAAGAACCAGTGCTCAGATATAAAAACCCGGTTTCAATGATTCCAACGGTTCTATCAGTTAGTATTTTAAAAAATATGCTTACTCTCGCAAACTCAACAGTATCGTAACCAAAGTCATAAATCAATTAAAAAAAATGTCGCTAGGCGCCGGTCGCGCCGGCCAATGCAATATCAGTTCGCTCAAATGTTACCAAATGTATACTAAAGCTCGTTACGTTCCATGTATACGATTACCATGGGAAGATTCCTATTCCTAGTGACATTAATTAAGTTTATTTTTATAATAGGTTGGGGAAAAAGTTTCTTCGCATTTTTTAAGAAAATTCAAAACATTTTTTAATATAGTTTATTTACATTTAACTAAAGTATGTAGGTACCATTTTGTTCGATAACTTTTTGCCATCTTGTAGGTAGGGACATGATCCCATTGCTATAGAAATTTTGGGACTTCTGGTCAAAATACCGCGACAAGTGGTTTTGGCAGTCCTCTCGTGATGTTAACCTGACACTGCCTAAAGAATTCTGAAGAGACCGAAACAGGTGGAAATCTGAAGGTGCAAGGTCAGGACTATACGGCGGATGCATTAACACCTCCCAGCCAAACTCTCTTAATTTTTGCTGAGTGGCTAAAGATGTGTGAGGTCTAGCGTTATCATGATGAAAAACCACACCCCTTCTGTTGATTAATTCCGGCCGCTTTCTCTCAACTTCTTGCTTTAATCTCATCAGTTGTTCGCAGTAGAGTTCAGAATCGATGGTCCTGCCTGGTGGTAACAGCTCATAATGAATAATGCCCTTCCAATCCCACCACACACACAGCATCACCTTGTTGCGAGTTAACCCGGGTTTCGCCACAGTCTGTGAATCCTGACCGGCCTTTGACCACGACCTTTTTCGCACGTTCTTGTCGTACGTGATCCACTTTTCATCACCAGTTACCAGCTTCTTCAAAAATGGTTCGGTTTCATTACGTCGTAATAAAGAATCACAAATGAGTACACGGTTCATTAGGTTTCTTTCAGTGAGCTCGTGAGGTACCCAAATGTCGAGCTTTTTTGTGTACCCAGTTTTTTTCAAATGCGCCAAAACTGTTTTGTGGTCAATTCCCAGTTCTTCAGCTACGTCGTAACTACTGACATGCCGATCTTGCTCCACTTTTTCAAAAATGGCATCCATTTTATCTGTAATAGGGCGACCAGAGCGACGTGCATCTTTGACATCAAAATTTCCGGATTGAAAAAGCTTAAACCAAATTTGTGCTACTCTCACAGACACTGCACTAGGTCCATAAACATCGCAAATTTTTTTCGCGGCTTGCGTTGCATTTTTACCTTTTTTGTAGTAAAATTTTAAAATGTATCGAATTTCTTCATTAGATTCACTCATCTTGGCGGTACGAAAAACAAATGAAAATCACACATTTTCCTAATTTGAATTTGGAATTATGTTCTTTAAAATTTAAACTTTCAATGATACTAAAACCAGCCAGATACAAATAGTATAGCCAAAGAGATTTTATTACAAGTTTATACATACTATAATGCGAAAAGACTTTTTCCCCAACCTAATATTTTTAGAACATTATTAAAGTTGATTAGTTGTAAGCAAAACAAAGCATTTATATATTATAATTTGTGTTTATTTCGAAGAAAGAACTGAATACTGTGAATTGAACTGATCGTTATTAATTTTGAAGAAGAATTGAATAGAATCAATGGTTACTTGTTAACATTGCAATTTTTAAAGATTCTTGTGTTTCTAATAAATAAAACATGGTTCTTGAAGAAAAATATTCATTGAATAAGTACCTCATTATTTGATCAACTACCCTTTAAATAAATTAAATAACTCAAAAGAACCATGTACCCGGTTCTGTGTTTTGAAGGGAACCGAAAGAAACAGTTCCGAAAATGTAATCGGTTCTTGATGCCCTTGTAACGTTACCCCAACATTTTTTTATTTATTTTTAGGTCTATCTGAAAACAAAGTATGCAGTAAGGTAGCTCGAATTGGTGCATCAATGAGCCCTATAAAATGATATTTGAGCCCCTCGGGATTCAATAGTTATTTCAGTTTTTGCCAGGGTAACATTTGGCCAATTGCTGGATCGGAAACGGTTGGACATACAATCACGATTTTTTGTAGATATGCAGGAGTAAATTTGAGCCTTCTGTGCCCGAAATTTCGTTAAAATAACTAGTATAGTTTGGGAGCTATAAATTATTTTCTAAAAAAAAAAAATATGCTCTAGCTCTTTAACGAGGACACCTAGAAATTTCGCAGCAGTACCAGCTTGTACCTTGTGTCTAATCACATAATCAAGTAAAATTTTGACATCCTACTGTAATGCTGCGGCCGCACACATCGCAATGTCGCGAATATTCGCATTATCGCGATGTGTCCAGCCAAGTATTCGCGAATACTTCGGCACTTCGTGCGAAGTCGCAAGGACATCGCGCCGCTGTCGGTAAACAGGCGCACATCAAAGCGTTTTTATTGGCCACACTTCGTGGTCTTCAATCAGCGCACAGACATCGGACGTATTGGCTTAAATTAGTTTTCTACCATGGATATAACGACAGGATTTTAGAACTTATAAACAGTTAGGAGTGTGAGTCGATATTGTTTAACCTTGCTTTTTTCTTAAACAATTATTCCTGACAGAATATAAAAAATAATTGCCCTAAAATATAGGCCGCGGCGTCCATTTTGTTTTTTTCGTAACATCGCGATCACATCGCGACAGACTTTACAGCGCGCAAAGTGTGGCCATGCACATTCGCAGTAGGCCGAAGACGAAGATTATTGCACGAATGTTATCGCGATGTGTGCGGCCGTAGCATAAGTGATTGGCGTGTAGTTACGAAATTTTGATTTCTTGAAAATAAATTATTTCCAGTCCCGAAAAAACTACCTTCTCTAAGAGCTGGCTTACATTTTTTTGTACAATAATTAGAGCCCTATATCAAAAGAACGTATACAAAATTTCAGCTAGCTACATCCACGACGAATTTAAATAATATTTATAAAAAATCGGGAGTACTCTCCCCTTGACTTTCTCGAACGACTCAAAGGTTGATAGAAACCTTTTGTTTTGATGTCATACATGCATGTTAAATTTTGGTCACTCATCCGAGTACCGACCGCGCACTTGGTTGCTTAACTTTCGTAATCGATGTCTCAAAATTTGATAGAAACCTTTTATTTTGATGTCATACACTATGTTATAAATTTGGTTGCAATAAGTTAAAGCATGCTCGAGTTATCGTGCTAACGCACAGACACAGGCATAATTCCAAAAAAAAAATATTTTTGGACTCAGGGAGGTCCAAAACGTGTAAATCCGTCAAAATCTCTAGGTCGAATTTTTTGACGATTGTAAGACTTCCTGTATACTTAGGCTTGCCATAATATTTTAAAGTGAAGTCCGGACGTATAAAAGGAAGACGCGAAAAATTGATGACTGGGCGAAATTTCTAGCAACCCTTACAAGAATCAATCAAATCTGGTATAAACACTGTTAACTCGCAAGCTATATCGAACTGTCACTTGTCGAATAGGCTGGGTAACCTTTACTTATAATTTAAATAATTAAATTATATTGGAATTGCATGATATCCTTATCAATATATATCGTGTGCCAATTAATATTGAAATAAGTGAAAAAAAATATTTAATTTTAGCTGTTATTGAATTTGAACCTTCTGCAGGTCCGACAGGCATTGGTCATGGATGGACCGCATTGTTTTAGAAATTTCACAAAATCTTTTGAATGCTATGGTGATTTGTAAATTTTAAAATTTACTTAAATATATATAATTTTTAACTTCTAGTGATTCAGTTTTTCTTAAATACTGCTAAAATTTTTAATTTGATCCTCGTGGGCTCAAATTTCAGGCTCATTTACACCAGATAGGGCTCTAAATATCTGCATTATTCAATCTTAGAAAAGAGGTAACATTTTGCTGGAGTAACGCACACTATTACAGGGGCCTAGCATAAGTATAACTGTTTGTACACATTTCACGTTGCACCTCCTCTCCTGAGGCGGCGGCTGCTTCCGATAGCCTTATAGCCACATTGGCACTAGGCAATAGTGGGTGTTTAGTCGGTAGGAGTCCGACATAACCCTAGGGCCGGCCCTAGACATTTCATTTTCTATACTTCTTCGAAAATGATAGCAAAAATTAAACTTATAATTTCCCCTTTAATATTTAAAATAATGGTCTAGCACACACATCAGGGCCGTGTCAGGCAGACGCTCGGGCTATCAAGCTCCGTCGCCGGTCCGGACACGAACTTGTTTGAACGAGTTCATATATGAACTACTCAATGATATTTTTGACAACCACTGCCGGAGCACATCCCGGGCACACTACGGACATGTGTGGATCATGCTTAACAAACGGAAACAAAAGAAAGATATATATAAATTAAAACTTGTAAACCAATTTTCTTTCAGGACCTAACTATTATGGCTACAGATATCGAGACAGGAAAATTAAAAAATTGTTTTGCAGATGCACACGAAGAACCAGTTTATTCTTTATTGTGTTTAGATAATGGTAAAATTGTTACTGGTATGTTATTTGAATTTTATTATTCGCTAAGTGTATGTATGTTTCTTAGCCCATTTAACACGGGACGTGGCAAGCGAACGCGTTCCCCTCTGCCAAAGTACATGAACAAACGTTCATGTCAGTTTATAAAAACTATTTCGCCGCGACGACCGACCGCCATTTTGAATTCGTATCTGTCGCTAAGCGGACGTCGTAAAAATTATTGGATGTGGAGTGTTTTCTTGTACCCGAAACATTAAAGTTATCCTAAAACAGAGTTTCTTATCACAGAAGTAATTTTCTATTCAAATAAACTACTGTTTCACATAACAATACAATTTTTCATCTACAAATTTTGCGACAGAAACTACGATATAACAACGAGGCGATATGGTGGTACGCGGGTTAGCCGAGCACGCGAGTTTGCGCTCCTGTTAGCGATTAAATTTTTTGCAACAGTGTGCACGAGTGAGTAAATGTGTACTATGCGTGTTTGCCTCACCCTCCGCTAAAAACGGCAGAATGTTTTCAGTACTAAATCTGCGCTATGCCACGTCCCGTGTTAAATTGTCTAAGGTATGTTTCAAGCGCCGAAAATAAATATTTTTTCGAAAAGTTGGTAACACTGGCGTATAGCGAAACTTCTTCCCTTATAAACGGTAGTTGACTCAACTTATGCTTGTTACTTTGTCGTATACGTAGTAAGTATAGATGAAGTCTTGTAATCGTCAGAAAATTCCACCTCGAGATTTTGACGGATTTACACGTTTTGGACCTTCCCGAGTCCAAAAATACCGTTTTTGGAAGTGTATCTGTGTGTGTCTGTGCGTTAGCACGATAACTCAAGTATGCTCTATATCAACTTTTGGTTGCAATACAAATGTAAAACGCATATATGACATCAAAATATAAGGTTTCTATCAACTTTTGAGTCGTTTCCGGTATACAAGAAAGTCAAGGGGAGACCACTCCCGATTTTTTAGTTTGCGACTGACACACGTTTACGATAAGGGCTTCGATGTCGGCCGCCGCCTTTGTTCGCTGTTCCCTTCGCCGCTCTTCCCGTGTATATACTTCTCCTTTCATCATGAATTTCCGTCCGACTATTATATACACCACTTTCTCATATTTTTTGCAGACATGAAATCCCTACCATATGACTCTCAAAGTTTCTGATGTATGGATATTATTTTTACCATTTGAATGCAAAAAACGATTAACGACGCGGCGTTCGCATTGAGCATACACGGGAAGAGAGGTGGCGGCGGCCTCCGTCGAAGCGCCCTTTGCAAAGGCGTGTCAGACGCAAACTAAACATCAGATTAAATTGAGCCAACTACCCATTTAAAAGGGAAGAAATTTCGCTATACGGCAGTGTTATAAACTTTTGGAAAAAATATTTATTCTCGGAGCTAGAACCACGGAGACCTTACTTTTGGGACATGCCTCGTGTTACCTAGGTACCTACAGATTATTTGTATTTTTTTTAGGTGATGATGGGGGTACTGTCAAATTGTGGGATATGAGAAAACGGGAGCCTATATTTAGTATTAAAATAGGAGAAGAACATGTGTCAGATATGGTTACAAGTGAGGCACAAAAATATTTAGTTTGTTCAGGAGGTGATGGTGTTCTGACTTCTATTGACCTAAAAGCAAGGTAAGGCTTTATAGATATTGCTTGAAAAAAAAAATCTTAGATATTGCTTGAAAAAAAAAAAATCTTCGTCTCATCTCTCACACAATCTCTCCCGCTGTACCCACTCACTTTCATGTTCCTCGCCTATGGGTCAAGACACTAATAGTCGGCGATCAATGATTTATCCGTACAAACAGCGCGATAGTAGGTATGGATAGCCCTGCGTGTCGACTAAGGCTTGCAACCGGATGGGGTCCACGCTCGGAAGCTTCCTCGTGGCGGACCCTGATGGTAACGTGGTAGGGAAACTTTCTCGGCGGGTGTGTGGCTTTTGATGTCAAGTGTGTCCCTTTGGCATTCGAAGTCACATGCCATTGTCGAGTTGTTTTTGTTTTCCCACCACGGCTAGTTCCGGTCGGCCCTTTTCAGGGCCACTACCGCGTCCGAAGTCCCCCGGGTGCGGTCCGATGGCTGCTCCCGACGTAGACAGACGGGTCGGAGAAGGTAGGCGGCTATGACCGCCGCGCTTGTCCAACCCTAAGGTGTGGCCTGCACACGGGTTGACCCCTGTGTGCCCTGGTGCAGTGCACAGGTATCGCCGTCTGGGGATTGCCTAGTACCCTAGCGTTGGATTGCCTAGTACCCTAGTACCATAGCTTTGGAACTGTTTATGGAAAGTCCCATCTCGTTGCTAATCCGCTCCATTCGGCCCAGAAGTTCACCCATTTCCGACTCATTTGGGGCAAGAAGAGTAGTGTCATCGGCGTAACGCAGGCTAGCGATTTTCACGCCATCCACCAACTGTGGTACCTCTCTCCTAATTCTCGCGGGTACGTCTCATTATGTATTCTCCATAGACGTTGAACAGAATGGGCGATAAAATGCATCCCTGGCGTACTCCTTGGTGAAATTCAAAACGTTTGAGGTTGAATTATCGACTCTTACCGAGTTTGAGCCATACAAGGTGTGAAGTAGGGCGATGAGATGATATGACACTCCCAAATTCTTGTAGGATCATAAGCAAGCAAGCAACCCCAGTGGACACAGTCGAAAGCTTTGCTATAGTCGTCGAAACACATCATTACTGGCATATCAAACTCGTATACCTTCTCAACGATTTATCTGACATTGAGAATCTGCTCTCGAGTGCCCTTGCCCTTCACGAAACCCGCTTGCTGCTGCGGTATTTGCCAATCCGGAAGGTAGCGGATGCGATTGTTAGAATATGGAGCAAGATTTTGCTGGCATGTGAGATGAGGGACAAGGTTCGATATTTATCGCAGCTCTTGGTAAACCCTTGTGCAGCGGCAGAACTACGGATTGCGACCAGTGTTGCGGCCAATCATCGTTTTTCCAGATGTATGAGCAGACCTTGAAGAGTGTCTCAACACCCAAGTCACCAGTTTTGCCTATAACACCTTTCGGACGATTGTTTGTTCAGAAGGATCCAAACTTCTGGGCTTAGGGAGGTGCCTTTAAATGCAGCAAAAAATTGGCTACGAGTAGGTTATGGTCAGAACCGCAATCTGCGCCGGGAAGAGTCTTTACATTAAATACTGAGGATCTCCAGTGGGTAACTAGAATGACGTAGTCGATTTGGTTTCTGTGCCTATCGCCTGGAGATCTTCATGTGTATATAAGTATACCCTTCCCCCTTAATTGGGGATCCCCTTAATCCGGGAGTCACATATTGTCCCGGTAACCTGCCGCTTTTCATCCATCCTGAGCTAACTCGATGATTGTTTGTCTATTGTGCTATGTATGAACCCAGGTATCAGAATTCAGAAGAGATTGGTCCATTCGACCGAGTCCGCTTTTGCCTCTCAGAGGAAGTGGTTTTTTAAATATTGCCTAGCCTGGTTCTTTGAGATACAAGAGAAAGGCTCTGGGACAAACTGTAGTCCTTGCGCCCCAGCCCTAGCTAGTTCGTCGGCCTTTTCGTTACCGATGACCCAACTTCTAAAGGATCAGTATTACGGCGTTGTGAGTGCCCAGTCCTCCCTTTTAATACATGGTACGAATTAAACTCTGAAAGTAAGAAATCTGATGTCATTGCGAGTGTGGACATTCAGACACTTTTTGGTGTAAAGAAATGAGAGATCTAATCTAGAATAATTGTAATAACCAAAGAATAAAAATTCATTCATATTTTTTACAATTCATATATTTTTTATTGAAACAAAACCAGAAAAAAAAGAATTAACCGGTTTTTAAAATTGAAAACCGAAATAACAGGTTTTCCAAAACCACCCGGTTTTGCATTCCCTAGTATCGACGTGGCAAACACGTTTCAGGTCCGACTGACCCGGAACACTTCGTCGACGGCGCAATCCTCTCCGTAATCGAATCTTCTACGATTGCTTGCAAAATACAACTAAATACCTACCACACTGCTGCGTCAGCCTGTTGTTTGATATTTGACGTGTTAAGCTGTAGGTAGATATGGACGACAGCAAATTTCTCTAATTGATTTTCTAGCTTAAACGTATGGATTATAAATTAAATTGATTAAATTGATTGGGCAAACTTGACAGTTTGTGGTAACCTGATGTGCTATTACACATCCGAATCGTCACAAACAACCAGCCAGCCTATTCGCTAACTTTTTTACAATTAAATTGTAGGTATAAGGCTATAAATAGCGAGCAAATATAAGCGCCTAATATTGAATCTTAACTGTATCTATGTTTCAGCAAAATTTACACAACATCGGAAGAATATGATTCTGAACTGACATGTATGGGTTTATTTAGATCTGATACAAAATTATTAGTTGGATCTTCAACAGGGAAATTGTATTTGTTTAATTGGAAACAATTCGGCTTACATAGCGACGAATTTATAGGGAATAAACATGCAATTCAATGTATGGTACCCATAACACAAAACATTGTTGTGACGTCTGGTGAGGATGGTGTATTAAGAGCAGCGCACATGTTTCCACAGCGGCAACTAGGAATAGTTGGCCAACACCACCTACCCGTCGAATGCCTCGATATCAGCCACGATGGTCAGTATATTGCTTCGTGTTCACATGATAATGATGTAAAATTCTGGAATATCTCATATTTTGAGTCTATTGACTCCCTTATTGATGTAAATCACAAACAAAATAAGAAAATTGATTTAATCAATAATTTACCTTCAAGCTGTGTAAAAAATGCTTCCGATTTCTTTTCTGGACTTGTTTAATTAAATTAATTAAAACAATATTACAATGTACCTAGTTTTATTCATTCCTGTGTGTTCAAAAACTGTGCTATTAATAGAAAAGAAAAATCTATAGAAAAAATGAATAAATCCACTGATAAAATTAATTGCATGAGGCAAACAATAAAAGAAAGTAAAAAAAAATCTTGTAAAATCTTAATATATATATAAATTACGTGTCACGTTGTTTGTCCGCGATGGACTCCTAAACTACTTAACCGATTTTAAAATCAATGTACACCGTGTGCAGTTTGATCCAACTTAAGAGTTTTTATCTTGATATGAAGTAGTCATATTTTTTTTACTACAGATGCAAGGTCAGTAGTATGAAATTACCACAGCAACGCGTGGCCGGGAGAGCTAGTATCTAATAAAAAATTGGTTGTCTGTAAAGTCGGTTTACTGACGACAGTTGAACATGACAACGTCTTAAGAAAATACTGATGGAATGGTAGCATTTTTCAAAAGAAAAATTTAATTTCATTTGTTTAATAGATTTCGCATTATAGTATGAATAAACTTGTAATAAAATCTCTTTGGCTATACTATTTGTATCTGGCTGGTTTTGGTATCATTGAAAGTTTAAATTTTAAAGAACATAATTCCAAATTCAAATTAGAGAATTAGATTCAGAGCGAGGTAACGCCGCATGACGTCATGTTTTTTCGTGCGTGCAGCCGGCTCTATCGAATTATAAGACGTTGTCACGTCAAAATATAACATTTCCTATCAATAATCATCTCGGCTCGAACAAGACCATGCCGCTATCAGCGGCAGTCTGGCGGCAGCTTACGGCGGCCACGGGGATGGGCGGTGCGAGCGAACGACCATCGATGCGAATAGCGTGGTGACGATCCGCAAATATCTTGAATATATATCTGAAATAATTTTAAGAAAGATGTTCCAACGTGTTAGTCGTGTTACAGTGTGACTGGTTGGGAATTATTTAACAAAGTTGTCCCAACGAGTCACAGTGTGACTCGTTGGAAACAAGCGAGTTTGCCGGCCCAGTCGCGTTTAACGCCGCGATCAGTAGCGAAATGTCTTCATGAAAGTTATCTCGATATTGCTTAGAAAATAGTCTTTGTAGTAGGGGGGCCCAAGAGGGGATTTTGGGATTGGTTCAAGCGTGGCAGTTTAATAGTAAGGGAGAATCCTTGTACCTTGTTAGGTACTTTCAGCAGGTATGAGCCCTCAATATAGTGTCGTATGTTCTGAGCCATTGATCAGATTAGTAAAAAAAAATCGAACCTCAGAACTGCTCGAGCGCGTCAGATTAAAACAATTTAGGTTTATAATATACAGAAAATGATATTATTATAAAAATCTGACGATTTGACCGTGACGGAAGTGATCGAGAGAATTTCAAAGTTGCAAAAAAAAAATCGTAACCTTGAAATGTTCGAGCGCGGTTCTTTTTTTTTTCTTTAAAGGAAATTACTTAAAAATTATAAAAATATTATAATCTGACGATTTCGACAAGCCGAAACATCGAAAACAATAAATAAAGTGTTGTCTATGCATCATGTATTTCCCGCTCTACGACTCTCATTCTTTCTCACTCTTTTTTATTGTCTTTCTCTTTTTTGATCAGTAGTTCCTAAGATAGATAAGCGCGTTCAACCAAACAAAAAAACAACTCAGTATAGATGCGTGCGTAGTACTTGATCATTATGTAGCTGCGGCGTTATGTTAAAACTACCTATCTCTGAAGATATTCATTGAAATCTAATGACGTAAAGAACAATTTTGTACAAAATTAAATACTTGTGATGAATAACGTATTATTTTTGATAAGGAATAATATTATGTTTACAAAAAATTCTTCATAGTCTCCTCAATTACCCTGCTAGCCACGTGGCTATTATATTTGACCGATATTTTACCCCCTCAATTAAAGATTATGAGCATACTCTTCGGGGTTATACAGAGGACAAAGATGTTTACATCTCAGGTCCTCAACAAAAGAGAACTGCTGATTTTGCAAAAGAGCTCAAAAATATTAAGTTTAAAGAAGCTTTTGTAAAATTTCTGATAGAACATTGGACTGACCGTGAGATGGCTACGATTATAGGTAACAAGACAATATATCTCAATCACGATTTATGTTATGTGTATACTGCTACTAATAATGAAGTGACGCGAACAGTTAATTACGATTTGACTTGTCAAGACCACGAAGAAGCGGATACAAAAATTGTATTTTTCACATGTCAACTTAAAGAAGATTCTACAGTTACTATAAGAACTTAAAAAAGCTTAAGCTTAAGCTTGAGCTTAAAAAAGCTCAATAATAGTGTAATAAGCAAAATTTAGAGCGTTCGGAATTTGCAGAAAATTACAGCAATGGCCTGTGCTATGAACTTTTTTTTAATTCTTTCAAATTGTCAGATTTAACAAATCCCTTCACAAAATAGTCAGATTAAGGCTGGGTACTACTAGTTTGTCGAGTTGAACCATCTGTATGAAAATCTGACACGCGCGAGTATTGCAAAGTCACAATTTTTTTTTGCATTTGCAAAAATTGATTAGGGACTTTTAAGCGAGGTTTAGACTGGCAAGTTCTTACAGCAAGTTCTTGTGCAAGTACTTGGTGCTGTGTTTACACTGCATGCAATATTTCTATCACAAGTCAAGTCTGCAAGTTACCAGCAAGTTCTTGCCCGCAAGTTCTTGCGAGACCGTTTAGATCTACAAGTACTTATAGCAATTTCTTGAGCATAAAGTTTCTGCTTTGTTTAGACTACAAGCAATATTTCTTGCAGAAGTTACTTGCTGCAAGTGTCAAACAAAATCTTGCAAAGAAATCTTGCGGAACCGTTTACATTAAGCGAGCAATAATATTTGCTGTCCGGCTAGCATGACCACTCGGTTCACTAGTTTGAACTGTCAAAAATCATTAGATATAACCGCAATCTTGAAATTTTATCGCTACTGCGAACATGTATAAACAAGCCATAAACAAGTTTGCAGTTTCGATAAAATTTCAAGATTGCGGTTATATCCAATTTTTCAACATATCGTGTTTCGATGGTCATGCTAGGTTGACTGGGCCGCAATTGGCACAGAGTGACAGATTAAAGTCTAGAGCACAGATTATAGAGAATAGGGCTAAAGTGTGTAGATAAAAATGCCTAGTTGTAGTAAAGTACGAGCTGCTGCGTTGGTAGTAGTGTCATTAGGCGCAAAGAAGCGGAAGAATCGAAAATGGGTAAAATATTGGATTTTAAGAAGAGATGTTATTGGAATAAAAATATATTTATCAGAAGTGAAGAGCCTTTGCAATTCAAAAATTCATAACTCTTTCTAGGGTAGCATTTTTTTTAAATTTTATTTCGATAATCTGAACTTTTGGTACCCCAATGCTCTTTATGATGCTCATATTTTTCTATGAGTTTTACAGTTTCGTCCCTCGTTCAAACTTTTTTAATGCTGACATCTTGAACTTGCTTGAACTTTATTCTGCAAGCAAAATAAATACAGAAGTTCTTGCCGCAATTTTAAAATAGTGTTTACACAATGGATTTAACTCGAACTTGCAGCAAGTCGTGCAAGTTGCAAAACTTGCAAAAGTTTGGCTTGCCGCACCTGTTTACACAATAACAATTACTTGCAGAAGTTAACTTCTAGAAGTTTTATTGCCAGTCTAAACTCGGAACCTACGCAAGCTGTAAAACTTGCAGAAGTAACTTGCAGCGACTATATTTGGCGTTTATACATGCGACTTGCAGCAAGTCATGCAAGTTGCAAAACTTGCAGAAGTTTGCTTGCCGCACCTGTTTACACAATACAAATTGCTTGCAGAAGTCAACTTCTAGAAGTTTTATTGCTAGTCTAAACCTCGCTTACGTCACGTCCAAATCGTCAGATTAAGTAAGAGGACACTTGTGACGGCTTAAATAATAAGTCCCTATAATTACTGACACGCTGGAGAAAATACATTTTTTTTTTATTTTCTTTTTGCTTAAATCGCTATTCGTTACGAGCGATCCGGCAGATTAATATTTCTCCGTGGACACAAGTTTGTGGGCTATCTACACTTCCAAAATCTGACGCGCTCGAACATTTTTTTTTCATCACTTTTTTTTACATTTTTGAAAATTCGTACACGCTCTCCCCACCACTAAAATGTTTAACTTCATAGGAGCTTTTTTATTATTTAGCATCTAATCTTTGCAATCCAATAGATCTTCTAACCGCTGGAGACACTACAAATTTAGCACTCTGGGCTCCCCTACTATTGGTTCAAGGCATATTATTTGGAAGAGATTGTAGAGTACCTACATTATTTGAATAGCCCGATTCCTATTCAAATCATGTACTCTACAATCTCTTCCAATATATATTAAGTAGATGAAGAATTCCACAAGAAGTACTTACCTACGAGAAATACAGAATGTATCCAGAATTTTTTTCAAGTATACCAGAATGAGTGTCGAAACCTTGGATTATATTCCTATTAATATTTAACCGGAATCGGAGAAAAAAGTCAATGCATATCGAATTTTAAGTGCCGATGAAAAATTGTTTTTGAAAGAAAAAGCTAGTATTTCGGCAATTAAAGACGCGGTGTTCATTATTCGGCGGCGGCGAAGACAACTAATCTCGTTTGATCACTGCACTACTGCCGCTCGCTCGACTCCGTACTGATTCAGGGCTGAAACTACGTTAAGGCCGTGCCCTGCGTTAAGCGGGTGCACGGCGCAGACACCCGCGCGGCGTGCTGATTCATGCCATCTCCATAGAAATGCCTACGCCACGTGCAACGAGAGACGCAGCGCTGTTCTATGGAGATGACATGAAACAGTACGCCGCGCCGTGCACCCGCTTAACGCAGCGCACGGCCTAAGTGTAGTCACACGGTGTGCACACGTCGCGTGAGCATGCGCGTGGGCACGCGACCCGCACGTCGCGGGGCCCGTCGCGTAGACCCGCCTACTTATTTTCACACAGACCGGCGTGGACCCTTGGAACTGACCAAGCGGTTTCACATAGACCCACTGGAAGAACATTGTTAAAGCGGATGCGCTCAGCACACCGTCCTTCCTTTTCGAGAGCGGCTTACCTCCAGATCTAGTTCGGATTTTGATCTGTTATTATCTACCTACGTGTGCTTTAAAATTGAGTAATGGATTTTGTTTTGATAGCTCTGATGAAGAAATATGCAATAGAAAGAAAGAAGTATGCAAAGAACGTGCAATCGGAACCGATCAGTTGCGCGAGCACGAAGGAGCACGCAAATGGAGCCAGTCGGCTGCGCGAGCGTGGAAGAACACGTCATCAGAGACAGGCAGTCGGCTGCTCTTATTGTTTCACACTAAGCGCATTAAGCTGGCTCTCAATTACAAAAAAGTGACATGTAAATCGCTGGTAACGATCGCGGTAAATTATTTCAAGTCGAACGCAGATGAAACACAAACGCTGACAAAGTTACGTTTCTGTTAGGCCCTGTCCGCACAGCGATAAATCATGAACATTTATTTATTATAGGTACCACATTTTCACTATATACTGGGTGTAAAAGACATGAGCAGTCAAACGAAAACCACGTATTCTATACATCAAAATAAGACATATTTCAAAAAAAATATTGCTGGGAAATGATTTTTATTTTTTGGTGTTACAAAAAATTGCAAATTGTACCGCGCAATGTAAAGGGCTCAACTCGCACGCAACTCGCAAAACCGCGATAATTTTGCTTGACGGCGGCCCCGTTCGTTAGTGTCCGTGCACATCGAGTGAGCTACATTGAACGCTAACGTTTTGAAGCCATTTTTTGTTATGAAATACTAAAAAAAATGATAATGTTTCTTTGGACAATAATTAAGAAATAACGTATAGAATACGTTTTCATAAAAAAATTAAAAAAAAAATTTTTACTTTGACCTTCAATAAAATCGTAACTATCAATTTCCCAGGTATAGTCTAAAGGAAGAAAAATGTTATGACGGTGTTTTGCATGGTTTTTGGTATTAATAAACTGTATTTACTAATTAATCTTTTATTTGGTTTTTACACACTAAGTACAATTCACAAGTAGCCATCTTTCTTACAACTAACTTTCTTTTTATAATAATCCGTTAGTGATGTGACATCTTCATAGTGATGTCCTCAACATCCCCCCTTTTATCAAAATTTTAAAAAGAATCAAACAATTACATACTACATTAATTACAATCAGAATCATTGTGTTCAACATAATCATCAAATTTTTTAGGTCTTACAATACTACGGCCATGCCGACTTACTCCTACACATTTTTTATTATTTATTACAACATTATTACTGCTACTTATCTGACAATCATTTGTACTTGAGCTGCTTACATTACTAGAAGTCTGATTACTAGAATCACCAACCACATTAGGTAACACATCAGGTGCATGAACAAAATCAAAATAATTTTCAGTTACACTCTTATTACCATAGGTAAAATCATTATTTTCCTGGAATGACAATTTGATATATTTCCTATTCCTTCTATAAATCCTTCCTTGTTCATCTCTAATTAAATATGACCGAGGTTCTTTACATTTTCTGATTATCTGTCCTTTTAACCAATTTGAATCTAATGTCTTTTTAAAATACACATTTTGTCCTACTAATAATTCAGTTTGAAATCGTGAGGTTTTATTATAATATTTTTCAACAGAGTCTCTATGTTTGTAAAAATTTTCATTATAATTAAATTTTCTTGGTATTAATTGACTTTTTGAAATTGGTAACAAAGAATTCAATGTTCTAGAAAATAACAATTGTGCAGGAGATGGCATATGGGGTTTTACTGTGTTACGATAATTTAATAAGCCTAAATATGGATCTGATTTATCCTCTTTACATTTTTTTAATATATTCTTAAATATTTTTACACCACTCTCCACTTGACCATTTGATTGTGAATGTTTAGGACTAGACATAACATGATTGAATTTATAATTACTAGCAAATTTTTTAAACATTTCACAAGTAAATTGAGTTCCACTATCAGTAATCACTGTAGAGGGTATGCCATGTCTTGCAAAAACAGATTTACAATTTTCTATTACATAATTACTCGACAGAGTGTCCAATTTACAAACTTCTATGTACTTAGAGTAATAGTCCATGAATATTAAGTAATCCTTATTTTCAAACGTACATATATCTATCCCAACTTTATACCAAGGAATTTTTTCAATTGAGTGTGTGATGAGTGGTTCCTTTGAGACATTTGATTGATATTTAGCACAAGGATAACAACTTCTAACAAATATTTCTATATCTTTATTTATGTCAGGCCAAAATATACATGATCTTGCCCTAGCTTTACATGAACTCACACCAACATGTCCTTGATGAATAATTTCAAGCATTTCAGTTTTTAAAGAATTTGGAATAACTATTAGGTTACTTTTTAAAACAATTCCATCTAAAGTACTAAGCTCATCTCTGAATGTCCAATAAGTCTTAACATCTTTATCTATTTTGTTTAAGTTGCTTGGCCATCCTATTTTTAAATAATTTATTATTTTGGTAAGCGTTTGATCAAATTTTGTTGCTTCTTGTATTTCTTTCAATTTCACATTAGACACTGGCAAACTTTCTTTTAATAATTTTACATGAAGAATAATATTTTCTTTAAATTCTTTTATTTTTCCTACTTCTTTATTTGGACAACTACGAGACAATGTGTCAGCAATAAATAATAATCTACCTGGTTTGTATTTGACTACTAAATTATATCCTTGTACTGCTAGCATCATTCTCTGCAACCGGGCAGGTACTTTATACAGTGGTTTTTTAAATAAAGTCTCTAGTGGCTTATGGTCAGTTTCAACAAAAACTCTACGGCCATACGTATACTGATGCATTTTATAACAGCCAAACACTATGGCCAACATTTCTTTTTCCAGCTGACAATAATTTTGCTCCGTATTATTTAGAGAGCGAGATCCAAATGCAACAGGTTTATCATTTTGTAACACTACTGCACCCAGGGCCGTAGATGAACTGTCTACTGATAAAACTATGTCTTGATTTGTGTTGAAGAAGGCTAAACAAGGGCTGCTACATAAAGCCTTTTTCAACAACTTGACTGTATGTTCTTGATTACTGTCCCATATAAATTCAGTATCTTTTTTCAATAATATTCTCAAAGGTTCTGTTAACTTAGAATAATTTGATATAAAACGTGATAGATAATTACACATACCTAAAAATCTCTCCAACTCTTTCCTATTTGTAGGATGTTCCATATTCATTACTGCTTGTACTTTACTAGGATCTGGTAACATACCATTAGATGTAAATTTATGCCCCACAAAAAGAAGTTCATTAACAAAAAACTTGCATTTTGATTCATTGAATTTTATACCATTTTTTAATGCAATATCTAGTACCATTGTTAACCTTTCATACAACTGGTTATTAGATTCTGCATATAAACATAAATCATCGATATAGGGTATTACTCCTTCTACATTTTCAAACATTTGTGTCATGATTCTACTGAACTCTTCAGGTGCAGAACAAATACCAAAAGGGAGTCTCTTGAATTTATACCTTCCAAAGGGTGTTATGAAGGTGCATAGCTCAGAACTCTCTTCATTTAAATTAAGCATCCAAAATCCATTTGATGCATCAAGCAATGCAAAAACTTTGGCATTTTTAATTTTGCTTTTTATTTCATCAATTGTTGGTAATTGGTATTTAGGTTGTATGACGAACTTATTGAGAGCTCTGGGATCTATGCATATTCTCAACTTACCATTTGGTTTCCTGACAGAAACAAAATTATTTACCCATTGTGTAGGTGTGTTGACTTTTTCAATAACACCTAATGTCTCCATTCTAGTCAATTCTTCTCGAAGTTCAGGCAGTAGTGAAAATGGCACGCGTCGGGCTGCTTGAACATTTGGCACAGCATTACTGTTTAATTGAATATTAACTGTTCCAGGAATGCAACCAAGACCACCATCAAACAGCTTACTGTAAGTAGATTTTAGTGATTGAATTAATTTATTGACATTGTATTGCCTATCTTCACATTCTAAATTCAAAACATTTACAAGATTAGTGTTTGCTGAAATAAAATTATATTTGAGACATGTTTTACAACCTAAGAGGGTAGGCACTTGACCTTCAATTACAATAAAATTTACATTATATGTACAACCATTAGGGTGTATTAAATGTAGCCAGCATTTCCCACGAACCGGGACACGCTTCCCGTCTAATTGGATAACATTTTTATTGCATGGAAATAAATCACTATCTTCTAAGGCCAGCCGTTTATACGTTTCAGTTCCTATTACATTGCATGCAGCACCGGTATCCATTTTTATGAGTATCTTTTTATTTCTTACCATGAATTCTTGCATAATGTCATTGCCCACATGGCCTATGAAGAAATCACCCTCCTCATTATTGGTTTCTTCCTCTATCATATTCACTTGTTGATTTTTCATTATTTTGCGACACATTTTACCAAAATGATTTCTGCCATTGCACTTATAACATAATTTTCCAAATGCTGGACATTTTTTAATCTCATGTTCTATTTGGCCACAATTTCTGCAATTTTTAATTAGCTTTTGCTTTGTTTTATTAACGTAACATATTTCATTCCTGTCACTTTTATTTTGGTCTTCTAAATAGATCCTAGAGTTTTCCGCACTGAGCAAATACTTCATTACATATTCCAAGTTTAAATTTTTGTCCTCTTCAGCCATTAACTTAATTTTGAGGTTATTATATTTAGCATCCAAGCCTGAGATGATTTTGCACACTGTAAGGCTTTCTCTGAGCTCTCCCAATTCGCATGAAATTCCAAGATTAATAACAGTTTGAAAATAATCTTCAAGTGTCCGTTCCTTTTGTTGAAGAGTAAAGAAATCATTTCTATATATTGTTAAGCTTTTCTTAGGAGAAAAATAAGTTTTGAACAGTTTAAGCACTTTATCTACAGTCTCATCGCCATTGCAACTAAATGAATTATAAATTCGTATCCCTTTCTCACCAATGAAATTCAGTAATATGCAAATTTTTCTTTTTTCAGACACGTGCTCCAAGTCATTAGCTTCAATAAAAATTTTGAATCGTTGACTCCAACTCTCATAGTTAAGTGCCAGATTTCCGCTGAAATCCAACTCCGGGAGTCCACCTGACACCATGTTTTGCATGGTTTTTGGTATTAATAAACTGTATTTACTAATTAATCTTTTATTTGGTTTTTACACACTAAGTACAATTCACAAGTAGCCATCTTTCTTACAACTAACTTTCTTTTTATAATAATCCGTTAGTGATGTGACATCTTCATAGTGATGTCCTCAACAGACGGTGAGCAGAATACATGGTTCTCGTTTGACTGCTCATGTCTTTTACACCCTGTATATATATATATATATATATATATATATATATATATATATATATATATATATATATATATATATACATCCTACAACCATTTTGGCGTCATGCACATCGTGCATCATTACGACGTCTCTCAGTTCCCCTTACTCTATTTAACATGTCTTAATGAATATTGCTTAGTTTTATGATTTCCAGCTCCTTGGGATACGTCATTTTCCGATAATTTTGTTTTTCGCGATATTCGTCTTGCAGTCATGCCCAAACATTTTTGAACCCCCAACCATGGTGATACATTATAGGCATCCTAGATATATTAATCGTAATTTACCTATGGTATCGATTATTTAACGTCCTCACAGAATGGACCGTATTTGGGAGTGCTACGTTGCCAACTTTCGTTTTATTATCTCTTTCTTTTCCTTTCGCTGTTCTGTAGTACACAGTTTCAACGTTTAATATGTTCCGATATAATTTTGTTAGAAAGTCTGTTGTGTTGGAATGAGCATAGTTATAGCCTAATTAATAAAATTAATCTGAACTTAACATCCTGTCAATCTTTCCAAACGCCTAGAAGAAATCGCTCTTAGCGATAAGACAGCTTATTATAACATTGTTGTTGTATTTGTCATCTCCTGTGTTTTGTTTTTTCCTGTATGTTATAATAAAGAGTTATATTTATCTATCTATCTACCTATAAAATTTCTTATTTACATTAATAAAATGATAGATAATAATGCTTTCATCTTACAGTTGGTATCTTGCAGCCACATAGTACCGTCTCGAATAGTACCGTATGCCTGCAATCAAGATCATCATCGATCGGCTATTGAACGTCCGTATATGGCTATTGAACGTCCGTATACAGCTATTGGACGTCCGTATATGATATGGCTATTGGGCGTCCGTATACAGCTATTGGGCGTCCGTATACAGCTATTGGGCGTTTTTATATAGCTATTGGGCGTCCGTATATAGCTATTGGGCGTCCGTATATAGCTATTGGGCGTCCGTATATGGCTATTGAACGTCCGTATACAGCTATTAGGCGTCCGTACAGTGTACATAGCTTTACGTCGTTTTTTGATACCAAATAACAAATGCAAATACCGATACCAATTAATCATCACATTCAGTATTGTGGTTGTAGAAACTTTCACCCCTTTTTCACCCTCAGAGGACGATTTCGTTGATAAAAACTATCCTATGTCATACTATTTTCATACCAAAATAATTTAAATCTGTTTAGCGGATATAGATTCCCTGTACAAATTTCTACCCTCCTTTTTTACCCCTTTTGGAGATGATTTTGGGGACAAAAGTATCACATGTTCGTCCCCGGGTCTGAAACTATCTCCATACTAAATTTAATTCAAATTGGTTTAGTTATATTATTAGTATGGATTGTAATCTATTAATGAATAAAGTATTTAATAAAAATAACTTCTTTCCTTTCCATTTATTAATCTACATTTTATTGATATAGGGTAACTCGGTCAATTTCACTCTCTGAATTATAATTGCACTTTTCTAGCCAATTTTGGAGAATATTTTTTGTCAATCAATAAAAATAAGGTACATTACTATCAAAATTAACTTTAATTTTAACACGACCTTTAAAAATCAAGCAAACATAAATAAAATTATAACACAAATGAGATAGTTATCACAATAATGAGATCATGATCAAAGTCCCTAATCACAAATGAGACCTGAAACACACGAATTATAATATCAGTAAAGGGAGTCATACCCAGACCAACAAAATCATGTTATAACAATTAATTAATGAAATATTAACTCTTTTTCTTTTTCTCTTTAATCTTTGCCTAGCTCTTTTATTTAATTTTATTTTCATTGTTAAAATATCTATACATGATTATAAGGTGAACAGCAATCCTAACCGATTGCCACGCAAATGATATCTTTATATGTATAGGCATCTATTACACTATAGTGTACTTTAATTAATACTTTAATGTACCCCTTTGTTGATGTATTAGTCGCCTTCTATGACGACACCCATTAGAAGATATGGAGTGATGCTATGCTACTCTGCCGGCATCACATGGTAAAGACAGGCTGTCTTTGAGATGTTTAATAGTATTAAAGCTTATTTATTACAATTATTTTAAAACTAGTACTTAGTTAGAGATAACAGTCAGACCATCTTTGCTCTGACTATTTTAACTAAGCTGTTTTAATTAATATTTTTAACAATTCAATGCAGTTAAGAAAGGTTTAACTGAAATAGGTTTAATTGGCGTTTTTATGTTACACCGCTAATCGTCAAGAGGAGAAGGAGGTACGGCGAGCTTGCCTCCATACAAACGGAGAAATCTTTTTACTTTCCTATTTATTATACGATCTCTATGTGTTAGAATGTTTTTAATAAAAATAATATAGTGTACCTATATGTCCGTCCGTTTTGCTATTTTTAAAATGCGACATACATTTAAAGTACTTTAAAAAAAAGTGAATTTTGAAAAAGGAAAACGTACAGAAGTAGTTTTTAATATATTGAATACATTTTAAAATATCATAAAGATCAGACAAGAATTAGTGGTAGTAAAACGTTTTCTCCGGGGTACTGAAACCGGGCGCCGGATAGTACGCAAAGCGTACAGGACCAGCGGCACTAAAATACGGTTTGTTATAATGAATGTTTTATGAATTTTTAATAACCAAAGTATTTGAGAACGCTGGCAACGTCGCAATATGCGGACGCCGGAAACGCGGTTCAGTTGACAAACAAACTTAAAGTATACACACTGTAGATATACGCTCTGCAGCAGCGCCACACTTCTGTGACGATTGCGCGCGGAACTTCTCAAAATATTTTTGTTGCCAACTGCTTGACATTATGACTTCTGTCGATATTTGTTCTACGGTTAGCTAAGACTAATAGGACATAAGTGCCACCGGCAAACAAAGTGGCGTCCGGTATGCGGACGCCAAAAGCAGGTGGACGCCAGTTTAAATGCACTTTTGCCTTCAGGGGACGGCCATTCGTTTGCGGGATAAATAAATACTTTTTTTTCCTTTGTGAGTATGGCTCTTTTCAGCTATTCGGCTGTCAAAAAAAAAAAAAATTAAAGGTGCCAATTGAAAACCAGCGTCAGGTATTTTTTTTTTAATACCTGACAATTATGCTGAATTGGTCACCTATTTTTGGCACAGTCGTGGGACAACAATATTTAGGTAGGTACTAAATTTGCTATTTGTTTCTTTTTATTATTTTTTGCCATAATAATTTACAATGTTGCATCTAATGTCTCATGTCTGTGTGAAAATAAAAAATTTCTTTCTTTCTTTAAATAATATCGCGTTCAAATTGAACGCGATATTATTTCCGCGCGAATATTTTATCGCTGTGCGGACAGGGCCTAACAGAAACGTAACTTTGACAGCGTTTGTGTTTCATCTGCGTTCGACTTAACCGCGATCGGGGCCCAGATCTTTGTGAACAGACACTAACTGAACTAGCCCGCGCGATGTGGCTCAGGCTGTCTGGACAAATCTTCAAAATAGCTTACATTTAAGTAGGTCAATAGGGCATTTTATGTGACGGCTAACCACCCTTACTTCAGAAGAGGTGACGCTACAGAATCTTAGATAATCGATCGAAAACGTGTCCAGCCAGCTTGAAAAACCACTTTTCGCTGGTCTCTCAATCTCGGTAACGGAAGTGATTTTGACGACTTTTTGCATGTCAACGGGCGTCACATAAATTTGTGACGGGCATCGAGCTAAAAGTTTCGTGATACGTACAGCGGTTTATTAGAAAAATGCAAAAATCTGTGTCCAGCCAGCTTGAATTTACGTATAAAACTTCTGGCTGGCACTTCTGAATCTCGATAACGGGAGCGTTTTCGAATATGGTTCCTCTACTAACGAAATGTGACGCAAGTTGTGACGGTAATAACGTTTGATTTATGGCGTCACGTGTAAGGGTTTACGAGAAATCAATTAAAAACTAGTGTCCAGCCAGCTTGAAGTTCAAGCTGGCTGGACACATGTATCTCCGCTGCCTGATGGTCTACGGCCTTCGAAATATGTTCAAGTATTTGTGACGGGGGCGATAATGATAATCTGAAGTTGTGACGGAGAAAGTTTACGTAGTTTCAAAGATATTAATCATATAATTTTTTCCATACAAACATCTATTAATAATGTTAGGTGACCATAATTTTACACAAATAAAGGATTTCTTTTTAATCGACTTATCGGCCGGTTGTGGCCACACCTGCATTGTATTTGATTTTTTCCGTGAGAATAGGTTTTCCCGCAGTAAAAAAAAATTAAATAAAAAAAACCGCCTTCAAAACTAATAACGGGAGAAATAAAAGTTTTGTTTATAAAAATCTAAATGTTTTTAGAGGTCGGTCCCGAATACAAGTGACAACGTTTATTACAAATATTGAGGTTGGCACCGACCTCAAAAAAAAAAATAGATTTTTATAAACAAAATTTTTATTTTTCCCGTTTTTAGTTTTAAAGACGGGTTTTTTCTGCTTTTTAGTGTTTTAAGTATAGAAATTTTCAGGAAACTACTTCAAGATCTTTTAGACACACAAGTGATAAAATTATGATATCATCAATGTCAATTAAATAGGCATTATTAGGGATAACTCAAAAACTATTTGTCAGATGTCGATAAAATTTAAATGGGACCCCATGACAAGCACTAGCTTCCAAAGTTCAAAAGAATCTTCAAAATCGGTCCACTCAGTAACGAGTTATGAGGTAAGAAACACTAAAAAAAAACATACAGTCGAATTAATAACCTCCTCCTTTTTTGAATTCGGTTAAAAAAGCGTAAATAAGTGTTAATTCAAAATAATAATTGACTACCAGCGCTGCCTAAAAAGAGCCACTTATTATTTTGTCTTACTTTTTGCCCATCGTTAGTTTTTACGAGTTGAATAGTCAGATTGTCAGAATAGTTTTCTTTCCTAATTAAGTCCACCATTTGTATATCTGCTGGTAAGAATTTCGAAATAAGTCTCCTTTTTTGGAGGTAGAGGAGGGTGGGGGGAAGGAAGGGAGGGGGGTGGGAGCCGCCCCTCGTAAATTTCGAATGCCGGAAATCCTTACTTTTTTTTATAAAAAATTAACCTCAAAATATATGAAAAAACCCTAACCTACCTATCACCCAGCCATGTAGGTGCATAAAACACTAGACACGAAAACTCCAAAGCAACCAACGGAATGACGCAATTTAACGCTGTCAGAAATGTCAAAACTATTATCAAAATAGTGGATTGGCGTTTCGTTTCACCCGTTTTAGTACTTCAAAAGTTTTAAAATCTTATCATAACCTAAAAAAGTATAGAAATTACGTTTTGTTTCACGCAATCACAATACAATAAATACGAATAGAATTTTAAAAATTAATTGAAAATATTTAAAGGCAACTTCGGCAGCCGAAATTATTTTAGGGTGATCTTACGGAGCTTCCTTGAGCCCCCTACACATTCAGTTTCCTCAGATTCAGGCGACTCGTTTCGAAGTCCGACCCTATCTACTTACTCTCCGTTTAGGGGCCAGGCTTCCAAGTGAAAGCTTTCGAAATGCAACTGGGATATTCGCTAGGATGAAGATTTGTACCCACATCTACTATTTTTTGTGCAATAAAGAATAAATAAGGTATGTACATACCTACCTAATTAAAATAAATGCTTTACCGTCGTTAATTTGTTTTCTTGTTTCCCAACTCAATGAGAAAATATTAACTATCGTTTTTTTGAGAAAACTCAGAGTAAGTACCTAGTCGTAGGGCGCGCCATAATCGGTATAGCAAGCGGGTGATGAAAGAGTGATTCAGAGGAAGAGAACATAATTATGATTCGAACAGTTGTCCTAGTAGTACCAACTTTAAGCAACAGATGGCGACACCAACATCAACTACCTACCTATTGAACCCAAGTCGGTCTGCGGCAGCGTATGAGCACGTTCAGAAATTGTTCAGTATCTTTTCGTGACCAAGATATTTCCTAAAAAATATTTTTACAGTAAAATATAACAAAATATACTTAAAATATTTTTGACTCTCTTTGCCGGAAAGTATTTACTTTTAATAGAATTTTTAGAAGAAAAAAGAAACCATTGTATCCTGTGTTGTATTCCTGTGTTAGCATTATTTATGCAATAGCATTAATTATTTATGCTTACCATGAAAAACACCAATACTTACCCACTAAAAAGAGTAGTTATTTGCACGTAAACAATTACCCCCTTTCTACACCTCTACGCTTTTGTCTTCTATCGATTAAAATATCTAGGTACCTACTGTAAATGTAGGTTAGTAGGTAGGTATTAATATCACCAATACACGTATTTTCGTTCATTAAAGCCTTAAAATAATATACTTGTTTCTACATAAAACCTACAATATTGGTAACCCTACTGCAGTGTTTGTATGAAAATAATTTAATGATCAATATCTTTGAAACTACGTAAACTATCTCCGTCACAACTTCAGATTATCATTATCGTCCCCGTCACAAATACTTGAACATATTTCGAAGGCTGTAGACCATCAGGCAGCGGAGATAAATTAAAAACATGTGTCCAGCCAGCTTGAACTTCAAGCTGGCTGGACACTAGTTTTTAAATTGATTTCTCGTAAACCCTTACACGTGACGCCATAAATCAAACGTTATTACCGTCACAACTTGCGTCACATTTCGTTAGTAGAGGAACCATATTCGAAAACGTTCCCGTTATCGAGATTCAGAAGTGCCAGCCAGAAGTTTTATACGTAAATTCAAGCTGGCTGGACACAGATTTTTGCATCTTTCTAATAAACCGCTGTACGTATCACGAAACTTTTAGCTCGATGCCCGTCACAAATTTATGTGACGCCCGTTGACATGCAAAAAGTCGTCAAAATCACTTCCGTTACCGAGATTGAGAGACCAGCGAAAAGTGGTTTTTCAAGCTGGCTGGACACGTTTTCGATCGATTATCTAAGATTCTGTAGCGTCACCTCTTCTGAAGTAAGGGTGGTTAGCCGTCACATAAAATGCCCTATTGACCTACTTAAATGTAAGCTATTTTGAAGATTTGTCCAGACAGCCTGAGGCTTTAGACAACATGCATTTCGACAATCGCTCTCGCTATCGCTAAGTAAAAAAATGTATGGGATTGACATAAGCAATCGATCACTTTTCGATTGCTTATGTCAATCCCATACATTTTTTTACTTAGCGATTGTCGAAATGCATGTTGTCTAAAGCCTCTGAGCCACATCCCGCGCGTGGTCACCCGTCGCGTACAGAGACGTGCTAAAGGTCTCGCCACACAGCCGGCGGGACGCCACGCCGCCGCCCCGCCGGCCCGCCGGGCGTGAATACAAGTCGGGCGCGACGCCGACCGCTAACGTTGTATTTCATTGGAAGTAAAACTAGTAGCCACACAGACGACGACGGTGCGTGAACACGTCGCGCTCGGCGGGGCGTTTTCAGTTGTATTTTTTTACAAACATTCAAGCGGTTATCGAGTGGGTCCGGAGTCATGTGTTTCTTAATGATTTATTAAATTATGCAATTCTTCAAAGGAATTATGCGACAATTCATAAAGTACACATAAAATCTATCTTCATGTGACTCAAGTTCTGGGCACAGTCTATGATATTCCCCGTATAGAGAACGTTTTTACTTTCTCGTAGGTATACGTAGTATATACATAAAGAGGAAGTCTTGTAATCGTCAAAAAATTCGACCTCGAGATTTTGACGTACCTATTTACGTTTTGGACCTAACAGAGTCCAAAAAAACCGTTTTTGGATTTATGTCTGTGTATGTGTCTGTGCGCTAGCACGATAACTCTAGTCATACTTTAACTTATTGCAACCAAATTTAACATGTTTGTATGATATCAAAATATGACGTTTCTATCAATTTTTGAGTAGTCGATCGCGAAAGTTAGCCAACAAACATTTTATTGGATGAATAATTTTTGTATAAAACAAATTCCACTGACTAAGCTGCCTTGGTTGAGGAAATAACGTCTGTGCTAGCGTGTGCGTTCCCCCAGCAAAATGTTGTCAAAAACAGTCATTTAAATTATGTAGGTAATTAGTTGCCGAGCTTCTGAATTTGTTGCAAACTATCTTAAATTAGTTGCACTTATAGTTTTTTAGTTATTTAACAAAAACATTTTCTGCTGGGGGAACGTTACCGCAGCAAAACATTTTCTTTTTTAATGGGAATATTGAAATAAATATTAGCTATATAATTAGTAGTCTAGGCGGGGTAAATGTTGCGACTTATTTGGTGTTCGTTCTTTCTTCGGCTGCGAAGTTATTCAAGATTCTGCTGGGGTAACGTTTGTGATTTTGCTGGATCTCCAAGACGGTTAAGCGGATTCTTATCATCTTTTGTACATGACTACATAAGAATTTGTTTAATTAGTTGCGCTATAAAAAACACCTTTTTAATGCACCGTTCAAAGGTTATTTAATTAAATACAAAAACACTTCAATAGGTCCTAGCTCTTTGAAATAGAGCTTTAAAGATTTGCTTTAAACTTTATTTTGTAGCTTGTAACTGCCTTCAAATGTTTGTGAAGTTTCATTAGTATCCTGTTAGTAATTAAGAAATTATGATGAAATTAATTTCTCCACATTCACGGTCGCAATGCGCGCGGCGTTTTTTGGCCACTGTTAAACCTGTATGTGGATATATAAACCTAATGTTATATCAACAATCAGTTGCTTAGTTCAGTTTTATACCTGTAAAATTTCAGCGTAGTAAATACAATATATAACGAGATAATAAAATAAAAGTCATTAGGAAGGGCAAGATCGCGGTAACCCGACCGTGTTTAGGTGGTGACAAAAAAGCAACCGCGTAGTACATTTAGGCTATCTTCGAAAATATGCAGGATAGTGTTACAAGTTTAGTACAGATGTGTACATAAGTGTTAAAAAAACTAAATGTTTTCATCAATAATTTTTAGTGACCGGTAATAATAATTTCGATTAAACGAGTTGATTTCATATTCAATAAATAAATATGAAATTCTTACATTTCTTTACTAGGTACGAGCATGTGGAAATAAATACCTGGTAATAATTAGGTACGCAATTTGAGGTAAAATATTGGCTTTTAAGCAATAAGTATGTAAATTAAGTAATACATTTAGTTTTTAAGTCTTACACATCTCTAATATATGCACTATGCTCTATGTAGGCACAATGTCAGCTAGGTGCCTAACAAAATGTAGGTACTAATAATAATATTGCAACTATTTTTGTAAACACATTATGCAACTTTATAGCACAGTCTATAGAAGTCTTACAGTCGTTCGACGAGCGCGTCTAGACAGGACAATCGTGAGGGGGTTGCGGGACGGGTGGGGCGCAACGGCGCCCCCGAACTGCTTACACTCGTTTGGGAGATGTTGGCCAAGGGTGTCGCTAAAAAAAACATACCAACTGAATTGAGAACCTCCTCCTTTTTGAAGTCGGTTAAAAATATTTAAAAAATGGTCCATACTACATGTACTATAAGAGACTGCATGTCATCATCTAGTTTAGGTAACAATATTAAATTTCATCAGTTTCCAGGCACAGAAGAAAGGTAATTCCAAGAATATTTTATTTTAACTTGCCGTAAATCTGATAAACGCGAAATGGCGGACTTTTGGCGAAAACATTAATCACGCATAATTATTAAGCGTAGGTACTATCTTTTTACAGGGTTGAATTCAATTTGCAATACATGTGTATGTTCGGGCCAAACCTTGCAACTGAACTTTTTCTACATATAATAATACCTTTGAACTTTGATTAAAGAAAAAAAACCCTTTTTTGCTTTAATCTAAGCATTTGAATAAAAAAAATCGAATGTTTCTAATTTATGAATTTAACATCAATATGGCGGACGCGATTTTTTTAAATTTAATATTAATATCAATATGAGTATCGTTTTCGTGATTTTCAGGGGTCTCAATTCTGAATACAACATTTATTTCGAGATCCAAGATGGCGGACGCGACTTTTTGATATGATATCAATATGGGTATCAATTACGCAATTTCCGATTCCAAACTACTCAAAACAAAATAAGGGCCATCTACATTTTGAATGTTTTTTAAACCAAGCCTAATGTTTCCTGTTTTTGTGTCTTAAATCTTTCAAAGTGTGTTATTTTATATTAAATTGATAAAGAATTAAAAAAAAATTTAGAGATTATTCATACAAACATTTAACAAGAGTTATGTTTATTTATTTTACAAATTTACGGGTGGCCCTTATTTTGTTATAAGTAGTATATTATGTCAAGATCTAAGATTGCGGAAGAGACTTTTTTACAGAGTCTATATTTTCGGGATTTTTGGGTCCCTATTACGAATACAACACACAAGAGATAACCAAGATAGTGAACGCGGCTTTTTAATATAACATAAACGTTACCCATGTTAAAAATATGTTAAAAAGTCGCGTCTGCCATCTTGGATCTCGAAATAGATGTTGTATTTGGAATCGGAACCCCCAAATAACCACGAAGATGACATCCTTATTTATATAATAAGTGAAAAAGTAGCATCCGTCATTTTGGATCTAAAATTGATGTTGTACTCGAAATCAGGAACTCCGAAAACGTTAAAAACGATAAGTTTAATAGGTACGTCTGCCATCCTGGGTCTTGAAAGAGTTGTTGTATTTTGTAGTAAGTTGATGTTTTGTTCGGAATCAGGGCCCCCGAGAATTATACCCATATTGATATTAAGTTAAAAAGTTGCGTCCGTCGTCTTAGATCTTGAAAGAGTTGTTGTATTTGAAATCGGGACCCCCGAAAAAAATACTTAACCATATTGATATTAAGTTAAAAAGTCGCGTCTGCCATCTTGGATCTTGAAAGAATTGTTGTATTTGATATCGGGATCCCCCGAAAACCAAGACAGTGATACCCATGTTGACATTAAGTTAAATAGTCGCGTCCGCCATCTTGTATCTCGAAATAAATGTGATGTTCGGAATCGAGGACCCCCATAAACCGCGAAAATGGTACCCATATCGATTTTGTATTAAACTCGTGTCTGTCATCTTGGATCTCAAAATAGATGTTGTATTCGGAATCGGGAGCCCCGAAAACCATGAAAACGATACCCATATTGACATTCTGAAAAAAATGTCACGTCCGCCATCTTGGATCTTGAAATAGATGCTGTATTTGGAATTGGGACGCCAGAAAACTACGAAAATGATTCCTATATTAAAAAGTCACGTCTGCTGTCTTGGATCTCGTCATTACAAACGTCTGTCATTTTGCATAACAGATTTACATCAACATAAAAAAAACAACAAAACTATTTTGTCTTTTTATTCCTTATACCCTACATAAATGTTTCACCACACCAACAAGCAAAATCAAATTTAGAATATTGCCCTCAATAGAATTAATCCACGCTAAGTAGGTACACACACACACACAGACACATATTGATTAATTCTCAAGTACTTGATATATATTTTCAAAAATAGAAAGCGCACGCGCACACGCACTCTACAAGACGAATTACTGACTAAGGTTCAAGTTTATTCTGCTATGCAAATAATGAAGTACCCCTGTGCGCACCCCTCCTGCGTCCCATCCCACTTAAGGACGTGTTATCGACGATTCTTGGTTTCTGCAATTGTACATATAATAGAGACCTCAGATAGAGACTAATTTATTCTAAGTAGTAAAGTAGCCGAAACCGAAAGATAATAATATGATATGGTAGATAGTTTAATTATTGTTATGTATTTAACAACCATGTACGCGTCTGTACCGAACTTATGAGGTGTATTATACTAAACATTTTAGAAGATAGCCTAAATGTACTACGCGGTCGCTTTTTTGTCACCACCTAAACACGGTCGGGTAACCGCGATCTTGCCCTTCCTAATGACTTTTATTTTATTATCTCGTTATATATTGTATGTACTACGCTGAAATTTTACAGGTATAAAACTGAACTAAGCAACTGATTGTTGATATAACATTAGGTTTATATATCCACATACAGGTTTAACAGTGGCCAAAAAACGCCGCGCGCATTGCGACCGTGAATGTGGAGAAATTAATTTCATCATAATTTCTTAATAACTAACAGGATACTAATGAAACTTCACAAACATTTGAAGGCAGTTACAAGCTACAAAATAAAGTTTAAAGCAAATCTTTAAAGCTCTATTTCAAAGAGCTAGGACCTATTGAAGTGTTTTTGTATTTAATTAAATAACCTTTGAACGGTGCATTAAAAAGGTGTTTTTTATAGCGCAACTAATTAAACAAATTCTTATGTAGTCATGTACAAAAGATGATAAGAATCCGCTAAACCGTTTTGGAGATCCAGCAAAATCACAAACGTTACCCCAGCAGAATCTTGAATAACTTCGCAGCCGAAGAAAGAACAAACACCAAATAAGTCGCAACATTTACCGCGCCTAGACTACTAATTATATAGCTAATATTTATTTCAATATTCCCATTAAAAAAGAAAATGTTTTGCTGCGGTAACGTTCCCCCAGCAGAAAATGTTTTTGTTAAATAACTAAAAAACTATAAGTGCAACTAATTTAAGATAGTTTGCAACAAATTCAGAAGCTCGGCAACTAATTACCTACATAATTTAAATGACTGTTTTTGACAACATTTTGCTGGGGGAACGCACACATGATACATCGACCCAACGGCATGCTTATGCTGCTGCCGCCGCCGGGGTCCCACCACCACCATCTCGGCGGCCGTTAAAGGCTAGTAGCCGTTGTAAGCCTGCTAGCAAAAAGGAGCCTCCGCTGTTTCATCGGAAGGAGAATAAGTGCGATGAGGAGGGCTTCACCAAGGTGCAGAGGAGAAAGAAGAAGCCCGTCATTCGCAACCATTGCGGAACCGCACCGACTGGGGACAATCAACTGCGTCCTGAAGTTCGAACGACGCAGCTGTACTAATCCCGTTTGCACTGGTCTACGAAGGTAGAGGTCGTAGACGACTATGTTAGAAAGAAGACCACCTGGAAGCTGAGAGGCGAGCGATTGGAGTCTCGCCACAAAGTAATCTTTTCTTCTTTTGTGGTGAGAGTTCCAACCCATCACCTGCCGACTTTCATGAAGGAGGAGTTCTGGCCGGAAGGAGTCGTTTTTCGACGTTTTCGAGGACGACTCCCTAACGAGCTGCGCTACACATCGCCGACCCTACGTGTGCCTTAGTGTTTAAGTTATATGATTAGGAATATATATGTTAGTTTTAAGGTATTTATCTATGGGCCCTTTTTTTTATTTTAACATCTCTGTAAGCATTGCATTGCCTGAAATAAATGAATTAAAGTTAATAAGGCCACATACTGTCAAATGTACATCAAAATGGATATCCTCTGAATAAATGCTGAACTAGGTACCTTTTATCCAGCAATTATAACTTAATTATCCAGTTAGTAGTATTTGACCTCAGATATTCAGTTTATATTCAGACTTCAGATGTATATCGTAATTTTATAAAGAAATAATGCAAACTAAATTACAAAAATGACGGTTTTGTTTCGTGTGATTTTGTTTTCGTAGTGAATTTATGACAGATAACGCAAAGAGAAACAAAAGCAAATATGAAAAAAAACTTGTTTTACATATTACATGATTTTTTTAAACGCGTGCTACTTTACGCCTCATTTTTGAGCGTGGTTAACTACGTCTCGACTTTTTTATTAGTCTGAGGCTATAGGTAATAAATTATGAAATAAAACAATAATTTTTTAGACACTTATAATTTAAGCTTTAACAGCGTAAACTCTTGGAGGGAAAATGGATTTCTTTCGGATTTCCTTCTTTGTCTTAATCTTGGCTTCATGTTTAGTTAGAGCTTTACGCATTGCTCTTGTTTTCTTGGGTCTCAAGTCTAAAGGCTTGTATTTTTTGTTTTTGTAGTGGTTACGGAGGTTCACCTTCATCTTCTGATGGTAGACAATGTAGACGCGGGCAATGGCTTTTCGCACCACGCGACTGTAAAAAAAGCATACATATCCTTAATTATACACTCCAAAAGTCAATTCTAAATAATGCATTTTTTGCAAATAAATAGTACGAAAGGAGAGTAGATCAATTATATTAGAGATCATATAATCTAAAACTGAACTTTAAACTTGATGCTGATGTATTTGTAGGAGTGATCGAAGCGTGCTGCCCCGTTCGAGTCTAGCCAGCGACTGAATCAACTAAATGATCAATGACTACAGCTAATTTGATCTTGCTTGTTTGCATCTGTGGAACCGCTGTAAAAGTCCCCATATACGGTACAACTGATCTTTAATATCCATCACTACAGATCAATCACAATGAGACGAAATGAAAGTGTATGTGAAGATTGTTAATTTTTTTATTTTAGAACGGTTTTTGTATTCTTATATCGTTTTAAAAGTGATTATTGTGGGTGGACATTAGTGAGTTGAGTGTGTTATAAAGTGCGAAGTTTTGTGGACGCTAATAACTATAAAATTTTAGTATGGACTCCCTTTATATTAATCTTAATCTTTTACACTGCTGCTCTTACATCTCTGCTATTCAAGTAAGTTTTAACAGGTTAAGGACCCTTCACGAAGATGGATTAGGCGAAAATTCAAATACCAAAACTTGAAACCCAAAAACTGGAATCAATGGAAGTATCGGATGACTGCTTTGTTGGGCATTGGCGGACTTTTGGACATTGTAGAAGGTAACACACTTATGCCGGTTAGACTTAATGTAGCTGCAGGAGATGCTTCTAATATTAAGGCTGCCTCTTAGTGAGAAATTGATATTAATATATTTATTTGTAAAACATACATGTAAAACACTAATGAGTGTGAATAGGAAGTAGCTACGATTAATCGAGTTGCCCAATGAGGCTGACATAGTCACCTAAAGTGTACTAAAACCTCGTTAAAATAAAATATTAAAAAAAATCTACTTCTGCCCGGTATTGTTGGTTGTGCAGATGAGAGCACTGTCGTATAGAGACATATATCTAGCCCCCACGCTCTCCACTATCCGTCATCAGAAAGGAATACATTCCTTACGAGGGACTATGGAGCAGACTGACTCAAGTTTACAACAAGTACCCCAGTGGGTTGACCAAAATGTAGTTAGTTTTAATGCTACCAAAACACAGGTGGGAAGCACTTTAGAAAGAAGTACCACATTTTTCGCTCTTATGGGGTGATGGGAAAAAGAGGGGGAGGCTGCTAATCCCCGCCTATATTTTTTTTTATAAATTGCATAGATCAAAAAAAACTTAATATGAAAATTCAAAATACTATTATATCAAGAAACACAGGACTATTTTTACCTCTCAACTTCTGCAAAATTTACAAAAAATGAGAAAAATTTTCTATGTGCAGCATAAAAACCCAAAAGACATATAATAGACCTTTAGTAAAATGTAAAAAAAGTCATATCTGGCGCTTCGTCTGCCGCTGCCGCGGCACGCTCTCTCTGCTCGCGAGTAGAGGTCGCAGGTCTAACCTAACATAAACCAATGTTATACCTACCTAATTATTGCTTGGTTGTGACTGAATGAAATAACCTCCTTTGCTTTACCATTGTCAATAAAATTTTAAGTTGTTGTTGTTTTAAAATTTTACCTTTACCTACTGTTTGATAAAATATTTTAGAAGTGTATTTATATGTAATTTTGATATATTTTATCTGAACATTTATATAAATGAAATTGCAATTATGTCAATCTGTAAAAAGTATGAACCTATTCCATAAGGTACCTCTTGCTAAAGCTGAGCCCACAGGTGTATCTGTTCACCGCAAAAAAAAGTCACTTTAATGTGTCTCCTACTTTCCCAAGGTACATCCATTCAAGAGTCCGACAACCTAGAACTCCTTGGCATGAAGTTCACAGGTAACCTTAATTTTAAATTTCTAAAACTATGCTTATAATTATAAATAAAATCATCCAGTGCTAGGTACTTGCATTTGAATAAATAGTAATATGAATTGAAAACTGACCATTTGAGGTGCGTTCCAAAACTATTTCAATTTACTCGGGGAAGAGTGAATTATAGTTCACTATAGGTTGTTATTAAGAAGCACTTTCACCGTTGGTTAGTTTTGTTAAACAATAGTTATTTTACAACAATTAGAAAGCTTGTCTCCTTGGCTTCACCTGGTTTTGGAACGCACTCTTGGTAAATGCAATTTCTTAAAAATACGTACATTTTCGACAGTTTAGAAGCAACTCCACCGGTCACTTTAGCCACTCTAAGACTTGTCAGCTCTTTTTTAAGCTCCTCTAGCTGTTTGAAGAGCTCTTTTTTGTCTTTTGTACGTAGTTCGGAACATTTTACTTTACCCTGTAAATTTAAAAACAACACACTGATCACATCGTAGTATAACCTCAACAAAACAAAGGTATCTATTTCTATGCACTTGTACACAAATGAAAATAGTTTATTCTAGGTTTTCGTAAGTGCTTATTACACATATGCGGTACAATGTAATTACTAAATTAATGTCTGAATGGAAGTGTAAAAGTTGGGCAATTAACGTTGTAAAGTAAGATTTACAAGAGTAAGAAATATACAAAAAAATATTTAGGCGGTATAGATTAATATAAAATCTGATCATCACATTTGTTATTAATTAAAAGATTAACAGCATTATTTAAGATTTACATAAAATTTAACGCACCATTTTTGCTTAAAACCTTTCTGTCACCACTACTTTGACGTAAAAGACATGAAAACCACAGATTCGAAAAAATATGTCCATCTAACTAACATAGAGTAGCTAAAGATCATGAAATAAAAATTAATGTATGTACTCTATGAATGAAATCCATGAAGCTATAGGTAAAACTGGAGGCCACGCTCGTAAATACCTACATGAAGCTAACCTTGACGAATGTCATCTCTTTCACTTAGGGTGGGGCCTCTCTTTCTAATTAGAAGTCCATACAACTACAAACTGAAGGACAAAATAAAAATATGTTTCTTAATCACTTTGCTACTTGCTTATTTATATGCCAGGGATGTATGTATGTACACATACGTATGTACGAAAGAGTAAAAGAATGGGATTTCCGGTAAAATATCATTACTAAAGAAGAATTTTGAAGATAAGCACTTACCGACTGTAAGTGACATTAAGTTTTATCACAATCGCAAAGGACTTAAATTTGAAGTAAATATTTTAAACTAAAGATAATTCATGAGATTAATAGAAACAAATAACAATTATATTTATTGATTACTTTTAATAATGGGGGGTGTTTCTTTCCATTTCTTTTGCTATAAACATCTCTGTGTACATACAAAATTTCTGGCATACACGCTCATGTTTACCTGGTGGCCTATTCCCTAACTTTTTTTGACAGTTGAAAGTGATCATCACTGAGTGAATTACATATACATTGCTGTTTTTAGACGACACACTATTATGGCACTTGTCATGTAAAAACAGCAATGGATATGTAATTCACTCGGTGATCATCACTTTCAACTGTCAGAAAAAGTTAGCGAATAGCCCCCCTGAACAGTTCACCTGAACAGAGCCTTTAGACAACATGCTCACGCTTACAAGCGAGTCGGTTTGTCTAATCGCTAACGCTTCAGCGATAGCGATTATCGTTTGGTAGCCAAAGTGACAGTAACGTAGCGATCGCTTAATCGAGGCGTCGTATCGATAACTCAAAATTTTTGTCTATAGTTAGCGAGAGAAGAAATGTCAAAAATTGAAAATGACAAACTAACCACAGATTAGAAAGAATATGTCTAAAGACAGATGGGAAACACTCCTTGAAAGAAGCAAGCAATAGTGAAAATAAATGACGGGGTGCAATGAAAAAATGTTGTACACAAACTATCGACATGATGAAGTATCGACATCGATAAATACGTATTTATCGATACGAATAGTGCGGTCCTAGTGTGTATTATTCTAGTATTATTGTATTATTATAGTAATAATGGGTGATAATAAAAAAAAACAATGAAAATAAAATATTTCTTTATTGAATTCAAAGAGTAGCAATCAGTTACAGCGGTGGTCGTCGTGTAATGTATCTAAAAGAGTACATTATTATGCTGGAAGGAAAGTCAACATTTAAATTGCATTCAAAGATTTTTTAATAATTGCCCGTTTGAACCAGGAATCGAACCCACCCAATAGTAAAAAAAAGACCCGTAATTTCACGATACCGAGCGAAAGGGTCGTAAAGATTATTTTTTTCAAATAACATAGCTTCGTGTATAATAGGAAGACCACGAAATTTCACATTTATAATTTCAGGAGATTAATGCTTAGCTCTTTCTTTTACTTTGCCACTGCTTTGCTTCTAACAACTGATTTTAGCATTTCAACGTATTAGTAATAAGTACCTTGAGAAATCTTGAGAATCACATATCATTTCCTAAAAATTCATGATAAAATAATAATGTGATAAATAAATAAACTCTGGATTTTTTTGAGGATGATCTAAAATATTAAATTGACAAGAAGCAGTATGAAAAAGTGCAGGAGTTACAAACTGAACTTTGGCGAATTACTTTATACATTCTCCATGAAAAAATAAACAAATCAACAGAGGACGGAATTTTTAGGGGGATGATGTAAAATATTAAATTGTCAAAAAGCAGTATGAAAAAGTGCAAGAGTTACAAACTGAAATTAGACGAATTACTTTAAACATTCACCATGTAAAAATAAACAAATCAACAGGGAACGGAATGCTTAAACTCTTAAGCATTCCGTTCCCTGTTGATTTGTTTATTTTTCTTTTGTACACATTATATACTGCAATATGAGACACATTTTTACATTTCCTAAATTAAAATTATTTAAAATAACAATGAAATTTCATAATCTTCCTTTTGCTTATGATGTTACATTAGAAAAATGCCTTTCACTCGGCATCGTAAAATTACGGGTGGTTTTATTTACCATTTTGCGGGTTCATTCGGATTCCTGGTTCAAACAAACGATTATGCACAAAAAACTTTTACCATATACAATTTCTATACACCTTTTTTCTTATCAGATAACACGAGCTTCTACAAGTTCTACTGCTTAAAACTACCCTACCTGACTAGACTGACTAGATTGGCTCTTACCACTTTATCCACCAATCATGTGATTTGGAAAAAATAATAAATTACAATTTATGTTACGATTAACGACCATGATCGGCATAAGAGAAGTCACTGTGTCAACTTCCCCACGATCCCTTAACCTTTTAAGTGACTGACATATTATAATATAAATAAACCCAACAACTGGGAAAAAATATATATTTCAAAATCAATTTTAATCAAAAGTAAAAACTCTACACTAGTTTCCACAATACTCGATATCTCTTGATATCAATCGAATGAGACAGTGACTCTCCCCTTGACAAGTAAGGTAACAGGCATTAGAAACGGAGACAGGAATCTCTATCAACATACATCAACAAGGATTATTTCATAACTTTCCAAAACTCGATGTATACGTCCATAATAATACACTTATAAATCCGAATATAAATTATCTATAGTTTTTTTAAATCAATGCACAAAATTTTTGGAATTCGTTCAGAGCATTAAACTGAATAATTTTCTTTATTCCCACAATGAAAATTGTCCAGTTTGATGGTCGGAAATTCCAAATCCACGAAAAATATATTAGCAGTTTCATACAAAATGACAATACCCACTTGACCAAATTGTATGTTATGGTAATAAAACAGTTTCTTATTAGTTTGCTTGGAGAACAAGAATGAGTGTTCACTCATTCTTGTTCTCCAAGCAAACTAATTTATAATATTTAATTCCAGTAGGTATAGTATAGGAAACGCAACAGCTGTGTTGCGCAAATAATAAAAAAATACTTTTTACTAAAATTATACAACAACGAAGCAATTCTCGTTTCCTTCGAAAAAATCTCGAATTCGAGTTTACTCTTCGAATCCTTTTTCGGCCATAAAATCTCGTAAATCGAGTATTTTTCGAATGTCCTATTGTCACTACTAATCGAATTACTTCGAGATTTTGTGTAAAATGTTGTCATTTGAAAACATAATCACGTTACTATGCGTTCCGTTCCTTCATCCAGTTTTAAAACGGTGGCATACAATAAAACACCTGTTTAAAAAAAATCTGAAAGTTTTTAAGTATATAGGTTTTAAAGAATCCTACTAATATTATAAACGTAAAAGTTTGTATGGATGTCTGGGTGGATGTATCTACTCTTTCACACAAAAACTGCTGAATGGATTTTAGTGAAACTACAATAATATAGCTCATACATACATACATACATACATACATAGAGTCACCCACAGGGGTAGGCAGAGATTACTTCTTTCCACTTGCTACGATCCTTGCATACCTCTTTCGCTTCATCTACTTTCATCACATTCTTCATGCATGCTCGGCGGTTACGCGTACTTCTAACCTGGCCCTTTTCAAAACGTCTTCGATTTGATCGTTAAACGTTCGCCTAGGTCTACCTCGCCCCGCCTCTCCATTCACTTCTGATTCATAAATCCTTTTAGTCAATCTACTTTCATTCATCCTCTCCACGTGTCCGAACCATATGAGCATCCCTTTTTCAATTCTTGTCACTATGTCTTCTTTCACACCACACATCTCTCTTATCACGCTATTATACAACCTGTCACTCAATTTTACACCTGCCATGCTCCTCAAGGCTCTCATTTCTACTGCATTTATTCTACTTTCATGCCTTTTCTCCCATACCCAACTTTCACTTCCATACATTAGTGTTGGAACCAGCACACCGTTATGTACTGCCAGTCGTGCCTTGTCAGACAGCGTCTGACTGCTCATAAAAGCGTGCAAAGCTCCATTAACTGCGTTTCCCGCTTTCACTCGTTTTTCTATATCACTTTCACACTTCCCATCTCTCGTGAATACTGATCCCAAATATACAAACTCACGTACTTGCTCCAATTTTTCGCTCCCTATCATAATATCACACTCAGTCATGTCCTCGTCTCTTTCAAAAACCATTATCTTGGTCTTGCTTACGTTCACTTTCATTCCCTTATCATATAAAGCTTCATTCATTACACTTACCATCTCCTGCAATTCACTGGCCGATGATGCTAATAAGACCTGATCATCAGCGTACAGTAGGCATTTGACAAGTAAGTCATTCATTCGTAAACCGCAATCACTCTCTTTCAATCTTGTCAGACATTTATCCATGAATAAGTTAAACAGCCATGGAGACGCCACACATCCCTGTCTCACACCTTTTCCAATGTGAAACGATTCCGTGTATGCGCCGTTTATCCTAACACAAGCATTGGAACCCTCATAAAGAGCTTTCAATGCTCGGAACATCAGAATAATATATAGGTATAATTGATAAAGTTATTAAGTACTAATCCTGAACTTAATAGCTTTATCATCGAAGCGTCGCGGGCAGAAGCTAGTACTTATTTTATAAATTAGTATAGGAAAAATATCATAAAGTGCTTCCATAATTCCTATTTTAGAAACTGCTTTTAGAATTTTGTAAATTAATAAATATCAACAAATAAACTAAAAATTACAATAAAATCTTAAAATAACTGTGTGAATGGTAAGTACCGCACTACCAACACGAGCATCCCGCACTTGGCCAGCATGGGCGACTAAGGCCTAATCGCCCATAATGTGGGGTGGGCTCGAGTACCTCGGTGGGGACATTATATGAGCTGTTGATGATGAATGGTAGGCAAGTATGAACTGCATGGCTGATGAATCATAGATTACAGATAACAATTTTGGTGGCTCGAATTCGAAATCTACGTCTCGATCGCTACCAACCATTCTATGCAATTCGAGTGACGTTCCTTCGAAAAAAGTTTAACTCGAGAATTTCAGAATAGCTCAGCGTCATTAAAACTTGTATAAAGTTCTTAAAAAAGAATTATCTATCTTAAAAGATTTATCTTAAATTCAAGACGGTTTCGAAGGCATGAGAGTTGCTGCTCTGATCACTCATTCAGCGAGAGATCTAAATAGACTTGTAACCATGCACGCCAGACAACCGAATTTGACATCCAATGTTTCTCATAGGAACTAATGGACTTTAGTATAAGTGTCCATAGGCATAATGACGGCGTGGCTCCTATATCTCCTCATCAATTTGTAGACCTATCTAATCGTTTTTCTTTCTTGTCGTCGCCATCTTGTTGATCTTCTCCAAGAACGTTGTAGAAATGTCTGCAGCTCGTGGAAAGATCATCTCGCAGCTACTTCTTGACCGACAGCTACTCAGCAACCATGAAACAATTTAAAATACATCAGGGAACATTCGTCCTAGGTGTACACATTATTTTACAATATATAATTATTACGAAAATTTATTTAACATGGCAAATAAATGCAATTAGTATTATTAATCTATATTATTTAATTATTAACTGATGCCTTGTTTTATAAAATTTGCGATTTTCCCATGTTACAATAAAAAAAATGTTGTCTGCATGTCGGAAATAAATTAAGAAGATCTTAGTAAAATATGGAGAACAATTTGTTGAGGAACGCGCCTGCTTAAAGGTTAATGAGTAAGAAAAGTTTAAGGAAAATATGTATTAAATGGTTATATATACTTTTTAACATATCTTCAGTTTTATACATATAAAAACTAAAAATCATCATTAAAAAGTTGTGATTTCTATAATAATGTACGTATGTTTTCACTCTAAAAAATCGGTAGTGGTCTCCCTTTTTCTTTCTCGTATACTCAAAGGTTGATAGAAACCTTATATTTTGATGACATACATGCATGTTACTAAGTGGTAGACCCATATGTAGGGTCGTCTGGGTAGGTACCACCGCCTTTCTTATTTCTGCCGTGAAGCAAATCGCTGTGTTTCGGATTGAAGGGAAAGGTAGCCAGTGTAATTACTGGGCATGGAAGGCATATCATCTTAGTCCCCAGGATGGCAAACGCACTTGCGGTGTTAAGTGATTTACACTTAATATTGCAAGTGTCTATAGGCGGCGGTGACTACTTAACATCAGGTGGGCCGCAAGCTTGTTTGCCATCTCGTAACATTAAAAAAAAAAATTGGTCACCCATCCGAGTACCGACCGCGCACTTGGTTGCTTAACTTTCGTGATCGACGGCTCAAAATTTGATAGAAACCTTATATTTTGAGTTGTCCTCTATACTACGATATCTACGTATACGAGAAAGTAAAAACAATACTGTGTAAATTTATAATACCTAGTCCCTGCTACGCGTAGCTGTGGTAATTTCATACTACTGTCCTAGAACATTGAATTTGCAGTAAAAAAATGAGGACTACCTATCAAGATAAAAACTATCCTATCTTTCAAGTTGGATCAAACTGCACACGGTGGTCAAATTTGATTAAATTCGGGTAAGTAGTTTAGGAGTCCATCGCGGACAAACAACGTTACATGTAATTTATATATATTAAGATAACTTGAACAAATAATAATATTTACCCCCAAGTTCACCATTTAATAATTGTTCTCGTTTAGTCTCAAATTAGAAGCTCTTCAAACATGTCTGAAAACTCTCCTTGATCACAGACAGGACCATTGGGTGTAAGCCGGTCTGTGTTACGGCCTCTACAACATCCTGTCAACAACAATTTCGAAATGTTTACTTTCAGATTTTAATACAATTTACGTAATAAAAATTACTTTATTAATAATATAAAAATAAATACCCTGAAGAAGTTCTTCAAAGTGGCAGCAGAGGTATCACCCTCACAATAATAGAATGCTATGATTTTACTCCACGAAACAACAATTCCCCAAAACCATGAAAACTAAGCTATGATCACACAGCTTTTCCTCACTGCCTTGCCCAAAGTTGACAAAAGCATCTTCTGCCTCTACAAATTTGTGGTGATAATGACATTTTGTCAAAGAAGACCCTCTTCTTCATGTCCCAAGTATAGAGGTGCGGTCAACTGAGCTAGTACGTTAGTATTAAGCCCTGGAGACATTGCAAATTCTTGGATGAAGGTACTCAAAGTCGAGAAGGCAGAACGAAGAGCTTCTGTAGCAATCTGCGCCCCTTTGGGCATCGTTTAAGCAGTGTCAGTGCAAGTAATTTTTCATCAATGGTGAACCACCGCCTCTTAATGTGTTTGTTGATTGCATTTAATTACATAAACAAGAACGTCTTTGTGTGATATGGTAGGCTTTCAATAATAAACTTGATTGATTGTTGTTCACTCAAGTGCTCGGCTTTTTGTAGACTGTCTTGGGATTGAATCGCAAGTCTTTCTAACAACGAGGTGTCAGATTCTGGACTGACTTCACAATTATACTCCTTCCAGTCGACTCGTTTCTGAAAACAAATTTAAAGCATCTTAATAAACAAGAAGCATAAATAGACAGACTCAATAACTGCTTAAACTTTCCGTTATAAAGGTTAAAATATTAAACAAAACAGATTTATACCTTGAGAAATATAATGAGACGGCTCTGTAGAACCTCCTATTGAAGAGAGTGTGCCCAATGAGCTAGTGACAGCAGTTGCTAGATGAGACCGTCGTGTAGAAGCTCGTATTTGGGAGAGTGTGCCCATTGAGGCAGCAGTTACTCCTATTTCTGAAAATTTATAACAATCTTAATAATCATTCCACACATTTTTGGCATGTTGACCAAGGTTAGCGCACGCGACGATACCGGCCGGCCGCGCCACCCCATCTACTACCTAAACTTTTCTGACACACCCCGACGATATAAGCTAGGTATGTTCTACCACACCTGCTAGATAGGTACCTATCATAATTCACAAGCATAACAGATGATCCCGTTTCTTAAATTTTATGACAGACTAAAGTAGGCTTCTAATGCAAAATAGCCCATGTAATTAAAGAAGGTAAGTAGCTAAGTATTAACATTTTAGTACTGAGTTAGAATAATCATTCTTATTAGGTACCTAGGTACGTAATGGCGACATTTCTTTCGCCTGGATAACCACTCAATTATGACCAAAATTATCGTAGGTAGGTACTGCATTACACAGTGTCGCCTACGGGCTTAAATATCATCATAATTGTCCACTCTTCCACAGACTACTGAGGGGATATATCATTATTACGAAGTTTTAAAACACCGCTATTAGCCAGGGTACCTACTTAGTAAACAAGATAATGTAGGCATCTACGTCATCCATCAGTCAACACGCGCCAGGAGACTCTCACGCAAACTCAACAAACTAGATTTCATAACTCACTTATTGACGAGAACTCAAGGCAACACATTTAAACCCCTGTACAAACAAAAGTAGGTACCAAAATAATCTTTAGTACAATGCATCTTGCACACATAAAATCTATTATTATACTAATAATAAAGCTGAAGAGTTTGTTTGTTTGTTTGGTTGATACCTAAGATCTCAGCAACTACTGACTCAAATTGAAAAATTATTTTTGCGTTGGATAGTCCATTTATCGAGGAAAGCTATAGGCTATATAACATCATGGTACGTCCAATAGCAGCTGAGCATCAATGAAGAATGTTGCAAAAACGGGATAAAAATATTTATTTTCAAAGCTTTCACTGCGTGCGCTGCGTAAACAGTTAAAGTTACGGAAAAGTCATGTATGACGGAATTGTTCTCCATTAAAATTTCTAAAGAAAATTCCGCGACAGCATATGTCTATCTTTTCAGGTTGGCTCACTGTAACCTTTCTTTTTGGTAATCAAATTTCTAATAATAAATCTATCTGCGATAGTGTTTTTGTATGGATGATATTATTCCTTATCAAAATAAATACATTATTTATCACAAGTATTTAATTTTGAACAAAATTGTTCATGACTTCATTTGATTTCAATGAATATCTTAAAAGATATCATAGTTTTAAATAAACGGAAAATAATAAATTTTGATATGCAGAGCTTTCGTTGCGTGCGCTGCGTAAACGGTTAAAGTTACGCAAAAATAATGTGGAATTATTTTCCTTTAAAAGTTCTAAAAACAAGTTACAGACAGCATTTATCTATCGCCGTCGTGGTGGAGTGGTCAGTATAGCTGGCTACACATTAAGCGGTCCGGGTTCGAATCCTGGGCCCCGATCGCCGTAAATCATTTGAAGCGCAAATGGAACGCAGACGAAACGCAACATTATACTGGGTGTAAAAGACATGAACAGTCAAACGAGAACCATGTATTCTATACATCAAAATAAGACATATTTCAAAAAAAATATTGCTGGGAAATGATTTTTATTTTTTGGTGTTAAAAAAAATTGCAAATTGTACCGCGCAATGTAAAGGGCTCAACTCGCAAAACCACGATAATTATTATTTTGCCAGACGGCGCACAGTGATCAATAATTACAATTTAGGATGACAAAAATATTTTAACTTGGAATTACAATGATCTTATACTGTTATTGAAAATATTAATAATAAAATAAAGAAATCTTTATTAAATTCAATATTTGAGAATCTAACATACAAAAAAAAATAGTGTGAAAGTTCTTTCTCGTATGTATCAAAATTAGTTTGTTCTAATAATTTAACGACTTCTGCAGGAAAAATACAATTTCTGTAAATGTTTTTTGTATTGCTGATGCCCTTAGTTCAATATACTTACTGAAGGCGCGTTAATTTTAATTGAGTAAAAAGTGCTAGTGCTTCTTTTGCCGAATAAGAAATATCATTTTGTAGACTGTCTCGTGTATTTAACAGTGCATTCAGGAGATGATGAAATATTATGAAGTGCTGAAGAAGCCCTACGTTTTCCGACTGAATGAAATTTCATCTCAGCTGCTAGGCACAACCTTCTTCACCTCTGGACGATACTTCGTCTTTTAACCTTCTACGCTTAGTTCTCTCACCCAAATCCACGAAATCCTTTTTCAGGCGTCCTCTACCTACAGACCTAGTTGAAGGCTGTTCAATATTATGATCTCCAGATGTTATTCTGCATTTACACAACCCATCCTGATATTTTTTTTCGAATTTGGAACCATCTTTGCCGATTTTAATCCAATTTATGGAAGCTGATAAACAAAAGCTATGTACTGAATTTCGTAACTCATTTTGTTGCTGTGTTGTCAAATCTGATACTCCAATGACCTCATAAATATAGTTCAACAACATATCTTTACATTTCTTAGTTGCAGGTTTAATTGGTGGGTGTTTTATGAGGTAATTAAACAAATCGGAATTTTTAACTGTACCACCGTTTCCTGTAAAAATGAAGTTTGTTCAGGCAGGGGTACTTTGGGGTACTTTTTTTACTTGAATACTATAATATAGACTTCCAATTATCTAATAGTGTAAAAATGTCTATGTTCTAATATGTTCCTCGTAAGATGCAGGCTTTTAAAAATAAAAAAATGGTAAATTTTAAGCTATGTTTTAAATATTTTTTTCTAAATTACTATAACAATTAACAGTTACTAAGTGTTATACAAAATGAAGCACATACCTTTATTAATGTGTACCATATTTATTAATGCGCAATAATGCACTGTTAAGTCACAATAATTAGATAACTGTGCGCGAAAACATGAAGTAAATTAAACAAATCAATACAATTAGCAAAAACACTGCATTCACTAGCTGATATCTCAGTAATGACTTACCTTCAACCGTTCATATTAAACAAGAATACGAAGTAAGTACCCCTAATCGCATAGAGATAATTTGTTTTAACTAACCTCACAATGTCAAATTTGAATATTATCCACCTAATATCTCATAATTGATCACTGTGCGGCGGCCCCGTTCGTTAGTGTCCGTGCGCATCGAGTGAGCTACATTGAACGCTAACGTTCTGAAGCCATTTTTTGTTATGAAATACTAAAAAAAATGATAATGCTTCTTTAGACAATAATTAAGAAATAACGTATAGAATACGTTTTCATAAAAAAATGAAAAAAAAATTACGACTTTGACCTTCAATAAAATCTATAAATTTCCCAGGTCTATAGGAAAAAAAATGTTATGATGGTGAGCAGAATACATGGTTCTTTCTCGTTTGACTGTTCATGTCTTTTACACCCTGTATATAAGATAGAGAAGCGTCGGTGGCGTAGTGCGTAAGAGCGTCGTCTACCATCCGGGAGGCACTGGTTCGATCCCCGCCACGTACCAATGTGTTTTCAAATTTTGAATTCATATGTACGTTTATTCGACGCTTCTACGGTGAAGGAAAACATCATGAGGAAACCTGCACACACCTATGAAGAAATTCTTAGGTTGTGTGTGAAGTCGACCAACCCGCACTTGGCCAGCGTGGTTGACTAAGGCCTAATCGCCCCTAATCTGGGGTAGGCTCGAGCCCCTCGCTGGGGACATTATATATGAGCTGATGATGATGATGATGATATAAGATATAGGCTATCGAAGGACTTGGCTCATGAGTTAATAGTGGAATTTTGTATATTTGTATTTTGGTGGGTTTTTACTGCATTATTTATTAATAATCAAGCACAAGCTAATCGAGTCGTCGATCACGATAGTTAAGCAACTAAGTGCGCGGTCGGTACTCGGATGGGTGACCGAAAATTTAACATGCATGTATGACATCAAAATATAAGGTTTCTATCAACTTTTGATTCGTCGATCACGAAAGTTAAGCAACCAAGTACGCGGTCGGTCATACATGATGTCATACATGCATATTAAATTTTCGGTCACCCATAAGAGTACCGACCGCGCACTTGTTTGCTTAACTTTCGTGATCGACGAATCAAAAGATGATAGAAACCTTATATTTTGATGTCATACATGCATGCTAAATTTTCGGTCACCCATCCGAGTACCGACCGCGTACTTGGTTGCTTAACTTTCCTGATCGACGAATCAAAAGTTGATAGAAACCTTATATTTTGATGTCATACATGCAAGTTAAATTTTCGGTCACCCATCCGAGTACCGACCGCGCACTTAGTTGTTTAACTTTCGTGATCGACGAATCAAAAGATGATAGAAACCTTATATTTTGATGTCATACATGCATGCTAAATTTTCGGTCACCCATCCGAGTACCGACCGCGTACTTGGTTGCTTAACTTTCCTGATCGACGAATCAAAAGTTGATAGAAACCTTATATTTTGATGTCATACATGCAAGTTAAATTTTCGGTCACCCATCCGAGTACCGACCGCGCACTTAGTTGTTTAACTTTCGTGATCGACGAATCAAAAGTGAATAGAAACCTTATATTTTGATGTCATACATGCATGTTAAATTTTCGGTCACCCATCCGAGTACCGACCGCGCACTTAGTTGCTTAACTTTCGTGATCGACGAATCAAAAGTGAATAGAAACCTTATATTTTGATGTCACACATGCATGTTAAATTTTCGGTCACCCATCCGAGTACCAACCGCGCACTTGGTTGCTTAACTTTCGTGATCGACGAATCAAAAGTTGATAGAAACCTTATATTTTGATGTCATACATGCATATTAAATTTTCGGTCACCCATCCGAGTACCGACCGCGCACTTAGTTGCTTAACTTTCGTGATTGAAGACACAAAAGTTGATAGAAACCTTATATTTTGATGCCATGCATGCATATTAAATTTTCGGTTACCAATCCGAGTACCGACCGCGCACTTAGTTGCTTAACTTTCGTGATCGACGACTCGATTATTAATAAATAATGCAGTAAAAACCCACCAAAATACAAATATACAAAATTCCACTATTAACTCATGAGCCAAGTCCTTCGATAGCCTATATCTTAAAATGAACATTCTCTCATTTTTTAACCGACTTCAAACAAAAAAAGGAGGAGGTTCTCTATTCGACTGTATGTTTTTTTTTTGTATGTATATTCCGCGATTACTCCGTCAATAATTAATCGATTTTGGTGATTCTTTTTTCGTTAGGTAGGTCATACTTCAAAGGTGGTCCCGTATAAATTATACCGAAATTGGTTCAGTGCTTTTTTGTTGAAATGATAATTTCATTGGGGATGAAACAATGATATAGCCCACGAACACAAAAATAGTGTCAATTTTTTTTTGAACTTGCTATTACCTAATATGCAATATTGAAATTTTGGTTAGTAGGTCCAATAGTCAACGCATAAACTATGACAAATGAATTTATGAACTTAAGTTAAATAACTAGTTTCTCTTCAAGTTTCATAGTTCATTCACTTACCATTAAAACTATACCATTCATTCTGAATGAATGGTAGGCATTTCTAATGAGCTATAGGTCTGAGACGTGATATATTTTTTTAACCGACTTAAAAAAAAGAGGAAGTTCTTTATTCGACTGTTTTTTTTTTGTGTTTGTTACCTGATACTCCGTCAATTATGAGTATTACGACTCGATTTTAGTGATTCTTTTTTTAGGTACGTCAAGATCAGAGATGGCCCGTATAAATTGTATCGATATAAATTCGACCTTTATGAACAAATCATTAATAACCAAAAAAAATTTTGTTTACGTTTCTGTTAAGTTTTAATGAGCGCCTATCCATTTATCCAGTAGGCCTATCCATTTTCAATAAAATATACTTAACTAGCGACCCGCCCCGGCTTCGCACGGGTGCAATGCTTATGTGAATATGCATGTATTATACATATAAACCTTCCTTAAGAATCACTCTATCTATTAAAAAATAGACGTCGTATTCGGAATCGGGACCCTCGAAAACCACGAAAATGATACCCGTATTGACATTTTGTCAAAAAGTCGCGTCCGCCATCTTGGATCTCTAAATAGATGTTTTATTCGTAATCCGGATCCCCAAAAACCACGAAAACGATATCCATATTGACATTATGTTAAAAAGTCGCGTCCGTCATCTTGGATCTCAAAATGGACGTCGTACTCGGAATCGGGGCAATCGAAAACCACGAAAATGATACCCGTATTAACATTTTGTCAAAAAGTTGCGTCCGCCATCTTGGATCTCGAAATAGATGTCGTATTCGAAATCGGGACCCCCGAGAACCGCGAAAATGATACCCATATTGACATTTTGTCAAAAAGTCGCGTCCGCCATCTTGGATCTAGAAATAGATGTTTAATTCGTAATCCAGACCCCCAAAACCCACGAACACAAATATATTTCTTATCAAGTGTCTAAATTCAAAGTTTCATGGTTTTATCTTTAACAATGACGAACTTCCATACAAACTTTCATCCCCTATTTCATCCCCACATGGGTCTAAATTTCCAAAATCCTAAAACAAATATTTCTTTCTTTCTTATTAAGTCCCTAATTTCAAAGTTGGTTTTATCTTCAAAAAAGAAGAACTTCCATACAAACTTTCATCCCCTATTTCAACCCATTCAACCTTTATTTTCGCGATAAAAAGTAACCTATGTCCTCACCCAAGATCTAATCTATATTTGTAGCAAAGTTCATCAAAATCGGTTCAGTGGTTTAGACGTGAAAGCTTAACAGACAAACAGTGAGACAGAGTTACTTTCGCATTTATAATATTAGTAGGGATGTTTAAAAGTCACGTCGCCATCTAGGATCTATGGACGTGAATGCGTAGCTTTATTTTGACTTCTTTACGACCTTTCATCCCCTATTTCATCCCCACATGGGTCTAAATTTCCAAAATCCTAGAAAAAATATTTCTTTCTTACTTATTAAGTCCCTAATTTCAAACTTTCATGGTTTTATCTTCAAAAAAGAAGAACTTCCATACAAACTTTCATCCCCTATTTCAACCCATTCAACCTTTTTTTCGCGATAAAAAGTAACCTATGTCCTCACCCAAGATCTAATCTATATTTGTAGCAAAGTTCATCAAAATCGGTTCAGTGGTTTAGACGTGAAAGCTTAACAGACAAACAGTGAGACAGAGTTACTTTCGCATTTATAATATTAGTAGGGATGTTTAAAAGTCACGTCGCCATCTAGGATCTATGGACGTGAATGCGTAGCTTTATTTTGACTTCTTTACGACCTTTCATCCCCTATTTCATCCCCACATGGGTCTAAATTTCCAAAATCCTAGAAAAAATATTTCTTTCTTACTTATTAAGTCCCTAATTTCAAACTTTCATGGTTTTATCTTCAAAAATGAAGAACTTCTATACAAACTTTCATCCCCTATTTCAACCCATTCAACCTTTTTTTCGCGATAAAAAGTAGCCTTTGTTCTTCCCCGAGATCTAATCTTAAATTTGTACCAAATTTCATCAAAATCGGTTCAGTGGTTTAGACTTGAAAGCTTAACAGACAGACAGAGTTACTTTCACATTTATAATATAAGTAGGGATTAGTAGGGATAGTAGGAATTATACTTACATTTTACTAATACTCTACATAAACGTATCACTACACCAACAAGCAAAATCAAATGTAAAATGTGACAACCCTAGGTAAGTACATATATAGATAAAAGCGGCATTGTCCTCAACTTAAAAGGCGTCGGACCACTGGATGTATATTTACACTGTGCTAAATCTATTATTTTTTTTTAAGTCCTGCACCACCTTTTCGACACCCTAACCCAAAACTAAGCTAGGTACCAAATCTACTGAAACAGGTTAAGTCAACGCAATGTCACGTAAACAATATTACATACAAGTCTATAATATTATTGTAATATTATGAGATTGGTAACTAAATAAAACATATTTTATGGAGTTAGCTACGTTGAATCCATCGACTCAGCCAGAATGCCAAACTAACTACATAAAACTAAATTTGTGACCCATAAGAATTTTAAACTTAATATACATCTACACTACATTAAATAATCTCTGAAACTATTCAGTAAACATCAAAACTTCTTTCACCTAGATATAGAATGGACCTACAGGGTAGTCAATTAGCATACCCATATTGGTCATCACACTAAAAATGGCGCAGCACCTATAGGTAAATGTGCACCAATAAGATTTAGAAACATCTACTGTTAATAATCAAATAGAGATGTATTTAAATAAAATTGTAATTTTGATGCATTGTGGTACTTTAGAGTACGTAATAGAATCCTACAAAACAATAGCATCAGCTATGTTACTGAATTTTTTAAGGAATTTAAAAAGCTAATTATAGAAATAAACAAAATTGCAATTAAATCACTCTCTAATTTAAGATCATCATCAATCATTTTAAGGCCATAGTTGTATTAAAAAAATAATTATTAATACCTACTTGGGGCTGTATTCGCAATGAGTCACACTGTTACTCAATGCGAATATTTATTCTCATTTAGTAACACTGATTGTGAATAGTGTTACTTGTTTGGAAAAACAAATCTCAACGAGTAACAGTCTGACCCAATGCAATTATTTATTCTCATATAGTAAGACTGGTGTGTGAATAGTGTTACTCATTTGGAAAAGCCAATCTCAACGTGCAACAGTCTGACTTGATGCGAATTTTTGTAAAATAATAGTTTAAAAATATATCAAACTATCCTTTTTTAAATATTTATAGTTAGGAATAACATCTAATATCCTATCTGACTGATTAAAATAATAACAAAAAGTTTGTTATAAAAGCTGATTGGTTTTTTTCTGCTTTATACTAATATGTTTGAAACTTTAAACTTATTTAATCATTTTAAATAACGCCTATTAATAAAGTAAATTCCCATCGAGTCAGAATGTTGCTTGTTGAGATTTGTTTTTCCGAAGGAGTAACACTATTCACGCTCCAGTCTTACTATATGAGAATAAATATTCGCATTGGGTCAGACTGTTACTTGTTGAGATTTGTTTGTCCGAACGAGTAACACTATTCAAAATCAGTGTTACTAAATGAGAATAAATATTCACATCTAGTAGCAGTGTGACTCGATGCAAATATTTTTCTCAACCAGTCACAGTGTGACAGGGTCCAGTGTGACTTGTTGCGAATAAAGGTGGGGTGTCTGTTATTTTGCAAGTCAGTGTATAGAAAAGAGTATAATTTTGAATGGTATTTTAAATTTTTTGAACCATGACTGATTTTAAAATACCTAAAATTGGCAGAGGCTAAAATAGTTAGATACTATATTATTATTTTTTTTTCAAATATAAAGTCATTAAGAGTTTAAGATACTTACTTGATATAAAAGCTCGCTTGCGGATATTACTTTCATCTTCTTGTTGAGAATTGTTAATGTTTCCTTTGGTTTCCCAAACCAAACCAAATAGATATTTAAAATAAATCGTATACTTACTAGTTGTTAGCACAAAGATTATCTAGTCTAGATAGTGTATAATTCGTATTCAACTTACACAATGAGATTGGCTGGGCAGGCTCTCGTAAGTCAATTTCAGATTGCTGGAGTAAATTGGGTATGGCCAACCTGAGTACGATTATCTGAATGCAAATATTTAGCCTCAAAATGAAGAAGTGGATGCAAGAAAGTTTTAGGTAGGTAGATGAGTCCTGTTAGAAACAACAAAAAAAAAACAAATTAAGGAACTGTGTCCGTAATTGACATATTACAGGTAATCACAACATAATTTACTATTACATACCACACAGAAATTTGTATGAACTTTTGAGTTATAAGCGGAAGGTGGATTTCTTCGTTCGTCGGCTCTACTTGTTATCTGCAATTTCTCGATACAGCCCAGCTGATATAATTTGCAACAAACAAAAACAAGAACAAGGAAAAACTAGAAAGAATACTTCAACAAATCGTAGTGAAAAAACCGATAGCATAATATTTCACTTCAGAAGAATAAAATATTGCACAACATGGCGGTGGCGTCTGTCTGCTTGATGAATCACAGATTAGAAAGAGATGAATCCATATTTTGTCTCTTTTTTTCATGTCATTTTCATTTTCCCCAATCAGTCACTAAAGGAAAGGGCATTGTATGGCTGATTCCAACGGCTGAAACTAACATAACCTAAATAAATTAAATTTATTTCATGAAGAGTTTTCGGCGTTTTCGCCACTTTGAATCTACTTATGAGTCCCATCGGTGGTTTGGTGGTTTACGATAATGTACCACACCACAAGTGTTGCGTACCGACCGAAGTAATTTACAACAGGACCTATAAGTTTCATCAATTTCATAGAATCATTTCTATTTTCTATGAAAAGACATACCTAGGTTATAGTTCCTAGTGAAAAAACCATAAAACATGCATCTACCTACGTGCCCTATATAAACATTTTGAGAAAAAAATTGTCATGGAGATAAATTGAAGAGTGGTGCTTGTCCATCTTTATTTTTGAAACTCGAGATATCTTACCATGAACTGTTGAATACTGAGGAATACCATCAACTGTTCCCACAGAAATAGGTAATATTTTATTAACATTTGTCTATCTAACAATACATATATTCTTATTAACCATTATTTTGCACGCGTAGTTACAAATTTAATTAAATTTGTACATTGCAAAAGTTAAGCCAAGATGACTTTGATGACTACGTCTCTTAATGATATATTTTTATTTCATTTTCAGATCAATTCCGTGATAAGAGTTACTCGAGAAAGCGTCATGATCATTCTTTTGGACCTTATGAGCGAAAACCACATAAGATAGCTTGTCTAGAAGTTTCTGGTATTTGTATTATGTGTTTTTAATATTTTATGAGATTTCTCAAAAGACAGGAATAATTATGATTATTTCATTCTGTATGTGGTCTTGATCGCAGTTTAAAATCAGTATGTACCTACATCTTGAATCAGAAAGCTCCACACAGCACTTTCTATTAGGTTTATCAAGTTACCCAATATTCTAAGCCATTACCTAATTAATCTAAGCAATCTGTAAGCAATCTAAATTAACCACTCCACCACAACAGCATCAAATTAACGTCTAGTTATACAGAATTTCTGAGTGATTATCTTTTTCTCTCTAGATAAAAAGGTTTAATCAATTTTCTGTGAATTAGTGTAGAATTAGTATATAAATTATTAGGAAAATAAATCCTGTAATTTTCAACCTAAAGTTAAAATGCTTATTTTATTTTTCAGATGATCATCAGCAAACCAATTGACAAATAACCATTATAATTATTTAATGAGTTACTGTAACACCTACAGTTGCATCAGGTGAAATACTGGGTCAGGAAAAATATGTAAGCAGTATTATTCTTTGAAATGGCCCTGGAAACTGACATATACAACAAGCAAGGATGACATTGTTGGATTTGTAGACTTAAATGAAAAATCGAGTAACTTTGCTGACCATGTTAGCTTTATGTAAAAAATAAATAAAAGATTAATGTAATTGTTTTATTTTATCAAAACTAGGAATCTTCAATCCTGGAGGAATAAAACTTTGAATAATGAGGAACAGAAAATCTAATTAATGTTTCCTGTTGCTCAAAATTAAAAGTTACATAAAATTAAATAAATTAACATTATAAAACTTTTATTTAATGATTCTTCTTAACAGCTCGTTGTCATGGATGTTTGTGCATCAATATAACATCAGTTTCACTGCACAAAATCCATTCCGAAACAATTTTTACTATCGAGTCAAAAAATCTACATCCGGAAGATATAGATTCACGCTATACACCACGCATTCACAATGTTCATACAAAAACATCAACAAATAGTTTTATGTACATACATACAAATACCTTAGGTCTGTTCTTTTAGGGGGCGAATGATCTCCTGTTTCATACAAATAAATCCCTAACATGAAAACTTTCACAAGCACACAAATAGTTTTGATTGTAAAATAATGTGAAATTGTTGTTAAGTTCCATAGGCATTTCTTTTGTCACCAGTGTTCAAAATGTGGAATATGTAAATCTATCTCCAAATAATAAATCAATCAGGCATTTTATTAAAGTTTTCTATTAGTTTCACAGATTAGAGAGTCTATAGTTTTTAGTCTCAAATATGTTTTGGGTGCATGAGATACACTCATTGTTACGGGCAGCCCACAACAAATTAAGATAATGTATTTTTAAATGATAACCTAAGCAAACAATTCATCATCATAACATAACAGCCTTTTTAATTACACTCACTGGACACAGGCCTCTCCTTGTTATCTGAGAAGGTTTAGGCAGTAGTTCACCACACTTGCCCCTATGCAGATTGGTGGACAGCATATAAGGTGATCAATACCCCTTATCTGATCCATTAGCTTCCTTCTACGACGCCTATTTATAGATATAGGGTTGGTGGTGCTATTCTACTCTGCCAGCATGACACGGTCATGAGAATAACTATTACATATAAACTTTAATATACAACCACTGTGTACAAATAATGTATATTCTTACTAAAAAATACAACTATTCAATTTCAAACCCATTTAATACCGAAAATGTTTTACATTATAATCTAAATTTATTACAGTATTAACACTATTTTGATTATTGTTTTTATTTTTCGGTGTGTCCTCCTGACACGTAGGCCTCATCCAGCCTTTTCCATAGGTACTAATCTAATCTGTTCTTGGCCAACCATAACCACAAAGGCTCTGCTACCCTCTTAATGTCATCTGACCATCTCCTCTTCTGTCTGCCCTTTTTCCTCTTACATTGATACCTGAATGGGTCCCCCATTCAGTAACATCTCTTGTCCACTTCTGTATGTTATTTCTAAGTATGGGCTCCGTCCATTTCCACTTTAATTTCTTTATCTTTTCCACTGTATCCTCCAGCTGTGTTAAGGGCTATTGCTTTGACTTTCTGTCCTTCCTTCCATAAAAGTATATCCCAGAATGCACCTCTACAAACTTTAATAACACTATATTACGCCTACGTAGCGTATGAAATAATAAAAACTATTTTTTTTGCTGATATTTTAATCAATAACGTTTTTCACAAGCGTTTTCTACATGGTCTCGGCGATCGAAAGCCAAGCGATCGACCGAAACGCTAGTTTGTCGGTTTCGAGTCTCAAAGCTGCATGTTGGCTACGCATTGTATGGGAAGTTAGCGAGCGACGCCTTCTATTGCTTGCGTTTCGGTTCAATAGAAAGAAACGAAAACTGACATTTGGCTAGCAATTTTCGACTCGATTATTTTGATGACGTCACTTTTCGATTGCTTATGTCAATCCCATACATTTTTTGACTTAGCGATAGCGAGAGCGATTGTCGAAGTGCATGTTGTCTAAAGCCCCAGTTAAACCAGGTAAACATGAGCGTGGGTGGCCTGCTTTATAACCCATATACGTTGGGCATAAAACTGTACACCGCTTCTAGTCGCTGGCGCTAGGCTAATTGCCGTGTGACGTCATTTCATTTGACGGCACTCGCCCGCTTGCGCCGGTACAGCATTTAGTTGCATTGCATTACTTCGTTACGGGCTCTGGATAAGAGACAAACGTCAAAGTCAAAGAGTATATAATACACTACTGGTCAAAGTCTCCTTTTTTCGTGGATTTATTATTAGTGCACTGTTAATAATACCTACCTACTCATTATTGTTAGACTTTAATATTATGGAGCTCAGGCCAATAAAAAAGTTCGCATTAATGTTTAGGTAATTTGCAATTTTCTTTCTGAGATTGGAAACTTTATTATCTGTTTTGTTTTGACTTCTAACACAGTAAGTATAACATTTTAAGGCAAAATATGATACAAACACATTTTTATTTAAACAATTAAGTTACCTACTTAGCACGTGGTTACCGTCGCCTATAGGCACTTGCAATACCTATTAAGGGTAAATCACTCAACTTGGCAAGTGCGTTGCCATTCCAGAAATTAAAATGATATGCCTTCAATGTCCAGTAATTCCTCGGCCCCTTTCCCTTCAATCCGAAACACAGCGAACTCCTTCACGGCAGAAATAAGAATGGCGGTTTTACCTACCCAGACGACCATACATGTGGGTCTACCACCTTGTAAATAGGGTAGTTAAAAAGTACTTAGTAAGTTGATGTAGGTAATTCATACAAATTGACTAATTATCCTCAGTTACAGTGCATAAACTCCATGACACCACCCGCAACCTTAAAAAACCTTGATTGATTTTATCTTCCATCATCAGCTCACTGGAATAGCCTTAAAAATACAACTATCGGTCTATACATAGGTACCTATAACATTTAAAGGATGAATATCCAACTCCTAACCATTACAGTGCTTTGCCTTACATCGTGAGATCACCTGATAAGCTAAAAGAATACAACTATCGGTCTATACCTTAGTACCTATAATATTTAAATAATCATCATCAATCATCCAACTCCTAATTGTGAAGGAGTTTTTCCTTCATTATCCGTGCTAACCTGAAAGAATACAGCTATCGCTTTGTAGGTACCTTTGATATTTAAAGACATCATTCAACTCCTACCTAACCGTTAAGGAGTTTTTCCTTCCATCATCAGTTCACCTGTAGGCCTATTCGCTAACTTTTTTTGACAGTTGAAAGTGATCATCACTGAATGAATTACACATCCACTGCTGTTTTTACACGACAAGTGCCATAATAGCGTGACGTTAAAACAACAATGAATATGTAATTCACTCAGTGATGATCACTTTCAACTGTCAAAAAAAGTTAGCGAATACGCCTACTGAAGATACTGAAAGAATATAACTATGGGTTTTTAAATACATTTAATATTTAAATAATCATCAACCAACTCCTAACAGTTAAAGAGTTTTACCTTCCATTATCAGCTCATCAACATGAGATGACTACCAAACGCAAACACTAGAATAGCTTTAGAAAAAATATGAAAAACGTTATACCTACATTCCTATAAAATTTGAAAGTTGCCATCGACTTCCCTGGCTCCCCATCATCGGATCCTGACATGGTGACAATGGGACCACCTCAGGAGTATAGGACTATACATACACTATTGAATAAAAAAAGAATATTGAAAATCGGTCCACAACTGACAGAGATATCGGTGAACATACATTAAAAAAATACATACAGACGAACATAGAACTTTCTCCTTGTTGGAAGTCGGTTAAAGAGTTAATTATCCTCTAAACAAAAACACCTCGAATCCTCGACATCATCTTCACAGCAATGACGCATACTAATGTTGGATAAAGGTTTTAATAATACTGTCTAGTCTCGAATAATAGGTAATAAGCGCGAGACAAGTCCTTTCTGAACGACGACGCTCAAGTGACAGAATTCTATGACGTCACGCCAGGCGCATGCAGCTTAAAGGAAAAATTAGCGCGCGGCTATTTTTACGAACATTCAAAAATTTATTGTGAAGCCATTTGAAGTGTGAAGTGCTACAGAAATAATTTGAATGGCATATTTTAAGTTGAAACGTCTACATTTAGAAAAAAAAAATTGAAAAAAATATCGTTCCCACCCTCATTGATAAAGTATGACGTGAAGTACGGTGCGGCCGCCTTTTAATATTCATTCGAATTTGGTCGGGTAATCGACCAAAAAATGTTGGAATGTTTAAATTATTTAAATTCGTAGATGTAGCTAGCTGAAATTTTGTATACGTACTTTTAATATAGGGCTCTAATTATTGTAAAAACATTGTTATACGCCAGCTCTTAGAGAAAGTAGTTTTTGCGGACCTGTAAATAATTTGCCTTCAAGAAATCAAAAATTCGTAATTACTCGCTAATTACTTACAGTTGGAGGTCGAAATTTTACTTGATTATGTGGTAAGACACGAGGTACAAGCTGGCACTGCTGCGAAGTTTCTTGGTGTCTTCGTTCAAGACCTAGAGCATATTTTTGTTTTTTAGAAAATATTTTATAGCTCGCAAACCATTCTAGTCATTTTAACGAAATTTCGGGCACAGAAGGCTCGAATTCACTCCTGCATATATTCAAAAAATCGTGATTATATGTCCAACAGTTGCCAATATCCAGCAATCGGCCAAACGTTACGTCAGCAAAAACTTAAATAACTATGGAATCACAAGGGGCTCAAATGTTATTTTATAGGGCTCATTTATGCTCCAATTCGAGCTACTTTACTGCATACCTACTTTCTTTTCAGATAGACCTAAAAAATAAAATAAAAATTGCTGGAGTAACGTTACTGCCAAAACGGCTCAGGGCTCAAATTTAAAATTTCGGGCTATTTACACCAGATAGGGCTCTAATTACCTGCATTATTCAATATTTGAAAAGAGCTAACATTTTGCTGGAGTAACGCACAGGATTTTTGCAATGAAACTAAGTTAGATAATAATAATTTTCTTACACTAGGAAATAGAACAGAGGGAGTATCAGAAAAAAAGAATGTAAATAATGTTAATAATTGTTTTTATTCTTCCACAGTACTACAAAAACAAGACAATAACAATAAACAAAATTTTGATGTATGTACAAACTATAGCAAATAATAAAATAATTGTATATGCATTATATAGTAATAGTAAAATCTTTAGTTACCTTGGCAAATTCTAGGATGCTGTAACTACAAATAAAAGAAGTACTTTTAAGCAATTTAGGGTGCGTTCCAAAACGCTCGGGGTAGAGTAAATTTTACCCTAAGATACTATCAGAGTAAATTTTCGCATACATTCAGTTTCACTCTGGTGTATTTTTGAAACGGCTTAGAGTAAAATTTACTCTACCCTAATCGTTTTGGAACGCACCCTTACTAATCTGTGCCTGTGCTCTAACTAGTCTGTGATGAACAAACTGTTTTTAATTTTTATCTTTTTTATCATTTGTAACTAGATTTTTATCAATTAAATCTATTCAATTTATTCATTTTTAACGTAATCTGTGGTTCTACTTTTCATTTATTTTTGTGTTTCCCAGTTCCCCCTAAAAAATACATAACTATTTAGTAGGTATTTTTCTTTCTATTGTTTTTTAATTTGAGGATTAGGTTTGTGACCACAATAATATTTAGATTGATTGTTGTTGAAGCGGCCTTTCTTTAATTATTGAAAGCTATGGCTTTGCCTTTACCAATTCCGCCTTGCTCGAAACGGGACGGTCTCAGTAGTATCGGTTGTGATCATTTTGATTACGCTAGTACGATGGCTACTACATTATTGGCACCTGTGAAAACTGATAGAGAAATTCTTGAGCATTCCATGTCGGAAGATGACCCTAATGCCAACACACAACTGCCAAGTGAAGTTGGTAATGAACCTCGTTGGGGTCCAAGACACAGAGGAGCACAAGAGCTTGCTGAGTTGTATAGTCCAGGTGAGTTATAGTTTTAATTATGCATCCATAAAATGTTGTAATTATGCATCCAGGTGATGGTATTAGGTCGTTGGAAATCTAACTTGATTGCCCTTTTTTGGTACCTACTTAGATTATTATGTCTTGCATATTTAGAAATTTGAAAAGCTTTACTTGCATATCACATTACCGTTTTTCTATTTTGTTACTTTTTATAATATAAACAAATAAATGGCTATTTGTTGAATATATGATATACAAGATTTTAATTCAGTTTACTAGTTTAATTTTAGTAAACCATTTCTTTCTACAGGCAAAAGACTGCAGGAATGGGTGTGTGTGGTGGTTTGTTGCACTTTATGTATTTGTGCTGCAATACTAATGGCCCGGCATCTCCATGCAGATGCCTCATTACTAGTGGCAGCAATTGCTGGAGTACTAACAGCAGATTTTGCTTCAGGAGTAGTGCACTGGGCAGCTGACACTTGGGGAGCGGTTGACTTACCACTTATAGGAAAAGTAATCATACTTTCATAATCCCATGATTTTGAGAAATTGCATTCTTTGAGAAATTCATTAATTAACATCTATAATTCCATAATAGTAAATAAAGAAATTGATGAACAGATCAGACAATAGAGTAATTAAATAATAATCTTTTTTTTTGGTAAGAACATGGTACAATCAGCATCAGACAGCTCAAAGCATCTAAGATAGCCAAAATAATCTGATAACTATTATTTGGATTGCGAATTGACTCATCGCTTAAGTCAGACGTGTCTTAATTTTACAGAAAAAATTAAATAATCGAAATTGCTAAATAGTGACCTCGTTTATTACAATAGCCGGTAGTAAAACAATCTATGTCAAATGTTAGTGTAATATGTGTATAGTGATTAAGTGAAAAATGAATAAGTGACAGTTTTCTATTAAACTATAAATAATTATATTTAATTATGGAAGGCAGTCCTTTTAATCGGAGTGCCAGGACTACGCGTACTCCTCCCCCTACGCCTCCGCCCGCGCCCACGCCTGTGCCCGCACCCGTCCCTCGTTCAAGACCTCCGATACAAGAAAATGAGCTCGAAGTTATCCCGACTCCTGAAATCCAAAATTGGATGATTTCAATTGAACAGTGTTTGAATGAAGTATGCCATATTGCCACAGAGGGCAAGCTTAACTCTGACCAAAAACTACGCATCAGCAATCTGTGTAGAAAAGTAAGTCACGGGACTTCGCAAATGGCAGTTCAGTATCAGTCGATCAAGTTAAAAACTGTACAAGCCCATTCGACTATACAAACTCTGGAAGACCAACATGACTTAGCTAAACAACTACAGGACCTCAAATTAAATATTGCCGAATCCACAAAACCAGTCCTTGGAACTTCCTTTTCCGATATGGTGAAGAAAGGCACGAACAATTATATACAGCCGCTAAATATCAGCTCAGTGGCCATTTACCCATCTAACAAGCTTCAGTCAAGCGAGGACACAAAAAGCCTTGTGCAAAAAATTATATGCCCTGAACAGATGAAGCTACACGTGAGAGGGCTACGCAAAACCAGGAATGGCGGAGTTATAATTAGTACAGAATCCAAGGACGACATAGAAAAATTAAAATGCTCAGAGAAAATAAAGAACTCAGGCCTAACTCTCGACGAGCCTTATAAAAGAAAGCCAAGAGTAGTTATTATCGGTGTGCCCTCATCCATGCACGAAAAAGAAGTTTTCACATGTTTATACCACCAAAACGTAGCCGACGTACTTCAGAACTCCACCCTTGACACATTTTTATCTAGCATAAAATTAAGTCATAAGTCCGGCAAGAAGGACGCTGAGACCTGCAATTTTATAATAGAGGTTTCTGCAGTTGTACGGAAAGCCCTTATATCAAAAGAAAGAGTATTCCTAAATTGGTCATCTTGTCCAGTAAGAGATTTTACTCTGGTCACTCGGTGCTACAAATGCCAGCAGTACGGTCATGCGGCTAAGTCGTGTAGGGACTCATCATACACCTGCGGACACTGCGGTATTCAAGGCCACTCAATAAAAGAGTGTACAAAAACAGCCGAAAATGGGAAGTGCGCTACGTGCTTGCACTTTAAGAAACCTAGTAACCATAGTACAGGTGCTGCTGATTGTCCTGCGAAATTAATGGCCGAGAAGAGGTATATTAACTCTATTGATTTTGGGGGCGCCTAAGAGCGCCGTATTTATAGGGTATTTACGACCTTTTATTCTATTTATTTATTTAAATACTACTTTAGTTTTAATTTTTATATCTCTTTCACTTTTATTATCTTAATATTTTTAATGATTAATAATTTAATTAATGATTTAGATAACTTCTCTGTATCTGAGTCTAAACTTTGTGACGTCGAAAACTGCAAGCAATATTTTTCATCTTACCGCAACCCACTAACAATATTAACGCAAAATATACGTAGTATTTTTAAGAATTTTGATGAATTTTGCATTTTTCAAGGCAGATTAAACATTAGTTGTGACGTACTCGTTCTAACTGAGTGCTGGACTTCTAAGGATTATAACATTCCTACACTGTCGGGTTATAACGCATTCAGAAGTAAAACCAGTTATAACAAAAATGACGGCGTAATAGTATATGTAAAAAATAAATTTAATGTAAACTTTGAAGAACCAATTATTCATGACTGCAATAGATTGTTAATAAAAATAGGAACAGAATATGCAATACTAGCTTTATACAGATCTCCCTCTTTTAGAAACATAAATAATTTTACGGAATCTCTAAACGATTGCCTTAGTGACATATCTTCGTTTAGAAACATAATTTTAGTTGGGGATTTAAATATCAATATTATCTCGGATAGTTTAGATACATGTGCCCATGACTACCTCAATTTGTGTTCTTTTCATGGGTTGCTTCCCGCACACACTCTTCCCACGCACCAGAGTGGCTCATGCTTGGACCATATCATGCTAAAAACAAATTACCCATCTCTGACGCTTGTTACTAACTCCTCCATTACAGATCATAGTGCTGCCCTACTAACCCTTGACTGTAAGATGCCTAAGGTAGACAATAACCGCACAACATCTAGATTAAACATAAATAAACTCGAAAATGACTTACGCGGCATAAACTTCGAGCCAGTGTATATTTCTGCTGATCCGCAATATTGCATGTTGTACCTAATAGAGAACGTTCAACTTGCAATTCAGAACAATACAACTACTATTCAATTATGTAATAAATATAATAATATCAAACCGTGGATTACGCCAGGTCTCGTAAGGAGTATGCGTCATAGGGATAAATTGCATATTAAAGCGAAGTCTAACCCAAGTAATTTAATATTGCAATTATCATACAAACGTTATCGCAATTTTTGTAATGATCTACTGAAAAAAGTTAAAAATAATTACGATAAAGCCATGTTGCAAATGGCAGGAACAAATAATAGAAAGATATGGCAACACGTAAAAAATATTACTTATAGTTCCACACCGAGTGAGTCATGTTCAGGTTTATTTCAAGCACATTCTTCTCATTTAACAACAGCTAACCTAGTAAATAATTTCTTTATAAATATTGGTAAAAATCTGGCAGAAAAACACCAAATACAGCCAAATCACACAACAAATCCCACATTTAATTTCAGCACTAGCCTGACCTCTTTCGCGTTACTTGACACCGACGAAGACGAGGTGCAGAGAACAATAATTGCTTTAAAAGATGATTGCGCGGTTGGATGGGATGGCTTATCAAATAAAATTATAAAGCAATTCAAACATATTTTGGTGCCTCCACTTACACATATTTTTCGAAAGTGTTTAACCACAGGTCATTTTCCAAAGTGTCTCAAAAAAGCCATTGTCATTCCCGTATATAAGTCTGGAGATATAAATCTAGTCTCAAATTACAGGCCTATTTCTTTACTACCGAGTATATCCAAAATATTAGAAAAACTCATAAACAAGAGGCTAGTATCATATTTAGAGAGTAAAAGGATTTTGTCTAAGACACAGTTTGGTTTTAGAGCAAAAGTTTCAACTGCTGATGCTGTCCATAAATTAACTGATCACTTAGTACAAAATCTTGATACAGGTAAGCACACAATTAGAATCTTCTTGGACCTCGCCAAAGCCTTCGACACAATTTCAATCCCTGTCCTTTTGCGCAAGCTTGAAACGTTAGGTATAAGAGGAGTTCAGCTGAAACTTTTCTCGAGCTATTTAGAAGAACGTACCCAATGTGTAAGGATGGACAGTATTCTCAGTTCTGAGTCAAAAAATACTACCTTTGGCGTTCCCCAAGGAAGTATTTTAGGACCTACTCTGTTCCTGATTTATATAAACGATTACTGTAATCTAAATCTAGAGCATGGTACAATCATATCTTACGCTGACGACACTGCTCTCCTCTTTGCGGCGGACACAGAGGAAGACGTATACAGGTATGCGCAAAAAGGATTTAACATTGTGAATAATTGGCTTCAGCACAATCTATTAACATTAAACGCAGAAAAAACGAAATACATTAGGTTTTCTATTCGGAAAAAAGTATATCAAACTAACCTACATTTGCATGCTCACTACTGTAATCTTTCCAGCAACGAACGATGCCAATGCCCAGACATAAAAGTCACTAATTCAATAAAATACTTGGGTATTATATTAGATGACACTTTGTCATTTAAACAACATATAGAAGCATTAAATAATAGAATGCGGAAGATGATATATGTCTTCAAAAAATTACGTAACGTCGCTGACTGGACATTAATAAAACAAATATATTTCGCTTTATGTCAGTCCATACTAACCTATTGTATTACAACTTGGGGTGGAGCGGGCAAAACATTGCTACTTACAATCGAGCGAGCTCAGAGAGCGATTCTCAAAGTATCTACTTTCCGGCCTTTTCTTTTCCCCACCAGCCTTCTCTATAAAAATTGTAAAGTATTAACAGTCCGACAACTCTTCATTCTTCACATAGCACTAAAACAGCACGCAACCCTTCCCTACAGCACCGATATAATGAACAAAAGACGGAAAGATATTGTTTGCACCCAAATACTAGCGAAACACGCTTTTTCGGCCAAATTTTATACATTTTTAGGTCCTCTTCTTTATAATAGACTAAATTCTATATTCAAGATTTATCCCATGAATTACAAAAACTGTAAGAAAGCCCTTCAAGATGGCTTTCAAAACATGTCCTATGAAGATACAGAGAACTTATTAACTGTATTTAAATAGTTTTAACTTATTTCAATCACTAATTTGTTTTATTTATTTTATTTTATCGGCACACATTATGTTATTTTATAATTAGATTGTAATTTGTAATATAGTGAAATTTCCGAAGATTATTTATATATTTTACACTTATTTTAGACGTAATCGCCTGAAACACAGGATTATCCTAGTTCAGAGGCGTTAGTACGAGTTTGTTAGTTTTCGAGCTCGATCAAACGTATCGTCTCTTTTCATACATTGTCCACTAGCGCCCCTAGCGTAAACTATCAGAAACAGTGGCCAATGTATGAAGAAAGACGATACGTTTGATCGAGCTCGAAAACTATCAAAACTCATACTAAGGCCTCAGGCTCCTAGATCATAAATTTTACCTTTGTAGTTACATTTGTATTCTATTTGTATGTATTGTGCTCATCTTTATTGGAAATAAATTATTATTAATTATTATTATTATTTCATATACATATACTAGCTGACTCAGCAAACATTGTTTTGCCATATAAGTACTTACATTATTATTAGGAAAATTTTTTTTAGTTCAATAAAAAAATAACTGTGTAGGGATGTAATTATAATTGAAAGAGTAGGTAATGAAGTCTTATAGTTAAAGTATATCTTTTTTAAGTTAATACATTATTCTTTATTAAACTAACATACATTGAAATACAAGTCTTGATAGCTATCTATACATTGAAAATAGTTATTCATATTTGTACTACTAATTATGACAGTTAAAAAATAAACAAAGATTAATCTCTCAGCGCAATGGAGTGTACAATATTTTTGGTCAGTCGTCCGTCTTACGCCCTCATGTATCCTGTAAAATTAACTACACACCGATAGATAGAAACACATGTGCACATTGACTCCATGAGAACTCTGTTTATTATAAAAATATTACATATGTCTGCTTTTTATATAAAAAAAAAAGCAATTATAAGTTAAATATTTTAAGTTCAATTAGGTGCTTTCTTGAATCAAAAATACGATTTTTTTGCCTGTTGGGAACAATTTAATGTGATTACATTTAATTTTTAGGCCCCAGTCGATCATATCATGATAGGAAATACGCAGTTGGAATATTGATAGATAAGTATGACTAAATCCTATGATAAAGTGCAATACAATATATTATTAAATAAACTATATGATATAGGAATTCGGGGTATTTGTCATTATCTGTTAATATCATACCTTTATAATAGAAAACAAATAATAGCAATTGAGTATTTTAACAATCAAAACTAAGAAATAGAAAAGATTCGTTTTTTTTATTGTTGATTTGATGTTTATTATTTTTAATTTATATCAATCTGGAGATCGGTCCAATTGCCGAGTTCATATGAAGACCGAGTGTCGCGATCAGCCTCCGTAGTACATAACATGGTTCTAGTTAAGCATGCCATAATATACCTACACTATTCATTGCGCCCGTCATAAGGACTGCGCAGCGAAGCAATGAAAGTTAAGCACATCCGCAAAGGAGATCGGTCAAATCGCTGAGTTCATAGGAAGTTCGAGCCGTGTCCGAGTGACACGATCAGCGGCCGTACCACATAACATGGTTCTAGTTGAGCATGGCATAACAATAGGTTGGGGAAAAAGTTTCTTCGCATTTTTTAAGAAAATTCAAAACATTTTTTAATATAGTTTATTTACCTTTAACTAAAGTATGTAGGTACCATTTTGTTCGATAACTTTTTGCCATCTTGTAGGTAGGGACATGATCCCATTGCTAAAGAAATTTTGGGACTTCTGGTCAAAATACCGCGACAAGTGGTTTTGGCAGTCCTCTCGTGATGTTAACCTGACACTGCCTAAAGAATTCTGAAGAGACCGAAACAGGTGAAAATCTGAAGGTGCAAGGTCAGGACTATACGGCGGATGTATTAACACCTCCCAGCCAAACTCTCCTAATTTTTGCTGAGTGGCTAAAGATGTGTGAGGTCTAGCGTTATCATGATGAAAAACCACACCCCTTCTGTTGATTAATTCCGGCCGCTTTCTCTCAACTTCTTGCTTTAATCTCATCAGTTGTTCGCAGTAGAGTTCAGAATCGATGGTCCTGCCTGGTGGTAACAGCTCATAATGAATAATGCCCTTCCAATCCCACCACACACACAGCATCACCTTGTTGCGAGTTAACCCGGGTTTCGCCACAGTCTGTGAAGCCTGACCGGCCTTTGACCACGACCTTTTTCGCACGTTCTTGTCGTACGTGATCCACTTTTCATCACCAGTTATCAGCTTCTTCAAAAATGGTTCGGTTTCATTACGTCGTAATAAAGAATCACAAATGAGTACACGGTTCATTAGGTTTCTTTCAGTGAGCTCGTGAGGTACCCAAATGTCGAGTTTTTTTGTGTACCCAGTTTTTTTCAAATGCGCCAAAACTGTTTTGTGGTCAATTCCCAGTTCTTCAGCTACGTCGTAACTACTGACATGCCGATCTTGCTTCACTTTTTCAAAAATGGCATCCATTTTATCTGTAATAGGGCGACCCGAGCGACGTGCATCTTTGACATCAAAATTTCCGGATTGAAAACGTTTAAACCGAATTTGTGCTACTCTCACAGACACTGCACTAGGTCCATAAACATCGCAATTTTTTTTCGCGGCTGGCGTTGCTTTTTTACCTTTTTTGTAGTAAAATTTTAAAATGTATCGAATTTCTTCATTAGATTCACTCATCTTGGCGGTACGAAAAACAAATGAAAATCACACATTTTCCTAATTTGAATTTGGAATTATGTTCTTTAAAATTTAAACTTTCAATGATACCAAAACCAGCCAGATACAAATAGTATAGCCAAAGAGATTTTATTACAAGTTTATACATACTTTAATGTGAAAAGACTTTTTCCCCAACCTATTATTATTAAAATGTGTCCTAGGTACCTCCTGTACTGTTTGAAGTCGGTGCCAATCCATGCGAATAGTTCAGCACAACGAGCCTCTCATCAAAGCTGGCGCGTTCAGTCGCAATCGCGGGATGGTTTGATCCCGCGACTGAACCATTTTCCCTTCCATCATCAGGTCACCTGAATAACCTGAAAGAATACAACTATCGCTCTTTAGGTACCTTTAATATTTCAAACATTGACATTTAACTCTTAACCTTAACCATTGATGATGACTACCAGACGCAAATGCTAGCTATCTAGCTTTAGAAAAATTTGAGGGTTGCCCTCGATTTCCCTGGCTTCGCATCATCAGATCCTGACTTGGTGACAATGGGACCACCTCGGGAGTAAACATTATCGAATAAAAAAAGAATTTCCAAAAGGTCCACAAATGACGGAGATATCGGTGTTTGTATCGATATACGGTGTTAAAAAAAATACATACAGACGAATACAGAACCTCCTCCTTGTTGGAAGTCGGTTAAAAATGGTGGTGGGTATCAAAATTTAAATTGCTTAGTTCATTAATATGATTAATTGAATTATATAGAAAATCATTTCCCAAGATAAATAATCCAAATGAGTGGTAGTAATAACTACCCAAAATTTACGCATGTAAAACTGTAACTTAAATTATATTGATAATTATTTATTGACTTGTATTGATGTTTTGAAATTATTACGAAATTGTAAGCTGTGGAGTTTCTTTTGCCATTTCTTCTCCATCTCAGCATAATAATAATTATTCGTCCCGAAATGGTGGTAGAAAAGGTTAGGGGGTTTAAGGGTTAAAAGTACTTAGCAAAGTCCATTTAAATAAAGAGCATTTCATTTCATTTGCTCGCGACTTCGTCCCCGTGCCGTAGTGTGAAAATTCGCAAAAACCGCGCTCGGTATGCGTGCACCATGTCGATTGGTTGCTGCGCCATACATTTTATATCTAGCTCGCACACGGGTCGGTGTGACATCGGCGCGGCGCGGTATGCGTTCGACATGCGGCCACGCAACATCATCATCCAGCCGAGGCTCGACATTTGCAGAGCGCGTGCCGATTTTGTTTCCCGCACAAAACGGTAGAACGAGGCTGACTAGCTCTATAAAAGAAGTTCTTGACATTCTATACATTGACTTGAATTTTTCGACATTTTCCTGCAATTCTTTCGCTGCTACAAAAAAAATAATAATGTAGTTGCGTTGAATATATGGGTGCACCCAATATTTCTTCTTTTTTCATGTCATTCGCTAATAATTGTATATTACAACAATATCTTCATCGCTTGATGAATCACCAGACGACATGTTTGCTCGTCGACTCTTCACCACTTAATAACGAAAATGCAGACGCCGTGTGCGAGACTAGCCCGTTAAGTAGCGGTAAGACATTTGCTGCATACACACCGCACCGAAACCTTGCCGACCCGTGAGAGAGCGGCCATAGTAGAACGGGATACGTTAGTGCCGTAACGATTATTGAAAGTTCTGTATGCTAAATAAAGCCACATTATCACTGTACTGTGCTAATGTCCTCACCACAGAAATAAATCAAGATAGAACGGTGAAGTGGGTGTGTCCCGCGTACCCGAAATCATATTGACAAGATTGCTCAAAAGTTCCGTCATTGCGCGTCGAGACTCGTCACAGAACGTTATCAGTTATTAGATTAAGAATAAAATGAGTGCACTATCGATTATGAATATGATTGAGTGTGTCACCTCACTAAATAACTCAATCTTACTTCATCTAGTGGGCGGGGTTAGCGAAAAAAGTGACACGCATTGTTTGTATGAAAACGAGTATGATCGCCGTTCTATCTTGATTTATTTCTGTGGTCCTAACCATTTCGGTGAATTCAATATTTGTATAGCGAAAAGACATCGTCTCACTGATTTGGATTGGTAATAAAAAATATTCACTATTATCAATTTATCAGCGGCGCGGCGGATTTCTAACTAGGGTTGCCAATCGTACTATAATATATAGTATTGTACTATATTTGTCCAAAAAAATAGTGTGAACCTGTAGCCCAGAGATATAGTAGCTCTAGACAAACCCGAATAACACCTATGTATGTTCTACGATCTTTTTTAGTTTTCAAGTTATGATTTTTGAAAGTTTTTTTAGTACTTTCTGACTTAAGACATTTTTGTGTTTTATGAGGTTGTAAACATAGTACAGCCTTTATTTTTTTTCCTCACATAGCTGAATACATGACTAGTCAAACAAAGTCATGACCGTTCTCCTCAGACGTAAACACAGTCCAATAATATTTTTTTTTCGCAGCATTGTTGTATGTGTATGTATGTGACCTAATGCATGTATACATATAGACATTGCTCGCAGAGCGATAGGTCCACTAGCTGGGAAGACCCGGCGTGTAGGTACTATCGAAAAATGGCCGCGAGTTCAGATATTTTTAATTATTATTTGAAAAATGGTCTAACCATTTTTCAAATAATATTAACTAATTTGAATTTTTAATTTGGGGCTTTTAATAAAATTCTTTTTTTATTCGATAGTGTATACTCCTGAGGTGGTCCCATTGTCACCAAGTCAGGCTCTGATGATGGTAAGTCAGGGAAATCGAGGGCAACCCTCAAAGTTTATAGGCATACTAGTGGACCCGACAGACGTTGTCCTGTCCAGCGGACAAAATTGTGAATCTAAACCATTCTCAGATCCCCTTGAACACACACAAAAAATTTCATCAAAATCGGTCCAGTCGTTTTTGTGAATCTAAACCATTCTCAGATCCCCTTGAACACACACAAAAAATTTCATCAAAATCGGTCCAGTCGTTTAAGAGAAGTTCAGTGACATACACATTCACAGAAGATTAAGATATAACGTTTTTCATATTTTTTCTTAAGTTATTCTAGTATTTGCGTATGGTATTCATCATCTCTTGTTGATGAGCTGATGATGGAAGGTAAATGTATGTTCACTGATATCTCTGTCATTTCTGGACCGATTTTCAAAATTCTTTTTTTATTCGATAGTGTATACTCCTGATGTTGTCCCATTGTCACCAAGTCAGGATCTGATGATGGGAAGCTAGGAAAATCGAGGGCAACCCTCAAATTTTAAAGCCATGCATTAAGTTATTCATATTTTTTATAAAGTTTCTTTAGCATTTGCGTCTCGCTAGTCATCTCATGTTAATGCGGTGATGATGGAAGATAATACTCCTTAACTGTTAGGAGTTGGTTGATGATTATTTAAATATTGAAGATACCTAAAGAGCGATATTTCTATTCTTTAAGGTTATTCAAGTGAGCTGATGATGGAAGGTAAATCTTTTTAATGGTTAGGAGTTGGATGATAATTCTTAAATATTTAAGGTACCTAAAGAGCGACAGACGGTACCTAAAGACTTTCAGGTTATTTAGGTAAGCTGATGATGGTAGGAAAAACCGTTAATGGATAAAGGTTGGATGATAATGCTTTAAATATTAAAGGTACTTCTATAGACCAATACATACATACGATTACGCTGATAATCGCATGATGGGTTGAGCAGAACCTTTGGTAACATTTTGTGATACATAAAGCCACATCTGGTAGTATGGTCCATGCAGTGCTTCCTCTTTGTTTTATTGTGCCTGTACTTATACTAATTTTCGAAAGTACAAATATCTTGATAACTGTACTTTTCCTTATCTATTAATAAGGGGCGAACGGGGCCATTTATTATTTCAAGGGGTCAACGGGTTCATTTATGGTATGAGGGGTGAAACTTAGGGGCGAACGGGTCCGAGACCGTGTATACATGCCCATTTTAAAAGTCTGTCAAAACTTTGAATGAAACTGTCAACCAAAACAATAAGAATTTCAACTTCGCGTAAGGTGTCGTTTCTCATCTTTTACAGTACAGTACACCTTACCCTTACACCTATGGGCTCGTTTCATTAATAGTTTTTATTTTCATACATATCCTGACAGCTTATATAAAATTGAAAGCTGTGTTGCCAACATATATTGACTACTTTGGATGCCTCAAACGATACGGTTACTTTGACCGCGTATATAATATGAAATATTATGTACGCGGTATTTTCAGATCATTTTGGCTATCTTAGACATTTCTATCTATCTGACAATTACTGTACCTGTAGGGTTATTTGTAAAACATCAGCAACATTTAAACCAATTGAAGATCTCGACAACACAAACAGCTTTTACTACGGAAGCGTAACCGCGCAGTGACGATCGATAAAAATACAGTTGTCACTGCTCCCTCTCTTTCCCCTGGGTGTCGTAGGAGAAAATCTATTTTCCATGCTAGGGGTACACGTCTACTGTGGCCCCTCGGCCAGAGTCTACGTGTCTTTAAAGATCCCACACTAGAGACGCTGAGGCAACTCGACTTTTTGAACATCTGAGTTGGGTGGCAGATGACGCGCAGGAGCAATTTCCTAATGCAGAACTGGTGTTTTTGGAGGACTTCAATGCTCACCACAGTATGTGGTGAAGTTCCACCAAAACTGACTATGCAGGGATCTCTGCTTATGCATTCGCTTTCACGCACAACTTGTCACAACTGTTTGATCAGCCCGCCAGGATCCCAGATATTGCAAGCCGAGAGCCCTCTTTACCTTCTCCTCCTTTTTCTACCTTCTGCTCACGACCAATCCGGAGGGATATCAGGTAGGTCCGAACTCCTCTGGGGTCCACGTCAGGAAGCCTCCTCGTGGCGGACCCTGGTAACGTGGTGGGGAAACTTTCTCGGCGGGTGTGTGGCTTTGATGTCAAGTGTATCGCCTTGGCATTCGAAGTCACATGTCATCGTTAAGTTGTCTTTGTTTGCCCACCACGGCTAGTTCTGGACGGCCCTTTTCAGGGCCACGACCGCGCCCGAAGTCCCCCGGGTGTGGTCCGATGGGTGCTCCCGGTGTCCTCGTCAGGAGGACGCGCCAGGTCGAGCAGCCGTCTATGAGGAGGCGGCCTATAAGGCCGGCGTCGGCCAGCGGCCCACAGAGGCTGGCGTTAGTTGGTAGCCCCTGTGGGCTGCTGGCCACCAATTGGTGCACAAGGAGTGCCTAGACGGGCAGCGTTGGGACGGTCTAGGCGTAGTTGCGCTCACGTGCGCAGATCCCGAGCAGTACCGCAATAGCGCACTGGAGGTCAGGCTGGGGAGGATGTTTAGTGGGTGGGTATGGAGGGAACGAGTCCCACATATCCCCTACGGTTGTCACCACCCCGCAGGGACGATGCGTAAATGCATTTGACCTCTCCGACAAAAAGGTCCAAACTCCCCTAGGCTCATCTGAGTACTGCCTGATATCCTCCAAAGTGCCGCAGGCCAAGCCTTCGCAACCAGCGGTTGCTAAACGCCGGCTGTAGTATTATGGGTCAACAGATTGGGATGGTATGCGCGACTACCTTGCGTCTCTCCCTTGAAAGCAACGCTGCTTCAGTGAAAACCATACATCAGCTTGCGCCGCTGCCATCACTGAGGAGATTGTAATAGGTACGGAATGGGTATGGGCATGCAAAAACCGGATGATTTTGGAAAGCCGGTTTGTTCGGTTTTCATTTAAAAAAATTGGCTAATCGATTTATTCGGGCTTTTGTTAAAAGTCAACAAAAATTGTAAAAAATATGAATAAATCTCTAATTTTTGTACACACGTGTTTGAATGTCCACCGCTCGCAATGACATTAGATATCTTGCTTCCCGAGTTTAACTTCCACAAAAAGTACCGTAGAACTGATTAAAAGGGAGGATTGGGCACAACGCCGTGTTAGTGATCCCTTGGACGTTGGGTCATCGGTAACGAAACGGCCGAAGAGCTAGCAAGGGCTGCGGCTCAATAAATACAATTGGGCTCAGAGCTTTTCTCTCTTATCTCAAATAACCAGGCTAGCCAAAAAAAAAACCCACCTCTGGGAGGCAAAAGCGGACTCGGTCGAATGGACCAGTCTGCTCCGAATTTTAATACCTAGGTTCATACATACATCACAATAGACTGAGATGCCAATCATCGAGTTAGCTCAGGATGGATAAAATGGCGGGAGGTTACGGGGACAATATGTGACTTCCGTATTCCCCTTAAATTAAAGGTTTTTGTACACATGGAGATCTCCAGGCGATAGAGAAACCAGCGCAGAAACCAGATCGACTACATCATTCTAGATACCCCCTGGAGACACTCAGTATCTAATGTAAAGGCCTTTCCCGGAGCAGAGTGCGGTTCTGACCATAACCTATTCTTAGCAAATTTTTTGCTGCGGCTAAGGGCGCCTAGACGTCACCCCCCTAAGCCCAGAAGATGTTAGAGGCAAAACTGCAGAACTGTCCAACTCGTGAACACGCTAACGCTGATACACAGTGGAAACACTTAAAAAGTCATATCAACGACCCTAAGCCTTAAGAAGCTAGAGCAGAAGAAAAAATACTGGATCTTCGATATTTCGAGCTCATTCATCGTAGGAAAGACTTAAAAACTAGTAGTCTGCAATATCGTGCTATAATGGCCGAATATTCCATGCTTAGCAGAGCTATCCCAGCCGTTGTTGCCTTGAAAGCAACAGCTTAAGTGTATACAAACATGCAAAGACTGCTTAAATTGCAATCGTTCCTTTTGACTTCGTCATAGCTGGGTAATAAGTAAAAACAGCATCATTGAAGGCATCTGCAGAGACATTGAGATGCACTTAAACAAGTTACAAACTGCAGACCTTTTTAATAAATTTAGAGTTTTTATGCAGTTCATGGCAAAATCGTGGGTCATAGACGATACCGCTTGTACTGTCCTACATGAGCTCGGCCGCATTGCTGAGAGATAGCGTGCCTACTGTGAGTAGTTGTACACAGATCCCCTTTCTTCGCCCAGACTGGAAGGATCTAAAACTGGAACCCACGATTCTTCGTTCCGAAACATCTACCGCTTTACAGTCTCTCAAGAAGAAGGCGCCAGAAAACGTCAGAGGTACTTAAAGCCATGGGTGACTTGGACGTTGAGACACTCTTCAAGATCTGCTCCCACATCTGGCAAAACGGTGATTGGCCGCAAGACTGGTCGCAATCCGTAATTAAGCTGCGGTAATTATAGAATCTTGTCCTTCATCTCACATGCCAGCAAAATCTTGCTCCATATTCTCAATGCAAATACCGCAGGAGCAAGCGGGCTTCGTGAAGGGCAAAGGCAGATTCTCAATGTCAGGCAGGTCGTTAAAAAGGTAGTTTTGATACGCCAGTAATGATGTGTTACGTCGACTATAGCAAAGCTTTCGACAAGTACTTCGAGTACCAAATCATTTCATCGCCCTACTTGGCACTCTGTATGGCTCAAGCTGGGGACTCGTAAGAGTCGATAAACCAACCTCAAACCCCTTTAAATTTCACTAAGTAGTACGCCAGGGGTGCATTTTATCGCCCATTTTATTCAACACCTATGCAGAATATTTCCAGGAGGCCTTGTTCTGAGAAGAACCAGCAAGAAACTTATCAAGTTTTAAGAAGAAAAAACGTATTACGCCGACCCCAAATATTCTACAAGTTACCATTAATACCAATACCATTAACTATTTACATGATGTCCGTATTTTTATTTATTTTTAGTTCATTTATAAACAAAGAAGAATGTTATTGTGTTGAGAAGAAAAAAATCCGAAAAACCCGGATTTGTGGTTAGAAAAAACCAAGTTCCAAACTCTATTGGTTAACCGGTGGCATTTACTTAATTGCACTAAATTTCGTCTCCGGACATCCTGTCAAAGCACACTACGACAGCACCCTGGGCGTGTAGAGTAGGCACCAGGCGTGTAGGCTTCTACAGGGCGGCGCTGCCTCCCATGACACCAACGCGGAAAACCAAACCAGAGGTCGCATCCGTCCGCCACCTCTGAGAGCAGAGGCGTGTCAGGAGCGACCGTTCAAGGCTGCCCACCAGCCTATCGGTCGGCCAACCCACGACCGAGAGGTCCGGTGGGCCTGAAAAGAGCCCTTCCACTCCGATGTTAGCCGTCTGTGGAGGCACCAGACGTTGCCCAGGGTGCACCGCGGTGAGATCTGGGAACATAGCACCCTAACTGGTTGCCCTAGTATGGAATGCTACATCCCACATTCCGATCTCATTAGTAAGGGCAGATGTAACCTCTGGTTCAACTGCGATTGTGCCTATGCTGTCTCACATAAACAGGAGGCGTATTGCGCTTGGATCAGAGGTCGGGCTCATAAAGCCCCTGATATCAAGTCACTGAAAACAATAAGACTTCCTAGTCTTGCAAGAAGGCTTACATAAGAGCGGGTGCCCAGCGCGTCGCACGATCAATGATATATGATTCCTCTTGGGATCATCCGTTGCAATGCAGACGACAGTACAGTGCATGCGGGCTATTTCGGGCACGCAAAGGTTGGAAGAACGGAATCCGTGGAAAATTCGGAGAAATTTGTCATTGAACTCAACTGAGAGCTGGACCTTGTTTCTAAACGGGGCACAGCAAATTTGTTTGAGTTCAATGCCAGGAAAACTCAGGTTTGCGCGTTTACGACTAAAACGTCGCCATTCCTTTTACTTCCCTCTCTCTTCAGGGTACAACACTGACGCTACAGAGCAGTATCACCTTGCTAGGAATGGAGGTTCGCAGCGACTTGAATCCGAAGGATTATATCGAACCGTGATAAAAAGCTTCACGGAAACTCGGAGTCCTGAACAATGTGCGCCGTTTTTTCAACCTGTGCTTGCTTTGCTATACAAGACGCAATTGCTATGCTATACAAGACGCAAATACGGTCCTGCGTGGAGTATTGCTCGCACTTGTAAGACTTGGCTCCGCAAAGTACTTACTCGATGCTTTGGTAGGTCGAAGCGTCGTGCGACCCGCATCATCAGCGACGAATAGGTGACTAAACATCTTAAGCATCTCCAATCTCCATACGTCGCAACGTTGCGTCTTTGAGCGCAATTTACCGTCTGTACCACGGAGAGTGCTCTGAGGAGCTATTTTCTTTATCCGACCATCTCGTACTGGTCTACGTTGTCACCGACAAACCGTGGCTAACATTCCCACGCGAACTAAGAAATTTGTTAACTCATTACTATGTCGCACAATCTAGAAATAGAATTCACTGCCAGCACCCGTGTTCCCATCCTTCATTCAATTCTGGGTCATTCAAAAGAGGCGTGAAGAAGCACCTTACTGGTGGTTGTAGCAAGGTGACTGTGGCTAGCGCGGCGGTTTATCTCTCGCACCAGCTATCTTCACATTTGGACTCCACTTCTGCATACCATCAGGTGTAATGGAGTCATTGCCTTGACCTTTTTATAGAAAAAAGCAACTCTGAAATCACGAAAAAAAAATTAGCTATTTCAAACATTTTGATGATGATGCACTTTTGTATGGAACAGCAGATTTTTTCTTTTGCGAACTCAGAGATGCTTCCATGGAAAAAGTTGTTTGTCTTGATGAGATCTTCCAATGGTTTGAAGGTTTTTGGTGTTTTACAAATAATCCTGTATAATTCAATATAGGATTATAGGTACTTATGTACATTAATTAGTAATTAGTAACATTCTTTATACAGTAAAAAATGTGTCACTGATCCATCTACTGGGTGTAAAAGTCATGAACAGTCAAACGAGAACCATGTATTCTATACATCAAAATAAGACATATTTCAAAAAAAATATTGCTGGGAAATGATTTTTATTTTTTGGTGTTAAAAAAAATTGCTAATTGTACCGCGCAATGTAAAGGGCTCAACTCGCACGCAACTCGCAAAACCGCGATAATTTTGTCAGACGGCGGCCCCGTTCGTTAAGTGTCCGTGTGCGCATCGAGTGAGCTACATTGAACGCTAACGTTTTGAAGCCATTTTTTGTTATGAAATACTAAAAAAAATTGTAATGTTTCTTTGGACAATAATTAAGAAATAATGTATAGAATACGTTTTCATAAAAAAATTAAAAAAAAAATATGACTTTGACCTTCAATAAAGTCGTAACTATCAATTTCCCAGGTATAGTCTAAAGGAAAAAAAAATGTTATGAATAAAATCGTAACTATCAATTTCCCAGGTATAGTCTAAAAGAAAAAAAATGTTATGATGGTGAGCAGAACACATGGTTCTCGTTTGACTGTTCATGTCTTTTACACCCTGTATACAATTTCTTTTTAAATAATTAAATTAAAAATAAAACATATTATATACCTACCTATAGTAAAAAATATACCTACACATTCTTAGCCTATTGATAACTAATCTGATTATGGATTTATTTAAAATTATTGGTTGTTTTCATTGCTCAATTTCTTTGTTTATTAAAGTCATTACTAAATTAGTATTCAATTATTTCACTCGTTAAGTTTGGTGCACATGCATTGCTTTTGATAATTCAGCTGAAATCATCGAGCGCAAAATATACTAACTTATATTCCAGCCTAAGCTTGTGCTTCATTAATTTGATACCATTTTAAATATAGGCAAATAGTGGTTTATATACTACTCTGTCAAGAAAGTACAGGGAAAAGATCAATAATACACAAAAGTATTTATTCATCTAAATTTATTTTATCACCTTCAAAGTATGCTCCTTCAGAAATGATACACTTACGTCATTGAATAATCCAATCATCAAAACATTGTTCAAACGCTGTTTCAGGAATTGAGTTCAGTTCTCGCCGCGAATTCTGCTTTATGTCTTCTACCGATTGAAAACGGTTTAAACTCGTAAACCCACGTCTCGTCACCAGAAACAATGCGTTTCATAAATTTTGGGTCGGAATTGACTCGTCCTCAGCGTCTATCATGCGATTGAGTTTTTGGAGAAATTCAGGTCTTTTGGGACTAACCGAGCGGCAACATGTTTCATACCCAAGTGATTATTGAAAATGGTACGGATCGCGAGATACAAAAAGTTCGGCGCCTATCTCTCTTATAGTTGATAGAGGATTTTCAGTCACTATTTCCTTTACTTTTGTGATGTTAACTTCAGTTCATGGCCTACCAGAGCGAGGCAAATCTTCCATAAAATCTCGATTCGATCGATATTGAATGCTTTATACCACTCAGAAGCACGTGCTTTTGATAAAGTCGATTCACCGTAAGCCTTCTGTAACATTTTCAGTGACTCTGAACACGAAATTCCATTGGCGATGCAAAATTTAAGACAAACTCTTTGTTCGATGTTTTTGTCCATTATGAAATTCCTAATACACACTAGATATGATATAACTCAAAACAGCACTGTATTTAATATATATAAATAACAGATGCAACTCAAACTCCGCACCAAAATGGAAAACAGTCGGTCTAATCTAACAACAACAAGAAAACAAAAAAAATAATTTGGAACTATAAACAAATCATCCATTCCCGATACTTTTTTGACTGAATGTATATTTAAAATGGTATTTGGTGATTATTTTACTATGTATTATAATTATCATGTATTAATTGTTATGTAAACATAAGGTAAAACGGGAAGGCAAAGGGATCTTACCCTTGTCTAACCCATAGAGAAAGGAGAATGCCCAAACTTGCCCACAATGCGCAATAACCAAATATCTGCCAAATATGCTTTAAAAATAATCTAAGGAATTATGGTTTCTTATTGTTTATTTTTTTAACAAAGCAGCTTGTTGTTTAAAAATTATATTATTGATTTTAATGCTGCACTGACTTCCTACTAAATATTTACCCTTTACTTGGAAAGCAAAATAATTTATGTGTTATACAGCCGCATGTTAGTTAGTTTCATTAATAAAACGATCTTGTTTAAATTATTGGCTACAAGGCTATCCAATTAATTTTAATAATCCTGGTGTCATCTCGCAAAACGACATTTTAAACACAAAATTCAAGAAAGAAAAAAATACCGAAGGCGTTTCTGTAAGGGCTAGACCCCTTTGCCTCCCTTGAGTAGGTCGAATTTAAGAACAAAAAACTACAGCTGTCGTCTGTCAATTCATCATCATAACAGCCTTTATGATTCGACCCACTGCTGGGACACAAGGCCTCTCCTTGTCATCAAAGTAGGTTTCGGCAGTAGTCCACCACGATTGCCCAATGCGGATTGGTGGACGGAGCATAAGGTGATCAATACCCCTTTGCTGATTCTACACTCAAAATTATTTAATGATATTTCCCCCACATACTCGCAAATTATTGATTTTTCCCAGGGTTTTACCACTAGACTTATACCTACCTAGTTACTGTCATGAGTTACGTTAACCGTACTATTAGCTTAAGTTACACTTGACTGTACGCTTCATTACCGTTACAAATCAGTACACTTATCTTTAATAAGCATAATTACCTAAAAAATATTATTTATAACTTTCAGAATTTTCTACGTCCGTTTCGTGAACACCATATCGATCCAACGTCAATTACTCGTCACGATTTCATAGAAACGAACGGTGACAATTTCGCTATTACAATTCCGGTACTAGCGCGAATAGTATGGCAATTATTATCGTATGACGATTCAAACATTCAGAAAGAATTCAACTGGATTGCCTACTGGTATTTATGTTGTATATTTGTAGCGATGACGAATCAGGTAAGATTATGATAGCGTGTGTATCTACTTATTTATTATTATAATACTCATGTTCTAAGTGAACTAGGGGAAAGTATATACTAGTTATAGTTATGCCTTTACCTAAATACTCAAATCCATCACCCCTTTCTGACTATCGCCCAATCTCCGTATCGCCTCTCCTTTCCAAAGTCCTTGAGGCCATTGCACATGAACAATTAGGTATATTCTTTTTTCACATCCAACTCCCTACTATGTCCTCTCCTATCTGGGTTTCGACCATCACATAGCACGGTTGGCGTGTTGCTGAACATTACAGAGGATATCCGAATAGCCATGGATAACACTAAACTTACCATTATCTGTCTTCTGGATTTCAGTATCGCGTTTAATTGTGTTGATTTCGACATAGTACTTGGTATTCTCCGCTCGGCCAACATCTTTACTTCTACCATTCAATGGTTTCACTCGTACCTTTTTGGCCGTCAGCAGTATGTGAAAATAGACGACGTAACGTCTGATTGGTGTTATCTGACTGCTGGTGTGCCTCAAGGTGGAGTACTTTCCTCTTTATTGTTTTCTATTTTTATTTAAGTATGGAATATCTACTGTCATCTCATCCACTTTCCATCTCTATGCTGACGGTTTGCAGATTTATAGGCACTCGGGATTAACTGAGATCACAGAATGCATTTCCACATTAAATAGAGATTTAGTAGCTATTCAGTTATGGGCTAAATCTTTTGGTTTACTTGTTACCCCCATAAAATCACAGCCATGATAGACTAGATATCAACTCGTGCTCTCTCAATTGTGATGGCACTACACTGACAGCGTAAAAAAATCTTGGCATAACGATGGACTGTACTATCTTGGATACCCCAAATTAATGATGTTAGTTGGCGTATGCATTTTTCATATCATTCTCTCATATGCTTGCTCAATCTATACTTCTCCCTATTCTTGACTACGCTGATATTTGCTATTTGGATGTGACTGAACCAGCTTGATCGTCTGCAGAATCTGGCCATTCCGTTCATTAAGGCCTGCGTAAGTATGCTTCTAAGAGCTAAAATGGCTTCAGATTCAGGACCGTCGTAATGTGCATATTCTTTCCATCCTTTATAAAATCCTAAATGATCCTAATGCTTCCTCCGTTCCCGTTTCCAGCTGTGTGCACCGCCCACACGTTCTAGACGACCATGTGTTACCAAAACTTTGTAGTTACCTAAAGGCAACACCAACATCTCTGCTTTCGCTGCAGTTTTATAATGCGCCGAAGCCGGGGTTTGAAATGTCTAGCATATAATACGAACTGCTGTCAAGATAACTAAGCATCCATCACTTTAGTTAGAGACATCTTCAATAGATTCGTCCACCACTTAGCCAGCCACTATAGCCGCTACTGAATACAGCCTCCCACTTCTTATCACAATACTTCACATAATAATTGCAAGTTTATCCTCTTTATACAACATGTAAACTAAATAACCAACATCCTGAATACAGGTGGTTTGGGATCGGCTTCAGAGTTGATTTCAATAATTTTTTTTTGAAAAAAACGTTTTTTTTTAAAAAAAAAAACAAAAAGTACCCAGAAAATATTGTACAACATTTTCTGGGTACTTTTAGTTTTTTTTTTTTTTTTCAAAATCGTTTTTTTTTTTAAATATTGTAATCAACTCTGAAGCCGATCCCAAACCACCTGTATTCAGGGTATTGGTTATTTAGTTTACATGTTGTATATTACAATTGTTCAAGTTATAATATACTGGGTGTAAAAGACATGAACAGTCAAACGAGAACCATGTATTCTATACATCAAAATATATTAGGTAAATCTAACATGGCGGTTAGCGGCTTGTTGGTACCTACCTCAGAGGCGGATTATCCTAAAGGCAAACTAGGCATGTGCCTAGGGGCGCGAGGATACAAAGGGGCGCCCGGGCGGAAATGTAAAAAAAAAGAAAAAATATATAATATAGTATACAATTAATTGCGCCAGTTAAAAAGCCAGCTATTTACAGAATTAAAACTATAATTTTGCTTACAACCTCAATTTGACATATAGTCACTACATAGTATAAAACAAAGTCGCTATCCGCCGTCTGTCTGTCCCTATGTATGCTTAGATCTTTAAAACCTCACAACGGATTTTGATGCGGTTTTTTTTTTAATAGATAGAGTGATTCTTAAGGAAGGTTTATATGTATAATACATAAGCATTATATTTATATTGCATGTATATTTACATAAGCATTGCACCCGTGCGAAGCCGGGGCGGGTCGCTGGTATAAAAATACTTATAACAAAAGATGACTGACTAAAACTTACGCCTACAAAGAACCTTTTTTTGTCACGATGGGAAATCCATTTATGGACCATATCACACGCTGGCTGGGCGTACGGCGTGGCGTGTGCGGGACTCACCGGCGCGGAACAGCGCCGGTCCTACTCCGCTAAAACCCACCGCGGTACCATCTTTAGCTCTTATGGGGACGTTTTGGGATCGTCGCACATAGTGTGCCATAACACCAAAACACGCCTACAAAGAACCTTGCCGATGGTACATGATCTCTGATTGAAGTTGGAAAGATACGACTGCAATGCTCGTCGCGTCGACCGCGAGTGAGTATCGACTATCGGACGTTCCTGCTTCTAAAATTGCGGGGATGAGGGTGCTGCGCTTGATTTTTTTAAATTTACCGAGTATTAATAAATTCTTAAAATAAAAGCGCCAGACAGTTCACGACGGCGCTCGTTTCTCATATTTGCCCAATCGAGAAAGAAATCTGGGACCTTCTGCGCTCACGGCAGATACCTAGGCCACTATCGAGGTCGAATTAAGTAAGTTAGAATAATATATTAAAGTTAGTTAATTATTTAAATTAAATATAACATACACTGACTTTTTTTATCCTGTTCAATAATTTAATTCATATCACGCCTGTAAAGCCAGAAATTATTACATAGGGAATTTCATAATTTTGGGGTTTACATGCCAGTCGTACAAAAAAAGCTTTAAAATATTGTAAACTGAAATCGTAAGATCTGTCCGACAACATCGATCTCATGTAAACTCATGCTCATTTTTCCTTGGCCTCCATCTCACCGTGATCTCACCCCTTTTTTGTAAGGCGCGGTACAGCTTTTTCGGTCATACTATAGTAAGATTTATCCCTACTAATATTATAAAGCGTCGGTGGCGTAGTGCGTACGAGCGTCGTCTCCCACCCGGGAGGCACTGGTTCGATCCCCGCCACGTACCAATGTGTTTTCAAATTTTGAATTCATATGTACGTTTAATCGACGCTTTTACGGTGAAGGAAAACATCGTGAGGAAACCTGCACACACCTATGAAAAAATTCTTAGGTTGTGTGTGAAGTCGACCAACCCGCACTTGGCCAGCGTGGTTGACTAAGGCCTAATCGCCCCTAATGTGGGGTAGGCCCGAGCCCCTCGGTGGGGACATTATATGAGCTGTTGATGATGATGATGATGAATATTATAAATGCGAAAGTAACTCTGTCCGTCTGTCTGTTAAGCTTTCACGTCTAAACCACTGAACCGATTTTGATGAAATTTGGTATACTTGAGCTCGGGGAAGGACATAGGGTACTTTTTTTTGCGAAAAATAGGCATGAAGGGATTGAAATAGGGGATGAAAGTTTGTATGGAAGTTCGTCATTGTTGAAGATAAAACCATGAAACTTTGAATTTAAGCACGTGATAAGAAGTAAAAAAAAATGTTGTAGCGTTTTTGGAAAATTTGACACCCGACAACTAGGGAATGAAAGGTCGTATAGAAGTAAGCAAAATATGGAAAACCAAAAAAAATAGTTTATAAAAAGGTATTAAAATAAGCTATTTAAAGTAATCTATATTAATTTATGAGTATAGAAGCACCCTAAAAATGCTACCCAAAGTGACTATTCCACGCAGACGAAGTCGCGGGCAAAAGTTAGTTTTTAATATACCTAGGGGCGCCGATAAGATGCTTGCCTACGGCGCTCTCAACGTTTAATCCGCCTCTGACCTACCTACCTATAGTAATCCACAAAATGTGGCAATTTTGACGTTAATTGAGTGCACGCCCTTAATTCGCTCTAACACGCTCTAACTTTAAAACCAAAAGTAGGTACCTACTTACTACAAAATTTTATATTGTGACAACCAAAGCACGGTAATATAATATTACCGTGACCAAAGTGTTTGTGAACCCAATGAAAGTAGTACTTATAATAAAAATATCTATTTGTTTAGTTTAGTTAAATATGTTAGGCTGCTAACTTTTCAATCCACCCTCGTATATTACCATATTTTGTTGAAATCTATTGAAATTTCTCTATACGGAGACTGCTTTTCCAACTGAGCTCCCCGAGACTTGGAAAAATAAACTGAACTGAAGACATGTTAGACGGAAACGTCTAAAATGTCAATTGTTCATCATAAGTCGTTGTCCTTCATTCCTTACACTGTCGTTGACCCGTTATCGTTATTGATTTCAGATTCACAAATGGTCTCATACATATTTTGGGCTACCAAGATGGGTAGTCTACCTACAAGAGTGTCATGTGGTGTTGCCGCGCCGCCACCATCGCATTCACCACGTGGCGCCGCACGAGACTTACTTCTGTATTACTACCGGGTGGCTCAATTGGCCGCTCGAGAAACTTCATTTCTGGTCCACTCTAGAAACCGTCATTGAAGCACTGACTGGTTGCAAACCTAGAGCTGACGACATGAAATGGGCACAAAAACGCTCCTAGAACAACGACCGCACGAGAGGTACGACAATAGATTTTTCTATAAGTAAATCTCTCGACCCCAAATACCCACATCAATTACTACAGTAATTATTAATAACGATTTTATAAGTAAAATGAGTAACGTTTTATTGCTCTATTAATGCTGTTTTCGTTTTGTTATATTATATAATAATAATTTTAAGTCACAAAATTATTTACTGGTTTTCTCACTTTTGACATTTTAGGTGTTTTGTGTTTGGACACTTTAAGCTATTAGTCAAACCTTTAGGATTTATTTATACATATTTAAAGTTTCATTTTAAATGGTCAAAGGGTTTAAACGATATAATTGCAATATATCTGTTCTCTATTCGTCTATATTGTTAAATAACTAATTAAAGTATGTTCTATAATAAAACCTTGATATAAAATACAGGGTGTAAGGGACCCGCTCTCTAAAACGAAAAATATAAAGTCTACTACCTCAAAGTAAATTTATGGCATAAGCAGTTTTTTTTTAAATTGAATATTTAAAGAGTTGGTAATTTTACAACGCGCAATGTATTACGTACGTGCGGGCGGCCCGTAGCGGCCCGACGCAAGCGGCGGCGGCGCCCCGGCGCGCGACGCGTATCTAAAACTGAACAGGTTCGAACGCCCGCAGACTAAGCCCGCAGATCATGAAAACCTCTTCACAAATCTTTAGTTTAACAGAGTTACAGTAATTTTTTATGTACGGACAACATTTAGTTTTCAACCTTAAACGTGTGCATGCAGGGGCATTGAACTCGTAAAGTAGGTAATGAAACTTCAGTAAAGTAACGAACAAAAGCCAACCACCAGGACAGATGTTACACTCGAAATCATCTTAGTAGTCCGGGTACCGTTTGATTTTTAGTAGGTACTTAAGTATCATACAAATAATAAAAAAACACAAATAAATAATCAAAGCGACGACTAACAACTTTTGTCTTATTAATTACCTACTTAGCAAATAAGCGAAGGCGCGCGTCATCAAATCAAGTTACCTCAGATCTTATTTGGTCTGAGGTAGTTACCTACCTACCATGCTGAGTGAAAAAAATAGAAAACGAAAATGATAAAAAATTCTAACATGATAAAAGCCCGAGACAGGACTCGAACCAGGGACCTTTCGCGATCCGGGCGAATGCACTCCTCTAAGCTACACAGGACTTGTAAGGTCACGAGTTACAACGAATTTATTGAAGACATTATTTTACACACTTAGGTACACACAATCAGTATACCGATTCGTTGGTGTCCCTTTTTATGCCTTGTAGTCTTAATTGATTTAATTTCTAGGCACGAGTAATAGTTTAGCTATCGACGTTTAAAAGTAAACAACAACAAATACCTAGATGGGTGTACGTGAACGGAGAAATAAGCCAGATTTCAGATCCAGATTCGATTCCGCACTAATATTAGAAAAATAACGAAAATGACAAGGAAATAAATAAAACTAACAATTTGATAAAAACTACGTACCTACGTTAGGCATTTCGTCTAATGAGGTGCAATTAGCGCTCCCAGATTTGGATACCTACGCCGCGATATCCTTAATGCATTTCATCCAGCTTCTCTGAGGCACATCCACTTAATATTGCTTCGTATTCGCAAGCACTGTACGCCTAATTAGAGGCAGTTTAAAACACAACTCACACACACACACAAATGAACTAGGTAGGTAATAACATTTCGTTCGTAAATCACATGCGTTTACGTTCGAAGCTAACAGCGAACTGCGCGTGCGTCCTGCGCCGTGCACCGACTGGGCGGCATTTTCATTTGTCCTTTCGGCAAATACAAAGAAGCCGCCTGAGAGGCCGCTGTCTTTGTACTATCCGCCAAAGAATGCTGCCGCCGCGTGTTGGTGGTGCCGCGCAGAATAACAGCTGATCGGCCAAAAGTGATAGAATTTCTCCAAAAAGTACCTATGACTTTAATCAGTATTAAGTTTATAATGATATTTTATGTGTGCAAGATGCATTGTACTAAAGGTTATTTTTGTAGCTACTTTTGTTTGTACAGCGGTTTAATTGTGTTGCATAAAGTTCTCGTCAATACGTGAGTTATGAAATTTAGTTTGTTGAGTTTGCGTGAGAGTCTCCTAGCGCGTGTTGACTGATGACGTAGATGCCTACATTATCTTGTTTACTAGGTAAAATAACTAATAGCGGCATTTTAAAACTTCGTAATAATGATGTAGGTATCCCCTCAGTAGTCTGTGGAAGAGTGGATTATTATGATGATATTTAAGCACGTAGGCGACACTGTATAATGCAGTACCTACCTACGTTATTTTTGGTCATAATTAAGTGGTTATCCAGGCGAAAGAAATGTCGCCATTACGTACCTAGGTACCTAATAAGAATGATTATTCTAACTCAGTACTAAAATGTTAATACTTAGCTACTTACCTTCTTTGATTACATGGGCTATTTTACATTAGAAGCCTACTTTAGTCTGTCATAAAATTTAAGAAACGGGATATCTGTTATGCTTGTGAATTATGATAGGTACCTATCTAGCAGGTGTGGTAAAACATACCTAGCTTCCCTATCGTCGGGGTGCGTCAGAAAAGTTTAGGTAGTAGATGGGATGGCGCGGCCGGCCGGTATCGCTCGCGTGCGCTGACCTTGGTCAACGTGCGCGGGTTCAATGGGTCAACAACGGTCAAGGGCAAGGCCACGCAGCGGCGCTAGACGTTTCGCTCGCCCGCCGCCCGGCCCGTAGACTGCGCGTGATATTTTTTAGTACATTGCTTTTATTGTAAAAAAAATGAATTTGCGTTTGTAAATTTTAAATTATTGTTTTATTTTGTTGTCCTGGCATGATAATACACAAAATAAGTGAAAAAAAAGTGTTAAAAATGTAATTTATTTTTAAGATTTTACCTATGACATCGTATTGAGTATCACTAGGACTACCTCCTGTTTTCGTTTTAGGGAGCGTTTCCCTTACACCCTGTATATACCGTGTTCCTGAGGCTATACATTAACTTCGGCAAGTTATTCAGACTATTAAATTGATCAGTTTTTACTATGGACACTTTTATGAATTCCAATGTCTTTAACATTTTTTATTTTCATACAAACTAAATGCTTAGATGTAATTTATCTAATATGAGTTACTTTTCAAAAACAATGTTTCAAATGCGACGTTGCCAGCTAAGGTAAAGACCTGAGCTGGCATCATCGCATTTGAAACTTTGGTCCACATGTCCACATATACTTGTTTTGGTTGCACAAAGTGGCAACATCTAACAGATAAATACTCTTTCTCACGGCACAACACAATTAACTTGGTTAAACTTAAATTACCAATAACTTAAAAACTATGCTATTTAAACTACTACTTCCTTCGTACGATATGTTTAACAAGAGCTATAGAAGTATTATTCAAAGTTTATCTATATCCTCAGGAACACGGTGTACATCGAGCACTGTGTGGTCGATATGAAAATAAATAATAAGCTTTGCAACATACAGGGAAGTTTTGTATAAGTCCACTAGGTACTGTTAATAGCCTGTCCCGATAATTATTATTATTACCTACTGAATCGATCCAAAATAATTACTGTTTACTGCAACACCAATGACTCAACAAAAGTTAATTTATATGGCTATTAGCTATTATCTTATTTAAAATAAAATATAAATAATAATAAAGATAAGTAGATGAAATGTTATTCGGGTCAATTATCGATAAAGTTAACGATAGGTACTGGCAGACAATACCGAAGTTTAATATAACAAAATAATCTTCATTGTAGTGTATTTGATGGAGCTGTCGGTCCATTACGTGTTCGTAATATCATATAGGTATTGCATTTTTCATCAATTTACTGATCATAAATTACTTAGTAGGTACCTACCTATTAAACTTATTTAATAGTCTTGCCATCTGCCTTTTCGCAGACCGTGATAATAAAATAGATTAGAGTGGGATATTAACTGCTAATATTGTTAGTCGCACAATGCCAGCACCTAGACTTTTGTCGTTGTTTATTATAAAATGCATATTTTAAATTGGCGTATGATTATTTTTTTTGCTTCAAAAATTACATTAGGAACCTTATATTGCTATCTTATCATTCTGAGATCATATCTTTGTAAATGCTGGATGTAAATATTTTTGAATTCAGTATAAATAACTTTTCTTTTTGAGGAATAATATTACGAATGTCATCCTCATTTGCCTGCCCTACTCCCAATTTTATTTGGGGTCGGCGTAATATGGTTTTTTTTTCCATATATCTAAGTCGTCTTAGTATTAACTTCTGTCTTTGCCATATCATCTCTGACGCAATCTGTTCATCTTTTCGATCGGTCTTTCTTTCCTTCTGTAGTTACCCGTCTACATTAATGTTCATCTCCTTCATTCACATGATTGTCACTTATCATTACATGCCCATACCATGCCAGTCGTTTATTTCTCAATTTTTCTGCCACTGGTGCTACTTTCAGACTGCCACTAATATATTCATTCTTCACTTTGTTGACACATCCATCTTAGCATGTACGCATTCTTGTTACACCACACATCCATATACGCATCTCAGTCACGTGTAATCGACTTTCATCCGTTCGTTTTACCGCCCAACTTTCTGATCCTTACATACAAGACCACACGTCTAATATGGTCTTATATATTTTCCCCTTTAATTTAAGGGCAAATCGGGGGTCGCATATGGTTCCCATAACCAGTCGCCATTTCATCCAACCTGGGCTGATTCGATGCTTCTCGGTCGATTTCGCCGTTGTGCTGTATAAGTCAACCCAGGTATCGGAATTCGGAGCAGACCGGTATAATCGTTCCGTCGAGCATCGGAGCTTTATCCCTTTAGTTAGACCGCATACCTAAAGAGGACAGCGGCTCGATTATTTCCGATATTAATTCCGATAGATGATAGGTACCTACTTAAATGACATTTTTCTTAAATATTATTCGAGAGATAACTGATGACCTTGAAACGCCTTAGCAGATTTTCATAAATTGTAGCCAAGAACCATCCTGATCATGTCAGCTTTCGAAAAAAAAAAAACGCATCAAATCAGAGCAACGATGCCACAGAAAAATACACAGACACGTCAAACTTTTAACACCCCTCTCTTTGCGTCGGGGGTTAGAAATTATGTCTAACTTAGTAGGTAGGTACGTCATACATAATTAACTGAAATAATATTTATACTAAATATAAAGCTGATTCCCAAAAAACTCATTAAGCTGTAGTCACTTAATATTCAGGAAATCAGTACAAAACAATTTAGGTAATATAAGTATAACAAAACCCTAAAATAAATAACAAAGTGAAAAACAATAGGTAGGGACATTAGCAAAAGCCATGATTTACAAAAAAAAACTTGCTCTTAGTCACTAATAAATTTCCAAGCATATCTTATCATCGGCAATAATTATAATCATTTATATACAAGATGAATTATACCTTACATATAAAAGTTTGTTTTATAATAGTCTTAAAGTTATCCGTTAGAGCAACATATAAATACTTATACCTAATCGACAACTCCTAAATAATGTTTTGATATAAATAATAAATTAATGTTTGTAATAATTATTTTATAGTGACTATTATGCCTTTTTTGGCCTGAGGCATTATCGCGTATGTCTAACCAAAAACAAATACAAAACACTTGTTTCATACATTTTAACCTAAGAGCAAATATTATTTGCTCTTAGATTATAACAACAGGTTGACAGATGTCAAATTCAAATTTCTTCATTCATTTAGGTACAATTTGTACACTTATGAAAGTCAAGTTTGATGCCAGAGTCTACCGGGTGGCCTTGTTCTGAGTTTTCATTATTACTTTCTCGTAACGTGGTATAGAGGAAGTCTTGTAATCGTCAAAAAATTCGATCTCGAGATTTTGACGGATTTACACGTTTTGGATCTCCCTGAGTCCAAAAATATTTTTTTTGGAATTATGTCTGTGTGTGTGTCTGTGTGTCTGTGCGTTAGCACGATAACTCGAGCATGCTTTAACTTATTGCAACCAAATTTAACATACGTGTATGACATCAAAATATAAGGTTTCTATCAACCTTTGAGTCTTTTCTCTTCTCAGATTTTATTATTAATTATGTCAGAAGTCAAAATATAGTGAAAATGTATGAAACGGAAGCGTTTTGTGTTTGTTTTTGGTTTGGGATTACATACACGATAACAATATTTTTTACAAAAGATTTACAGGCGCTGCGCTTTTTTCAATATTTTACGTTGTATAATGTCGCAGGATGATTTGATTAATCGTATTTAAGCAAAAATTCTAGGAACATTTGACTGTTAAAAAAATATTTTAGGGTCTTAAACGATTTTTTGGTACTTAGATATCAAGAAAGAAAACCTACTAGGGCTCCGCTATGCTTGGACGCTCCGCACCCTACTTCCTACTTTTTTTCTAATACCCTGGATTTCGCAATAACCCTAAGAAAATTATAAAAACAATAGTGGCAGTTGTCCCGCTAATCCATTAAAGTAATGGTTACTGATTTAGGCTCAAATCAAAACGTAAAAACAACAACAGTTTCAATGAAAACATACCTCAGCCTTCAACCTCCAATATTGTAGTAAAAATGTTGCTTTTTCTAAATCCGAGGAACTCGCTCACCATTTCGAATTAATTGCCTTGTTCTTTGATGATATTCGTTTACCTACTCGTGAAAGAATAATCGTCGTCGATACCGTCCACTCTAGCCCAGTTGCGTTAGTTGAAGGCATCAAAAGTTGTATTCAGCTTTTTATGGATTAATTTTAATCTCCTCCATATGCCATTATCCACAATGTTGATGATCTGGATCTGGATGAATATAAGAAGAGTGCAAAAGCTATTTGCACTCCTCTTATATTAATATCCTTATAATAAAATGCATTTATTTATTTAGTTAGCTTAATGTGTGTTGCATTCTGTATGATAATGTCGATAAAAAATATCTTAATTATCATCTCTCAACCAGAATTCGGTTGTCTAATGGCAATGTTATCTTATCTACTATCTACATGTATGATAAAAATTTGTACCATAGATAATTCTAAAGTTAACATTTCTTTAGATTTACAAGCGCCCTACCTATGTTCATCAGAAAAAATATTAGATAAACATTGTTTTTACTAAATATTCCTTCTATTGTACTATTTTGTTTATTTTAAGTTTTAATTATATAACATTTGAATGAAAACCATGTAGGGTTGCTACACTTTTAAAAATTCTGGATGTGTGTGAGCTGAGAATACAAAAATTTAATATATGCAGCACTATGCAAACTGTAACTAAAAACAACAATAAACTTTTTTAATGTTTTATTAAAATATAATCAACAAATAGGTATAATAAATTTTAATGTTATAGATGATCGTAAAAAATTGCTGATCGCACAATAAATTTGTTTTATCGTTTTTGTTTTACAGATATAGAGCATTTACTAAAAGATACATTTACGAAGTTAAGTAATTTTGAATTTTACAAGTTACGTTTAAGTATAATATAATATGAATACATAATTCAATGATTTATCGTGATTGTTCGTCAACGCGGATGCTTGCGGTGTGCAAGCACCAAAAATAACACCACTCCCACTAAAAGAAATCCACACTTCAATTATCGAATTAAAAATCTGCCTGACGCCATGACAGCACGGAGGTAACGATGCATTAACGATATGACACTGACCAAGATACTGACAATAAAAGTGACACTTATTCTATCAAGGAAGGCAAAGGGATCACACACAGTTCATTTTTCTGTTATTAATAATATTTTTTTTATAGAATTAACTTTAAAATGTTATTAAGTGTCAAGTTAAAATATTAGTAAACTGTGTATCGGCAATATAAAAGAGAAAAAGCATACTAACGCGTATATTACTACGAGAAAGATAGACGAGACCATTTCACGTACTTACACGCAGGCGGCCTAAGTAGGCCTGTCAGTCACGTAGAAGAGACAGCAACTGACAGACTGCAGTAGGTACTATTTTTCACAATCTTTTTCACAGAAGTAATAATAAAGATGATAGAAATGCTTTGGTTCGCATTTCTTACCGAAACCAGTGTCGCCGCTTTATCCTCTCTACTTACTATTAATGCACACGCAAAAGAACTAAACCGTACTACGCAATCACACCCACAATTGCTAGTAAATTTTCTTACGAACAATTATGAACATTACGTATATGAGACAACACTCACCGTAAGTCACACTCACGCTTAGACAACGTCGCTCTTCATTGGTCGCGTCGGCATTATGGTTGTGCTGTGCAAGTAGGCCACTTATCATGTCCGTCCGTATCGTGTCCCTACTGATCTTTGTGCGAGAGAGAAGAGATATCGAAAATTACATTACATTATTTATATACTTTAAAACGCTCTGCGTTTGGTTGGCAACCCTAACTACGACACAAAAAGTGCGGCACCAAGGCCATGCGACTAAGGCACTTCTATCCTCTTTATTATTATTTCTGTGATTTTTACTTTCTCGTATACGTAGTATAGAGGAAGTCTTGTAATCTTAAAAAAATCGACCTCGAGATTTTGACGGATTTACACGTTTTGGACCTCCCCGAGTCCAAAAAATCGGGAATGGTGTCCCCTTGACTTTCTCGTACACCGGAAACTACTCAAAATTTTATATAAACCTAATATTTTGATGTACCTACATAATACACGAATGTTAAATTTGGTTGCAATAAGTTAAAGCATGCTCGAATTATCGTGCTAACGCACAGACACACACACAGACATAATTCCAAAAAAAATATTTTTGGACTCTGGGAGGTCCAAAACGTGTAAATCCGTCATAATCTCGAGGTCGAATTTTTTGACGATTACAAGACTTTCTCTATACTACATACAATACAGCGCACCAAACTTGGCAAGCATAATAAAAGGATGTATATTAGGCATTAGAAAATAGAATATAATGTTCTTTATCATACATCATCGACAATTACGACGCCGACGTGGTGGAGTGGTCAGTATAGCTGCCTACACATCGAACGACGAACACGAATATTTCTTTGCGAGTCTTGGTTATTTATATAAGTATTTATTTAAGTTTGATTATAAAAATATCTATTATTATTATGTATATTAAAATGTCCATGATCTAGATCCATAATACTTTGGCCACAGATAATTGGCGTGAGCGTGGAAATATATTATTATTATTAATTACACCTTATAAAATAGTATTTTATGACGTTGCAGCTTTGTGATATGTTTTGTAAAATTTTAATAGGTATTGATTAATAATTATCTTCCAAAAACATCTAGTCGAATATATTTACTTACCTACTTGAGTTGAACTAATAATTGATAGGATATAATCCAAATTACTACACTGAAATAAGGCCTACTAATACAATGAAATAAGGCCTACCTACCTATTTTTGTTGTAGGAATACATAGGAATACCTAACTTTTTAAATAGAATTTATAACCAACGTTTTATATTTATGTGATTTTTTTTACTGTTAAGAATTAAAATAGCAAAATTACAAGTCTTCAAAAAATTGCGGGAAAAGTTGTCCCGGAAATTTAAATTCTCAGTATATTCGAGATTCCACGGAACTAAAGCTTGTAATTTTTTGTGTTGGTAGTCAACATTATTAACTAGATTTTAAAGCAAATTGGACGCTTTAATATTACATAATATGAGTACAAAAAAATTAAAACGATAATCACAAAATGGCAATTATTTTGGTTTCAACGAGCTTTAGCGCAGCCATAGAGGACTCATAATATGGTTAACAATAAGACCTTTTAGTAGGCAATATAAAAAATCAAACTACTTTAATAGTCTAGACACAATTATTATTATTTTATTTTTTACCCAAATACGGGACAAAAATGTAATACAGGATTTCTTCAAAACTATTCTATTTACATTCGTGGGAGTTTTAGTCTCGTGTTATTAATAAAGAGCTTTATCTTAATCAGGTATAATCAAGGGGTTGGTAATTTTGAGGTGAAATAAAACACTGTGCAGCGTTATCAGTTTTAAGTGACGGTATCAGTTTTAAACCAAGACTAACTTTAGTCCATGTTTAATAATAAGGGGGTTTAAGTGCTTATGGGGCCTATAAGTACATAGATAATAATAAAAAAATACCATACCCGCGTGTAATTCTGACAACTTTTATATTTTGGAGGTGGATTTAAACTATAATAAAAAGAAAGCTTAATTTCCTTTAAATTCACAATTTAAAGGAAATATTTTGTACTATCAACAAAAAAGATAAAAAAAATACTTTTTTATGATAATTTTTAGTTTAATTATAAAATTTGGTCTTTCATTAATTAATTTATACTAAATATTTTCTAGTTTATTTATTTCTTTCAAATGAAACCTCTTTTTTATTTATAGGGACAGTAGATGATATTATATTACAAAATTAAAATTCGCGCCCACACTCTGTGAACAAAAAATAAAAATTAGTGCCATTTTATTATGTCTGAATAGAATAAACTTAAAAGAGTGATTTATCGATAAAATTGTTCGTACTTTCTAGCATTAAAAGCTCCGACATCGGTACACAAACACATTGTATAATTCCTTGAGTTGATACACCAAAAACCCTATAATGTTTTCACAATGTTATCTACTTATTGTAACGCGTTACCGTTAAAATTTTATACACGTCACAATTATACTTGATTATTTTTGTCGCTCTTTTTTGTAACATTTACGCACAGCATTATGATTTATGCACTACGCTCAAACACCGAAATGACTACTTAGTTACTTTTATTAAGTGCATATTTTTGTTACATCTATGTAATGAACCTACCTCTAATAGTAATTCAATTGTGATAATAGATAAATCAATGACGGCCTTTAAAAAGATTTAAGTAATTAAAGACAAAACCCTAAAAGATATAACTGCTATTTTGTTTTCAATGATATCACAGTTTAAATATACCTATAAGAAACTATTTTTTTATGATTTTTGGAATAGGTAAACTAGGTATTGGAGGTTATGTGATGCTTGCTGATGCAAGAATTGAAAAATCTTATGCTGTGATTTATGCCTGCTTATTTATTTATGTTCCAACCGCCCGTTCGGGACGGTCCCTTAAGTTTATTTTATAGGTACAGCAGCATCGGAAGTAGATTAACACTTTAAGTACCATTACCATGTCATAGTAACGCAGTTCAAAGTATTGCAGTTCAAAGTATTACATGAATGATTATTATGACAAGGTACTAAGTAACTAAAGTGTTAATCTACTTCTGATGCTGACCGTACCTAATTAGAGCCTATTTTAGTGTGGTTAGGTAGGTTTTGTTTCACTCTTGGATCTAACGGGATTTATAACAGAACCAAAATTAAAACCATTGTATTGTATATAGATACTAACCATATAGATTCTAAATCCTCCTTTGAGAAGATGTTTTTTTCAAGCTTTCTTAATTTTACTTATCTACCATCTGTTGTGTACCCGCACGCGCAGCTGCTGTGTGTTACGTGCATTCCTGTCTTTGTATAAATCAGACATACAAATGAAAATAAGAGACATACAAATCCCATATAAGAGGGTGAAACTGATCTTCAGTAATATCACGTTACGTATCAACACTGGTCATGATGACTGTTGTGTTGGCCTTTACTGACTTTTACAGATCACGCACGCTGCGCGCTCGAACCGGATTTGATAGATTGTGTAGACAGCAATCCATGAGCGCGAATATTACCGTGGCGCGGTGATGGTGGCCACTTTTTAAAACGTCCATCATGACCGGTTGTGAAGAAGAAGCCTTAGAAGAAGAAGAACAGTAAGCCTCGCGGCCGCGGCCGTCCAGGGCGGGCGCGCAGCGTGCGTAGTACTGTAGTAGCAGGCTTAAATAAATACTAGGTAGTTCACTTTTATGCCATTTGATTCAATGATAATCAAAATAATATAGGTATTATGAAATTGATATTATACCGGCCATTTTGTATAGTGGATACTGTATTAGCAGCGCCTTAGTGTTACGAATTGCAAAGTATTATTCTCTATAAATCCCCTAGATTAGGAGCAGATTTTGGGGTAAGAGGCACTATACTAGTTTCGTATAATTTTAATAAACCCACTTATTTATGTATGTAATACCTTTATGTTACTAAGCCCAGTAGAAATGCTGCTCATTGTATCTGCAGCTGAGCCCTTTAAAATAAGTTTTCATAGGTATTGTATAAATTAGTAGCATTATTTTACTGTAGGTACTGTGACGACCGCCGGGATCGTCTAGGGCAGTCTTTCTCAAAGTGGGCGATAACGCCCCCTTGTGGGCGTTGGAGACCTAGAGGGGGGCGTTAAGGGGCTCAGAAAAAAAATGGGGGGTGTTGGCGTAGTTAAGGGGGGCGATGGTTGATTTGTAATTTCATTTACTTTATATTATAATATTCATTAAAATTAAAACTTACCTACTACTCAATATCGAATTATGAGAATTATATTTCTGCCCTGTATGATGGTATGATGGTATTTAAACTAAAAATACCTACTAAACATAGATTTCGTAGGATAGCCCCTACGCCCGTACCCAATCAAGTTGTAACAAGATTTTGTTAAATAGCGCTATTGGTGCAGTCCGGAAGGAATCGGCTGGTTCATCGATACTATCCTAACTTGCTCAGTACCCTTAGTATGAGTTTTGATAGTTTTCGAGCTCTAACAAACGTATCGTCTCTTTGATACACTGCCCACTGTTTCTGATGGTTAACGCTGGAGGCGATAGTGGGCAATGTATGAAAAATACGATACGTTTGATCGAGCTTAAAAACTAACAAAACTCATAGGGGGTACAGTACGATTGAGCCTCGAAAGAGATAAATGAGTTTGTGCGTGTTTGTGTAATTAAAGTAATGAAATTGTGGTTTTTTATAAAAAAATAGGGGGCGCTGAAAACCAATTTATTTTCAAAGGGGGCGGTAAAGAAATAAGTTTGATAATCTCTGGTCTAGGGCGTAGCTCAAATAAAATACTTGGTTTCCTAATATACTTATATTCTTTTATAGCAAACTCAAATATTACAAAGGTACAGCGCGGCGGTCGTGCATCTAATGTGTAAACTGTCAACTCCTATTCTCTGACGTCACCCCGCGGATCGCGTTCCCAAATCAAATATATACGATTTATTAATTATAAATCGGCAAACAACGCGCCAGTGGCGAAGGAGTATCGACTCCGCCACATTCCCCCCGTACAACTAAAATTTATTTATTCGACAAGTCGAATGAATAAATTTTCCTACCTAACTAACGACACGACCTTCTACACATTCTACTACTTAAAACTACCCTACCTGACGAAGGGCATCGTTTACAATTCATGACGGTCTTTAAGATAGACTGGCTCCTACCACCTTATCCATCCATCATGGGATAATGGTGGGAAAAACCCCATGCAAGCAAAAACCTCCGAAAAAGCTTGCGAACGCCATGTAAGACTCTAACCGAGAAGTAACAATATTCAAAAAAGTAAATTTTGAAAATAATAAATTAATACGTTATGTTCCACAAATAAGACCAAATCTATGATCGGTACAAGAGGTCACTGTCAGTTTATAGCTCCACGATCTTTAAAGCAAACCCCCAAAAACGAATACAATACTCGTTTAAACAACTTAATCTCAAAATAAAACTTGACACGAGTCCCCAAAATACGAGTTGTCAAACAGTGACTCTCCCTTCCCGACACGTGAGGTGACAGACCTTAGGAATTGAGACATAAGAAAATCTCTTTCACCGTACAATTACAAGAACCATTTCAAAACATTCCAAATCCGATACACGTCCACAAGAGAGAAAAACGATTAGCTAGGTCAACAAATTGTCGGGGAGATAGGAGCTAGGCCGTCATCGTGCCGTGGGCTAGTAACGTATGCTAAAATCCGTTAGTTCCTATGGGAAACGATGGATGTCGGATTGGGGTGTCTGACTGGTATACTTACGAGTCTATTTCGGTCTCTTTATGAATGAGTGTTTTTTTTTTTTTGTCTTACTAATTTTTTTTTTTTTGCGCAACACGGTTGTTGTCCTATATGTCATTTAATGCCATTGACTATTTAATATTTCGCAGACCTCACTCATTCATGTTCTCGCTGCAAATTAATAAGAAATTATTTTATTACGATCCAATTACATATTCGAACATAATAATTTATTATTTGTGGACGTATATCTGGTTGTCTCCAAGAAAGTGGTAGGCAGGTCTGGTCATCTCACAGCAACATCATGACAGCTCACAAACCGCAACTCAGGAATCATGTAACAATTTACAAAGCATCAATGAACCGTTCAAAGTCCTAATCTAAAGTCATCCTATCTCTATAATAATGTTCACAAGAAATCCTTACCACTTTTCTACAACCTTACAACCTAACATGACAAAATTTAAGTAAAAATTACATAAAAAAAAACATAAGGAATTATAAGAACAATAAAAACAAAAATCCAATTAACCTACCCCGAATAACTTCAATTCGTTTAAATAATCATGGGAAACAATCGTTTTGAGTCTAGCTATATTATTATAAGAATTAGTTTTAGAAAAGTTATTACTCCATTTTACTATCCCGTTATCATAAAACTGTCGGATATCGTGACGCTTCCCATGCAAATTAAAACAACATATAGGAGATTGTTTAAAGCAATTATAATAACCATACCGCTTCACCACCCGTCTGTTATTTTTGCGTTTTTCACGGAACACTAAACAAAACGTTCTATGAACTAACAAACTACATCTATACAACCTGCCTTCGTTACATAAATTATTAAAATTCTTGCATTGCTTTTGTGGCAACTCTTTACGCCAGTTAGATTCTATGTAACTGTTCTCAGTGACCACCCCATACTCATCATTAACATTTGTTTGCAAATGTAAATCATCATTCATTGATAATTTTTTTAAGACTTTTGTCGTCGACTGTACGACATCCAATGAGCAAATTACATTTACCTCATCAGGCTCTAAAACAAAATTACAGAACATATTCCTTGTACGTATTTGTCGATTCGTAAAATCTACAATAATGCCTTTGGAAAACAAAAAATCTTGACCTAAAATCATATCTTTACCAACATCATCGACAATATAAAAAACATGCGTAAAAACAACATTTTCTATCAAAATATTTAAACTAATCTTTCCTACAACAGTTAAACTCGAGCCATTGATCGCGTTCAACTGCAAATCACATGCATTGAACTGTTGACTGAACCCATCGGCCATCGATTTTGAAATTATTGAAATAGCAGCACCGGTATCTACTAGAGCACAAATCTTTTTATCGCGACACGTAACGCTTATATATGGAACGGGCACACCTCTTTGAAAGTCCTCCTGTTGTGGTGTCGGCGTGATAGCGTTCAGCTCGTTGACTGCTGGCGTTGGTGTTCGCTGCCGATGCTCGTTGACTGCTGGCGTTGGTGCCCGCTGCTGGCGATCTAATGGTGCTTCTGCTTGACTGTTTCTTTGTCTAAAATTATAAGGACACTGCGAGTAATTTGATCGGGATGGAAGACTGGGTTTATGAATGAGAAAATTGTTGTGAACAGGCCCCCGCTGCGGTGCTGTTTGGAAACCGTGATCTTCGACTCCAACCTCCACCCTTACAGACGGAGCCTCGGGCATAACGTTTTTCACACGCACGGGAAGATTCATTTCCGTATTTCTATTACGATCAAAAAATAATTTTCCTATTTCTTTGACAACATCCTTCAAATGTTTCTTGTTGACATAAATCTGCGAACACAATTTATTTTTCACAAATGTATTACAATTTTTTAGATAATGATGGATGAAACATTTTTCATCAATAACAGGCCCCGCCTTGGTGGCCAATTCTTCTAACGCATAGAAGAATGTCACGGGTTCCTCCCCGTAATTCTGTTTCCGTGCAAAGAAAGCGGCAATCGGATTCTCCGTAGGCGCAAACTCCTCCATAATCTTCGCTTGTAGGTCGGCAAACGTATTCGCGCCCACAAAAACACACTTGTAGTACGCCAGGGCCGGACCCTCCAGGTATGCCCCCAATACAAACTTTTTGGCTTCTTCGTCATATTTATTGACGGCGGCTATTATCTGAAACTGTCTGAAAAATTCCGATACATCACCATACAATCCGTTGTAGCGCTCCATTTTGTTTTTTCTTCTATTTCTAGCAAAATTCCTTCACACTTTTCCCTAAAAACTCCGCTCAGTTCGCGTCTCCACTATGTGAGAACGGCGCCCTGCGGGAACGGCCTCCACAATGAGCCAACGGAGTCTCCAACATGAGCCAACGGCGCCTCCACCATGTGACGACCGCCGGGATCGTCTAGGGCGTAGCTCAAATAAAATACTTGGTTTCCTAATATACTTATATTCTTTTATAGCAAACTCAAATATTACAAAGGTACAGCGCGGCGGTCGTGCATCTAATGTGTAAACTGTCAACTCCTATTCTCTGACGTCACCCCGCGGATCGCGTTCCCAAATCAAATATATACGATTTATTAATTATAAATCGGCAAACAACGCGCCAGTGGCGAAGGAGTATCGACTCCGCCACAGTACCTACCTATTTAAAAATAGGTAGGTACCTACAGTACCTACCTATTTTTAGGATCATGGCAAACTGAGGACATTTTGTGCGATCCAACCTGCGACATAATCTATAACCACGTGAAGACTAGATACTAGGTGGTGTAAGTTTTTATAAGCGGGAAGTTTAATTTTACGAACTTGATAAACAAGATCCTTCGGAGACTGGATCGCACAATAAATTCAGTCTTCTATGAGCTTTTTTGTGATAAAATATTTACAGTGATTTGTAGGTATGTCAGCAATATTGTAGAAGGTACCTATCTACTACCTACTCCTATCATGTTTCACGAAAATCTTAGTACCTACTTAGTATTTTTTTTTACTTAGGTATTGTGTGTGCCTAGACTATTTCAAGAAGTTATTTTCTTGTCGTCACTTTGCTTTTTAATTAATGTGTCTTATGTGTATGAAGGTAGGTATACCTACCTATATATATTTATTTATACTGTATCAAGGTTTGTTTCACAATCCCACGATCGGTGCCCACCCATGTCATACCTAGATATTTTTTGTCATGGTCATCTTATCAGGTGATAGGTTAAAAAACATGTTACGCTTTATTTTTTTCTAAATACATAATGTGTTTTTTTTTTTGAAAATAAACGAATAAAAATTTAATATTTTATTAAATTTTATTTGAGACGGGAACGCTCTATTATTGATTGCAACACTGGTGGCGTCACACGCATGTACCTAAATGAATCATCCTTCTTGTTCGCGCGTTGTATGTTTCGGGCAATAAATTAGACTTTTGAGCTATTATACAGCAGTTTTCTCAATTATAATCTTTTTTTACAAATGCTGAAAATAAACAAAAGTGGTGACGGCAAAAAAACATACTGACTGCCTACCCTGTAGTAGGTAGGTAGGTACCTAAGTGGATACCGTCGCCTATAAACACCTGTAATTACAAGAAAAAAATCACTTGGTACTGCGTTGTCATCCTGGGGCCTAAAAGATGAAATTGCTTCCATGCCCAGTAATTACATTGGCTACCTTTCCCTTCAATCTCGGCGGTGGTGCCTACTCACACCCAGACGACCCTGCGTACATACAGGCCTACCACCTGGTAAATCTCTTGTCTGCGGTTGAGATAAGTCCGCACTAGCAAACATTAATGCTTAAACTTTGGTGTTGTTACATTTTTTATAAGTGCAATAAAGAGTTCTAAGGTAGACCTACTCTGGGCGGCCGACTGTGCGTTGACGCATACATTTCCGTACGTTCCATTTTTCACCGATAAATGGATCGGCCGGGATGCACAGATTTTATTTCGCATCGATTTTTTGGAGGACGTGTACGTTTCACTACGTATAATATTGCAATCAATAGGTACGTTCCATTTTTCTCCTACAAAAAATCTGTCACCGACTCTCGGACGTGGGCGGGTAGCCTAAATGAATGTATATTTTTAAATTAAAGGCCTATTCCGATTACAGCGGTATTCGCTATCGCTGTGGGTTGTGAATACCGCTGTGGTATGCGCCATTCTACTGATCAAACCTAAGCGTATTTCGTTACCTCGATGGGTAGAGAAACATTTCGCTTAGACTAGCTAGACCAGTGAAACTTGATTAATTACTAGCTAGACAGCAGTCACTGTCGTGTCATCCGTGAGTCCACATCACCGTATCGTACAAGTGAAATAAAACCGAATACGATAGCGATGAACGAATGGATAACCTGTATCGCAAATCAAGCGAAACAATACCGCCTACCCAGGCTACAATGGCGCGGAGTTCGCATTAGCGCTAGCTGCGAAACTTCATACAAATTCCCGGCGGAATATCACTTGAGATTTTTCGCTACCCACGGCGATAGCGAATACCGCTGTAATCTGAACAGGCCATAACTAGAATGTTATCACCGGTGCTCGCATTAATGTGATTACCTACCTATAATTTATTACCTATTCTGTATCTAAAATAAGTACTACCTATTAGTTTTTTTCATCAATGACAGCATAGGAACTAAACCAATATACTTATTTATAAATATTGAAAAGGTGCTAAAATGTAGAATGGGCCGTCCACGTAGGTACCTACGCATAGGTAGGTGCATACTTATCTACCTTTTTTGTAGGTACCTACTGCAAAAAATGTCTATGAAATGGATGAACAAATTATAAATATTGATAGGTTATAGATCTTTTCTGCAGCACATTTGCTTATTTAAGTCCCGATTGTTACGAAGAAAAAATATTTAATTTGCGGTGAACACAAATTGTGGCCTTTTATTTTTTATGTATTTGCACAAATACTTCTTTTCTCTTCAATCCTTTGTTTTAAAAATATTACTATAATTACCTACTTATTCAATTCTATTACAAATTACCTCTATACTAGATATAGATGACTTCGCCATCTTTATCATTATAGATACATACCTAGCTATAAAATTTATACGGTACCTACATATTAAATTTATAGCTTACCTAATAAGAAGACAATAGCTATTTTTGTATTTTAATTCCGTAAGATGAAGTGATAATAACTAAATATAATATCTACTTACCTACTTAGAACATAGTAACTATTACAAATTTGAAATAATTCAGAATGAATTTGTATTTTTTTTGGCTACCGTTTATCTACTTTGTCTATTCAAATGCAATGATGGTTATGTATTGCAATGCTTTAATATTTCTAATGTATTCTTTACACAAATTCTTAAGATAATACAAATTTAAAAGGTTTATTGATGTGTTTTATTAATACCTACACCCCCACTTTTACCTGGTATTTAATTATAGGGATCTTCATATGAAAACTAATTAATCTCGCTTAAATTACCGTAAAATGAGGCAACATTGCCATATTTTTGAACTAAAATCGAAATATTTTTTTTGACTAGGTATTACATGTATAAAAAATATTTTTGTTGTAGGTAAGTATATATAATAGGTTAGGGAAAAAGTTTCTTCGCATTTTTTAAGAAAATTCAAAACATTTTTTAATATAGTTTATTTACATTTAACTAAAGTAGGGTCATTACGCCTGTTATCGTCCACTTAGTGGAGTTATCAACTTTTTTTTTTATTTATTTATTTATTTCGGAATAACAAACAGTCATACATTAATGAATTAACTTATGTGATACACATTAATAGCAGGGTTAATGAATGTATAACCCACGGCGTTATCCACAGATTAAATCTAGAAATTAGGTACTAAAAGTCGCTAGATGATGCTACATATATGACGGGCCTCAGCAACATAACTACCGACAGTTTCCCTTAGTAACGGTAAAATTTTGATACACTATTTTATATAGGATATCTGTCGAAATCGCAAGATTTCACCTAGTAAGCAAAAGTGCAGATAAATAAGCTGCTGATACCCAGCATTAAAATAATAACATAGAAATAAATTGTAGTGGTATGTGCTAACGAAGAGAAAAATAGTGTTCTATAAATTTGACTGTATATAAACCAACTTTCTGAATTTAGATGCTGCAACTGCAAATATGTCTATACCATTGAAGTGTTTATTATAAATGTCTACAAGCCGACGCATAGGTGATCTTTTGCCAGCATTAGTTCTGCAAGTTTTACAAAGAAATAACTTATTAGTACGAAGCATTCGACGATGTACTGTTCTTGGGACTAAATAATAGATTTGGTTTGTTAACTCGACACAATCGAAAGCTCCGTTGCAAATTTTAAAGAGCGTAACAGCTTGTAAAAATAGCCGCCGGGATTTTAATGTTGGAATATTATATAATTTTAATAGATCAGGGTAGCATAAACGATTTTTGTGACATCTAAATTGTAGGGCACGTAAGAATTTGCGTTGAATTTTTTCGATTTGATCAATGTACTTAGTATAATAGGGATCCCAGACAGACACAGCGTACTCCAGCTGCGATCGAATGAGAGCTTTGTAGAGGAGAATGTAAGTATCTGCCCCTGTGAAGTCTCTGGTGGCTCGCATCACGAAGCCAAATAATTGATATGCTTTGTTTAATATATTTTCAATGTGCTTGTCTAAATGTAACTTTGAATCAAGATGAACGCCTAGATCCTTTAATTCAGTAATTTGAGTCAGGTTTACATTACATAGCATATAATTGAAGTTTATTTTATTTTTATTTTTTGTAAAGGTTATTTGAGAGCACTTTTCTAAATTTAGGTGGAGTTTATTGTGAGAGCAATAAGAGGATAAGCGGTCAAGATCCTGTTGAAAAAGTAAATTATCACTATGAGATTTTATAGTGCGATATATTTTTAAGTCATCGGCGTATAATAAGAATTGTGTATGTTGAAAACAATCATTTATGTCATTAATAAATAATATGAATAATAACGGACCCAGAATGGAACCTTGGGGCACACCAGAAGACATTTTTATAGTATCAGACTGAAAGCCGTTAATAACCACTCTTTGACTTCTGTAAAACTTTGAAAATAAAATTAAAATATTTCTTTATTATAATTTTATAAAATAACTACTGAAATGAATTCCTATATTAGTCTATTTGTAATTATTGCGAAAGTGTTAGTGGTGACAGTCATGTTGTTTTTAATATTTTAAAATAAGTAATAAAATGCCAATATTACCAGTTTCCGACCGCAAAGTTCAGTTTTCGTCCACCACTTGTCCTATTTTCGACCGCATCAATTGAGTATGGATGTCATGAATAAAAATATGTTTTAAAATAAAATTATAATCAAGATAATAACTGTAGTCTAAAAATCAGTCTTCGTTACAAAAAGTTGTTAATAGTTATCTAATTAAAAAAAAATACAAGCGATCAGAATTAGTTTTCGTATTAATTAGGCATTCTCTTAATTTAAATTTTGTTTTTATATATTTACTCACACACTTACATGATATGAATCTCATAATACAGACAAATCAATTAATATTTATAAAACTTATAAAAAGAACGAATAATATAACAAGACATATTAGTCTTATTCAACATAAATATAAAAAATTTCTACACCACAATAACGACATTTCTATAAAACATATTTTTAAAATAAATTAATAATAATATGTAATAATTTTTGCGTTTACAAACGCGTAAATATTTTTTAAAACTAGAAAAAATACACTGAAAAAGATTGACCTTCTAAGATCCCAACGAAATATTAGTAATAGAGTAGAGGTAGGGCACAACAGACTAGCCGCTAGAATTTGCAGCCCAAGTTCAGGCTGCAAATTCTAGGTAGTACCTACCTCCCCATTACAAAAGCTCACAGTCAAAAAAAAAAATTTTTTGTGGTATTTTATTTCTGTTGGTAAGTAAGGTCGCTAGAGCTCCTCGGGGAAGGGATAAGGGTTGCCAGCGAGCGAGGGTCAGATCACTGTTGCAAGCATCTAAGGCTACAGTTGCTGCTTACCACCAGGCAGGACGTATGCTTGTCTGCCAACCAGTCTGGAGCTGAACCCCGGGTCTACCCACTAAACAACCCAGCGGCACTCCCTCTTCGCCATAAATAGTGGAGGATTGGGAAACCGGCAGAGCCCTTACTTCCAATCCCTACTGGCGATTGCCCGCCCACGCGGCGGGCCCCTCACGCCTTCGCCCCTCTATCGGGGAGGGGCCAGGGAGTGACCGTGAGTGCTCGGTCACCCCCTACGACGGGGTGATGAGCAGTGCAATGCGGACGGAGGCGCCCCCGCGCCTGTTGTCCGCTGCTCGTCACCGTGAGGGGGAGAGAGGACGATTCCCGCCTCCTCCTGCCCCTCCTCCGCCGGCGGAGCGCTGGTGCGTCAGGATCATCCTCCCGCGCGCGCTCCGCCTCCTCCTTTTGCGAGATGACGTTCTCGTAGGAGGCCACCGCCGCCCAAGCCCCCTCGCTCCCCAGCATGGCATTTACCACACTGGGAAGCGAGAGGTCCGGCCCGACCGCCGTGACAAGACTACGACGCCGCTCAGACCACGCCGGGCACACCTCAAGGGTGTGCAAGGGTGTGCCGTGTCTTCCGCAGCGCCGCAGTCCTGGCACACCGGGCTCTCCTTTCGTCCGATCACCTGAGCACCGATCACATCAGCACCTGCACTAGTCGGAACGAGAGGAAGCCGTGTTGCCGCTCGAGCCAGTCCTGCAGGACCGGCCCGAGCGCGTCTAGGGTTCGGCGGCGATAAAAAGCGGTGGCGAGGTCCACCGTCCAGTGATGGACGATGGCCTCCCTCGCCGCCCGCCTGACGGCCTCCTTCTCTTCGGGGGCAGGGTGCTCCCCGAGCGCCCTTCGCCCCGCCGTCCACTCGTACTCTGGCGAGCACCCACGCCTCGAGCAAAACTTACCGAGCGGTAAGCTCGCGCCACCCGCTGTGCAATGGCCCTTTGGGGCGCCCTCAGGGCGGTGGCGTTCTCTCTCCTTTGGAGGGAGTCCGCCCAGTAACCGGTCGGTCCTGCGCTGACCGCATCCAGCAGCTTTCCGCGACCTTTACTAGATCATCAGTCCACCTTGTGGGGGCCTACCAAATCTGCGTTTCCCAGTACGTGGTTGCCAGTCGAGGACTTTTCCTTTCACCCCAATGGCCGTCAGTCCTCCTCGCAATGTGCCCTGCCCACTGCCACTTAAGGTTCGCAATTCTTTGGGCTATGTCGGTGACCTTGGTTCTCCTGCGGACCTCATCATTTCTGATATGATCACGCAGAGAAACTCCGAGCATAGCCCTCTCCATTGCCCTTTGGGTGACCTTGAGCCTTCTTATCAGACCAATTGTACGACATTGTAAGGCCCATTCATTCAACTGTTTGAATATTATTTGAAAAAATAATATTGTAAAATTTTATTACACTATCATAAAATAATCACTTTAATTTATTCTAAAATAACAAAGTATGTCGAAAACTGGGTTTTTTTACTTTATGTCGAATTTTCGACCGCATGCCATTTAAATGTCTTTCATTTATACTTTATTAAATCTAATAAGCGGACTGAAATTGGCCGTCATAAATATTATTTAATTTAATAATATTGTAATATTTAGTTGCAGGTATCATAAAATAATCACTTTTAGTTTGTTGTAACAGAGTATGTCGAAAACTGGGACGTATTGTACTTTATGCCTGATTTCCGACCATAGGCCATTTCAACGTATTAGGTTTATACTTTATTAAAGCTAATAAGCGGACGAAAAGTGGCCATCGTAAATATTGGTACACATTAAGTTCATATTGCTAAATAAAATTTAGTTTACTTACATGCATTTTCGTATATCAGACAGAACGTAATTGACATGGGCGGCCCTTATTTAGACCACCCGGTCGAGATTAGGACTTTCTAATAAAAAGGGCGTACCCTTTCTCGTCCACTTCGTTTTATATATTAATTATTGTAAATTAGACTAATAAACTATTCGTCCACACTATATTTATAGCAAGCTATATGTATAAACAGTAAACAAACCAAGAAACACAATAGAACTATTTTTTATTTACTGCGTAAGTTCCGGCACTTCACTATTTTTTCTGCAATATTTGACACATTTTCACTCTTTCGCCGGGTACCATAAACTGCATAGCTTAAACCTAGTTATTGGCCGCGTTCTAGTGAACTGTGTAGGCAAGTACTTACTGTGAAGTTATTCAGGTCGTAATACATAAATATTTTAAGGACCTATGTATAACCGTTTTGCTATTTTTTGGCGTTATATCAAGGAGGGCGGTTAAATGGACGAAAAGGGGAAGCGGTCGGCAAACAGGCGCAATGACCCTATGTAGGTACCATTTTGTTCGATAACTTTTTGCCATCTTGTAGGTAGGGACATGATCCCATTGCTATAGAAATTTTGGGACTTCTCAAAATGTCAAAATACCGCGACAAGTGGTTTTGGCAGTCCTCTCGTGATGTTAACCTGACACTGCCTAAAGAATTCTGAAGAGACCGAAACAGGTGGAAATCTGAAGGTGCAAGGTCAGGACTATACGGCGGATGCATTAACACCTCCCAGCCAAACTCTCTTAATTTTTCTGAGTGGCTAAAGATGTGTGAGGTCTAGCGTTATCATGATGAAAAACCACACCCCTTCTGTTGATTAATTCCGGCCGCTTTCTCTCAACTTCTTGCTTTAATCTCATCAGTTGTTCGCAGTAGAGTTCAGAATCGATGCTCCTGCCTGGTGGTAACAGCTCATAATGAATAATGCCCTTCCAATCCCACCACACACACAGCATCACCTTGTTGCGGGTTAACCCGGGTTTCGCCACAGTCTGTGAAGCCTGACCGGCCTTTCACCACGACCTTTTTCGCACGTTCTTGTCGTACGTGATCCACTTTTCATCACCAGTTATCAGCTTCAAAAATGGTTCGGTTTCATTACGTCGTAAAAAAGAATCACAAATGAGTACACGGTTCATTAGGTTTCTTTCAGTGAGCTCGTGAGGTACCCAAATGTCGAGCTTTTTTGTGTAGGTACCTAGTTTTTTTCAAATGCGCCAAAACTGTTTTGTGGTCAATTCCCAGTTCTTCAGCTACGTCGTAACTACTGACATGCCGATCTTGCTCCACTTTTTCAATGACGGAGATATCGGTGTACATACATAAAAAAAAAAAATACATACAGACGAATACAGAACCTCCTCCTGTTAGGAAGTCGGTTAAAAATGGCATCCATTTTATCTGTAATAGGGCGACCAGAGCGTCGTGCATCTTTGACATCAAAATTTCCGGATTGAAAACGCTTAAACCAAATTTGTGCTACTCTCACAGACACTGCACTAGGTCCATAAACATCGCAAATTTTTTTCGCGGCTTGCGTTGCATTTTTACCTTTTTTGTAGTAAAATTTTAAAATGTATCGAATTTCTTCATTAGATTCACTCATCTTGGCGGTACGAAAAACAAATGAAAATCACACATTTTCCTAATTTGAATTTGGAATTATGTTCTTTAAAATTTAAACTTTCAATGATACCAAAACCAGCCAGATACAAATAGTATAGCCAAAGAGATTTTATTACAAGTTTATACATACTATAATGCGAAAAGACTTTTTCCCCAACCTAATATATTTATTATTGTGTTTAGCTAACGTTTACTGTCATTGTCATTCTTTCAAACTCAAATGTTAAATTAAAGAAATTAAGTAAACATTTTGCCAAAAATGCCAATTTTTTGACAACTTTACCTACGTGCCGTAATTCTTTACATGCTACATTCATAGAACGACGTGATTTAGGCAAAGATGATCTAAACAACTACTGTTCTGTATTAGGGAAACAATGAATGCAGGAAAAGTAGCCAAGGAAGTAGAATTTTTGAAAATTACCTACATACAAATTATTTTTGACGCACAGGGTTGCCAAAAACGGAAACAGTTTAAGTATATTATAGTGTGCGTTCCCCCAGCTTATAGATAGCCAGATAAATATTAGCTATACACAGTAGTATATATGTATAGTAGTCTAGGCGGGGTAAATGTTGCGACTTATTTGGTGTTTGTTCTTTCTTCGGCTGCGAAGTTATTCAAGATTCTGCTGGGGTAACGTTTGTGATTTTGCTGGATCTCCAAAACGGTTAAGCGGATTCTTATCATCTTTTGTACATGACTACATAAGAATTTGTTTAATTAGTTGCGCTATAAAAAACACCTATTTAATGCACCGTTCAAAGGTTATTTAATTAAATACAAAAACACTTCAATAGGTCCTAGCTCTATGAAATAGAGCTTAATGTTTATTAACATTATTAATTCTACACTATTTTTTAAACATTCTATTTTTTCCAGTAGGCTCTTTAGCCCTCCATGTTTGACTGTTTTCTTTGTGTACTTTGGATCCATTTCTTTTTTGGTGGACGCCTCACATAATTTTTTTCATCATCATCATATTGATTTTAGTTTCGTCGGAAAAAGCACGTTTTTCCACTGTTGTTCTGTCCAGTGTGCATAATTCGCGGCATACCTAATGGGAAAAATAACAGTGCTCCTTTTATTTTAAACTAGCTGTGCCCGCGACTTCGTCCGCGTGTATTTCCCGTTTTTGCATTAGTCGTAGAGTGATGTTATGGAGGTATATAGGCCTATATCAGGGTTTCCCAAACTGCGCGTCGTGACGCCCTGAGATCGATCCACATCCACACGATCCACATAGAATGGCTGTCTAGCTAGCTATGCGAGCTAGTCGAACGAAAATAAATGTAGAGAAAGAAATAAAAGTCGCGATTTCAAAACTTGAGCCCGGTTTTGAGAAGCTCTTTTTAAAATAAGAAAATACACTGAAAAAAATCGACTGTCCAGGGCGGGCGAAAGAATCGAACACACTATCTTCCGCAATCCGGGCGGCTGCGTCAACCACTACGCTACTGGGACATTGCTTTTCCGTCGAAATTTGTCAGTGCTACTTATGTTTTATGATAACATTTTTAAGTCTACTTTCTAATTTTAAAATACTCGTTAACGCCTAAATAATTCCAAAAAAGCTATGTTTCTGTTTTTGTAGGTACTTAACTTGTCTGTTACTATAACGGGGGGGAGGGCTCGTAAAAATTGGAAAATTCTTAAGGGCTATGAAAATAAGTTTGGGAAGCCCTGGCGTATAGTGTTCCTCGATAAATAGACAATCAAAGAATTTTTCAATTTGAATCAGTAGTTCCCCTTTTTAGAATTCTGTATCCAAAGTGTAAAACGGGATCCTATTACTAAGACTCCGCTGTCCGTCCGTCCGTCTGTCCATCTGTCACCAGGCTGTATATTATAATATATAATAATAATCAATAATTCCTAAATATTATGAACCATGATAGTTAGGCAGTTGAAATGTTCTCAGATGATGTAGTTCTGGTGCCGCAATAACAACAAATACTAATAAATAGAATAAAATAAATATTGAAGGGGCTCCCATAAAATAAACGTGACTTTTTTTTTTGGTCGAATTTCATAACGGCAACAGATAAACGTTTGAAATATTCACAGAATATTTAGTTATATTATTCACTTTAAAAATAAATAATTAAATTAAAGTAAAATTTATATTTAAGGGGGCTCAATAACAAACGTATTTCTTGGTCTTAATAACGATAACAGGTAGAAACTTGAAATATTAACAAAATATTTAATTTAAAATTCAAAGATTTTTCGGACAGGTTTAATAAAATATATGGCACTTGTTTTTATTATTTTTATAGGATGTCTCTGATGACCTTCTCTGAGTCACCAGGGCTTTTAGTAAAGGAGAGGACCTCGGTGGGTCCTCAAGCTTTAAGGTCTAATCACTCCAGAGAGGATTCCTGACCTGTGAATATCTCCTTCGGAGAAGTCTCTGAACCTATTAGAGGCTCTAAGGCGTCCGAATCTGACAGGATCAGTAGTTCCTAAGATAGATAAGCGCGTTCAACCAAACAAAAAAACAACTCAGTATAGATGCGTGCGTAGTACTTGATCATTCATTATGTAGCTGCGGCGTTATGTTAAAACTATGATATCTCTGAAGATATTCATTGAAATCTAATTGATGTAAAGAACAATTTTGTACAAAATTAAATACTTGTGATGAATAACGTATTAATTTTGATAAGAAATAATATTATGTTTACAAAAATACCTTCTCATCTAATGCATTATTTTAGAACAAATTTTATTAACAAAAATAGGTTGTAGCGAGTAAACTTTAAGAGATAAATAAATGCTGTCTGTAACTTATTTTTAGAACTTTTAAAGGAAAATAATTCCGTCATACATGATTTTTTCGTAACTTTAAACGTTTACGCAGTGCACGCAACGAAAGCTCTGCAAATCAAAATTTATTATTTTCCGTTTATTTCAAACTATGATATCTCAAGATATTCATTGAAATCAAATGAAATCATGAACAATTTTGTTCAAAATTAAATAGTTGTGATAAATAATGTATTTATTTTGATAAGGAATAATATCATGCATACAAAAACACCATCGCAGATAATGCATTATTTTAAAACAAATTACTAAAAAGAAAGGTTATAGTGAGCCAACCTTAAAAGATAGACATATGCTGTCGCGGACTTTTCTTTAGAATATTTAATGGAGTACAATTCCGTTCTACATGACTTTTCTGTAACTTTAACCGTTTACTCATCTCACGCAGAGAAAGCTTTGAAAAGAAATATTTTCCTCCCGTTTTTGCAACATTCTTCATTGATGCTCAGCTCCTATTCGACGTACCGTGATGCTATATAGCCTATAGCCTTCCTCGATAAATGAACTATCCAACGCAAAAAGAATTATTCAATTTGAGTCAGTAGTTGCCTCAGCAACTACTGACTTAGAGTTTGTTTGTTTGTTTGGTTTATACCTAAGATCTCAATCTTAGGTATAAACCAAACAAACAAACAAACTCTTCAGGTTTATTATTATTATTATTAGTATAGATATAGAGGGAGAAAAATATTTCTTTTCAAAGCTTTCACTGCGTGCGCTGCGTAAACGGTTAAAGTTACGGGAAAGTCATGTATCAAGGAATTGTTCTCCATTAAAATTTCTAAAGAAAAGTCCGCAACAGCATATGTCACCTTAACTCACTATAACCTTTCTTTTTGGTAATCAAATTTGTTTTAAAATAAGGCATTATCTGCGATGGTGTTTTTGTATGTATGATATTATTCCTTATCAAAATAAATACATTATTTTATCACAAGTATTTAATTTTGAACAAAATTGTTGATGACTTCATTTGATTTCAATGAATATCTTAAGAGATAATATCATAGTTTGAAATAAACGGAAAATAATAAATTTTGATTTGCAGAGCTTTCGTTACGCTTGCGCTGCGTAAACGGTTAAAGTTACGCAAAAATCATGTATGACGGAATTATTTTCCTTTAAAAGTTCTAAAAATAAGTTACAGACAGCATTTTTCTATCTCTTAAGGCTGACTCGCTATAACCTATTTTTAGTGTCGCCTTTAGGAATTTTCCAATTTTTACGAGCCCTCCCCCCCGTTATAGTAACAGCCAAGTTAACTACCTACAAAAACAGAAACATAGCTTTTTTGGAATTATTTAGGCGTTTACGAATGCGCAAATATTTTAAAATTAGAAAGTAGACTGAAAAAATGTTACCATAAAAACATAAGTAGCACCGACAAATTTCGACAGCGAAAAGCAATGTCCCAGTAGCGTAGTGGTTGACGCAGACGCCCGGATTGCGGAAGATAGTGTGTTCGATTCTTTCGCCCGCCCTGAACAGTCGATTTTTTTCAGTGTATTTTCTTATTTTAAAAACAGAGCTTCTCAAAACCGGGCTCAAGTATTGAAATAGCGACTTTTATTTCTTTCTCTACATTTATTTTCGTTCTACTAGCTCGCATAGCTGGCTAGACAGCCATTCTATGTGGATCGTCTCACGACGCCCGCCCCCAGGATAGAACCGCGACACCCGTGCCTGCCTAGCATGACCACCGAAACACGATATGATATAGCCATTTATCGCGCTGAACTATCGAAAATTATTGGAAATAACCGCCAACTTGGAATTTTATCGAAACTGCGAAATCGATTGCGGTTATATACAATAATTTTTGACAGTTCAACGCGAGAAATGGCTATATCATATCGTGTTTCAGTGGTCATGCTAGGCGGGCAGGGCGTCGTCGCGACGCGCAGTTTGGGAAACCCTGAAATAGGCCTATATACCTCCATAACATCACCCTACGACTAATAGGAATGGAGCGTCAATGAAAAATGTTGCAAAAACGGGAAATACACGCGGACGAAGTCGCGGGCACAGCTAGTTGCTAATATAACTTTTATGCTGTTCTTGTTGTATGTACTCATTAATTATGTGACCACCACTGTATATAGAATAGAATAGAAATAGACTTTATTGTACAAATCGTCGTAATACAGAATAATTTAAAAGAACATGTTTAGGTACAGAAAATTGTACAATGGGCGACCTTATCGCTGAGAGCGATTTCTCCCAGGCAACCATAGGATGAACAAGAATTATAACATCAAAAACGGTGAGGGAAGATGGCGATGCAGCAATTTACTTATATCCATATGGATCATACATCTAAAATATGTAAGTACTTATGATAGATATCATATCGTACTTACATGTGGTACACGCGTATTGTCCGTGATTATGGTGTTAAGCAGGTTCACGGTAATATTAGCAGGGTAACCTAACCTAACCGTGTGCTGCGGACAAGACGTCGTCGTGCGCGTCTTGCTTGCAATGTGCAGTGTAAGCTACATCAGACAAGAAATTTTCTTTGTGCGATCTATCTATACATACCGTATTAGTACCGATAAGTGTGTACACTTATTATATCTCACCGGATTGTTGCAATATCGCAGAAAAATTCACAAATGGTTTTTTTTCGTTATCTGTCTAAACTGGAAGCCACCTTATTAATAAAAAAGTTTTTTGATCCCAAGTAACCTTTGGATTTTTTTGTTTCCCAGGTACCTCTCTTTCTAACTCTCCCCACGAGTAATATGATGATGTACATACGTATGACGTTTATTAGTCGGTCACGTGACACGTGCTCTAGTGGTTAGAAAGAGAAATGGATAATAAGAAGTTTCAAGGTCAAATTTTTAATCTTCACTTTTTGTTCGAGTTGTGGCTTCCAGTTTTACCCATTTTCTTGGTTTTTATAATCAAGAGAGATACGAAATCAATTGAGTGCCTACTTAATCTGCTTAACTAGGTACAACATGTTCAAAGTAAACTTTTTACTTCCTAAACTTATTGACCCTAGAAAGTCTGCTCTCATTATCAATTTTGAGACGGGTAACATTGCGACATTATGTACTCACGTTAATTGAGAACCAACTGAGAATGCTGAACGGTAAAAATACATTCTATCGCAGTGGGATGTTCCAAAAATAATCCCATCCGGTCATATTGTATTTATGACAAATATTGTGTTTGAATACATCTTACTAGTGTTTCGATTGATACAAATTCTCTGAGATATTGGTAAGCACCGTTTAAACTTTTTATCATCAATTAAGACTAAAAACACAACTTTTAGTAGATACCTAGGTACTAATGTAGTCCATCCTTATAGCATGGCATCCATGCAGAGCCGCAACGAACGTAGTAGATTACCTATTCACCAAACTAGATAAGAAAGAATAATACCTATGTAAGTACTTGATTATCTAAATAGGTACTTATTACTTAAGTACAATCCGGCTATACCTATGTAAAAACTTACTTACAAAATGAAAATATCTAGGTAGGTACGTAGCTGAATTTGTGTGTCGACTATTGCCAGTGTTCCGTCTGTGTACCTGCCATTTATTAATACCGGGCGTTAGCCAATGTTAGGTCCATCATCGTTTAGGCAAACGAGACCCGAAATTAGGTACATTGTTGTCTGACTGACTGCCTTTGAGATACCTACGTCTACCTACTGAAATAAATGTCTTGATGATACCTAATTTAATGACCTATCGAAATTGTGTCGCAGTTTGGTAAAAACTTGAGCATGATCTGTGTCTATGGATAAAATCGAAGCTCGAAGCCTATCTCGTGGTTAGAAATTTAAGCTTGTCGTTGCTTCATCTTTGGATGTAGCGTTTGTCTTATTGTAAGTCTACATAGCAGTTTATACATGATGGAAATCTTTAAATTTTGATAAAGAAACATTCGCAAGCACTCAAAGATTCTCTAAATTTTGCTCGCCTCCCCCTGGAATCGAACCAGCTAAACATTTTAAAAAAACAACTCGAACAAATATTTCTATTATAGTCTACTACCTAACCGATTGGATCTATCACAGAGCTTTGATGTCTGTGTGCCGCCTTGGTGGGGCCGCGCGCGAGGGCGGGCGGTGTGCGTGCACTGATCGTTGTTATGTGGGATTGCAATGTTCAGGATGAAATCTCTTTAATAGGTAAACACTTTATTTTATCATCATCATTATTATGTTCTGAGCCTCACTCAGTAAACAAAAATTTAGTCTTTAGAATTCCGTACCCAAAGGGTAAAACGGGACCCTATTACTAAGACTCCATTGTCAGGCCGTCCGTCTGTCACCAGGCTCGAAATTATCTCATGCACGAAATTTTCATAGATTATGTAGGTGTATTTCTGTTGCCGCTATAAACACTTACATACTAATAAACAGAATAAAATAAATATTTAAGGGGGCTCCCATACAACAGACAACAGGTAGATGCAGCTTAAAATAGTCACAGAATAATTAGTTGTATTTAAAATAAATACTTTTGATAAGCGGTGTTGCTAGTTATAAAACTATAGTGCTGTGGTAGAAAACAAAAAATATCTAGAATAGATTGTGAGAAATGAGGGGGTGCCCAAACCTCCCGACTGCCCAATACTCCCCTACCTCCCCTACTTAATTAAATGAAAATAAAACAAATATTTATGGGGGGCACCCATATAACAAATGTGATTTTTATAGGTAATGGTAGGTACGGAACCCTTCGTGCGCAAGTCCGACTCGCACTAACGCACTTGGCCGGTTTTTTCATTGAAAATCCTTGTAGTGGGTGTGTACTGTACCTATGTACAAGTACACATAAAAAGAGATATTGACACAAACTATGAAATTCGTACTAATATTACCTATAATGTGAAGAAATATTAAAATCGGTTCAATAATAATTGTTATCTAGGTAGGTACCAAGGGTTTTCTTGAATTAAGAGGATAGTACGGCGCGCACGTCTCCATACAAACGGAGAAAACGTTTTCCTACACCTATTTCTTATCCGACTTTTGTGATGCATTAGAATGTTTTTAATAAAAAGAAAAAATATATAGAGATGGCATGAAACAGCCCGTCGCCGGACACCCGCGCGGCGTGGCGGGCTGTTTCATGCCATCTCCATAGAGCAGCGCTGCGTCACCCGTCGCACGCGACGCGGGCATCTATGCAGATACTCTCTAATCTGTGGATGACAATATGACATAAATCAGCCCGCCACGCGGGTGTCCGCGCCGTGCACCACAAAATTTAAATGGTCTCGTCTATCTATCTCGCTCTAATATACGCATTAGTATGTTCTTTCTCTTTTACATTGCCGATCTACAGTTTCCTATATGTATATGGAAACTACAATACAAGTAATGCTCAAGCAAAAGATAATTTTGATGCTACCTACATTTATTCCCGAATATCAAAGAAAAACTTGGAGGAAAACGGGACGCCTAGGAAGCGTGGCTGCGTTTCAAAAGACCGTCTAAGGCCACGGTCACTAAGTCAGCGACGAGCGGGGCGACAGCGACGGCGAGGCGAGAGTGGAGCGGCGGGTGCCGACCCGGATTCGAACTCAGCAACTTGCCCGTGAACAAATTATTTGGCCTGTGGTAAAAATAAGTAGATTATTATACAAGGAGCTCAGACAGGGGGTACCACGGGCAAAAAAAAAATGGACGTGGCACCCCACGGGGACTAGAATGGGCGACCACGGGCAAGTAGCGGCCAAGGGCAGATCGCGCGGCGCTAGAGCGGCGTTGTGTTGTTTTATGTAACAAATTAGTGTCAAAAATAATTTGCGCCTCGACGTCTTCTGCGGAAATTTTAAAACGTCGATAGATAAAAAGAAATAAATAAAATACACACCACTACGTTTATACAGACGCGCTGGCGCCTCTTGACTGGAGCGCATCGCTCGTGCGTCGCTCTGTCAGTCCGAGGCTCGAACACTCGTTGGGACAACTTTGTAAAATAATTCCCAACCAGTCACACTGTAACACGTTGGGACATCTTCCAACCTGAAGTACCAGGCTACCATAACTATGCAGGAGATGTTTAGCATACTATTTAATTATAAACATAATACATAATTGGGTTAAATAATCTTTTATAATAATAAGTAACCTCTTATATGAATTGTCCTAACGTGTTACAGTGTGACTGGTTGGGAACAAGCGAGGACGAGTGGGCAAAGTGCTTTTCTCAATGATTCCATCGGATGCAGCGGTATATTGATGTGCAATGGACACTAAGATTTACTCGTACCCTGCGAACATAATAAAACTAATAACTTGCTAGTTAGCTCAGTTTTTTTAGTTTCTAGGAAGTTTCTTAAGGTATAGGAGTTTACAATGTTAACCAGAACCACAAATAGGAAATCTAACTAGGACAAAATATGATATTCTATTCGTAACTAAAATTATTAGCGTCTCAGGAATTTATTTGTTACCATTTCACGCCTAAACCTTTAAGTAAAGAATTTTGGTAAGGTAGTGTACCTATATTTTTTATCTCACGAGCGCGGGTAAGCCGTGACTATTTGTTTGTGTAGATATAGCAGTCTCTGCATGCGTCAGTGTCGTCACGACACTCCCGATGACGCACTAAGAGACAATGTGCACGTATGTCTACCTTACCTACACACAGTCATGTCTCATTCGAGTGCGTGAGATAAAAATACTGTACAAAATAAAGGATACCTACACGAGACCGTAAGGACTACTTTTCAACCGACTTCAAAAAAGGAGGAGGTTCTCTATTCGACTGTATGTTTTTTTTTTTTTTTTTTTTTTTTTTTTGTATGTATGTTCCGCGATTACTCCGTCAATTATGAATCGATTTTGAAGATTCTTTTTTCGTTAGGACGGACATACTCCAAAGGTGGTCCCGTATAAATTATACCGAAATTGGTTCAGTACTTTTTTGTTAAAATGATAATTTCATTGGGGATGAAATAATAATATCGTCCACGAACACAAAAATAATGTAATTTTTTTTTTTTAACTTGCTATTACCTAATATGCAATAGTGAAATTTTGGTTAGTAGGTCCAATAGTCAACACATAAACTATGACAAATTATTTTATGAACTTAAGTTAAATAACTAGGTTCATAGTTCATTAACTTACCATTCATTTTGAATGAATGACAGGCATTTGTAATGAGCTATAGGTCTGAGACGTGATATTATTTGTTAACCGACTTAAAAAAAAGAGGAAGTTCTCTATCCGACTGTTTTTTTGTGTTTGTTACCTGATTACTTCGTCAATTATGAGTATTACGACTCGGATTTTAATGATTCTTTTTTAGGTACGTCAAGATCAGAGGCTCCAAATATATCGGAGTATGAATTATAAATAAAGAATTATAAATGTGTATCAATACTTTCCTTGGTTTTCTATGACGCTCTTTTCAACTACTTCATAAAAATATTATTTATTTCTTACTTTTTAGTTTAAATTTGTACGCATTGAAGTCGGTTAATTGTCCTATTTTTTTGCTAAAAATATTTTATTCTAATGTAAAATACCTATAGGTAACTTGTTGCGCGAGCAATTAGTCAGTAGTAGGTAGGTACTTTTATTTCCCTATTTTAGATATACTTTACTTACACATAAAATAGGTTTGGTTTTAGGTAGGTACAGTCGACAAAGTTCCGGTGTTCCATTTAGCAAATAGAATTCTTTAAACGTCTACCTGCCCAGCGCCAAGATTCGCCTTCTTTTTACTCCCGCCAATAGAATATTAACATAATATGGCGCAGCCAATAAGGCACAGCGTCGTCACTAGGCTTCCCCTCCGCGAAATCGCTCGAGCATTGCCGACGATACTGTCTGCCAATAAGATATTGGCTCAATCCGGTTACCAGACGACCCGCCTCCCTAATAGAGGAGCGGGTCGCTGTCAATTAGCGATGGGCGATTGTTCCATTAAAAGTTATCGAATGAATCGACAATTGATTAATCAAATATTCGAATGTCGATTTATTCGTTCTTGCAACAAATTATTCGATAAAAAATCGACGTTCGAATAACAATCGACGGATCTACTAGCGAGAAAAGTACCTAAGTAGTTGCTCCTGCGGAAAGGCGCGTTTTTAGGAGGGGAGGGGGGGGGAAGGGGGGTAATTTTGGTCACATCTGTCTTGGTTGTTGGTATTTTTGTTAGATTACTGAAGAATTTCTACTGTATAGCCCATAATGCCAGATGTGGGTTTGTGTGTAACTAAATGTTACCTGTAAAGCTTTGCTCAACCCCTTTTGGGATTACGAGCGTAATTATTTGTATGAAACTTTTTTGCTGACTGTACCGACATCTAATCTGGTTGTCGGTTAGCTCCTTGGATTCAATTGAGCAGATGGTGCGGCAAAAAAAAAATTACGTGTTAGTTAAGATGTTCTTCAATTTTTGTTGCTGACTGTACCTACACTAACGTTATTTCGCTCGACGAATCCCATTTTACTGTTTAGTTGCTGCTATAAAAAATCTCCATACCTACTCCTAACCGATAAGGAGTTCTGTGCCTTCCATCATCAGCTTAGCACCATGAGATGATGACTTCCTGGATACGCAATAAATAAGAACATACCATAACATATGATTAAGTAAAGCATCAAAGACTACACGGTGCCCATAATATTTGAGGAGTTCCCTCTGTTTACCTGGGATCTCATCATCAGATCCTACCTTGGTGACAATGACCTTGTGCTCGGGAGTATACTGTTTTAAACAAATAAAGAATTTTCAAAATCGGTACACAATTGACGGAGATATCGGTGAATATGTATGTATCGATACGTTTGATGATGCGTGTAACAATTTGGGCGCAAGCACAAATCGCAGCAATCGAAAGAACCATCAATTGATAGGTCGATTGTTATTCGTTTACGCGCTACCGCAGCGCTTAGCGTACGCACGCAAATCGATGAACACAGATTGACTTGATGCGACTGCAATAACAATCGACAATTTATCGAATAATATGACTTGTTATCGAATGCATTCGAATAAACAGATTATTCGAATAATTCGATTGTTTTTACTAACAATCGCCCATCGCTACTGTCAATCGCTACGTCAGTGCCACGCGATTGTCGCAGGCTTACAAGTGGAGCACCGGTGACTATGGCGAAGAATTTCTCTCGAGTTCTTGCTGTAAAAACACGTGTTGAGAGACTCCACTTTTAACCTCAATCTACCGTACAATTGTCTGTTTGAACGCATTTCGCCAACATGACATTGGCGAAATGCGTTATGTATCGGGAACGCCATTTGTTTAAAGAAGAAGTGTAACACCGGGAACTATGTCGACCTATACAACATGTAAACTAAATAACCAACACCCTGAATACAAAAAAAAAAAACAAAAAGTACCCAGAAAATGTTCTACAATATTTTCTGGGTACTTTTAGTTTTTTTTTTTTTTTTTAAAATATTGAAATCAACTCGGAAGCCGATCCCAAACCACCTGTATTCAGGGTGTTGGTTATTTAGTTTACATGTTGTATATAATATAATTTCCTTAATTTTCAACATACCCACGTAGAATATAGACAAATAACTATCGTATTTTTTTACATGCAAACGTAACCAAGTCTCGCTCTTTGCAGATAAAGATGTCGAGATACAAGCAACCAAAGAAGTTAGAATCTCTCGCTTTACATAAATTAGGAGAGTGGGTGGCATTACAAGCAGAACTACATTTCAAGCCATTCAATGTAATCGCACAAAAGGACTCCGGTGCTGCACAACTAGCACTTAACAGAGTGGTCGAGAACTTACGTTCGCATTTGGAAATCAACGTTCCATGGATGCTTCACGACTTACTGACGGCTGAAGCTATTAAAGCATTATCAGAGTTGATGGAGAAAATAAAAAAGTCTTTTGGGTTTCGCAGTGCTATGGAAAAGTTTGTTAGTCAAATGAACATGGTGGTCAAAATATCAGAAATATTATTTACACGTTATGTAACTTTCGTATCAATAGACCAGATACCTAAAATGTTACGAGCGGTTTATTATTCAAAATTAAATTTGTTAAGAGGTCTTGTTTATCTAAATCTTGGTTCAATGTCAGGGGGTTGGAAAACTGCAGATTTAGAGGAAACCATTATAACATCTATAAAAGAGTTACATCGTTTGAAATGTCTAGTACTAAATTATGACTGTACTGATAATATACTTAAGTGTATCGTCCAAAATTGCAAAGTAATTGAAAGATTAGATATCTCTAACTCTGCTAGTATAAATAACAGTAGTATAGATATAATAACACAATTGAAATTTTTGAGATCTGTCCAGCTATACAGAACAATGGTTAGTCTAGAAGGCTTTGTAAAATTGTTACTGAATTGTAGAAAAATAGAAGATATTGGGCGATGTGACAATATCGGCTCTGTATTGGAATACATAGCGATGTCCGATTCGGATATAAAAGAATTTAATTTGAAAATTTATGTCAGCCGATACGCGAGTTTAAATCATTTACAACTTGCTGTGCAGATGTGCCCTTACATTAGAAGTATGACAGTTTTTCATAATACTTTACAGACTGACCTAATGGTGCTTATAGGTCTGGAAGACTTGCAAGAGTTGAAATTGCTATCGTGTGACTTTTACGCAGACCAAGTGAAGCAGGTTCTTCAAGTAAAAGGATGCAACTTAAGTAGCTTACACCTTGAGCATATAGATCAAATCGACATGAACGCATTGATGTACATAAGTCAAATGTGTCCGCTTTTAGAATCATTAACTCTATACAATTGTACGCTGATTCAGCACACTTCGTTATATACAAAAAAATTGGAGATATTACCATTCAGAAACTTAAAACGACTTACCTGCGTCGCGACTTGTACTCACGAACATCTTTTGTTTATATTAGAAAATTGCGTGAATGTTGAATTCATTCATATAGGAACAGCAGTTCAATTTACTGACGAGTTTCTTCTGAAAATTTTCATCAAAAATCCTTTAATTTATTTGAAAGAATTGCGAATCATGCAATCGGATTTTCTTACTATGATGTCTGTGGAAAGTATCATACAAAACTGTATTAGTTTAGAGATTCTTGTGGAATTAGAGAGTTGGACTTTGCTCACGGATACTGATAGGGAATACATAAGAAATTACATAAAAATAAATAATTACAACATTGATATATCTCCAATACGAAGGTATGATATGTAACTGCGCTAACACAGGTTAAACCTTACATGGGTTCAAATATTTACGAGGAAAATATTTTGATAAAAATAAGAATGTTTATAATTTGCGTGAAAACATGGTTTTAACGATGTTACTAGGGGTTGCAATCCGGAAAAACGGATCTAGTAATCCGGCGGATCCGGATGCCGGATCGGTTGATAGCAATTATTGGCAAAATAATAGATCTGTTGCATGAGTAAGTGCTTTGAATGCGTAAAAACACTCATTATTGCAATGATAATAAATTTAAATATAATATCATTTCATTATTGTGATAATTCATTAGACAGATTCATCAAATTATGATGGTGTCTGTCATAAATACATTTTTGTTAACATTCACAAATACTTTAATAATTATTGTCTCATCTCAGAAAATTACTTAAGGTTAATTAAACTAAATTATATAAATTACTTACTAAAAAAAATGATCCATCTGTGAAATTGAAATCTAGGAAGGCGTTAGTCGTTACATCGTTAAAATTTTACTGGTTACCTACACTACTAGATTTTAATTGTTTGATCGTAGTATAATCTAAACCTTGAATTGGAAATAAAGTTTATTTTATATACCTATGTTTTATTTTTTATAAACTACCTATATTAAGTTCGTACAGTGAGTGACACTTGATTAACTTACTAACAGTTTATTTTGAACCGATAAAATCGAAAATCATTCTGATTTGATCGATGGGAATCCGGTCGGATCCGGCCGGACTGAAAATGAACCCAGATTGCAATCCCTAGACGTTACAAATATCTTATACCTACAAAACTACATTTTTGACCATGTGGCATGCAACATGTAAGTTCTTAAAATAATTCCATTTTTAAGTATCTACCTAACAGACAATTAATAATAAAGTCAATAATAAAATTATTTATCATATAAATTAAAAAAATCGGGAGTGGTCTCCCCTTGACTTTCTCGTATACCGGAAACAACTCATAGGTAGATAGAAACCTTATATTTTGATGTCATATATGCGTGTTAAATTTTGGTCACCCATCCGAGTACCGACCGAGCACTTGGTTGCTTAACTTTCGTGATCGACGGCTCGAAAGTTGATACAAACCTTATATTTTAATGTCATACACGCATGTTAAATTTGGTTGCAATAAACTTATTGGATCTCGAAACAGATCTTGTATCCTGAATCGGCACCTCCGAAAACCACGAAGATGATACCCATATTCATATTAAATTAATAAGTCACGTCCGCCATCTTGGATTACAAAATGGATGTTGTATTCTTAATCGGGACCCCAGAAAACAACAAAAATGATACCCTTATTGATATACTATTAAAAAGTGGTGTCCGCCATCTTGTATCTCAAAATGGATGTTGTATTCGAAATTAGGACCCCCGAAAACCACGAAAATGATAGCCATATTGATATATTATTAAAAAGTTCAGTCCGCCATCTTGGATCTCAAAATGGATGTTGTATTCGGAATCAGGACCCCCGAAAACCACGAAAATGATACCCATATTGATATATTATTAAAAACTTGTGTCCGTCATCTTGGATCTCAAAAGAAATGTTTTATTCGGAGTTGGGACCACCGAAAACCACGAAAACAATAAAAGGCCGGAAATAATCCGGACAATAGTCCGCACTCTGGACGGATGGTGACCACCGCATCGGCACGGTAATGTTATCTGTTACCGTGGTAACGGAATAGTATACAGGATGGAATTTCGTAATGCCACCTGAAGGGAAAGTACTCTTAATACTGTAGATAGAAAATTTTACTCAAAGGAAACATTCTTTCATTTTTGAAAAGAAAGAAAACTGCTTTCAAAGGTTTTTGAAAATTCGCTTTCCACACCCGGCAGTCGAACCAACGAAAATCTGTCCGAACCAAAAAAAATTACACCTGTAGTTTTATTGCATCGATCGTTAGGGTCAATTAATTATTAAGACGAAATCTCTGTATAAAACTTGATAAATTAAATGAAAGGAAAGCCATGAAACCCTTAATTATTTTATTTATTTACATCAAATGGTAATACAGTAGAACCCGTTTAAGACGATCACGCTTAATACGATTTCTCGCATAATACGCCATTTTACGCCAGTCCCTGCAACTTGAGACATATTTTCATACATTTCTTAACGTTTAATACGATTCGTCATCCCGTTTAATACGCCCGACTAGGCGGCGAAGCGATGAATATCGTGCCAAATAAATCCTATGTTTTCAAATTCAATCAATTGAAGATCTTATTGAGAATGTGAATAACACACAAAACGAGGCCCTAAGTGATAATGATGAAGACGAAGATGAGTCAACACCGGTTTTGCCAAACGCCCAGGCATTATCAGCTGTAAATGATTTAAGACGCTATGTAGCTTCTTTGGATCAAAGCGAAGACGCACTGCAAAAGTTGAATTATGTTGAAAATCTTTTAATTGCTAATGCATCAAAATCTTTCTGTCAAACCAAAATAAGTGATTATTTTAAATAATGTAATTATAATAACACTACGAATTTAATTTACATCTATACTATACTAATAATAAAGCTGAAGAGTTTGTTTGTTTGTTTGGTTGGTTGAACCCTAAGATCTCAGCAACTACTGACTCAAATTGAAAAATTCTTTTTCCATTGGATAGTCCATTTATCTAGGAAGGCTATAGGCTATATAACATCACGGTATGTCAAATAGGAGCTGAGTATCAATGAAGAATGTTGCAAAAACGGGAGAAAAATATTTCTTTTCAAAGCTTTCACTGCGTGCGCTGCGTAAACGGTTAAAGTTACGTAAAAATCATGTATGACTGAATTGTTCTCCATAAAATTTTATAAACAAAAGTCCGCGACAGCATATGTCTATCTTTTATGGTTGGCTCACTATAACCTTTCTTTTTGGTAATCAAATTGGTTTTAAAATAATGCATTATCTGCGATGGTGTTTTTGTATGCATGATATTATTCATTATCAAAATAAATACATTATTTATCACAAGTATTTAATTTTGCACAAAATTGTTCATGACTTCATTTGATTTCAATGAATATCTTAAGAAATATCATAGTTTGAAATAAACGAAAAATAATAAATTTTGATTTTCAGAGTTTTCTTTGCGTGCGCTGCGTAAACGGTTAAAGTTACGCAAAATTTATGTATGACGGAATTATTCTCCTTTAAAAGTTCTACAAAAAAGTTCCAGACAGCATTTATATATCTCTTAAGGTTAACTCGCTTTAACCTATTTTTGTTAATAAATTTTGTTCTAAAATAATGCATTAGATGCGAAGGTATTTTTGTAAACATAATATTATTCCTTATCAAAATGAATACATTATTCATCACAAGTATTTAATTCTGTAACAAATTGTTCTTTACATCATTAGATTTCAATGAATATCTTCAGAGATATCATAGTTTTAACATAACTCCGCCGCTAAATAATGATCAAGTACTACGCACGCATCTATACTGAGTAGTTTTTTGTTTGGTTGAACGCGCTTATCTAAGGAACTACTGATCCCGTCAGATTCGGACGCCTTAGAGACTCTAATAGGTTCAGAGACTCCTCCGAGGGAGATGCTCACCGGTCAGGAATCCTCTCTGGAGTGATTCGACCTTAAAGCTTGAGGAGTCACCGAGGTCCTCTTCTTTACTAAAAGCCCTGGTGACTCAAAGAAGGTCATCAGAGACATCCTACAAAAATAGTAAAAAAAAGTGCCATAGATTTTATCAAACCTGTCCGAAAATTATTTGAATTTTAAATTAAATATTTTGTTAATATTTGAAGTTTCTACCTGTTATCGTTATTGAGACCGAGCAATAAATCACGTTTGTTGTTGAGCCCCCTTAAATATTAATTTTATTTTAATTTAATTATTTATTTTTAAAGTGAATAATATAACTTAATATTCTGTGAATATTTCAAGCGTCTATCTGTTGCCGTTATCAAAATCGACCAAAAAAAAGTCACATTTATTTTATGGGAACAGCTTCAATATTTATTTTATTCTATTTATTAGTATTTGTTTTTATAGCGGCACCATAACTACGTCATCTGAGAAAATTTCAACTGTCTAACTATAATGGTTAATGATATACAGCCTGGTGACAGATGGACAGACGGACGGCGGAGTCTTAGTAATAGGATCCCGTTTTACCCTTTGGGTACAGAACCCTAAAAAGGGGAACTACTGATTCAAATTGAAAAATTCTTTGATTGTCTATTTATCGAGGAAGACTATAGGCCAGGACTTCCCAAACTTATTTTCATAGTGACGCCCTTAGGAATTTTCCAATTTTTACGAGCCCTCCCCCCGTTATAGTAACAGCAATGTTAAGTACATATATACAAAAACAAAAAAAACGGACGCAGCCGCCCGGATTGCGAAAGATGCTGTGTTAGATTTTTTCGCCCGCCCTAGACAGTCGATCCGGGCTCAAGTATTGAAATCGCGACTTTATTTCTTTCGCTACATTTATTTTCGTTCTACTAGCTCGCATAGCAGCTAGACAGCCATTCTATGTGGATCGTCTCACTACGCCCGCCCCCGGGATAGAACTGCGAACCCTGGGATGCCAGGGCATCGCGACGCACAGTATGGGAAACCCTGATATAGGCCTATATACCTCCATAGCATCACTCTACGACTAATAGGAATTGAGGATCAATGAAAAATGTTGCAAAAATGGGAAATCCACGCGGACGAAGTCGCGGGCACAGCTAGTAATTTATAAATGTATAATTTTTTATATATATACAGTACCAAAATTAGAACCAAACACATACATACCTACTTAATGATATGTAGTAAGTTTTATTTTCCCTTTCCCGCATAATACGCTTTCTCGCTTAAGACGCGTTTTTGGTAGGGTCCCTGAGAAATCGTCTTAAGGGGGTTTTACTGTAGTACATTTATTGCAAAGGCCGCGAAATAGGCAATTGCAGTCGAGTATGAGTTTGAAGGCCGAGCCGCAGGCGAGGACTTCACTAATACGAGACAGGCAATTGCCATTTCGGCCGCGGCATATATAGTGTTTCTCTCAAAAGAAAGCAGGGAAATAAAACATACTTTACCTTTGTCGCTAAATTTAAATCATCTGGGGCTTTAATTAAAAATTGTTTTATGTTTTTGCCTTTAAATCCGGTCGATTGTCGTTTAAATCTGGTGAAGTAAAATCAATCTCCATTTCACTCTCTGAACCGTCGGAACTAATTATAATTATTAAATTTATAAATATGTTATTAAGTAAATAACAAATCAAGACGAATATTCAGCTTTGCCACCAATTTTCTATTTATCACAAAGACCAACGCATTATGGCTATACAGCCTCGAGAACGCGATTTGTACTAAGCAAAGAGAGTTTAGTATGCCAAGATTGTTAAAAGAGATCCAATCAAAGAGTATTTAATAACTCCAGCACGCAGTTTCATACAACATTGCTGGAGCGTTGTAGTGTTCTAAATTCAAAAAACGCTCCAGCAATGGATTTGATTTTCTTTGTCCGTAAATTCGATACTTCGCGTGTTCTTTTTCGAAAATAATGACAATATTTCCATGCATGTTTGAGAAAACTAACTAATTAGTTGCTCAAAATGGGCTCCATTCTCTTGAATGCACAAATTTATTCTTCTAACACATTCATTTCTAGTAACCATTAATAACGTGTAGTGGTGAATAATACAAATCGTATATCGAACGAAAAAAGTTACACTAGGGGTTCAACCCTCAACTCATTTACATTAGCATAAGATTTCAGGTAAATTTGATTTTCTACATATCCCCATAAGAAAAAATCTAAAGGGGTGAGATCTGGTGATCTCGCAGGCCATCTGATTGTGCCGTTTGTACCTATCCAGGTATTAAAATGGTTATTTATCTAGGCAGTAGCATCTAGTAGATTCTGCTGTTATGGGCTGGAGCACCATCTTGCTGAGGATCATCTTGCTGTAGAATAATTTGGTTTCGCTCTTCCTCGGGGAAACCATTTAACTCATTTCTTAAGAGATCCAGTATTTCTAGATACTTGACAGTGTTTAAATGTCCTTCGTACACGTAGACTAAAACAACCATATTTCTCATGATTCCGCACCAAACGTTAAAAGAAAATCTTACTTGATTGTTAGTTTCATGAACCCGAACCGGATTCACTCGAGACCAATAATGGTTATTACTACATGCCGTTATTGCTGAAGTTGGTTTCATCAGACCATACAATGTTACTCAAAAAATTAGGGTTAAGGTTAATTTCTCTCAGCATGTTTTGACAAAATTGTAGTCGTCTCTCACAATCCCCAGGATGCAATTTTTTCACTATCCGACCATCACGATGACATTTGTACCTACTTATACTTTTTGAACACTTTAAGTACGCGAGTGTGGGTTGTCCCAATTACTTCTGCGGCAACTCTGCTAAGCCTTTGGAAATGCTTCGAAATATGTTAAAATATCTAGATCAAAATCGAAATGGTTCTGCTGAAGAGTTTGCCGTCGCTTATCGGCCTTAAATCACAATCACATAATAACATCGAAGATGCTGTAGTATGTCCTACAGAGGAAGCTAACGATAACGATGAGGCATCAGCCCCTTCTGGAGAAAGCACCGAATAGGTACATTCGCCGCTCTACTAGGGACAAGAAAGTACCTACCTACCTTAAGGACTACAACATGAATTAATTTTTATGTTTGGTAGTTTTGATTAGTCAGTGTTGGTTTATCGGAGGGTGAATGTAGTGTATCATTCTCTATGATCTTATGTTATGTTACTATGGAGATACTAATAACATTGTCTTATATTTTAAAAGCTGAATAAAGCGAAGTTACTATTGGTTTTGTCTTTATGTTATCAGAAACTACCCATATTCTTTAAATTTTCCACCATTCTTTTCAATACGAACCGAGTTGGTGCCTGTCGGTCTCGATACCTCTCTCCATACCACCGAAGAGCTTGATTCACATTTTTGTTAATTAAAAATTGTGGAAGATGCGGGTTCGAGTCCCGCCTGAGGCAAGTCGATTTTTTTCAGTGCATTTTTCTAGTATTAATATTCACGTTACGTTTGTAAACGTAACGTAAATATAAACAATATCCTTCTTATCTTCACTTACTATTATTTCAATGCCTTTATCATTTTCGTTATTAGTATTATTATGTTCATTATTATCTTCTTCAACTTTTTCATTATAATACATACTGTCAATTACTTTTGCATCTCTACTAATAACAATTCTCTGTAGTTTAGGACAGTATATTCTGTAAGCTTTAGAATTTTCCGAGTAGCCTACAAATATACCAACAGTCGCTCTTGGACAGAATTTACTTTGTTTCTTAAATTTATTTAAGATAAACGCTTTACTGCCGAATACATGCAGATGTCTTATGGAAGGTTTTCTTCCCACCCATTTTTCAAACGGCGTAATATTATCAATGCTACTGCATGGACTTCTATTTGACAAATAGTTTGCAGTATTGACCGCTTCTCCCCAAAATTTTTCTGCCATATTTGCATCTATTAACATGCATCTAGCTTTAGTGAGAAGAGTTCTATTTTTCCTCTCTGCCATACCATTTTGTTCTGGCGTATAGGGAGCTGACAGTCTTCTTTTTATACCTGTTTCATTAGGTATTCATTAAATTCATTATTTATGTATTCTGTCCCATTGTCACTTTGTAGATGTATTATTCTCTTTTTAGTAAAATTTTCTACCTCTCACTTATATTCTTTGAACTTTGATAATGCTTCATTCTTATTTTTCATAGTATATATTCTACAGTATCTCGTATAATCGTCTATAAATGTAATATAATATTTTGATCCAACTATTGTCCCAACTTGCATTGGACCACACACATCTGTGTGAACTATTTCTAATGGTTCATTTGTCCTGTTCTTACATTTACCTTCATTAAATGGTAATTTGGTTGCTTTTCCTTTAAGGCATACTTCACAGTCCTTAACTGTGTCTTTCATATTAAATTCTAACCCTTCAATACTTTCTTTTTCTAATGCTATTTTCATTTGACCTTCATTCAAATGTCCTAATTTTCGATGCCATTTCTCTAAGTCTGATATTTTGCAAATTTTCACTTTCTGTATATTATTTTCTTGAACGTAATATAATCCATCGTCATTTCAATTAGCTCTCATTACGATTTCACCATCGCGCTTTACAGTTGCCGATTTGTTTTTAAATAATATTGTTGCACCATGATCTGTCATATTACCAACTGATAATAGATTGGTTGTTAAGTTAGGCACGAAAAGTGTGTTAGCTAAATTAATAACTTCCTTATTAATGTTAAACTTAACTCTTCCTTTTCCTTCTACTCTTGCTGTAGAATTTTCAGATGCTAGCTTTAATGTTTTGCAATTTTCTTCTTCAAAATTTGTGAATTTATTTTTCTCAAATGTCATATGAGATGTGCATCCACTATCTAGACACCATGAATTATTTTCTTTATGTTTATTCTCATTTTCTGTTAAACACACTTTTTCGTTGCAATACATGTCTCTCTCATCTCTATTATCTCCTTTTTTATAGTTATTCACTCTAGATCTACATTCGCTTGACTTGTGACCTAGTTTTCTGCATTTGTAGCATTGCACTATTCTTTTGTTTTTAATTTTATTTTTGCTATACATTGCACCTACCGGATCGGTATTACTACTAGTACTTCCTATACTTTTCCTTGCTTCAGCCTCCTCTATAATTTTTCTTTTTAAATTGTTCGGATCAGGTAATTCATCCCTACTTTCAATAGCAATTCGGAAGTTCTCAAATGATTGTGGTAAACTGTTAGTAGGTCATTATTTATATCTATACCTATATCAGATAATTTGTCTACATTATCCATGAATTTATTCAGGTGTTCGACTACTTTTTCACTATCTGACATTTTTCGTAAAACTAATTCTTTCAACAGGGTAGCTTTCCTAGCAGGACCTTTGCTTTCGTAAATATTTTCTAAAGTTTTCCACAGTTCATTGCTACTATTACAGTTTTTCACTTGTTTTAACTCAGAGGGAGCTATTATCAGTAGTAATTCAGATAAGGCAAGATCATCTTTCTCTTTAAATTTTACTAATTCTTCACTAGAAGTTGGTTTTTCTATACTACCACTTACGTGATTCCATAGGCCGATTTTCGTCAGCAATGCTTTTGCATGTATCGTAATTTTCTCGCATTAATGGGTCAATGCGTACGTTTGCCATCGCTTACTTAAAACTTTTAACTGCCCATAACCTATTAAATAAGAAACGATGTGCTGACTAATTAATAATTATATTTTACATATTACGAGACAACAACCATATTTTTCTAACAATATTTGTTACCCTAGCAACGACCACAATGTACCCGAGTGATACCAAAGAGTATCAATATACAACAAAATACTTGTCTCTAGCAATGCAGTTTTAGTGGAATTGCATAAAGTAAAATACTATATTCAGAAATTTCGTTTTTATTGAGTAACATGTGCAGAATTTTTTGGATCATTCGAACTGGTATCTACTTTGGTATTAGTCATAGTTTTTCTGGGTTTCAATGCAAACATATACACAGGATAAATTCCATTAGGAAAATTGGTTTGTTTACACTGTTTAACTCTTTTTAAATTGGCACATTTGAAAATTTTCATATACTGTTTTAGGGACCTTGTAATTGATGAGTCGGTGTCATCTTTTTCCACTTTACCCGAAGATGTCACATTTTCTTTTACTACTATCACTCCATTCTCAGTGAGAGCATCTCTGTAACAAATATACATGATTTGTAACAAATATATCTAAGCAAATAAATATACCTTACAATATTTATGGTTTTATTACCTGCATCTCTGTAAATAGGAAACTAAATCCTCATCAGTCAAATAACCTAGTACCCATTGATTCCAAATAACGTCATATTTTTTTTCAGGCTCATATTCTTGAAGACTCATATGGTAAAGGCTACATATTTTCAGGCTATCAGGGCCAGAAAATTGTTTTATAGCATTAATAAATTTTTCGTCTGGTTCTATGACATCAACCAATTGAAATTGTGGTACTAATAAATGTTTTGTTATTCGCCCTATGCCAGCACCACAGTCTAACGCCAGAGAATTGCCAGGAGGGTTTTCTAATGCAAAAAGCGAATTTAAAAACACCTTTGAACCATTTAAGTCGACTTCAGATATGAATCCAAAACCTCCAAGAACACCATCTAACGTAGGCGGGATGTCAGCCCAATATTCTAATGCTTTGTCGTAATTTATATTATATCTGTTTAAATTCATAGCTTAAATATAATTTAAACTAAGCACTTTCAAGTTTCATGTATTATTTCAGTAGATAATATAGTCCGCGCAATTTCATACACAATTACACAGATTATAGAGTTTATGTCTAAAATAGGCCCTTTTTACCACATGTCAAAATATCGGAAGTGGTGATGTCGCCAAAATAATCGATTAATTACTTACATGAGAAATCGAGTCACAATTATGTGAGCTTTGTAATCGTAATTATTTAATTTTGTTTATTTGATAATATAATATAATAATAAGAACACAATTGGAAAAAACATCAACAACGTCCTTGAGTGACATTGGTTTGTTTTTCTTGGCGGGAACTTGAAAAGGGCGGTCGTGAAAAAATCTCTCTTCTTAGTTTATTAATTTTATTGTACATTTTCTATAATTACTTATCTTGTTATTATATTTTTTATGTTACTCTTCTTACTTGGTAAGTGCTAGTTTGTAGTTTTTCTTATCATGGAGATGGAGCCAGAACCACCAGACCCTCCTGACCCTGTGTCAAATTCTATTTTCAATTTAATTAATGCTAGCGAATATATTTCACAATCGGAATTTAAATTAGTTGAGAGAAAACACTCTCAAAAAAAGAAAAATAATAAATTACTTACTATTAAACCTAAAGAAAAAAATAACTTAAAAAACGTTCATTTAGCATTAGATTCTCTAAAAGATAGCTCCAATACATCTACTAATTGTCTAGCTGCTAAATCAAAGGCTTTAGATTCAATAGAGGTAATTGAAAATATTTTCAGATCGAGATATATTGATAGTGACAAAGGGCCTTATATGGTTCAAGTACAATTAATTGAGGATTCCCCTTCTTTGGGTTCAACACTTCATCCTATCAAGTTTGGCAATTTTCTTTTCAAAAATAACTTGAAATACATTTTGCACGATGGCATAAAGCGAGTGGTTCGTAATCGCCTTCTTGTACATTTTAAAACTCCTCTTGATGCAAATAATTTTTTAGACAACAAGCTCTTATTTGAAGCCCACAAATATAAAGTTTCTATCCCGACTTACAATATATGTAGACTAGGTGTTATAAAAGGTATACCATCAGACTGGACTCATGATGAAATCATCAGTTCTATTGAAGTGCCTTCAGGCTATGGTAAAATATTGAGAACTAGGAGAGTTAGTAGAAAAGTTATTAACAACGGGACATCTTCATGGGTTCCCACGCAATCTGTTATACTAACTTTTGATGGCCAAGCTCTTCCTCCCCGTGTTTCATCTTTTTATACATCTATAGAAGTAGAACAGTACATTTATCCTACTATTCAATGCTACAATTGTTGTAGATATGGGCACACTCGGGTTCAATGTAGAAGCAAACCTAGGTGTTATAAATGTTCTCTAGATCATGCTGGAGATAGTTGCATTAAGTCTAGTAACTTTTTATGTATCAATTGTCATGGGTCGCATGAAGCGTCAGATAAAATTTGCCCAGAATATGTCAGACAAAGCAACATTAAATATAAAATGTCTCTTGAATCTATTTCTTATCAAGAAGCTGCCAAAGATTTTGCTGCTTCAAAACAATTATATACTGAAGTTGTTAAAAAACCTAATGTCACTTCCTCTTCTCCTTCACCCCTTACTCCTAATCACATTTCACCCCCTTCCCCTACCTACAGTTATAAAAAAACTTCATTTACTAATAGAAAACCTGCTAGACCTGCTTCTCAAGGTTATGATCAAAAAGCTCATAATGATTTGATTAATGAGTTTAAACTACCTACTTCTAGCAATGGATGCGCATTAAATGTTCCAAAAGTCAATGAATCTCCCTGTTCTGATAATCTCAATGAACTATTATCCTCTCTAATCAATATTATTACAAACTCTTCTTTACCCGACTCCGTAGCAATTTCACTAATTAATAATATCACAATATCCATATATCAATTTATTAAAAATGGATCAGGTTCTCCAGTGGAACTGTAGAAGTGTACACTCTAATCGTATTGATTTACAACACCTTATTAATACTTATGCCACATATGAACTTTAGGGTTCATGGCTACACAGTTTTGAGAGATGACAGAGATGATGGTTGGGGCGGAGCAGCCCTTCTCATTAAAAAACATGTTAAATTTAATGTTATTCCTCTTCCTTCATATAATCACAATCACATGAATGCAGTTGCTGCTAGAGTTTTAAATTTTTCTATTCTTTCTTTGTATATATCTTGTAAAGACACTTCAGTTATTCCTATTTTAAAGAATATTATTACGTCTTTGCCAGCTCCTGTTATTATACTGGGAGATTTTAATGCACATCACTCTGTTTGGGGTGCTCCAAATAATGACAGTTTAGGCAACCAGCTTTTGGAAATAATTGACGACTTAAATCTATGTGTACTAAATGATGGTTCTGCTACTCGTAGGGCATATCCTGGCCAAGCTCTAAGTTATGTTGATATTTCACTTTGTTCATCGTCTTTTTCTTCCCTTCTTTCCTGGAAATGTTTACAGTTGTCCTATGGTAGTGATCACTATCCCATAGTGATCTCATTGCCAACCAAAATTCAATCTACTCCTTACCTGTCCCCTTTATTAAAATATAAAATTGATGGTAATTGCGATTGGGATACTTATAGCGCAACCCTTGAAGAGATATTACTAAAATTTCCTAAAGTAACACCTGAAAATATTCTCTTGTCATACAATAATTTTATAACAGCTGTTTTGTCTGTTGCAGACTCATTGTTTTCTTTAAAAAATGTTGCCATGGGCAAAATACCTTCTCCTCCATGGTGGGATCATGAGTGTACTCAGGCTATTAAATTAAGGAATAATGCTGAAAAAGAATGCAACAAGTTGTTAAATACTCAATCTTATCTCAATTATAAAAATATTTGCGCGGCTACCAAACGTCTTTTAAAAAAAAAGAAAAGAGATGGATGGGAAAAATTTTGCACTTCTTTATCTCCTGATACTCCTTCTACTGTTGTGTGGAAAAATATTAGAAGATATAGATGCGCTTTGAAGTCCAATAATGCAATTTCTTCTTTCTCCACGGACTGGGTTAATCCATTTTTAGATAAACTGGCTCCTTGTTTTGTACCAAATGCTCATGACATTCCGTATACATATAATTTCCTTAATGATGGCTCTGATCAAGGTAGTATCTTTTCAATAATAGAGTTAAATTTTGTTTTAGACCGCTTGTCAGATTCGGCGCCCGGAATAGATGGAATCCCGTATTCATTCATAGTTAGATTATCTTCCAGCTCTCGTCTAATTTTATTAGATATTCTTAATTTAATTATTTTTTCTGGCTGTATTCCTCCAGCCTGGAAAAATCATATTATTCTACCTATACTAAAACCCAACAAAGATCCAAGTGAGCCATCAGCTTACAGACCTATAGCGTTAGCTTCCGCTATTTCTAAAATAACTGAACATTTGATTAAAAATAGATTAGAATGGTTTCTGGAACATAACAATTTATTAGCTGCATCCCAATTTGGGTTTAGAAAGGGTAGGTGTTCTTCTGATAATCTTTGCATTTTTTCTACTGATATTCAATTGGCATTTTCTAGAGGCGAGTCAGTGGTGGCGTCCTTTTTAGATGTTACAGCGGCCTATGATAGTGTTAATCTTTCAATTCTTAAACAAAAGTTAGATCTTCTAAAGGTACCTTCCACTTTTTCGAATTTTATTTTCAATTTATTTATGAGCCGAACTGTTACGCTAAGAGTTATGGGTGTTCATACAGAACCCAGGACTCTATGGCAGGGTGTTCCCCAAGGTTCAGTCCTGAGCCCCCTTTTATATGATGTTTACACTCTTGATTTAGAACAATCTATTACTTCTGAATGTAGCATTCTTCAGTACGCTGATGATATTTTAGTATATTCGTCTAATTATTCTATTCCAATCGCTGCTTCTAATTTAGAGGAATCTTTGAACAATTTGGAGTTTTGGCTATCAAAACATAATTTATCCTTATCTGTTTCTAAAAGCTCTGTTGTTACTTTTTCGAAAAAGAGAGTGATTCCGATTGTAAATATTAACATTAACAATTCTAGATTAAATGTTGTTAATGAATGCCGCTTTTTAGGCAGGATATTTGATAATAGGTGTAGTGGTAACCCTCATGTAAATTATATTGTAGATAAGTGTGAAAAAAACATAAACATATTGAGAACTTTATCAGGTGTCTGGTGGGGCGCTCACCCCTTTACTTTAAAACTAGTATATAATGCTCTGATTCGTAGTTTGCTAGATTATGGATCTTTTTCATTAAGCCCCGTTAACAAAACCGCGATGAAAAAGTTTGATAATGTACAATCAAAGTGCCTACGAATAGTTATTGGTGCAATGAAAAGCACTCCCATTGTTGCTTTACAAGCTGAATGTGGTGACCCCCCATTATATTTAAGGAGGCAGTATCTTTCTGATAGATATTTCTTTAAACTTCAGCAATATGTTAATCATCCACTTTTTGTAAAATTGGATGCTCTTGATAATTTAATAGTTCATGGCAATCGTTTCTGGCATAACAAAAACATCCCATATTTAATTAATAGTCTGAGAAAAGTTCGGAAGCTGGGTTGCAATTTTAATAGATATCCTACTCATCCACTTTTTGCACATAAATATAGCTCAATTATTTTTTCCCCTTCTGTTATAATGTCAATTGGTATTAATAAAAAAACAAAAAACGTAAATGATAAGTTTCTTTCTTTTGTTGAACATAACACTGCCAATGCTGAGATATTTTTTACTGATGCTTCTAAATCTACCACTCTTCTATCTGAGAGAGGAAATCACGTAGGAGCTGCTTTTTTACATTATTCATTAGGTTATTTTAAATTATTCAAATTGAATAGTCTCACCACCAACTTCACTGGTGAGGGCTTGGCCATCTTAGAATGTATTAGTTACATAATTTTAAACAATATTCCTAATTCTTTTATTTTTACTGATTGCTTAAGCTTTCTACAATCGGTTCAGTCAAACCCCTTCGATAATAACTCTTTCAATCCTCTGGCCCTTATGGTAAAGTCGAAATTGAAAGAAGGTTCAGATAAGGGCTTGCAGATTTCTTTGGCTTGGATTCCTGGTCACACAGGGATCCAGGGCAACGATAATACCGATAGACTGGCTAAAATGGCTTCCGTGCAAGGTGCTACATCTTTTAAGTGTGTTTTTATGCAAGACGTTTTAGGTCTCACTCGCTCCTTTTTGGAAGATGATTGGAACCAAGAATGGAAATCCTCAAGTCTTCAGAAAGCTAAATTTTATCGTCAATTCTGTCCTACTATATCTCTAACACCTTGGTTTGCCAAACTAAAATATTGTAAAAGAATTACTTCTATTCTTTCTCGCCTTAGATTTGGTCATTGCTCTTGTCCGTCACATCTAGCTAAGCTTCATATTCTAGACTCTTCAATGTGCGAATGCGGCTTAGCAGAGGGTAATCTTATCCATATCCTTTTCCATTGTCCTTTGTATAACTCATTTCCACTCTATGATATTTTCCTTTCATATAACGCTCCACTCCCTTATAATTTATCATCTATTCTATCTCTTTCCAATAAATCGTATCGTAAGTCTATTATAAAGTTCATTTCTTTTCATAATATTAATTTATAATGTAATTATTACCTATATTTTCTATTTATTTTATCCTCCTTTTTACCCCCTTTACGCCCAATCCTGTCCAACTCTTACCCAACCCCTATGGGTACTTATTAATCCGAAACTATCGTCGAACTAAGAAAATGGCATCAGTAATCCTCGGTCAAGACTAAACACCGGTCAAGACATTGAAGAGGAGTGAATTGCCAATGGCAAATGGCAACACTAGCCTAAATGCCACACAAGAAGAAGAAGAAGAACACAATAAAACTTGTGTTAAAATAGCAGTAAAGAAATGATGTATGAATAAAAAAAAATTTGAATACGCTTCTAAATATTTTCAAATCAAATCAAAAATGCTTTATTGGGAACAAAAAGTTGACACAGAAACAATATCACGATGTTGTCCGCAGGAAGTATTAAACTGTGTAGCAAACAACAACGCCCTCCTCCGATTGTACACTTCAATGTTCCAATTTTAAAAAATTAGCTATATAAATTAATAAAACATAACACTAGGTAACTGATGCAAAATATACACTCATTTAAATGAATATATTTGGTATGTGCCTGCGTGTTTGTGTGTGGGTATGTGTGTGTGTGTGTGTGTGTGTGTGTGTGTGTGTGTGTGTGTGTATGTGTGTGTGTGTGTGTGTGTGTGTGTGGGTATGTGTGTGTGTGTGTGTGGGTGTGTGTGTGTGTGTGTGTGTGCGCGTGTTTGTGTGTGAATGTGTGTGTATGTGTTTGTGAGAGATCTGTTGTAGTTTTCTTGTGATCTGCGTAGGAGCCGAGGGATGGATGAAAGGCAACTGTGACTGTGACAAAACATTATTTTAAAAGATTTTCAGTGTTGTTATATGATAACGTAAGGAGATATTTTAGTGTAACTAGTTTACAGTTACGGGCAGTTAGCGGGTAGATATTTAATTCTTTATTCAGTCGGTTGTACAGTCTAGGGCTGATAAAGTAGTAATGTCGGCTTGCAGTGGAAGTACGGTGGGGAACAAGTTTACAAACTTTGTCATGTCTACGTTTAGTATTGATGAGGTCGGGATCAAAGTTAAGTTCCTTGTGTTTTCGTATGCTAGACAAAAGAATGAAGATTTGACGGACAGTAGGAACCTGACAGAGTGAGTAAAGTTCGGTAGTTGGAAAATAAATGGGTTTTTTACTGAGTACTTTAAGTACGGCTCTCTGAGCTCTTTCAATTGTCAACATATGGGTTTTGTTTGCGCCACCCCAAGAAGTTATGCAATAAGTTATGATTGATTGCGCTAGTGCGTAATAAATATTCTTGAGGTGTTGAAAATTAAGTACTGATCTTAGTTTTTTAAATACAAAAATGAGTTTTCTGACACGGGAGGTGATCGATTGTATGTGAGGTTTCCAGGAAAGAGCACTATCAATTAAAACCCCAAGGTATTTTAGACAAGAAATTCGTTCAATTGATGTACATTCACAGTCGGTGTCAGTAGCTAAATTTGAGCATGTATGGGCACGTACAGAAAACGACGAGGGAGGAATTGAAGCTCGGGAGGGAGAGAAGGTAATAAACTTAGTTTTAGTCAAATTTATTGTGAGAAGATTAGAATGAAGCCAATGCAATACAATCTGCAGTGCTTTCTCTGCGATAATGCGAGTTTCCTGCCAACACCGACCATGTAAAATGAGAGCCGTATCATCGGCATATGTTACTATTTTACAGTTTGGAATGTGAAGATTGCAAAGGTCGTTTATGTAAATTAGAAACAAGGTAGGTCCTAGAACGCTACCTTGTGGAACGCCGAAAAAGAGATTTTCTTCCACACTTTGAAAATTGTCAATCTTGACATATTGGGAGCGTTCAGAAAGGTAGCTTTGGAACATATTCAGAGCAACGCCCCTGACCCCTATGTATTCAAGCTTACGCAGTAAAATGGGGATCGAGACAGTGTCAAAGGCCTTTGATAGGTCTAGAAAAACACCAACAGATTTCAGCTTTCTGTCAAAGTTACCGACAATGGTCTCAGTCAACTCTAAGACGGCATCATCCGTTGATTTTCCTCTCCTAAAGCCAAACTGATTGTCTGAGAGGATACAGTTGTCCTTTAAGAAGTCAACAAGTCTGCTGTTTAGGATCTTTTCAAAAATCTTTGACAGAACAGTAAGGACAGAAATTGGCCTATAGTTTGTGACACTGTCTCGATTCCCACTCTTAAAAACTGGGTGCACAATAGCCCTTTTGAAAGCTGTGGGAAAGATACCAGAAGTTAAACATATATTAAAAATGTGTTTTAACAGAGGAACAAAAACGTGTTTGGCAGATTTTATAACGAGGGTCGATATACCGTCCCAGCCCGTTGCACAATTATCACGAAGATTTATTATTATATTTTCGATTTCCTTGCTGTCGACATTAAAGAGGGCCATGGAATTAAGGGGAGGTTGGGTATGACGGGAAGGCTGGGAAACATTGAAAGAGCTCCCTTTGAAAGCAGATGATGACTGCGCCTCAAGTTCCAGAGCAAGATTTTTACCGACATTTGCGAAGAAAGAATTTACTACATTTATCGAAGTTTCAGTATCACCGTGACCTTTAAGTAGGTGATGTGCTTGAGATTTTTGCTTTTGGAGGTTTGCAATATCTTTCACAATAGTCCATGTGGCCCTAATGTTATTCTTGGCTTTGCATATTTCGTTTTGCTCATATTCACGCTTTACTTTTTTTTAAATATTGTTACAGAATGAACGATAACGGTTGTAAATAATTTTGTGCGTATCATTATTGGGATTGCGTTTCATTCTCCGAAACAACCTATCACGGTGACGAATGCATTTCAGAAGGCCAGGTGTTATCCAGGGTTTAATTATTCTTTTTCGACTAGGAATGTGAATAATACGACTATTATCAATCACAATCGAGGATACTTGTTTGATTATGCTATCCGTCATTATATTAGGATCTTTACAACTGTATACAAAAGAAAAGTCCACCTCTTCCAGTTTTTTAACGATATTGGGAATATCAGGCCGAAAACAGTTATGTTTTGAAGTCTTATTTTCAACTTTGTGGTGACAGCTTAACACAAGCGGAGCATGGTCGGTAATCAAAGAGTCCAAGACGAAAACGGAAGCAACAGCTGGTGTCCGAATTATGAGATGATCCAGGCAACGATTCTCTCTGGTAGGAAGTTGATGAGCAGGAAGCATGCCATGTGAAGCAACAAGGTTTAAATATTCATCAGCTGCGGTGTCAGAGATGCCAGGAATTAAATTTATGTTTAGGTCACCTACGAGAACAACGGTGGTAAAATCTTTCAAAGTGGAAAGAGTACTATCCAGGCTATTTAGGAAAATATTAACGTTTTTGTAGGACGGTGATCGATAAAGAGCTACGACAGCAGTGTTATTGGACAATTTGATGATCATGCAATTTGCTTCAGCCAAGTTTGGTAATTCTACATTGCAGTGAAGATCACTCCGGACAAAAGACACGACGCCATCATTTTGGTTTCTGAAATCTGTCTGAAAACATTCAAAACCAGGCAGAGATGGGACAAATGGACATTTTGACAACCAACATTCTGAGAGAACTATGATATCAAGAGCAAGATTTATTCTCTTTAAAAGAAGAAGAAGGTTATCAAAATTACAATTTATGCTCCGGATATTGACGTGAAACATTTTAAGACCGATGTCACCACTCTTAATGTGAGATGTAACATATTCAGGAGAACAGGTCATTGCTTCGGATACAGAAATATCTTCTATATCTTTACTAATGAATTCTAAATCTTCCATAATGAAACCGATAAAAGTGAACTAAGGTTCCATCCAAAGACCAAAAGCAAAGTTTGTGGCCAAACTGATATTTTTTCCATCAAGAATAATTTGTTAAGGGGAATATGGTGACAGTTGGTATTTAGAATTTTAATACGTGGCTCGAGTGTGAAGTAAATGTGTGAAAACTTTATGCAAACGTGTACGTTTGCAGTGTAAATTAAATCGTGTGTAGTGTAAATATATAAGTGTAAATTGTAAGTGTAAAATTGTAAGTTGTAAGTGACATACGTAAAAAGTGAAGACAAAACAGAGACATCAACAATACCAAATTCAAATTTTAAAAACGTGATGTGTAGGAAGAAAACTGAAGGAGCTAGTCATATCTGCTCACGGAGCTTGGAAAGGTGGATCTCATCTGTGACTCGAATCAAAGGACCATTTTCCTTTTTACGAAGAAAAATCTTCCCATGGGACACCCAACAGAATTTAAATTCTTTCTCCTTGGCAAGTTCTCTCGTATGGTAAAAGAGTTTCTTCATTTTGGAGGTAAGGTTTTCTGAAATGAATATCGGGGTTGCAGGTCCACTTAGGTGCAGGTGCTCCGTGGTTAGTCTATTTGTGCCTTTGTTGAATTGACGAAACATCGCAACGATTTTTTCCTTCATCAGAACACTGGTGAAATCCACAATGATAGTATTTTTACTCGGATTTTTGTTGTTGATTCTAAATAAATCCTTGATGTCGTTTGGCTGAAGTGGTACCTTCAGAACCGCAGTAGTCTTTACCACGGTTTCCAGCAACGTCGTCTTGGTCTCTAAATTATTGGACGGTATGTTTCTGATTTCCAGACACGTGCTTCGCGAATTTCTTTCAAGGTAGTCCAACCTATCCTCTAGTGACTTGATGTAATCGTCGTCGGATTTACGTTGTGATTCGAGGTCTTTCACTCTATTTTGCAATGCATCATGTTTTTCACTCATAATTTTGGAGTGAAACTTCTTGTGCACCGATGAGAATTATTGTGATTTGAAAATTAGATGAAACTTTAGCACCGCTGTAAATCATGACTTGAAAATTAGATGAAACGAAAGAAATTAATTTTCACGGTTTTACTTCAATATTTTGACATCAACATAATCATCTATTACCACTGAAATCAATTTTGCTACTTTTCTGAAGTGTCACTTGTGCCGTGTGTGAATTGCACACACTTTTTTTATTCACTTTAAGGTACCTTAAAGTGGTGGTCATCATAAATACGCTCTAACTTTTTTTCTCAAATGGGCGCTAAAATATTAACTACCTATTAAAAAGAGATACTTAAAAAATTAACAAAAAAAGAAATTCAAGTGATTTAGTATGGAAAAGATTTTGCATGAAATTTAAATTTAAATATTTTTTCGTTTTTTCACCTGTTTAGCAAAGGGGACAGGACTTAAAGAAATCTAACGGATTTAGTATGAAACCAGGACTTAGAATATTATTGAGTTATTTTGTATCGAACTTCATTTAAGCATAATTTGAAGAAAATTACTCGCAATTACTTACAAAAAATAACGAAATTTTTGAAATTAGAAGAGATATAATGAGTTAATAAATAAAATGATCAACTGCGAATTTTTTGTAGTACGTAATTTACATCTATTACACTAGGTAGGTATTAAGACAATAGGCTCTCCCTTCAGACTAAATAAAAAATAAAGAAGTAGTTCTGCTAAAAACGTGGTGAACGATGGCCAATAAATTAAAACCACGCCTAGACCGTCGCCCGCGTACAGCCCCCCAGTACAGAGTTGCTTACACGGTTACACGCACATACATAATTATAATGAAAGAACGCCTTGCCTACATATCTATAAAACCATGCTCGGTCGCCAATTTTTTCTGAATTTTGGTCCGAGACTCTTTTACAAATACTCCACCTCACGTGGTCATACGTAACAAAAATCCTACATACCTACATGTAGACATTCATTTAGTAAAATGATAAAATCATTGTTATTTTAACATCCTCAGTGGTTTGATCAAATCACTTGGGATTTGATCAATTCCCTGTTTTCATCATATACACTTGCATTAAAAACATGCAATTCGCTATTTTTGAAATTTCAATTTATAATTTAACTCTAATTTAATTTAGACACCTACAAATCTTGTTTTTAAATTTCAATACAATATATTCAAATACTGCATCGAACATATTCGAGAAATTAATGATCAATTTATGTCGCTGCACTATCAGTAAAGAATAAAAGGTTAGTGTTTGGCGGGAAACCATGGCGTCTGGTCTGGATGTCGATCTTTATTTCGATAATTCAAAATTGCTTCGGAGTGGATTTTGTGCAGTGAACGTGGTGTCATTTCGTTGCATAAGCAACCAGTGTTGACGAACAGAGGCTTTAGACAACATGCATTTCGACAATCGCTCTCGCTATCGCTAAGTAAAAAAATGTATGGGATTGACATAAGCAATCGAAAAGTGATCGAGTGCTTATGTCAATCCCATACATTTTTTTACTTAGCGATAGCGAGAGCGATTGTCGAAATGCATGTTGTCTAAAGGCTCTGATAGGAGGAATCATTGAAATAAAGGTTTTGTGTATATGACGTTGAGAATTGTGTAGTGGTTGGAAATCCCACTCTTTCCAAGCACTCCCTAGATGCATTTAAATGTATCTTGTGACAATGGGACCACCTCAGGAGTATACACTATGGAATAAAAAAAGAATTTTGAAAATCGGTCCACCAATGACAGAGATATCGGTGAACATATATTTACCTTCTATCATCAGCTCATCAACATGAGATGATGATGATGACTACCAGACGCAAATGCTAGTATTTATATAGTATAGCTTTAGAAAAAATATGAAAAACGTTAAACATGCTTATAAAATTTGAGGGTTGCCCTCGATTTCCCTGACTTCCTATCATCTGATCCTGACTTGGTGACAGTAGGACCACCTCAGGAGTAAACACTATCGAATAAAAAAAGAATTTTGAAAATCGGTCCACAAATGACGGAGATATCGATGTAATACATAAAAAAATACAAACAGACCAATACAGCCTCCTCCTTTTTGGAAGTCGGTTAAAAATGTAGTCTCTCAACAACACGTGTTTTTACAACAAGAACTCAGGAGAAACAAAATAATATTTATTCCGTATAAAATTCCTAGAAAAATTGCAACGCTATCCCGGACTAGAACATAAAATCAAATATACTGGGGAATTCCGGAAGGTACAATTCAGTGGCCGTAATTTAGAGATGCCTATTTGCACAACAGTGGGCAAATATCTCTTCGTGGTCACAAACTTAAAAATATATTAGTAGCTTGATCAATTGAATTAAGAAATTAATGTTAACTGTAATAATTATTCAGCAAAGGAGGTATCGTCTAGGCCTTCCTTTTGCATAAAATTATTTTTGATTCTAACATTGACGAGGTTGTAGTATTAATAATATAGCAATGAAAAAGCTGCTGCAGTGTCAAAGTCGTCCATTTCGCATAACGATTCATAACGTTATGCGAAATGGACGGACCTTTAACAAACCAAGAAATCTTTCACACACAGCGATAAAAAAATTAATGTGGCTTTTGATGTCAAGTGGCCTTGGCATTCGAAGTCACATGCCATCGTCAAGTTGTTTTTGTTTTCCCACCACTGCTAGTTCCGGACGACCCTTTTCAGGGCCACGACCGCGCCCGAAGTCCCCCGGGTGCGGTCCGATGGCTGCTCCCGTTGTCACCTCGTCAGGAGGACGCGCCAGATCGAGCAGCTGTCGGTGATCAGGCAGCCTTTAAGGCCGGCGTCGGCCAGCGGCCCACAGGGGCTGGCGTTAGTCGGTAGCCACCGATTAGTGCACAAGGAGTGCCTAGACAGGCAGCGTTGGGACGGTCTCGGTGTAGTTGCGCTCACGTGCGCAGATCCCGAGCCGTCCCGTAATAGCGCACTGGAGGTCAGGCCGGGGAGGATGTTTAGTGGGTATGGAGGGAACGCCTTTCCGCCACCCCGCGGAGACGATGCGTAAATGCATTTGATCTCCCCGACAAAAAAAAAGGTAAACCCCACGGTAAATTCTGGTGTGGTATCTTTTATTTTATTGTATCTAATGTTTTTTATTGTATTTTATTCTTAATTTTATGGTTATAATCTCAACACTTTTTATTTTTATTGCAACAAAAACTCGGGAGAAACTCCCTAGTGTGGTATCCCAGGAGCCCTAAGAAAGGTCATTTGAGTTCATACCTACCATGCCTCATTTTTTAGTACCGAGTGTGGCTTCCAGTTTTACCTATAAGCTTCTTGGTGGTTACAGATTGTGACGCTGACATATCTCTTATTAGTCTGTGGACGCTTGGTGGACTTACTCTAATCTGTGGAAGGTTGTAGACGGTGACGTGTATAATATGTATATATATTTCCGTGTTGTGTTTTGGATTTAAAATAGATTGAACTTCTTCTCGCCCTGAATTTACTTTACTAGTTTATCGAATGCAACTAGCACTATCATGATATATGGGAGTATTTTTACTGACAGAAAGATAACGTTGTAAATATTCAGTGAAAGTGAAGTTTCTTCTCTTCAGTCAGGATGAATGATCGGGCAGCGAAATTGGCTATAGCTCGTAAAAAGGTTTGAACGAAAAAACTATCGTATTGTAATTTTAGTCAGAAACCTACTTATTCTTATTTGTAATTATTATGTTTTCATTAGTTCTACCATAAAATTTACCCTATGAATGAAACATTAATGTTCTAATGTTCAAAAGAAGCGGTGAGAGATTTACCTGGATTTACCCATGCATTATTTCTGCATTATTGCATCTGCATAGGCACATCAACTAGGTTAAAATTAAGTATAGCACCGCACGAATTTAGCGGTTTTTAGGGGAGGGGTGTAGTGGAGGGGAGGAATTCTCTCCCCCTTGTCACTCCCAGCCCCCCTAGCACGGGACGTGGACAAATTCTCCTCAGGGAAAACAAAATATTTTCCTCTCGCTCTAACTCTCACTAAATCCTGAGAAGAAAAAGTGTCAAGTGGTGGAGAGAGATTTTGTCCACGTCCCGTGCTACGGGGGCAGGATGAGAAAGAACGTCCTTCCAGAGATAAGTATGAGCATTTGAAATTTGTCAAAACTAACCTTAAGAATAGCATAGTTTTCGCAAGCAAAGTACCGTAAGTCACAATCATTATTGTAACTTTGTTACGTTTCTGAACGTCCATTAAAATATTTAATGGTGAGTTGTCATTTTTATATGTCAACAATATCAAATGTAGTGTTTCTTGTTAAAATTATTAAAACTTAACTACTTTATTTTTTTATCTCAATAACTATGTGTTTCCTCATTAAATTAAAATCACATTTTTTTTACAATACACTAGTAATTTCGGTTTATATGAATTTGTGCGCTGCTATTCTAAATCACGGCCAAAGTCTACACTAGAGATGCTGCAAATTATTGTTATTGCAAATAGTTGAATACTGATCAACACTTGAGGACTCACACCCTAATTTTGTAACGATTACACTCGCTACCGGGTCCATCAGACCTAGTAAAATATCGCAAGTTTATTATAAATATGCATTACAAGAGTAAATATTTACTTTCGAAATATTATTTGTTGGAGACTACGGAATTCACACACAAGTTTTGTATAAGTAGATATTTATTAGCACTCACAAAACATAAGTTTTCAAAAATAAACGTTGTCATTCTCACTTTTTGACACTGAACATTGACTTGTCATTTTTAAGTTGATTGTCTATGACTCAAAAGTTTTATATCGCTATATAAACCTTAACACTTTCCCTAAACAATCACACTTTCTTTGTGTCCTAGTCCACTACATAATGAGTGAAAAGCTGGACAACCCAAAGCCTTTGTTAAGACGTCCGCATCTGTGGTTCTAAATCTTTTCACTTTAATAGCTTCTTCTGCAACTAGTTCTCTAACAAAACTAGCTACCTTCCTTATATCGTCTTGCTGTCGTCGGATCTGCCTTCCCTTATTTCGCTTATCTCCTCTTTACCAATGAGTAATGCCCATCTAAATGGTCGCAATGAATTTTGCGACCATTTAGATGGGCCTCGTGCCATGTGGCCTGTCCATCTCCATTTAAGTTTTTTGATGGTTATATTTATTGGAGTTACTTTTGTTTCACTTCTTATGTCTACTAATCTTTTTTTATCAGTCTTCTTAATATTCAAAATTCTTCTCTGCATCGAATTTTGACATACTTTTACTTACATATTTAAACTTTCTTAAATTGTTGTTTGTAAGGGCCTATGTTTGGCTTCCATATGTTAGGCATGGTGTTGTTATACACACATTTAGAATTTTGTCTTTCTCTGATGTTGATATCAACACAAGTTCTTAATGACACTCAATTTGGACTAGTGAGTGTGGAAATATATTATTATTATTATTTACAGCATCCCTAGTCTATACCAGATATTATGAATCTTTTGCAAAACTTATTAATAAAGTTTTGTAAACATACATTCGTTTTATTTATTGTCTGACCAATCTTAAATTATATCAATCTGGAAGTTTACTATTTTTATTTAGATTAAGTACATAATATTTTAATTCTGTAACAATATTTGTAGATTAGTTAAGCCATAAATGCTATGTGCCTATGGACAATAATTTTATATCATAATTGGTGCCATGAGTGAATAATTGAAAAACACATGAGTTTAAGAGAAGTATCTTTTTACACTTGGTTTTGTCAATTGCAGCTTAAAGATCATCAAGAGAAAAAGAAATTAATGGTTCCAAATACTGATCCGGTTAATACTAGTGTACAACTCTACCCAAAGACCAGTGTTTTATATAACAATAGTGATCTTCCGGTTATTGAATACCAAGAGAAGGTGGATGGAGTAAAAAGTGATGTAGATACAGTTAAAATAAGTAATAATGAATCTTCTGACATAAAGCAGACTTCACTAAATGAACCACACAATGTGGATTTAAATGTCACGGAGATGCTCATATCAAATAAAAGAAACTTGGAATTACAAATTACTGAAATGCAATGTAAATTAACTGAACTTGATTCAAGCTTAAGAATTGAAATTATGGGCCATAATGATTCTAAAAATGAAATAAAAAACTTGAAAAGTGAACTTCATAATGTGACTGACAAATATAAAAATGCAATGGAACATATTAAACAACTAAATAAAACAGTTGAGGAAGTGACTTCTATGAAAGCAGAATTAACCGATAGAAACAACAACTTGTCGGATCAGTTAGAATTCACTAAAACAATTTTAACAGCAAAAGAAACTGAAAATGCTTCATTATACAGTCAAATAAATCAACTTCAAAGTGAATTAGATGTCTCAAAATTACAAATACAACAATTGATCAATGGTTCCACTTATACATTTCAAAACAGTGAAAATAAAATGCCAGGCCACAGTGAACTAATACAAAAAGTTGAAAATCTTGAACAGCATTTAAAGTTGGTTCAAAAGGAGAAAGATCAAATTAGCAGTCATTATGAGCATTATGTTGGAGAGTTGAATGAGCAATTAAGATCTGCAACATTGCACAATGGAGAACTTACAAAACAAGTTCATAGTCTTTCTGATAGAGAAAGCAATCTTGTGGACCAAATTAGTGAAATGGAGATAAGAATACAAAATTTACAAGTAAGAAGAATAGAACTTGAAGGCAAACATAATGATAAAGATATTAATGCTCTACAAAGTGAACATAAGATTCTTCAGGTGGGTTTTTAAATATATTTATTTTATTTATATTTTTAGGAAGATTTACAGTGTCAATAATCACTATAACTATAACTGTAACAATAAATAGTAGTTGTATATACATTACAACTCTTCACATATGAGTATTCAGATAGGAATAAAGGGTATGATTCTTCAAAACAACATTAACTCAGGTAACATAATAGATTGTATGTAAATAACCTGTATGGTATGGCACCATTTATTACGTAAGACTATTTTTGATGTGTTTTGACCCCCTCCCCCTGCTTATTATTTACCTATCGGTTCTGCGCCGCCCGTATCCAGCGGCGCTTTCCGCGACCTTTACCAAGTCGTCAGTCCACCTTGTGGGGGGCCTACCAGCGCTGCGTCTCCCGGTACGCGGTCGCCACTCGAGGACCTTTCCGCCCCAATGGCCGTCAGCCCTCCTCGAAATGTGCCCTGTACATTACCACTTAAGGTTCGCAATTCTTTGGGTTATATCGGTGTCAATCACACAGAGAAACTTCGAGCAAAGCCCTCTCCATTGCCCTTTGAGCTACCTTGAGCCTTCTTATGAGGCCCATTGTAATCGGCCACGTGTCCCCCATTGTAAGCGGCCACGTGTCGGTTCCATATGTCATCACTAGCAACACACACATATTGAAGAGTTTCGTCTTAAGACACTGCGGTAGATGGGCCGTGAATATGCTGCGTGAACTCTGCCCAGCCGAGTAGGATTCGTCAATTGACCTCTTTCTGGAAGTTGGACTGTTTGTACAACTTGGTAATTTTAACTAATCCATGCTCCGTATCAGGAGAAGGAGAGGACTACCGCCGTAATTGGCTCTTACCTTGATCATAGCTCCGTAATTGGAAAATTCGACAATTTTAATATCTCTAGGTAGGTATATGTATTTATAGAGCCAATCAATCCATTAACATAGAGATTGAATAGTGTGTGTGATGATCAACCACGCTTCCCCACAATCTATTTTATAAACATCAGAGTACTCTCCTGACCATTTAACCGATTTTTTTTATTGACAGCAAAATATAAATTTTTATTATTTTTAAAGGCAAAAGCTAGTTTTATTGTATACTTTTCCCGCAACATATTTTATGACACATACATACAGACACGTTCATAGTCCGGGGTTGAGCAGAGCCTTAGATAATATTTGTTAAGTTAAGTTCACCAAAATAGTAAAAGGTTGCTAGTCCGTCGCCAACATAAAAGGGGCATAAAACCCACAAAGTAACAAGACCTTCAGTAAACTAACAAACAAAAGCCAACAAGCAGGACAAATGTTACACTCATCTCAGCAGTTCGGGTATGACACCATGTCAAATGCCTTTGACTGGTCCAGGAAACATGCCTAAACTAGCGTGTCTCTATCAGTATAATACCGAACAGGTGTGCATAAAGCATAGTACATATTGCAAACTCGGTTGATAACCCTGATCTGAACCCAAACTGAGCGGCCTACAAGTTAGTAATTATGCTGGTTAAGATGCTTTAAGCACACCGTCCAGTAACTTGGCCAAAATAGTCGAATCGGATGCATCATCCGTTTTATTTTTGATAATTGGTACCATAAAATGCCATCACCACGTCGCAAATGCTCGTTGACATACTTTCTTGTGTGTTTTCAACCGACTTCAAAAAAGGAGGAGGTTCTCTATTCGACTGTATGTTTTTTTTTAGATTGTATGTTCACAAACTAAATACCTAAAATTACTTTCTTACATTAGTTGTGGAAATTGTACATTGTTTCGTTCTGCATCAGTCTTTAAAGTGAACCCGCCTGTTCGTCTACTGACATTTTCTACGACTCTATAATTGCCCTGTCTATTTGGAATGTTTCCTCTTTGAGCTTTTATCTTTACTATATAGCATAGCAATAGCAATAGCTTGGCTTTAGAAATAATAAAGGTATATAAATATTGCTATATTAATCAAACTTAATCGGTGAAATGGTCAGGAGTGTACTCTGATGTTTATAAAATAGGATGTGTGGGTGATGATAACCCACCCTATCTCACACGATAGGGTGGGTTATCATCACCCACACTATTCAATCTCTATATTAATGGATTGATTGGCTCCATAAAGACCTATTACAGGGACATAATCCGGGTTTGAGCGAATTACGGCGGTAGTCGTTTCCTAATATGGAGCATTGACTAGTTAAAATATTAATATATTTCATTTTCTAGAATAACAAACTGAAAAATGGCGAAAACACGATTGCCGAGTGGCGCGTTGGGAGAATTTATAAAGTGATTTTGGCATATTTTATAGTCCAATAACTTTTTTCTCCCATGAGTAACAGAGTTGTCGCCATACAAAATATTTATGTATTTTTAAGGATCTTTCGAATGGTATAGGTCCCAATTTGCTACAAAGTGGGTACAGGTCTCATACAAAATTACCAGTTGTTCTTTAAAATAGTTCGCAACAATTACAGAAGCTGGGCAACTAACTTTAAATGTCAAATTCATGAAAGAAAAAATACCGAAGGCGTGGCTGTATGGACAAGATTCTATTGCCTTCCCTTAAATAGGGAGAATTTAAGAACAAAAAAAAACTACGGTCGCTCATAAGCCTCGTAAGCTCGAAACTTGCTCGAAATGACTGTTAGCAATGGGAGTTAGTCACGAGTTCTTGTTGGAACAACACGTGTTGAAAGACTCCATTTTTAACCCAAATCAACCGTACAATTCTTGTTACTTTAGTTACATGTTGACTTGACATTAGCAAAATGCGTACGTTTAATGCGTCGCGACGCCATTAATTAAGAATAGAATAGACTATTAACAATTAAGATTCTCAAAACTCCCCAAAAATATTTTAATGATATTTTACCAACATGATGTAAGTATATATTTTGCCAAGTCTGGCACTAATTTCGTTAAAGCGCAATCATGGCCCTAGTACGGTCACCATCAAAAGTAGATGATCATTTTAGTACCTTGTCATAATAATAATTCATACATAATTGTCGCAACTATTACTGCACAAACGCTGGCGTTGCTATGACATGGTACTAAAGTGATCATCTACTTCTGATGCTGACCCATACATGGGCATTCTCCTTTCACTAAAATAAAATATTTTAACTAATAAAATATATTTTTATAATCTATCTTAGATTAAAGCAAAAAAGGGAAAATTCGACATGTCCTTATCGCATTTATCAAAAAATAGGCATTGTCAACCACATCATACTATCACTCACACTGTCAATTTAAGGTTACGCACAGCATCTCTGATTATAATACAGCATAGTTAAGGTGCCGATCGAAAAAGCGAGATAGAGTGATCACTTACTACTTGCGCGCGAGCGAGTCCGCGAGTCTCGGGACTTTGACGTCGCTACAATACAAAGTAGCGTCAGCGTATTTTTTGTTTCTTGTAGGTACTCAAAATGTCCGAATAATGTGTATTTTTAATAGGAATCTTCTTGAAAATATTACTGTTCAGTGTACCTGCTTATGCGTGAAACGTTATTTATTGAGTTCATTGAGTGATTTGTGCACTGTATAAATGCACAGGAAGGCATTTTGTACGCTATTTTTCTTAGTCTATTACTCTTTATTTTTTTTGTCTCTTTCACAATAATAGCACGTACCATGCACGCACAAACGATTCACCGTTCTATTGGAGACTGAGACGTAGTAGGTCCATTGGTCTCAGTTTTGTAGGCATACGCGCGTTACTCGGGTATCGTATCTTGCCTTTTTTGCTTTAATCTAAGTAATGTATACTAACTTAGAACTTTTAAACTAGGTATACAACAGTACCCCTTGTATGAGTTTGTTAGTTGTCGAGCTCGATCAAACGTATCGTATCTTTCATCCATTGCCCACTAGCGCCTCTAGCGTAAACTATTAGAAACAGTGGGCAAAGTATGAAAAGAGACGATACGTTTGATCGAGCTCGAAAATTATCAAAACTCATACTAAGGGTATGGATTGCAATGCGGTTTTCATCAATAGATATAGTATTTCCAGGGGAAGTTTTAGACATATAATGCGTTTAGGTTAGATTAAGTATTCTGAGTAGTTTAGTAAATTCCTTGCCAAGCCGGTTCGGGTCACTAGTATGTAAAAACCTAAATTAAACTTTTGTTCCAGGAGCAATTAAAAGATGTATCAAACAAATATGAAAAACTTCAAAATTTGCATATTGAATGCGAAATTAAAATCAATGAACTGCAAGATGCTCAAAAAGTAAAATGCAGTCATGATGATATCAGCATATCAAAATTAACAGCTGATATTGCTAGTGACAAAATTGCTGCTCAGAGAGCTACTGAACAGAACAAGAAGTTGAAAACTAGTATGCAAGAACTGGAGCAAGCTTTCGTAAAAATGGTATGTTAACCAAAGTGCGGACGCCGAACAGAGATAATTTCGTACATTGACACCACGTTACGTATCCTTGTTGCTCCTGCGCAATTATGTTGCAGTCACGCTCACACAGTCACCTATGGTGACCGCCCCTTTTAGAGATTCTAAACATTTTGAAGATAGTACTACTGTGGTAATACGGTGTTTACGTGTAAAATATTATAAATATTACTTAAACTCTAATTAATAAGTTATTCATTAGAGTTTAATTTCCATCGGAGAATTATATAAATTAATCACTAAGTAAAGTATATTATGTCTTAATTATAGGTACTTAATAGCTATGGCTAGTTGTTCACAAGTCCGAGCTCCGCATAACATTATGAATAATGCTAATCCTCGTATATATAAAGGTATATATAAAAATGAATATTGACTGACTGAATGAATGACTGACTGACATATCAACGCACAGCCTAAACAGCTGGGTCTAGAGATTCTACATTTGGCACGTAGGTTCCTTATGAGGTCTAGGGGTGCACTAAGAAAGGGTTTTTGGAAATTCACCCTCTAAGGTGGTAAAAAGGGGGTGAAACGTTTGTATGGAAATCCGTCCGTTTTGAAGCTAAATTGATAAAAATTGGTATACAACTACGTAGTTGGAAAGTAAGAATAACGTATTTCAGGATTTTTGAGAATTCAATCCCTAAGGGGGTAAAATAAGGGATGGTTTGTATGAAAATCCGTCATTTTTTAAAGTAAAATCCATGAAAATCGGTATATAGCGTTTGGGTTAGAAGAAATAATAAGCAAATTTAAATGCTGCCCAAAGTAACTATTCTACGCGGACGAAGTCGCGGGCAAAAGCTAGTATTTTATAAATTTGACCATTAGTAAGGTTGTTACGTGTAGGTATAAAAATAAACGATTTTTATTTTTATGTGCTGTTCGGTTTAATGTTAGAGGTCAAGTACATTTCAAAAATCAGTGTAGTACGTGGGCCAATCCCGATCACCGAAAATTCCTGGTGTTCCGTTTCACGCAGTACGCGACATGCCCCCAGCCTTGGAAGCTACAGGATTGATTCCAATTGCTGCGAAGATTACTCTTGAGACAAAGGACATATCTTGGAAAAGGCTCTCCTGACGGTGCCAGCTGCTGTGCGAATGTCGGCTACTCTCGAAACTCCGTCGTTGCCCGGAACAGTGCTGATGATGCGCCCCAAATTCCATTTCAAAGGAGGCAGATGATCATCCTTCAATAATACAAGGGTGCCGGGTTGTAATGAATCGATATTCTCCTTCCATTTGCATCTGGTTTGTAGCTCAGAGACATACTCCTTCGCCCATCTAGACCAAAAGTGATGACGGATCAGCTCCACTCTCTTGTATCGGTCAAGAATATTGCCAGGATCATTTCTCATGTCTTCATATACTGGCGCTGTAAGGGAACGACCGACTAGGAAGTGTGCAGGACTTAAAGGTAAAAGGTCTTGAGGGTCTGCGGACATAGGTGAAAGGGGTCGTGAGTTAAGGATCGCTTCTACTTGTGTTAGTACTGTAGTAAACTCCTCAAAGGTTAAATGCGCATTCCCTACGACTCGCATCAAATGATGCTTACTCGATTTTACTCCAGCCTCCCACAGACCACCAAAATGAGGCGTATATGGTGGAATGAAATTAAACTTTATCGATTGCGTAATAGCGTAATTAGATATATCTTGTGAGCAATTTGATATAAATTTTGAAAATTCTTTCATAGCTCCAACGAAATTTCGACCATTGTCTGAATAAATTTCAGCTGGTTTTCCACGCCGTGAAATAAAACGTTTTAACGCTAAAATATATGACGCTGAAGAAAGATCGCTCACAAGTTCCAAATGTATGGCACGTGACACAAAGCATACAAATAAACAAATATATGATTTGCAAGTTTTTGCACCTCTGCCTTTACGATTAAGAGTGAGCACTGGTCCTGCGTAATCCACGCCACAATACAAGAATGGGTAAGTAGGAGTCAAACGTTCTTTGGGCAAGTTACCCATAATTGGGTTAAGTGTTTTACCTAAAAACCTCTTACAAATAATACAATCGTGTACTATTTTTCTAACTACGCTCCTACCACCTATTGGCCACCATTGTTCTCGAACACTGTACAGGAGTGCTTGAGGTGCCGCATGAAATAAGTTTATATGCTTGTGTTTCAGCAGTAGTATAGTAAAATGGTGCTTAGAAGAAAGCAGAATTGGGTGTTTCTTACTATACTCAAATTCTTCAGAGTTACTAATACGACCACCGACACGTAGTAGTTTAAAATCGGTATCTATAAATAAATTTAATTTAAATAGACTTGGCTTATGCTTTAATGATAACCCCTTTGACAAAGTTTGATATTCCTCGTTAAATGATTCTATTTGTGACAGCCTAGCCAAGCGCATCTCAGAATGTCTAAGCTCGCTTATTCTTAGCTCACCAAACATTTTATTTGTATTGGACGAACGAATATTATTGATAAAACGTAACACAAATGCGAACGTACGTAACAAACGTTGATATTGGGAAAACCGTGAGAATGTAATTATATTACGCTCAGTGTTCTGTTCAGAATGAAACACACGAACTACACCTGGCCTAAGTTCAGGCAAGTCGTTACTCAGCTGTAGTTCAGTAGAAGTTAACCCTTTACAAATGAACTCGGCGCTGCGCAGAAATGTCGGACCGTTCCACCATAGGTTTGAAGAAGCTAAGTCAAGAACGTCCATACCGCGCGATACCAGGTCTGCAGGGTTATCTTTGCCGCTTACATGTCGCCACGACAATCCTTTTGTGAGGTCATGTATCTCAACTACCCTATTTTGAACGAACGTTTTTAATAGATTAGGTGCCATTCGTAACCATCCTAATACTATCGTTGAATCTGTCCAGAATACAACATGAGCAAATTCACATCGCAACGATTCTCGTACCCTCGCATAAAGACGTGCGCCTAACAAAGCACCGCATAATTCTAGCCTCGGTATGCTAACAGGTTTTAACGGCGCAACCTTCCCTTTTGAACAAAGTAATTGATTTATTATAGATTTATTACCGTTTGTTTCGATAATAGATCGAACATAGATACATGTTCCATACGCTGTTTGAGAGGCATCCGTGAATATGTGCAGCTCGAGACGTGTGTAATTATTTGCAATTACATGTCGCGGTATTCTTATACTCTCGAGTGCAGACAAACTGTTAGCAAACCGGTTCCAGTCAGCTGTGACGTCACGCGGAAGCGCGTCGTCCCAATCTAATCTGTGTAGCCACAGTTTCTGTAGTAATACTTTCGCTATAATAATTGCGGGACTTAATAAACCCAAAGGGTCAAATATTTGTGAGATATGCGATAATATTGTGCGCTTTGTAATTTTACAGTCGTTATTAAACTTTGATTCGTAATATAATTCATCAGATAAATAATTCCATCCTAAACCTAAAGTTCTGTTCTTGTGATTATTATTCATGTTTAAGTTTTTGGTATCACTATGATATTGAATGGATTGGTCGCATTCAAAATTAAATATCCATTTTCTTAATGGAAAACATCCCGCCTTTAACGTATTTGATATTTTTTCGCATAATTCGTTTAATTTATGTTTGTCGTCCAATCCAGTCACTAAATCATCGACATAAAAATCTTCTGCAATCACTCTCTTGACGTCACGATCCTCACAATCCATAGATAGCTGTTTCAGACATCTTACAGCTAGAAAAGGTGCCGAAGCCGTGCCATAAGTAACAGTGTTTAGCCTGTAAAAGTCTATAGATTCGGTCGGATCGTCTCGCCACAGAATTAATTGCAAATCGCGCTGACTTTCTGTCACTAGCACCTGCCTATACATTTTCTCGATATCTGCACACGCTATATATCTGTGCTGTCGCATTCTAAGGAGTATAGCCAGCAGATCACCTTGTAACGGAGGGCCTACGAGTTGTAAGTCATTAAAGGACCGCCCTGAACTTGAACAGGCACTAGCGTCGAATACCACACGTAATTTAGTAGAGGAACTGTGCTCGCGCATTACCCCATGGTGGGCAAGTATATAATTTGGTGTTCCATATGCATCAACACGCGTCATATGGCCCAAATTTATGTATTCATGTATAAAATCGGAGTATAGTTTTTTATACTGAATATTATTTTGCAGACGTTTCTCTAAAGATAAAAATCGCTTTAAAGCTTGAGGATATGATTCGCCTAAGTTATTTGGTGATGATTTCAAAGGAATAGATACACAAAATCTTCCATCTTTGTCGCGCCTTGTAGTTTTGATGAAAATAGTTTCGCATTCCTTTTCTTCATCAGTTAATGTCTCACATGGACTTGTTAATTCCTCAAGTTCCCAAAATTGTCGCAGTTGAGTATCAAGATTTTGAGAAAAATTACATTGTACATGTCCTGCAGTACCGCGCATACTAACGCCCACGGGACCCGAAATTATCCAACCTAATCGTGTATTTTGAAGGAATGGGCCGTGGGGCAATCGCATTCTACCATCACTCAATAAATCCCAAAACTTATCAGCGCCTATTAGGATATCGATGCTCTGAGGTTCATAAAAGGATGGATCCGCCAATTGAATATGATCGGGAATCCTAATTTTCGAATATTGTATAGGTATACCCGGTGTCGTAGACGATATGTTCGACAGCACATAACACTGCATACGCGTTACGTATGAACTGGTGGAGGCTTTAATTTCGATCTCACAAACTTGTGACGATTGTGTTATCGAATTACCAACACCACGTATTTCTTGTGTGGACTGTATCATAGGTAGTTGTAATAATTTGCATAAAGAACTAGTAATAAAACAACGTTCGCTTCCCGAGTCTAAAAGTGCGCGCGCTTTATGATAATTATTTTGTATATCGCTAACTTCAACTATAGCGGTCGATAACAAAATCGCTGAGTAGTGGGAGCATACGTCAGTGTTCGTATTTGAATAGGTGGGACAAGGCGGCCGCGCTGTCTTAGACAGGGACGAGTGCATGGCTAGAACCTGTTTGTTGTTTTCGCAGTCGCGCGGTAGCAATGATGTGCCTAGTTGAACATCTCTGTGCAACAACGAATTATGTTTTTGATTACATTGTTTACAAGGACCGAATCTACACACGTTAACGTTATGTCCCGGGCGCAAACAATTCTCGCACAGTTTATTATCTGTAACAAACTTAAGTTTTGTGTCCAAATTAGTGCTTAAAAACTGTTGACATGTAAACATTCGATGATACCCGTTATTACAAAATGAACATGATTTCTTAAAGTGATTTTGTGGCTTATTGGTGGAAACATTACAATGAACCTTGGTGTTATATAGTTGTGATTGCCTTTTATGCTCAGTTTTGACGTTGCTATGAGAGTGAGAAGTTTGATTCGCTTGTAATGTCTCCAGCATGTCCGCTCGGTCTTTTAAAAACGATAGAAGTTCATCTACCTTCAGCGGAGATTTGGAATTGTTAGATTGTTTTAAAATTGTGTTTTTATACTGTTCCCATTCTCGTTCGGAAATTTTATCTAATTTGGACACAACTAAGTATATGATGAGTGTATCCCAGCTGTCTACTGGTTCACCCAACTTTTTTAAAGACCGGAGATTCTTTAAAATAGTATCAATAAGGTTACGCAATGAATTTGTTTCCCCTTTAGTTAGAGTTGGAATATCAAATAATGCTTTTACGTGGTTGTGCACCAAAAGACGATAATTATTATAACGATTCAACAATAACTCCCATGCAATCAAGTAGTTATCAGCACAAAATTCTATCGAGTCTATTACTAGTGCTGCACTGCCTATTAAAGAGGATTTTAAATAGTGAAACTTTTGAATATTACCTATTTGATTCGAATCATGTACTAGAGAGGAAAATGTATCTCTGAACTGCAACCAATGCTCACTTGTACCGTCAAAGGTGGGTACAGAAATAGTAGGTAATTTAACAGAATTACTTGTACATGTTTTGGAACCTGAAGCAATGCCTTCCTCTTTTAGTAGACATTCAGCTCGAGCCAATGTGCTGTAATAGCAATCCTCAAATTGTTCGCGTTGTATTAATTGTTCTTCAAGATCGATTTCAAGAACTGATTCTTCGATTTTGCTTTGAAGATCGCTAAATTCAGCAAACAGTTTCGAGCCAATTTGGATTCGTAATTTCAAATCCTCTTTTGAGTGAAGAGACAAAACCCTATCACTTTCGGTTTGTAAAGCATTTACGAAATTAAAGAATCTTGTGAACCGTCCCTTAATTATGCCCCGTTTTTTGACTAAATCACGAATGAGCAAATTTGTGCCTTCGTCGTTCGTTACGGTTATTTTCAAAGGCGACTTTGAACGGGATCTAATTCTGTTTTCCGATTCGCTTGACATCATGGTAATTCGTGAAAGTTGGAGTATTGAAATTTGGTAATAGAATAGATGATGCTAGCAAACGGCACCGTCTAAACCAAACAGGTACTCTCCGCGTATCAATCACAAATTGCAAGTAATTTACCACAATACTAAACACAAGTTAGCAAGGAGATGACTAGGAAAGGATGGGAGCTAGTGGTCGTACCTTATTACGCTGTATTCTTGGCTTGATCTATAGCTTCGTATCCTCGCGTTCTCTCAGTCATCCACTTCTTTTGATTCCGGATTTTCTTAGTATTTGTAGCAACGCAGATCCAGATCCGGCTCGAAGGACCATATGTTACGTGTAGGTATAAAAATAAACGATTTTTATTTTTATGTGCTGTTCGGTTTAATGTTAGAGGTCAAGTACATTTCAAAAATCAGTGTAGTACGTGGGCCAATCCCGATCACCGAAAATTCCTGGTGTTCCGTTTCACGCAGTACGCGACAAAGGTCATTGTACAAAATTATCTCTGCTCTGCGACCGTACTTTAATTAAGTATGCACAATGTAAACAAAATGATTCTTATTTGAGTAATGGTATGTTGAACCACGTTTTATTTTGCGCCGATATACTTAGATAATATAACTTTGGTTGCCTGGATAAAATTGAATTTCTGTACCTACGTGAGATCTTTATGGTCACATTGAGCGCTTAATTGATTATAGAGGACTGTTATAAAAATATTATATTTTTTTTATAAATAAGTTCATTAAGAAAAAAAAAATACTTATTTTAGTTTATAAATAATGTATCCTACCTAGTCCGAGGCAAGAGGCGCTGTATGCTGAAATACAGGCAATTTTTAACCTAGTTCGGCAACAGATGCTATAACTTAAAATGTATAAGTATACTATGTATTTATAGCCTCTATGTAATTGATATTGAAATCTTTTTGGTCACATAAATTATTATTATTATATATTTATATAATGTTGTCTGTACCTAATGACTCTACAATATAGTTACTAACATTTACTGTAAAATTTTCAGAGTCAAGATAAATTAGAGTTAACCGAAAAAGTAACAGCCGAAAAATTCTTAAATCGTGAATTAACCATAAAACTGGCGGATAGTGAAGAAAAGTGTAAAGACTTCCATATCAAACTAAGAGCTAAAGATGATGAAATGATTAGATTACAAGCAAGTTATCGTGATTTAGAATCTGAATTTACGAAACTAGTTAATGCAACTAAAACAATTGACAATCTTGTCGACCCGGATAATAATGAGAATGAGAATAATAATCAAGACTCAACAATATCTAATGAATATGTACCAATTAATACAAAAATATCTCATAACCATGACTGTCCAAAATCAATACTGAATTCAATGGATAATCCTAGAATTCCAAAGGCAGATGCCATGGTGAAATTACAGGAACGTTTTATAAAGATTGTTGATGAACTTGCTGACTTATCTGATGAAAAGCATAGATTAGAACATATAATTCTACAATTGCAAAACGAAACTGATACCATATGTGAGTATGTGGCACTTTACCAACAGCAACGAAGCCTGTTAAAAAAACGCGACGAAGAAAGAAGTACTCAAATAAAACTGTTCCAAGTTGAATGTGATAGACTGAAAAGACAGTTGGAAGAGCTGAGTACAATATTAATAAAGTTTGCTGAAGATGAGGAATTGTCTACATACTTCAAAGTCGAGTCTAGGCAAAGAGACATGGAAAAGGTCAGGAGTTTACTACTCAACCTGAAAAACAATACTTTAGTAGATCCAAAAAGAAATAATTTGGAATTAAGCAATGTATACCGCTGTAATTGTTGCTCGGGAAAACTTATTGATGTTTAATTGACAATGACCGCGTAATTGCGGGAGCGCCCAGTATCAGTACTGACGCACATTTACACAGCAGTCATGACTCACCTGCGTTTGTGAGATAAGAATACTTTAATACACATACAATACAGGTGACTAGGAAGAAATTGGCGTCCTTTTAAAATATGATTACTAATAATTTATAGTGCTTACCCCAGATATGAGCCAATCAATTGACCTATAAATCAGCTGGTGTATACATTTTGGTTGCATAGGTGTTGCACTTTTGTATGAAACCAGCAGATTTTTTAACAGACCTCAAAAATCGGGAGTGGTCTCCCCATGACTTTCTCGTATACCGGAAACGACTCAAAGGAAGATAGAAACCCTATATTTTGATGTCATACATGCGTGTTAAATTTTGGTCACCCATCCAAGTACTGACCGCGCACTTGTTTGCTTAACTTTCGTGATCGACGGCTCAGAATTTGATAGAAATGTCATACACGGATGTTAAATTTGGTTTCAATAAGTTAAAGCATGCTCGAGTTATCGTGCTAACGCACAGACACACACACAGACATAATTCCAAAAAAAAAATACTGGACTCAGGTAGGTCCAAAACGTGTAAATCCGTCAAAATCTCGAGGTCGAATTTTTTGACGATTACAAGACTTCCTCTATACTACGTTACGAGAAAGTAAAAAAGGGAGGTTCTCAATTCAACTATACAGTAGAACTCCAATTATCCGAACTCCGACTATCCGAATCGCCGATTATCCGAATCACAATCACAACGGTTGAAGACCGCAAAACAGCTTACATTGACGGAGATGTTTAAAAAACAATGATTTTTATTTCTAAACTTGTACATAAGTACATTTTATTTATATTTAAAACATGTGAAAATTTCATGTTTCTTTCATTTAATTCAATAAAAAAATAGTGCAATATCAAAACGTAGCTTTTATTCTCTCCAATGGCAATTTTTTTTTTTAAAATCCGATTATCCGAGTATTTGATCATCCGAATGGGTCCCGTTCCCCATTAATTCGGATAATTGGAGTTCTACTGTATTTTGTTTTATGTATGTTACCTCATAACCAGTGGTCGGGTAATCGGATGCATATTTACCTAAAGTTGAGATGTTCGCAGTTATGGAATGGACTTTTGTATCGGAAAAATCTCGGGATTCCGGAATCGACAAAATTTTGTGTTTTGATTATAGAATCAAATCGGGTCGCGTGTAAATATACTTACGTTCAGGTATTGGCTAATATGGAATGTACTTTTGTATCGGAAAAATCCCGGGATTCCGGAATCTACAAAATTTTTTGATTTGATTATAGAATCAAATCGGGTTGGGTGTATATTTACTTACTTTAGGTGTTGGCTAATATGAAATGTTTATTGTAATATTGTAACTACCAACTACTGTAAAACAAGAAAGAAATAGGCTTATTATTATTATTATAAATATGCATCCGATTAGTTCGACATTGCATCTGATTTATTCCCGATTTTTTTTGGAATTCCGGAATTTGTATTTATAAAATATGTTTTGAGAAGCCGCTTCCATAATTTCTCAGCCAAAAATTCACTTTAGGTAAATATGCATCCGATTATCCGACCACTACTCATAAACTCTTTACCGGGGGTATCAATTTTGAAGATACTTTTAACGTTTGGAAGCTGGTGTTTATCTTGTGGTCCCATTTAAATTTGATCGACATCTGACGAGTAGACTTTTTGAGTTACTTTTATCCCTTGACATCGATGATATCGTAATCTTATCAGTTTTTTGTCTAACGAAAGGATCTCGAGATAGTTTCCTAAAAATTTCGTTAAAACAATAAATGCAATAAAAAAATTAAATAAAAAAACGCCTTTAAAATGAGGTCGGTGCCAACCTCAATATTTTTAATATGTGGTTTGGGTGGGACCGACCTCAAAAAAACATTTAGATTTTTTAAACAAAATTTTTATTTCTTTGTTATTAGTTTTGAAGGTAGTTTTTTACTAAAAAAAATTATGTCAATTGGTTGCCTCATATATATGGGGTAAGCTCTGAATCACGAGTAGTCTTATTTTAAAAGTATACCAATGGCTTCCCAGTCATCCTGTATATATTTTGTAAATAATTACCTACACAATTGATATCTACTTAGAAAGTAGTGGTTGATACATCTATTATTTTTCTTATAATAGTACTAAATAGAAAATTATTTATCTACTTGCTGTTCTTAAACATGATTAATGGGTTATAATAAAATACTACAATATATCTCTAATTTTTTTTTAATATTTTAAATATCATAATTTTATCCTATTCTAGTATTAAATACCTGCCTAATAATAGAGAACAATCTAAGACGTATAGTACAGAGTGTGCAACGCACACGGGCGGGTGATGGGAGGCGCCGAGAGTTGCTTATCCAACTACCGCGCGTCTAGTAGAAGGCGCCAGGTTCATATTTGCGCCCAAGCGCTACACATGGGCTATATTATTGACTCTGTTTAATATTTCGAAAATATTAATTTACGTAGCCATTAGGCAACTTATTGCCCCAAGGCTTCTGTCATACCAACCGCAGAATTTTCAATCACTTCTAAAGCTTTGTTCAAATGGAGTAAATTCAACACACTTTATTATCACTACAAATTAATTTATATAAGGTACGGAAATGCAACGATACAAAATATTTTATTGTAAAAGTTTCTGTTTGGCTTTTTACGACCACATAACATACACAACTTCTTTATCTGTTAAATATGTGGTTACAATAATATCTTAATATGATTCCGCTTAACAAGATATACTTACCTATCGGAGGATTTTTTAACCATCTTCGACCCTAAATGATCTCGTATTTTACTCTTTACGCACTGAATTGATAAGTTGCTCGTCATGGACGTCTGTAATCTAGAGATACTTTATTTATGTGAGCTATGTATTATAGGTCTCATAAAAATATCTCTAGATGACAGACGCCGCACAGGCAGCGAGCGTAATGCTGCATTTTTCGTATTACTACACTTTCCTATTACTGCTGCTGCCCTTTTTTATACAACATATAAATTAAATAACTAACACCCTGAATACAGGTGGTTTGGGATCGGCTTCTGAGTTGATTTCAATATTTCTTTTTAAAAGAAAAACCGTTTTTATTTTTGAAAAAAATAACAAAAAGTACCCAGAAAATATTGTACAACATTTTTTGGGTACTTTGGTTTTTTTTTTAATATTTTTTTTAATTCAACTCAGAAGCCGATCCCAAACCACCTGTATTCAGGGTGATGGTTATTTAATTTACATTTTGTATAATGGTTACATAGGTACTTACCTATATTATTTTTAGAAAATCAGGTGTTTTTTCATTGGTAAAATGTGAAAAAAAATATTCTGTATTTTATGATACCAACCAAAAAGTCATTCATAAGGATCAATTTCTTTAAAACAACATACTATTTTAAATTAAAGAGAGACCAAGAAAAATATATTTTTTCACATTTTTGTTGCGCCGTGACGTCACGCGTTGTTGCGGACGGTTAGTCGGGGTTTGCCACGGAAGCCGTACTTTAACATTTAATATCTCAGTCAGTTTTGAAGATAGGAAAAAAATAAAACAGATTCTTTATAGTCACCTACTTTTTAGATATGCTGATAACAAAAAACGTTGGTGGGACTCATTGTAATAGAATATTTTTTTATAAATAAACTTAAACAAACATTTAAAAGATGAGCGTCGCCGAGTCGGGAGATCAATTATAATATATGGATTAGGAATAAATGTGGTGCGGACGCGAGCGCGCGGCAAGCGCTATTGAGTTCTCTGACGTCACACGTCCGTTAGCCCCGCGCTAGCGACTTGAAGCGGTGTTATAGTTTTATACCAAACTTAAATGTATTATAACTTTGTAAATACTCTACGTATCGAAGTGGGTTGAACTGTTGAGTATTTAATAATGTCATCTATAATTAAAATTTTCAAAATAAAAATAAAAAAATATTTTTCCCAAGCTCATTAAGAAAACACAAGATTTTATTATTGCATGCCCCTATGATGCATGGGCTAGGTGAACTTTAGGTAATTACACAAAAGTGTAAACCCCTTTTCAACAGTCTGAACCAAATAAAAAAGTACAGACGGAGCACTGCGATAAAAAAAGAGGCAGGTAAAATAAAACCACGCCTCGCCGGTGGCCCGTGAGCGTACACAGTTACCTGCAGACACATGTAGGCATAGATGTGGGCATCATTCATTACTGACGCATGAATCCACTAGGGAGAGACCAAAAAAATGCACCAATGTGTGAGTAATGTGCATGTGCTCGAAAAATAGTACTGCAGTCTGACAGTTGCTCTTTTCTACATGACAGACAGGCCGACTTAGACAGACTACGTGGACGTGAAATGGTCTCGTCTATCTCGCTCTAATATACCTACGCGTTAGTACCTACGGTCTCTTTTAGATAGCCGATCTAGTTACAATTTTCTACTATATTATCTTTATGGTAACTACGCCTTGACGTAAACCAAAAATAAAACTGGCTCTACCTACATAGATATTAAACTGGCCCCAGTTTTTTCATCGCAGCTCCCCGTCTGTACTTTCTTATTTGCTGAGTTTGTACAGTAAAAAAGGAATAATTTCTGTTACATCTTGTATACTTTTATCTAAGTCAAATGTGAAAATTATCGGAGAGGTCAAATGTACGCATCATCCCTGCAGTAGGTACGATCGAGGTACAGGATCCCCGGGCATACTACCAAAGCACAATACGCCAGCATGCCAGGATCGCGACAGGTCGCTTTTTCGAAACCGCCCTTTCCCCATAAATAAAACGCATGAAAATCATTTTTCTTCCATCATTTACTAAAGAAACATGAAGAATAATACTAGAAACGTCAACAATCACAGAGTTGCTGAAACATTATCTAAATTATAAGATTTCATTCACACTTCACCTTATTTTCGCCACACACAGTCACACAATCAACACAAAATAAATTAACAAACATAACGTACCTATCTAAAAATTAAATAGGATTCTAAAACACAGAGCGCATTGGTTTTTTACAGACGATTATTGTCTTTTGGAACAAAAGTTACTCCCCGGAAATAAAATAAGTAGCACTTAAAAATCAACTATAGATTCACAGGTATAAGTAAAGAAGTACGTCAACTGCTGAGACCCCGTGAGAGCGATAATAGCTTACTCGTATAGGGCTCTAGTCATAACATAAAATATTCCGGACCAGTTTCTGACTGATACTGAATCCGATGATATTTTTTTAAGTGCAGGGGCAGGAGTGAACCCCTTTTGCTACACCCAATCCCTATTTTCTGAATCGCAAATTCAACTAAAAAGTTTAATTAGACAAAAATATCTTCGATTTTAAGAAGTACCTAAGTGCAAAACAACTTCTTTTTTGAGGTTAAACTAAAATAATATTCTCTTTCTTAAAAACAACTTTATGTGGCGGTCGCGAGCGAGTAGAGAGAGGTGAGATGCGTCCCTATGTGCGTGCGGCAACGCGTTGATACTGGCGTGCATACACACAAACCGCGCTTTGTGCGTTCTATGAAGACAACGTACTTGTTTACTTATACTATGATAGAACTGCCCCACTAAAGTTGGTATTAATATTAGCCCAATCAGCGGGGCTTATGTAACCCTTAATCTGTAGCTTATCAATTTCTAGGTCGTAACGATTTTTAGTATCATTTCATCGTCTGCAAATCCAACATTAGATGTACCTACCAAACTTACATCAGCATTTGTATTATTATCTAAATGGAGTGTTATTAATTATATTAAACTAGGTCAATATTTGGTATAGTTCAGTTTTTTTTTCAAAGTTCATACAATTGTACAGAACTTCGACTTTTACTAGAAGACTAACATCACTCCCAAAAGTGACAACTCTCCTCCTGTAAATAAAACGGAAATATAAAAATGTAAATTAAGACTAGTAAGAATTTTGCTGGCGCATAGTTTAGTCGACCTATTGTCATTTTTATACAATTCTATCAGTCCTTAGCTATGTTAAGTTTCGCAAGCTATTGGCGGGGAAATGATTGCCACTATTTTCGAAGCTCATAGCGTTTTGTTCTTTCGCCACATTAAAGGACGATGAGTGGAAACGTCTCCTCCAAAGTCAACACCGACCAAATGTATCTCAGTCAAAACATCTTAGTAATGTGACCAATTTCTGAAAAAGGCACGGTTTTCGAGAAAAACCATTTATTTTTGATACACAATCCTTAGATTTTCAAAAGTAGGTATCGTAATAATTATTACGATTACTCCTGACCATTTATAGAAAATGAGTTACTCGAATGTACAATTCGAAAAATGTCCAGTTCGCAGAATGTCCAGTTAGCAAAATGACCAATATTCATCGTAACGTGGTTAATTGAGTTAAAAGTTGGATTCTAATGATAAGTCAAGTTATTATTTAAAATCAGTTTATATTTTCCCCACATTTCTATCAATATAAGGTATATTTATAAAACCTTTTACTTGCGATTTACAAAGCTTTTCAAGCAAACAAACACCTTCGTGTGTTTCTGTGATACATATTAATGAAAGAAACGCCCGAAAGTCGCGCTGTGTTTATGTCGACCTAACCCGCTCGTCGCTTCGCTCCTCGCTAACCTAAGTTACATTGTCACTGAAAGGGAAAATTACGTTACGATTAATATTGGACATTTTGCGAAATTCACATTATGCGAACTGGATATTTTGCGAGCGTTGGACATTTTGCGAATTGGACATTCTGTGCATAAACCCTCGACCACTGGTCAAAATTTTTATGGTATGGCGTTACAAGACACATGCAATAACTTTTATACTACACCTGATCGGAAAAATAGCTATTTTTCCTCAAATTGAAAAGAGAAAGTAGATCTTTTTTCGACCTAAATATGCGGTAGGAAAAGTTGTAAGAAAATCCATTTCTAACGTGTTTTACCGGAAGGAAAAGTTGTATGAAAAACTATTTGTAACGCGGTGCCGCAGCGCGGGGCGCGGCTTCCGCGGCGAAAATACAGGACATTGATTTTCCAGAAATCTGCAACTAGTGATGCAGACTCCGGTGCAGACTTAACAACAATCAAATGCCACGGTGGTTGGAAATCGTGCATCGTCGCAGAAGGTTAAATATTGAGGATTCTATTGAGAACAAGAGTGACACATATGTGACCAAATAACATAGTCAATTAATTATCAAGACCCTCAACCTTCTACGAGCACGGCGATTATGGGCTCTGTCCCACCAGTAATTATAAATCTATGGTCCCACCACGAAAAAATCGTATTAGAACAACCTAGCACGATTAAGCCACTGCCTTCTTTTCCTGTATTGTCTCAAATGTCGACTACTAATATAAATCTTCCTAACAAAACTGTATCATTTAATTTAAGTAACTACAAATTGTTACATAATCTTTAAATTATTTAGGCACAACTTGCTCCAACAATACGGCGGCTTCAATTTTTGCATATGTCCCATACAAATGTATCTCTTTATAATTTTATTATACTGCTTATTAACAACTGTTTGAATGTTCCTCACAGGTGTAGTATAAAGCACTATCTAACACTTGGGAGAAAGTTCGATTCCGTAATCTATCACTTTCTTCCCACGGTACAATGTACTATTTCACCACTCCAGCACCAAAAGACCTCTTTTGCTTCGTAAAATCTCGAAGGAAAAACGCTTTTTGCTGCGAGCTTTGAACAAGACTATAACGTTCAATCTAAATTATTTTAGTAATCTTACTTTTAATTTTCAATGGTTATTTTTAAGATAATTAACATGTATTAAAGTATTGCCTTGTTTTTCTTACCTACAATCATTTTCTCGCTGGAGAGGTGAAAAGTTGTATGTTTCACACGAGAGCAAACTGTTTTGTCTCGTGCCTTTAAATCACTAACTGCGCTCAGTAGTCGATGTATAATTCTAGACTACTTCGCTGGTTCGTGATTTAATATCGGCACTCGCAGCAAAAAATAACTATGCTCACTTGTTGAACAAATAACTATTGTTTATAGAAGTCTTCTTTTTCCTTCTCTGTTCCAAATTTATTTTACGGTCGGTGCAGTACGTCTTTTTTCTACTGACATACCTACTACTATAGGTTTAGGCATATGACGTTTACGGCCGGCCGCCTCCGCCTGTCCGGCACCAACCATCATTGGGAACGACTGCCATCTTTCGACAGCAGCCATTTTCATTTATAGAACTCGTGCGTGGACTCATCACCGAAAATAGTGATCATCATCAGCAATATTTGATTCTGATTTATTCAGGTCGTAGCCCTGACGGACTGAACTGAAGGCGGGCCCTAGCGCAAGTCATGTGGAGTTATTATCAATCATAGACAATGTAATGTGGTACGTGGTCACTGACATTAAATTGTGTAAAAAAGGGGTTTGTATCACGTAGAGATCGTCTAATCTAAAATTGAACTTTAAACTTGATGCCCTACTTTTATGAGTGATCGAGGCGTGCTGCCATGTTCGTGTCTAGCCGGTGACTGAATCAAGTGAATGACCAATGGCTATAGTTAATTTGAGTATGTTACATCTGTACACTGATTGTGCATGTAAGAGTAAGATAATGGAGGGGCGTTCAGTTTTAGATTAGACGATCATGACGCCATGGACGCATGCACATCCAAACATCGGTGACCATGGCGCATGAAACTGCGCCGAAATATCGGAATAATAACAAAACCAAAGTACGTGGTACAAAAATACAGTTTTCACATAATCATTGACAATTATTATACAAAAAAAAACTGTCAAGTTTCGTCATTCGATTGTTTTGTCAACAAGAATTGGTTGGACGCTAGTAGATTAAATGAGTGTTTCCCTGTGGTCTCATTATACTAGGGATTACTTTCTGAGAGCTGATTATATCGATATTGTCGATTTAAACTGAAAACTATCAATCAAAGTGAAAGTTACGATTATGTTGAATAAGGTTGAATACCTATGTTCCCGTTGTCCCTGTTGGTATGTTATTGTATTATCTTTTTTAATTATACCCGCTGTCCCCATTGCGTTAAAGTTTAAAGATTCTTCTTTAAACTTAATTTGATTTATTTTGAGATCTAAATTGAGATATTTTTACACCACATTGGTTGCATATAAGCTTATGGTTCACCAGAACGGTAAGCGGTCAGCGCAGCTTATGGACTTATGTTATAATTCATCCTAAACCGAAGTAGTTACCCACCAGGCTACCATAACTATGTATGAAGAAGTTTATTTTAGTTTCAAGATGGCAAAGATGAAAACTATTACGAGTAAATATATATTAGGTTGGGGAAAAAGTCTTTTCGCATTATAGTATGTATAAACTTGTAATAAAATCTCTTTGGCTATACTATTTGTATCTGGCTGGTTTTGGTATCATTGAAAGTTAAATTTTAAAGAACATAATTCCAAATTCAAATTAGGAAAATGTGTGATTTTCATTTGTTTTTCGTACCGGCAAGATGAGTGAATCTAATGAAGAAATTCGACACATTTTAAAATTTTACTACAAAAAAATATTTTTAGCAAAAAAATAGGAAAACCGACTTCAATGCGTACAAATTTAAACTAAAAAGTAAGAAATAAATAATATTTTTATGAAGTAGCTGAAAAGAGCGTCATAGAAAACCAAGGAAAGTATTGATACACATTTATAATTCTTTATTTATAATTCATACTCCGATATATTTGGAGTCGGTGCCAGCTAGCCAAGGAGGATAGTGTTTGAAATTTTCGAACTTCACGGAGCGGCGGATTATTTCTCATCTTTATTATGCATTCATTATTATGTATAGTTCGTTAGTTAGTTCGTTCGATTAGTTATTAATCAAGTTCATATCTATTAGGTAAGTTTATTTTGCTTAGGCTGAGATATTGTTGCTTAGATATTATTGTCATCCCCAATGAAATTATCATTTCAACAAAAAAGTACTGAACCAATTTCGGTATAATTTATACGGGACCACCTTTGAAGTATGACCTTCCTAACGAAAAAAGAATCATCAAAATCGATTCATTATTGACGGAGTAATCGCGGAACATACAAAAAAAAAAAAAAAAAAAAAAAAAAAAACACTGTCGAATAGAGAACCTCCTCCTTTTTTTTGTTTGAAGTCGGTTAGAAAGATAAAAATGCAACGCAAGCCGCATAGTCCTGACCTTGCACCTTCAGATTTCCACCTGTTTCGGTCTCTTCAGAATTCTTTAGGCAGTGTCAGGTTAACATCACGAGAGGACTGCCAAAACCACTTGTCGCGGTATTTTGACCAGAAGTCCCAAAATTTCTATAGCAATGGGATCATGTCTCTACCTACAAGATGGCAAAAAGTTATCGAACAAAATAGTACCTACATACTTTAGTTAAATGTAAATAAACTATATTAAAAAATGTTTTGAATTTTCTTAAAAAATGCGAAGAAACTTTTTCCCCAACCTATTATATTAAAAAATGTTTTGAATTTTCTTAAAAAATGCGAAGAAACTTTTTCCCCAACCTATTATATATAGCCTGGTACTGGAGGTTGAAAATGTGGGTGGGAACGTAATTTGCGGCATTTTTTTTTTCAAATTAAAATAGGACTTTTTTTCTATAGCACATAACATTTCACAATATTTTTTTAGATTCGTAAAAATTCGCGCGTTTCGTAATTTTTTCTATAAAGCGCCTGACGTGACGTCATCGTACTCTCTCTTGCTCGAGCGTCATACGGAAAGGACGTGTCCCGCGCGTAATATCTTAATATTCGAGACTGTGTTATAGTTGTTGGATGTGGTTGGGTTCGCCATCGCCACATCTTCAGCGAAAAGGGAAGATCTTCCCCCAAGCTAGGTGTTCGCTCATCGGGGACCGCGGCCCTACTGTACTTTTATTTTATTGACTACTGCAGGTTGTCGCTGATGAGTCTGATGACGTTTCCTGCGTCATCGGGTTTTTAACGGGGGTCCTCAAGGCTGTAAGTCGAACGTTCCTAGGGGATAGCTGGGCGACGGAGCATCTCCCTCTCGGGAGTCTCTCGACCGCCTAGCATCCCTAGGGCGTCCGAATCGGAAGAGATCTGTACATTGTTGGAACTTGTATATATACTGCTGATTTACCTCGGAAACTTCGTAAGCGTGGTTTAAGCTTGCATTACGTATTGTGACGTTTCTGTGTCGTGTCTCGGCTCGGTGTTTACATTTGTACTGTTCACTGATCAACAGTTTCTCAGTTACTCGATACTAACTGTTTATGTAGCGCTGTGACGTAGCCGCTACATAGTTATAACGGACAAACCCATGGTCCTTCCTGCCTCACGGCGTACGGACCGAAATCGTCGGGAGAGTGCGGCGGTACTTGCATTACGCTCTTTCCCCTCCGAACTGTCTTGACTCCTTACAAATTATTTTTTACTCTTCGTCCTTTGTCCCTTGATACCAACTCTCCCCCTTCTGGGGCTGGAAACGATACAGTACGTGACTTCGCGTCGGGCGTCTCTGAGTCTCTTTACCTTTGTCCTACTCGAAAGTTCGTCGAATGGTGTGCCCGGAGTGCGCGAACACGCGCAGCGCTTCAAAGTTACTGCGGCTACTGGTGAGATCCTCGTGAAATATGGAACCGGGCTCCGTCCTCTGTATCCGGCTGCACAGGGTCTCTCTCGCGTCAGTGTACAATTCACATTCCCAAAGTTATAACGGACAATTTTATTTGTATATTTTTTATCAATAAACTTTTAAGATGTATTAATTCGCCGCGGCCGTGTACCGCTAATAAATGAAATTAAACCAGAATACAAATAAAATTATAATGATAAAGTATGGATTAAGCATAAATGTTGTGCAGACGCGAGTGGACTGCAAGCGCTGTAGAGTCCACTGACGTCACACAGCCATTAGCCCCGTGCCAGCGACTAAAAGTAGCCTATAGTTTTATAATAACTTTGTAAATTGTAAATACGTATCGTTTAAGTGAAAAAAAACTGTTGATTATTTAGTAATGAGATCTATAAATTTATAACTATTTTTTCCCAAGCTCATTCAGAATACCATCATGAAATAAAGCAAATGAAGCCGATGATAGTAAAGAAGAAAATTATTTTATATCGACAATATCGATATAATCAGCTATCAGAGAGTAATCCCTAGTGTAATGGGACACCACGGGTGACACAGAATCTAATTGAAAGCGTGACGTGCGAAAAATTCCAACGTGCCATAATATTCCAATTCGTAATGCCTCCTCTAATTAAAATTGCAAAACAGAATTGTAGGATATAGGTTTATTTAACTATTTTATAAATATCAGTATTCTCAAGTTGAGAGAACGTCCCACCCTATCACCACACACCTGGGACTTTATACCTAATTTAGTATTAACCTAGAAGAACTAAATCCCATTTTTTTATTTAGAATTCTTTACTATATGGGATAGGCGATGGTGTCGTTACTAAATAAATATTGGATGCGACAACCTACACGCGTGTGTAGGTTTATATCAAACATTTTAACTATATTGCTTACTTACATTAATGATCTTTTTTTGATGCTTCAACCGAACTCTTTTTGGTGGGCTGAAAACAAGAAGAATACATGATTATATCAAACTAATATATATGGTTTAACCTTGTGTCAGAAAAAATACATCATATCAAAGTAAATAAGTATATATGAGAACAGGTTTTTTATATAAACTTTTTGAAAATTAATGGTTTCTAACAATAAGTAATAGATCATTGAGGGGTTATCCCACTTAGGTCCTCTGTTCTGGTTGTGATAGTGATACATTAACGTAGTAATGTCGTGACCATACTTCGACTGAACTTTTATTTACCTACTAGCTGACACGGCGAACTTTGTGCCGCTTAACAGTCGATTCCTCAATTTTTTATTTTGTTTTAAATACTTATTCTGCTATTCTAGACCCGTTGTCCCGAATAGTAGATAAAAGAAAGTTAATAAGTCGAAAATTACATTATGTAATTAATTTTTGTTTTACATTTCTTTTCTCTCCATATGAACCATCCTCGTACTTCAAAAAAATTATAAACTCCTAAACTTGCTCATTCTAAAACGACGTAAGTGCAACTGGCACTTACCTACGTCGTATTAGAACGAGTAAGTTTTGAAATTAAAATACTTCTAGAATCAAAATTAAAGAATATTAAAAAATACGTGTTGTATTAATGTCTATTTTCCATTCATAGATTTATTATTACTGACGTTTATAGATTGGCAATGAATCAACTAGAGTGAGACCAATAAAATAATGTGTGCATGAAAAATAGTACCTACTGCAGTCTGACAGTTGCTGTCTTTTCTATGTGACTGACAGGCCTCCTTAGGCCCCCTGCGTGTACGTGAAATGGTCTCGTCTATCTATCTCGGTCTAATATACGCGTTAGTTTGCTCTTTCTCTTTTACATTGCTAATCTACAGTTTCCTATATACAACATGTAAATTAAATAACCAACACCCTGAATACAGGTGGTTTGGGATGAGCTTCTGAGTTGATTTAAATATTTAAAAAAAAAAAAACTAAAAGTAAGTACCCTGAAAACGTAGTACAATATTTTCTGGGTACTTTTTGTTTTTTTAAAAAAAGTAGTTTATTTTTTAATTATTGAAATCAACTCTGAAGCCGATCCCAAACCACCTGTATTCAGGGTGTTGGTTATTTAATTTACATGTTGTATATGTTCCCATTCATGTAATAAAAAAATGTAATGTTGTTAATTGGTAACGTGTCATTGCGCAATCTATAAGGCACCTCTGTTGAACCAACGCACGACTACTTATATTGCGCGATGAAAACGCATCGTACGATCGTTGTCAATGTGGCGTTGTTCTAATTGGCATCGATCGTACGATGACACGATAAGTTTTCATCGGGCGATGAAATTAATATTATGTGCTCGCGCGCTGACTTGCGAGCTCAATCAGGACACTAAAGAAATATTTTATGTTGAACTCATCGTACGATGAGAACGCATCGTATCATCGTACGATCGATGGCAATTAGGACGACGCCTAAGTAGACAGCAATTTAGATTACAAGACACCGCAGCAAAAGTAAGTATTATATTATTATTAACTGTATTGATGTTGAAAACAGATGAACAGTGTTGTTGGAGACATAGACACATATTCTTTTCTAAAACTTAACTAAGCATATTAATATTCAATATATTCTCACCTGATAATACCAATTATACAACACTACTCCATACACACATATAATAGAAAGGAGCATTTGTATGATTAGCCATACAATTAAGTTAAAAACTTGAGCTTGTCCAAATAATTCTTTTCCATTTTTGAAGCATAGCATCGATTCAGTCATCATAATGGCACCATATACCCAACACTGGGTCCCGACTCTTTTGCAGTTTGGATCTGTTACGTAAATATAATATTGCCTGAAAAAGCAATACACCAATTAGTTTACTTCAAGCAACTTTAAATCTTCCAGATAAACCGTTGTAGAAAAATATATCTATTATTCAAATTAACTGGAAGCGCTCAAATGTAAAGGCTAGTAGCCATGTGGACCCCGAGCACTGATATCTCAATATCCAAAATTGACAGTAAAACTCGACATGATTAACGAGTTTGACAGATATACATTGGAAATTCGGATACTCCTCGATAAATAGCCCTAAATTGTGGCTTTAAACATCATTTCTCTAGCGATGTTTTGACTTGCTTGGTAGTAAGCAGTCACCATAGTATAGAAGCTTGCAACTCTGACACTTCTGTAAGGTGGAGGGTTCTACCCCAGTACAGGCCCTCTAAATTCGACTAGCTAGTCCCTCAACTAATTACCATTACAACATAACAGCATTTTTAGGACGAGGAGCATGACGTGCGGCATGATGAGTAAGGTTGCCATACTACGTCTCTACTTTCTCGTCTCTTCTCTCGTCTTCTTCACTCGTCGAGTGTGTGTGGCCCATAAGTAGGGATACTACGCAACATCGATGCAGATTGCGTAAAATTGGACAGTCGATTCGTTTACTTAGGGAGAAAAATTAATCAGAATAAAATACCGAAACTCCCATACTTCGGTATTTTTGTCATACCGAACAGTGTTAGAATACCGAACACCTGTCAACCCTGGTTGAAACCTATTTGTTCTGGTACCATTTTCAAAATCAAAAAGTTCATTATTTAAATGGACTTTGCTAAGTACTTTTAAAGAGTTATTTTTAAAATGGCTACATACCTGACTGATGGTGCAACTATTACGCCTATAAGGCAAAGACGAGCTATAACCAACGGATGTGACGGTGGCATTTCAAATATATGTTTCAAAAAAAACGTATTTAACTCAGACAATTGCCAAAAAACAACAAGTTGGCTCAAGGCAAAAAATCTCATATATGGGCATGTTGGATCCAACCAACGAACTGGAGCCCATTGAACAGGGGTGAACTGAAGTAAGGCTCTTTTTATTTTTCCTGTTGTTGATGAGATGTCCCTGTAAGTATAAATAACACATTTCGCTTGAGAAGCACTGCAGACCAATCATATCTATGGAATTGATGCCGTCATGGTGGAGTGGTCTTGGTGGATTAAAAATTGTCCGTTATCTAGTTCCCATAACACAAGTTCTTAATGATACTTAATTTGGGCTAGATAATTGGTGTGAGCGTAGGAATATATCATTATTATTATATTAGCTTGTGCAGTGTTATTATATGTACTGTACCTATTGTATTTACTAGTGTTACTATCTATTTTATGTTGCAAATGAGCACTTTTATAATAGGGCTTCAAATTTGTTTATTTTTTGTGTATCTTAATTGCTTGTAATTGTGCCTTTAATAAAATCATAGTTATAATAAGTTCTCACTGCAAAACTAGATTTTATTGAATGATTGTATTTTAATGTGAATTTGTTTGGATTTTCTTGGCACACAGGGCCCACTATGCGTTCATGCGTTCATTAATCAGTGCTGGTAAAAACGTTAATTATAATTTTATATCCTACAGAAAAGACTGGCGCAGTGGTTTATCTCTTGCACTATAGACTGTTTTTTTAACAAACGAGTACCTACTGATTATGACAATATGACTCTCGCATATTTCCGATATTGACAGTGAGATGGCTCAAGTTAGGGGCGGGGCCAACGCCTCTGTTCAAAACAATATTGGATATAGTATTCATAGTTTATGTACTAGAATAATTATATATGCACTAGAAGAATTGATTTATAAATCAAATAATTATTACCTATATAATTCTTGTAATCTTAAAAAGTATCGTCTTCACTTCCTTTTGATGAAATTTCTGCAGATACGTAAATAATAAGCTGCTCTAACAATATTTGTTCATGGCACATTAATCATACAAGTCGGTCTTTAGTGGCGTTTGTGTGAAACGGACTTTATGTTAATTACGTGGACCAATAGCAAAGCAGTCAAAATTTTCGGTACTCGTTTCTTTAACAATAGACTATATCTTCGCACTTGGACTCCACTTCTGCTTACCATCAAGTGGAATTGAGTCATTTGCTTGACCTTTTTATAAAATAAAGACATACATATTGTATACTTAAAAATAATTTTATACAAATGTAATCACTATATATTTACTTAAATATAAAAAAAAATCTTACCTAATACTGACCCATTTGTATTCTCTCATTTCAAGAACTTTACATATTTTTAATCCACACCATATTCCCAAACCATTGCAAACTAGTACATCTAGGATCACTGAATCCCACCAACATTCTTTGAAATTGGGTAATAAATGAGCAAATTGTATTTCAGTGATTTCCCACATTATGGATATAGCCCACAATATACCAACATGTCTAAAAAGTATTGCTTTGAACATCCATCCAAAAAAATGACCCCAAGCAAAAACATCAACATGAGACAATACTTTAGCAATACTTATATCAGAGCAGTTAACGGCATATTCCTGAAAATAATAAACAATATTTGTGGTTACACAATTAACATTCACCAACTTTTATAAATCACAGATAATATCACAGAACACAGAAAGAGGTGATAATATAATACTATACTACTTACCTTATCCATATCAATATGAAAATTGCGTAGATTCGGGTCAATCCAATACATTATTTCATAAACAGTAGAATAACTTTGAAATAGTAAGAAGAGTAAAGCGAGAAGATACAGAACAGACATTCCAAATACTATTCTCCATACGGCAGGATGAGGTCTTGTAAATGGGCCATTTGGAAATGTCAATACAGATATGATGAGAAAAAAAAATACTACACAGCACATCCCCGACCAAATGTTTTCTTGAATGCTTGATTCATCTCTGAAAAAATATAAATATAGGTACTTCATTATTTAAAATATAAAATACTTCAATATTCCTTTTTGCCAATTTGTTTTCAGTAAAATTACTGGATATATTTATTACTACTATATGTATATTGCTCCGCCCGTGACTTTTTGAAATCGGTCCCGCAATTTTTTAATGTATTCATTACAAACAAACAAATCATTCCTTTATAAAATTAGTATAGATATAGATTATTAGTAATAGGACAGGTCAAAAAAATTCGTTAAAGATAAATATAAAATTTACAGAAATCCAAAAAATTGGACATTTCTATTTTCAGTAGTTTAAAAATTAAATTAAAATGATGTTTTAAAGCATACAGTTGCAATCTCAGTAGAAGGTATGGTTGTAAAATTACCAAGTGTATGTAATTGTATCAAATACATAATATCATTACAGGGGGGCACACACACACACTTTACGTTGGTCATTTTTGTAGTACCTTACCACAGTAATGTATATAGATAACATTACCGTGACCTTACTCAGCATTTATCGACCAATCCCTATTTTAGAGATTACTTTTTTTTATTTCAAATATTGCATCTGTTCCTTGTGGACATTTAGCAGTGACACAGCCTATTATCACCTATTATGTATGGTTATTCACTATTTGTGGATTTTGATATACATTAATTTTTAGACGTTTCCGTTTTGTATTCTGAGTGATTTCCGTTTACATGTGTTTTTTCATTTGCTTGGGGTATCTGCACATTAATAAGGCAAACAGGAGGATGTCTCTTGTCTAATGGTAAAAGTCACTGTATCGATTCGATTTGGATTCATTTGCTTTTATTCGCCAGTCTTCCAGCCACTCTGAAATGTTGTCTAGACATCACTGAAGCATACTGCTTGCCTGTGTGGGTTCGTCATGTGTTGTTATAGCTTCTGTGTCATCGGTAAATGTTCCAATCACGATACCCTCTGTCATCGGCAGGTCCTAGGTAAAGATTAGATATAGTATCGGGTCAAGTATACTACCTTGTGGTACACCTGCGTGAACTCTGTGAAGTTTGGTTATGTCTCCTTGCTTGACGTAGATACTTCTCAGCGAGTTATGATTTTAAAAAGGTAATTTGTTGGGAGTTGGTTTTTTAATTTGTAAAGTAAGCCTTCATGCCAATCTCCATCGAAAGCCTGTGAGATATACATGAATGCAGCGCAACAGCATTGCTTATTTTCAAATACCTCGCGGACTTCTTCTACCAGCCTACGCACCTGTTCTACAGTACTGTGATTTTTTCTGAATTCAAACTGGTGTTGAGGGATGATTTTGTTTTCTGCTAATACTGTATTTAGTCGTTTGAGAAAAAGAGTTTCTATAACCTCTGATGTGATGGATAATAAAGTTATTGGTCTATAGGAGGTCACGTCTTCGGGGGTTTTCCCTGATTTGGGTGAGAATCATTTTAATATGAGAAACTTTCCATTAATGTGGCAAGACACCTCTTATCAGTATACAATGTTGTCAAGCACGTATACAGAGGGGGGGATAGTTGGGATTTATGACGGGCGAGAGGCTTACTGGTCTCGCTCTATTGTCTATTCATTCCGCTTTCGCGCCAGATCCTGATTTGGTACTAGACGTAATGGCTGCCAGGGGAAAAATACATATATAATTATAGTATAGTACACCAAAAAATATAGTACAGTGATTACAGCGATTTTTACATAGTTCACATGGTTGTTTCAATGTTTGTCTCGCTCGATTCATTTTGAGTGGGATTCAGTAAGATGAGATACTAAAGGATTCGCCTTTTTCTAGGTTAGTTTTTGCCCAAGTACCATCTTTTTACGAATAGGTGGATCAGAAACAATTGATCGTTTAAGCTTTTTCGTTGCTTTCCAGAGAGAGTAGTCGCTAGCAGCGGTGGCATCTAGGTTGCGCAGGTGATTCTGTACAGCTTAATTTTTTTCCACACTAAGGAGTTTCTTCAGTTTAGCCGTTAGGTAATCAAGCCATGTTTTATCTCTGGCGAATCTAGTAGTTTGCCACAACTTACGGGCTTACCTTTTTTCAGTTGATGGTTCGCGCACAAGCTTCGAGCATTCAGGCGTAGCAGTTTTTTTGTCTATAGGAGTGCTATTCCAAGCTGCATTTTGCACACATTCGTTAAAAAAATCGACTGTTATCATAAATAGTCTTGTTCGGTTTTAAGAGTTGTTGTTTATACTTGATTCCACTAGAAAGAGCAACATATAGCAATTGCTTTAACGTCCGTGTAGTTTTGCTGCAGGCTTTACATATAAGAATATTCGGGAGATCCCTATCAGTACCACACTATGATCAGGTATAAGAAGAAGTACATTTAAAGCAACTAGTAGGCATCCAGGGAGTATCTCCCGAGTTCTTGTTGTAAAAACACGTGTTGAGAGACTCCATGTTTAACCTGAGTCTACCATACTACATTTTCACTTGACATTGGCGAAATGCGTAATCTTTAAGTGTCGCAAACGCCATTTAATTAAAGAGAAGAAGTAGTAGGCATCTTCTTAATGATACCGAAGTTTACTAAGTCAGGGACTTTCCTAGGATTACTGGGCCAGTAGGTTGCTTCTCCAGTCGACATGGTATTTAGGTAATGTTCATTTATGGGTGCTTGTAGTTGACGTCCTTTAGTTGTTGTTAGACGAGAGTCCCAAGTGGTGTTTTTCGAAATTATAATCTCCGCCTGCGATAAAACTTGAATAAAGGGTTTAAAAAAAATATGTAGTTGTCTTTTCTTATTGCGTGTTTGGAGGAGAATACATCGCGGTGACAACCAGATGACCTTGCCAGTCCTCGACCTCTAGGCTCGTGGCTTGTATCTCCGGCGCGGCGTCTTGAATGGCTCTGCCTCGTAGTGTTTAAAGTTATTCTTAATAAGGACTGCAGATCCTCTGTGGGCTGTACCATTTGGATGCATTGTTTAGTAGAAATTGTAATTTGGTACCTAGCACTGCCTAGCAGTAGCTCTTATTCGTAAAATGTGTTTCGAATATATTTATATTTAATTGTAAAAATGTCTTCACTTCCAAGACATGTTTTGATAGCCCGTTGGCGTTCCACAAAGCTATTTTTAATTAATTGAGTTTAACATTTTAGTCATTAATTCCACTTGCAGGTTTGTTATTGTAGTTAGTAGCTGCATCAGTTGGGTCATAGATTTCATCATTTATTTCTTTCATGTCATAGTTAGTTGTCACAGAATTTGTTGTAGGTTCATTTTCGCTTTGTTTGTTGCGAAGTTTGTCATGTGTTAATATATTCCGATACAATGGTCAGTAATTTTCTCTGGTTGTTGTTTGCTGAGTGGTAGGTATATCTGGTTTGTGTTTGTAAACTTGATGCTCAGATCATATATGTAAAGGACTGATGTACATATTTATGTTTTTCGCTATATTAGAGGGATGCTTGCTTATCTGTAGCTCTTTATATATTGAGCAGCCTGTATAGATGGCTGGGTGGTTTCCTTTGCAGAATACACATTTGACAGATGATTGTTGCGATGCGATCGTTGTTTACGTTCACAATTGGCCGATAGGTGGTCTCCAGCAGATTTGATACATTTACTTTTTAGATACTTTTTGGTATGCCTGTACTGTTGAAAATGGGCACATTAAGGAATTTCTTGTTTGGGTCTCTTTTTTCATATTGATATATCTATTGACTTAATTTATTCATATCGATATATCTATTGACTGTAATGATGTTTTGAATTCATTACGAAATTGTAAGCTGTGGAATTTCTTTCGCCATTTCTTCTCCATCTCAGCATAATAATATTAATTAAATAAAATAATTATTTCGTTGATATGGTGGTAGGGCTTTTGACGATTTAAAAGTACTTAGCAAAGTCCATTTAAATAAAGAGCTTTTTCATTTCATTTCAATTATAACTCTGCAGTGTAATTGAATTTCAATATTGTAGTTATCAACAATATTAATAATCTATTAGTAACAATAAACATATGTTTATTGTAAACATATGTTTATTGTTACTAATCAAGTGTATTGGTATTGGCTTCTTTGTAATTAGTTACTTAACATTCCAGATATTGGTGACCTTGTGGCGTGTGGATAATAATATCACGCTTAGACTAATCATTTATTTGTTACTGTCATCTAAATCAATGTTTAGTTAGTTCATAACACCCTAGTCTTGAACTTACTAATCATTTATTTGGTACTGTAATAATGAATTTCATATTATACTACAATTTTATACTAATTCGGATCCAGAAATGGCATCCAAAAAAAGCTAATAGTGGGAATGTAGATTCAGAAACTCATAAGCTTTTTTGGGCATGATTTGATGTCTACGACTAAGCAGCCTTCTGAAGAACAACCCAAGAATGCCATTGTTGAAGGAATCACACAGGTGGGCTTTGAGTACCAATTAGAATAGACTCCCCATGTTAAGTAAGCTTGCTAAACGTAAACTATACTTAAATCACACTAGCAAGCTCTGTTTATTCAAAAAGGCTATCTCAGGCTGGTTTAATTTATGAAGAAAAGTGTAAGTAACTGACTTGTTCCCAATTGTGCAGAAAATCTAGTCTAGTTTTTTGAACTACAATCTGCTGCCCCTCTTGGACTATAAAATAATGTTATTTAAAATAATAAATACCTACTACTGTTTTTTTGTTACTTACTACTGTTTTGTGTTTTAAGAAATATCAAAATTTGATTATTTTTAATTCTATGGTTTTTGTTCAATAAAGTAAAAAAAAAAACATTTGCATTGAAGAAATGATAGAAAATAGGTTGATGTTTAATACCACTGTGCACAAATTTGGGGTTTTGGGGGTGGGGGAGGGATCATTGGAATTACTATTTTTATTACAATAAAATAGCAATTTCACTTTACACATAGTGCACAGTGCTACTAAATCGAAGCCATTGTTAAAATATTCATATGTAATTATATGGCGAGTTAAGGAAAAGCAACTCTTTTCATTCCATACATATTTTGAAGAGATCTTCTTCCTTGTTACATTTAACACAGAGTGGAGATAACTTGAAGCACATCATATTCAAATATTTATTTAGTGAGATATGATGTGACCTAACTCTAAACACCGAAACAAGCCTTTCCCTGGGGAGACTGGCACAATCAAATCAGGGTGCTTTAAAAACGCTATCAACAATGGAGTAGTACCAGATACCCTTTGTAACAGATTGCTCCCTGAACATTTCTTCCCACTACCTTCAATGTTTTTTAACTTTAATGATCATTTGTGTAGCATAGGGGTTACAGTTCTAGTCCTCTCCATTGCTACAGCAAGATTTGCTAGATGATCTACCTACATGATTGTTTCCAGCAATACCTACATGTGAAGGTATCCACTGCAACTTAACATGTATTCTTTGAGCTTATAATGAGTGTATCAATCTGATAATATCATAGGCAATTGGTATACCTAGCTACACTGAGCCAGCTGTTGAAGTGCTCTTCTCGAATCTGATAAGATCACGAAACTTGAATGTGGTATTGTTGTTATATACTTTAGGGCTTCATGTATAGCTACTAGTTCTGCCCTCATAATACAAATGTCTTGAGATAATTTAAAACTCTTGTTTAATTCATTATGGGAATCACAAAATGCAGCCCACAGATGCATGCAGATGAGTCTAAAACTTTTAGACCCATCAGTATAGATTTTAAACTAGAAGTATTGTTATTTATAATTAATCATATGCAGTACATTTTGTTTTAGAGATTTTTTAGAATGCAAATAATGAACAGTAAAAGGCTCCATCAGAGTGTCACTGTTCAACCGCTACTTACATTGAAACTTTATAAATATAACTAGCGGTTCGCCACAGCTTGGCAAACATAGTAGGTAATGCCCGTTTAACTTTAACCTTATAGAATTATACTTCAAATCGCATTAGAAATCCGTTGTGAAGTTCTAATCGTACAGACAGAAAGAGAGACTTTGTTCTATACTATGTATATAGATTATCGATTAGTCTTACAAAGATAAAGTTTTATTATACCCAATTTAAAGTACTATTACATCACGAATAATTTCTTGAGTGCACTTGATAATCAAATTTATAGGTTATGATGTTCCTTACCTTACAAATGCGAAATAAATCACTGATGGAATGGAGACTCCTAAAAGTGTGATTGTATGGGGTTTGTAGAAAAATTCCAATGATATATCATCCACGGGTCTTTCATTAATAGAGCTAAATGCATCAACGTATTCGTTGCTTTCTTTACTAGTCGCCGACATTTTTATTTCTTTTATTATCCGTAATAGTTTTAGTCACTCATACTTGTTCTATAAAATACATCTATACTAGTATAATATTTTCTGAAATTGAAATAAATCGGTAAGTTGCTTCAATTCTTGCAATTTTACAGAATTCACAACATGACTTCGTTCCGTTCTTCCACAGACTACTAAGAGATCAAAGAGCATGCATTATAAGAAGAGATCACGGAGTTATATTAAGAATCGTAGACAGAGAAACCTATAGACAGCTAAAGTCGAATTTTTAATTAGACGAAGTCAAGTGACGTTTACTGGGTTGTCAGGTTTTGATAAAACAAAAATAGTGTTGTGACAAAGTGAATGAATGAAAAAATCGCAACTCGGTATAAAATTGTTCTCATAATGACTAATACATATTTATAACTATTAACGATTTTAATTATAATTCTATATTTTATCCTTTGCTATACCCTAACAGGGTACATTGTGTAGGTAATATTTTGTAAAACATAGCATTAAGACATATGTACCTATGCAATTATGCATTATGCAAGTAAAGAAATAATAACATATATGTATGTATGTACAATTATAAATAAAACAACTTTTACGGATTTAACTCGCGTGTAATATTTTACATTTTGTTATTATTGCCCGACGTTTCGTAAGACTTTTCAGCGTTCGCTGAAGTGTTACGAAACGTCAGGCAATAATTTTATTTATAATGTGTAGTGCTCGCGCAAATCTAAGAGAACATTATGTATGTACAAAGTAGCCTAGTGAGTGTTTAGAACGCCGTGCTGCCGATATCGGGTACCGGGTTCCAATCCTAGTCGTGCCATGTAAGTAGGTACGAAAGAGTTTTCGTACTTTTCGACGACTGCATATAGTAGGTATCTACATTTACCATTACCGAGTGCTCTAATGCTACATTTACACGCTTGCCGAGGCTTCGCAAGCCTCCACAAGTGCCAGGGATGTTTGACTGTGGTTGGCTCGGCTTGCGCCGATCTAGACTAGTGTCGGTTTCTTAACACAGATCAAGGGAAGCGTGCGGTAAGCGCTTGCGACTTGTTCACACGCTGGTGCATTTATAGCCAAAAAAACTTAACAAAACCAACAAGTAAACACCGTATGCGCAGAGAAAATTTTCGAGCAGTCAGACCAGAGGTTAGAAGACGCATGACACAGACAAAATGGCCACCGACGCGTCCGAATTTGTCTTATTTTTAAGAAGATAGTAAAAAAAGTGATTATAATTAAATACCAGCAGATATCGACCTACTTTTATACAGTAAGATAGAAGTAGTTTCTTTTTTTCGTATAGTAAGATAAGATTAAGAATGTACTCATTCATATCATCATTCATTCCTGAGAGTGAACGAAAACTGAACCCATCACTATCACATAGAAGATGGCAACATTATTTCACAAAGTGACATTAGCTGCTGTCAGATTACTTCGTCTAATTAAAAATTCGACTTTAGTAAGCGTGTCGCTGAAAGGGACAGAAAAAAAAGTACATACTAGATTTAGTGTTGCCAGGTAAGGATAAACTTACCCCATACTCTCCGTTCCCTTTTTGAATACAAAAAACTAACATGCTTATACTTAGTAGGTAATGTTATATGTTAAAATATTACTAGGAAACTTTTTAATCCATTTTTAGAACTGACAAATACATACCTAGTTTCAAAACATCGGAGATAAATCTTGTGCATTGAATACATGTCATGGTAGGTACTGATTAATATATGTACTTCAAGATAACATGCATTTTTCAAAGGAATACCTAATTCTACTAAGTATTCGCCAGTGAACATGGAAATAAACATAGAAGAAAGGAAAAACTACAAATAAATGTAAAAAAAAAAACGGAAGTGATCTCCCCTTGCCTTTCTTGTATGTATACCAAAAACGACTCAAAAGTTGATAGAAACCTTATTATTTGATGTCATACACGTATGTTACATTTGGATGCAATAAGTTAAAGCATACTCGAGTTATCGTGCTAACGCACAGAAAACATAATTTCAAAACTTGTATTTTTGGACTCAGGGAGGTCCAAAACGTATAAATCCGTCAAAATCTCGAGGTCGAATTTTTTGACGATTACAAGACTTCCTCTTTACTACGTACGAGAAAGTTATAATGAAAAGGCTGTCTCTTTAAAACTGCCCGTATAGTAAAGAAGTATTGTTCGAAATAAAATAAAAGCAATCGAAAATATAATAGGATATTTTTATTATATTCACTAATTACAATTTACAAACACTCACAAGTAACTTTTCATACAAAATAAGTAATTTATAAGTTATCCCTTTTTGCTTAGCCTAAGACATTGCCAAATTAGATATGTATTTATTACATATTTTGTAATAAATACATATCTAATTTACACGATTTTAGATGCTGGAAATATTTTATTTTTTGTATGTTTGTAACGAATAAACACAAAGTATTGGTTCGTTTTCAAAAATTCTTTCACCATTAGAATGCTACATTATAATTGAGTGAAACATTTTACTCCGATGAAACTGCAGGGTGGAAAAGCAGTATATGATATTTTTACCCAACTGCCCCCGAAGGAGGGTTATGTTATTTGAGTGTATGTTTGTAAATTTTTATATTCCCTGCTACAGCCTGAATGGCTTGAAGGATTTTACATACGAGGTGTCGTTAGATTAGTCTTGATAGCCTAACTGACACGGAGTACATAAAAATATAAAAACAAAGGGGCGGATTTTAGACGCCAAACCTGCAGTGATTTAAAACATATTATAAAGTATCTGTAATACAATAAAATATATTTGTTGTTTATGTAGTTATCAAATAAAATATAATACACGGTGCATACATTTCACAATAAATCATGGAGCTTGTTTTTCACTTTTGAGTGGTAATTTCATGCAGTCTAGTTTTTTTTTATAATTAGTATTTTATCAACAAAAGTTGCTCAGATGTTTTTTGTTCAGTTTTCCATTTCCTTTTTAATGTTCGCAGGGTATAGTCAGGAGATGAACTCTAAAAATAAAAATATTGATTAGTTCCATGAAACTTACTTGATAACAATTATTATTGCTGAGTATAAATTGATTATCTATTCATCATCATCAACAGATTAGGAGCATGTATCTTTATGGAATAAATTTATTTTTGCGTTTACAAACGCGTAAATATAATCCTAGAAAAATGCACTGAAAAAAATCGACTTGCCTCAGGCGGGACCCGCCTGAGGCAAGTCGATTTTTTTCAGTTATTTAATTATTGCTGAGTATAAATTGATTATCTATTCATCATCATCAACAGATTAGGAGCATGTATCTTTATGGAATAAATTTATTTTTGCGTTTACAAACGCGTAAATATAATCCTAGAAAAATGCACTGAAAAAAATCGCGGTGGGACCCGCCTGAGGCAAGTCGATTTTTTTCAGTGCATTTTTCTAGCATGTATCTTTGTTTGAGAAGAAAACTACTGAACATTCTTATGTGAATGATGAGATTTCTTACAGTCTTAACTGCTCCAGGTGTATTTTGAGTATTTAAAGCACTTGAATCTTTTTTCACCACCGAAGATACAGATGTTGCTTGCTGTAATACTTGTTACATAAGATTCGTCCATCTAAAAATTAAAATACATTAATATGTATATTTATTTGTAGAGAAAAATAGTGATCATATTTTTGTGAATGAAGAGATTACTTACAATCTTAACTGTTCCTTATGAATTTTGAGTATTTAAAACACTCAAACCTTTTTTCACCATTGATGACACAGATGTGCTTGCTGTGCAACTGATAACATCAGATTCATTCTGGTAAAAAATAAAATGTATATAAACATTAAAAATAATTATGAGACAAATTTAATGTGTGTAAAATTTCATTACTTACACAATCTGTAATTGGGCTTTGATGACACATGATTTCACAATTTTCCACTTCTATCGGCTGAACAATATTGGGATGTGCAAAATCTGTAAGGTGATAGATATTTTCTTTAAGAATATACTTTATAAATAAATAGCGAATTGTTTTGAACTGTGATTGAGGATGGACAAACAACTTAAGCATAAACTGAGTAACCCTACCGGTTACTCAGTTTATTCTTAAATTGTATATTAATTGTTAAGAAATCATTAAGTTATTTTTTACTGAATACACCATATAATATTACACATAATATTACCATATTAGGAACAGCGTCAGGATTGAGATATGTTCTATTCCCTTTCTTCCATAGTAGTTTTTTTTATCAAAGTGTTCACTACATATTTTTGAACTAGGTTTTGGGATCCAATCTGTTCTTCTGGTAGCCGCAATCCTCAAACTACTCAGCTCAGGATCACCAAGAAATCTAAAAATGACAATACAAGATACCCTTAAATTGACAATTAAGAATATTGCCTTATTTTAGGGAAATTTTCTACCAAAAAACTAGCAGTACTGACTTGAGAGGTTATGTTAACAAAAATATTTAAAATCTCATGTTTTTATCAAAAACATGATGAGTATTGATATCATTTGTTAAAAACAAACTAAAATTAGGATGTTTAACTATGATAAATAAGTAAAATAGTCGGGAATAATGACTACTTACGAATGAAAAGACAACCCACTAATTTTTCTCGCACTATCACTTTTACATCCCATTATGCTGCACCGCACCATTTTCTAAAGATGCACTCTGTACATAACCACCTTCAGGCACATAAATAGCACAAAACAGTTATTCGTATTTGAAGAAACAAACCAAAAACTTAATAATTAGTTTGTCACCCGTAAGAAATGTCAAAGTTTGTTTAGCAACTGAGTTGCTGGCCTTGAAAAAACCGGCCACGCAGTGAGGGACAAAAAATGATTCTCTTTGTCTCTTTTTTTCATCAGCCACGCGTATATGAGCATCCTTTTCTAGTGTAAGTGAAATAAAGAATGTCCAGCAGTCTATAGTTTTCTCTGTCTACGTTAAGAATGGAGTCATTAGACCATGAAGATAGAATTAAGAATGGAGTCATTAGTCTAATGAAAAAAGTGAGGGCAAAAATTTTGACAACCCTTGACATTTCTTGACACTTCTAGAGAGGCTCTGTCTCTTTCTAGCAGGGTGCCTATAGCAAAAATTAATCACGGACAATCTTGGACTTCGTTAAGTTAATAAAATTAATTAGTACTCAAAGTTTAAAATAATTTTGAGTTTACCATGACAAAGAATTAACATTCATAATAATTACTTTAAACTTTTTTTTCCTGGGTGCCCTTTAGCACGGTAATGTTATCTATTTTAGGCTCCCAGGAAAAAAATCAGCAGCCGAATTTCGGGAATTTATCGCTTCTATGACTCTAGGTTTTAAGAGGCATTTTTATATTTTAGTATACTGTAGCTTATCTCATGTCATGACAACTCATAAATATTATTTTATTCTTTTATTTCAGTTTCTCCCGAGGTCTTGTTGTAAAAACACGTGTTCTCAACACGTGTTTTTACAACAAGACTCCAATTTTTGACTCCAATTTTAACTCAATCTTCCGTACAACTGTCTGTTACTATAAGTAAATTTACACTTAACATTGGCGAAATATGAAAATGAAAAAGCTCTTTATTTAAATGGAGTTTGCTAAGTACTTTTAAATCGTCAAGAGCCCTACCACCATTTCGGGACGAAATAATAATTATTATGCTGAGATGGAGCAGAAATGGCGAAAGACTCCGCCGAAGAACTCCACAGCTTACAATTTTGTAATGATTTCAAAACGTCAATACAAGTCAATAAATAATTATCAATTCAATTTAGTTAGATATATACAATATAAAAGATTATTCCTTATACCAAATATTTTTCATACTAATATGAATACAAAAGATTGTATGTACTTCGGGAAATTGAATGTTGGCATTCAGGTATTTCAAAACCTGAATTTAAATACTGTCTTTAGACGAATTTTAATTCCTCTCTGTTGCAATTTTGAAGGAAACGAGGATAAAGTTGCGGGCTGAGGCTAGGGAAATATATTATCAAGCAAAAATTTTACTAACCACTTCAGGAGTGTCCGTGTTTTTGAAAAAAGGGCATGCAGTTTGACGTAAGCAGTTGCCTATGTAATCAGTGCCTTGAAAGTGCAGGCTACATATTTTTGAACTTTCATAAAATATTGTTTTTAAAGGCACATTAGACAACCACATTTGCTGTCGCCTAGGGTCTTTCGGAAATCTAAAAAGAAAAGAAAATTTTATGTATACAGGCACTTTTAACTTGTAATTAGCATATTAAAACTATCATTTGATAGGCTTGAATAGCACAGTCACAATTTTATTAATGCTGTCAAATTTACTAACCCAAATTCGAGTGAAGTTTGAGGTCACTGTGCATATTGCACTCTGCGTTACATGTGAGTAGATGCAAATGTGAAAGATAAAATACACTATTACACTGGTAAAATACAATCAATCATTTTGAATATGTTTCTTAATTAAAATAATGTACATTGCACAAATTACATGTTTTGTTTGTAAATAAACGTTCCCAACCAAAAATGGGTAGAACGATTTATGTATTATATATATACATAATCTATAAACTATATAAATAATCTATATATATCTATATATCAGCTATTTCAAAGACTTAATATAAGATATAGGTGGTAGACCCATATGTAGGGTCGTCTGGGTAGGTACCACCGCCTTTCTTATTTCTGCCGTGAAGCAGTTAGCTGTGTTTCGGATTGAAGGGAAAGGTAGCCAGTGTAATTACTGGGCATGGAGGGCATATCATCTTAGTCCCCAGGATGGCAAACGCACTTGCGGTGGTAAGTGATTTACACTTAATATTGCAAGTGTCTATAGGCGGCGGTGACCACTTAACATCAGGTGGGTCGCAAGCTTGTTTGCCATCTAATAACATAAAAAAAAATATATATATATAATATATATTTATATATATATATATATCGGTCGGAAAAAGGTTATTATTTTATAAAAATCCTAGTCACCCTAGTCAATTTGTTTACACATATTTGAATAAGTAATTTATGTGTGAAAATTAATTAAATTCAGATAGTATGAAAGCCGAGTATCAGAAATTACTTTCCCCTATGGAGTTTCGCCCAATAACGATAATCATATGGAATTACATGTGAAAAACCAATTTTACTTAGGTGAACAATAATATGCAATTATAACACTTACAAGTGAAATTTCACACTGCATCCTGGATACCACTCACTTCTGCAACCACGAACTATACAGCGATGCACCATTTTGCACTATTTATAGTCATTAAAATGCAAAAAGCCGTACCAAAATCGCGAATCGATACCTATCAATATGTCATGTTGAGATTCGGGACATCAACGTGATTGACGTATGAAGACAAAGCTGTCATTATATAAATCCCTTAATTTCCCATAAGTTATGGAAAAAACACAATGATACACCAGTTGATTGAAATACAAACCTAAACGTTAAAAGTCAATATATTATATTTATTTCTTTCATTGATAATAAATACTGATAATTAAATACAATATGTTAAGTTTTTAGCTACTTTTCTACTTTTGTTTTAGAAAGATGGCGAAATACTGGGGAAATCTTGTTTCTATGTAGTCGTGTTTAGAAAGAGATGACGACAATTTCTAGAAAGAGAAATGTGAAATTTGAAATGTCAAGTATTGTCAAAATTTTTGCCCTCACTTTGTTAATTTGACTAATGACTCCATTCTTAGTATAAGCTCCTTGCATTAGACAAATTAACAAAGTGAGGGCAAAAATTTTGACAACACTTGACATTTCTAGAGAGGCCCTGTCTCTTTCTATAAATTGTCATCATCTCTTTCTAAACACGACTACATAGAAACAAAATTTCCCCAGTATTTCGCCATCTTTCTAAAACAAAAGTAGAAAAGTAGCTAAAAACTTAACATATTGTATTCAATTATCAGTATTTATTATCAATGAAAGAAATAAATATACCTAATATATTTACTTTTAATGTTTAGGTTTGTATTTTATTTTGAAAATCATCATTGTGATTCTTTCTATAACTTATGGGAAATGAAAGGATTTATGTAATGGCAGCACTCTCTTCATGTGCCAATGTCCCGAAATCTCAACATGACATAAATTGTCGTAATTGACGTATTCATAAATATCGACTCGCGATTTTGGTACGGCTTTTTCCTTTAAAGTAAGGATAAATAGTGCAAAATGGTGAATATACCATCGTTTTTCTATGGCAGAAGTGTGTAGTATTGAGGATGCAGTGTGAATTTCACTTGTAAGTGTCATAATTGCATATAATATTGTTCAATCTATAAATTTCATTTTTCACCCGTAATTCCAGATTATTAGCGTTATTTTGCAAAACTCCATAAGAGGGAGAAATTTCTGATACTCGCAGTTAATCCTATCTTAGAATTTAATGAATTTTTACACAAACTTTACTTATTCAAATATTTGTAAACAAATGACTAGGGTGACTAGGATTTCCGGAATTATAAGGAAATAATATCCCTTTCTATCCATTCCTTTTATAAATGGCAATCAAAATTGATAGATTATTTTATGTAATTCTTTGAAATAACTGTTACATAAATAAAATACATAAATAGTTTTACCCATTTTTAGTTGGAAATGTTTATTTACAAATTAAATATGTAATTTGTGTAAATTATTTTATTTGAGAAAAAGATAATGAGAGTATTGATTGGATTTTACTAGTGCAATAATGTTTATCTTTCACATTTGCATGTACTAACATGCAACGCAGATACATTGCACACAGACAGACAGTATTAATAAAATTGTGGCGTGTGTGGTGTAAAAAAGTTAAAAGTGTCTGTATACATAAAATTTTATTTTCTTTTTAGGTTTCCGAAGCGACGGACCATATGGTTGTCTATTGTGCCTTTAAAAACAAAATTTTATGAAAGTTCGAAAATATGTAGCTTGCACTTTCAAGACAACTGCTTACGTCAAACTTCAAGCCCTTTTTTCAATAAAATCACTGGCATCCCTTGAAATGGTTAGTAAAATATTTCTTGATAATATTTATGAGTTGACATGACACGAGATAAGCTACAGTTTAATAAACTGTAAGAATGCCTCTTAAAACCGAGAGTCACAGAAGCGATAAATCCTCGAATTTCGGCTGATGATTTTTTCATTATAGAACCGTTCGTAGTACCGACTTCAGTGGCGTAGCGTAGGGGGGGCAGGGGGGGCGGTCCGCCCCGGGCGGCACACTTAAGGGGGCGGCAAAATTTCACAATAAATAAAAAAATTGAAATCATATTTTTACTGCAACTACAAATTCGGACCAATTGAAAAGAGTATTGAATTTTTCATTAGTTATTCTGTGACAAATTCGGGAAACCCCGTTCTTTGAATGATATTTTGTAGCAACTGCTGGCAATACCGTCTATTAACCCATTCAGTGCCGCGGACGCCCATGGGCGCTCTTTGCGAGTATACGCACATGCCGAAGACGCCCATCGGCGCCCTACTTTTTCGGTCGACTTTTTCAGTCAAATGTGATTTGTAAAATGAAATAATACTACCAAAAAATCCTTTCAATCATTAGTATACAATTCCCTCATTTGGCCTCTGGATATCTTAGAAATAACAAAATACGCATTCTCAGTTAACATGCCGCCGGCGCCCATAGGCGTCCTGCTTCAAAGTTCAGAGAAACTTAACTTTTTTATCAAATTATAATTTTTATGATTTTTATCAATTGAGTCCGAATACTATACATATAACTAATTTTGTATATTAATATTTTATTAATAAAATTATAAAACATCATGATATTTTCGAGATCCAATAATGGCGGACGCGAGACGTGACTTTTTAATATAACCAATATGGGTATATCTATCATCTTCGTATTTTTCGAGGGTCGAGATTCCAAATACAACACCTATTTCGAGATTCAAGATGGCCGCGACTTTCTAATATCATATCAACAAATAAATAATATTTATTCTATTGTAGGTAGATACACCTATCTTTTTCGTGCTTTTCGGGGGTATTACGAATACAACATATATTTGAGATTTGTTATGAAGAACGTGAATTTTAGATATAATATCAATATAGGTATCATTTTCATGCTTTTTGGGGGGTTCCAATTCCGAATAGCTGGGTTCACACCGGACGATCGGCGATCCCGCGATCCAGGGTCATAGAACTGGATAGTTAACATACTACAATAGAATGCGTGTCCTTGGATCGCGCGCAGCACGTCCATGCTTGGCGCCAAAAGCGCGCGATCGCGCTTGTGCTGCGCGCGATCAGAGCGCGTTGGAACGTCCGGTGTGTGGATAATATCAATATGGGTATGATTTTCGGGGTCCCTATTCCAAATACAACATCTATTTCGACATCCAATATGGCGGACGAGACTTTTAATATAGAATAATATCAATATGGGTATCATTTTCGTGGTTTTCGGGGGTCCCCATTCCAAATACAACATTGATTTCGACATCCAATATGGCGGACGCGACTGCTTATAATATCAATATGGGTATAATTTTCGTGGTTATTGGGGGTCCCGGTTCCAAATACAACATCTATTTCGAGATCCAATGTGGTGGACGCGACTGCTAAATACTTTTAATATCAATATGGATATCATTTTAGCTGTTTTGGGGTGTTCCAATTCCGAATACAACGTCTATTTTGGAGATCCAAGATGGCGGACTCGACTGCTAAATATAATATCGATATGGGTATAATTTTCGTGGTTATTGGGGGTCCCGGTTCCAAATACAACATCTATTTCGAGATCCAATGTGGTGGGCGCGACTGCTAAATACTTTTAATATCAATATGGATATCATTTTAGCTATTTTGGGGTGTTCCAATTCCGAATACAACGTCTATTTTGGAGATCCAAGATGGCGGACTCGACTGCTAAATATAATATCGATATGGGTATCATTTTCGTTGTTTTAGGGGATCCCGGTTCCGAGTACAACATCTATTTCAAGATCCAATATGATGGACGCGACTTCTAAATATAATATCAATATGGGTATCATTTTCGTGGTTTTTGGCGGTTCCTATTCCGAATACAACATCTATTTTGGAGATCCAATATGGCGGACGTGATTTTTTCATATTATGGATATCATTTTCTGTGATCCCAATTCCAGATATAACGCCTATTTCAAAGTTCAATCTTACGGACGCAACTTACGGATTTAGAATGACATTACATTATTTTTCGAGTTACTCTCAACAAGCCCTTTGATTTGATACCCATATTGCAGAAATGCATTAAAAATAACTATTCCGCCATATTGGATTTAGAATGACGTCGCACACAGCTTATCGTATATTGTCATCCAAACTAAACGTGTACACAATATTTCAGCTCAATCGGTTGAAGATATCTGCTTCAAAATCGAGTAGCAAGATTCCATCCGAACAAACATACATTGCAAATTAAATAAGAGCTTTTAATGAGTCAGTTTCTCCCTCCAATTGGTGTTCTCCGGAACAACTATCATACTTGTTATGTATAGAAATTGATTTACAGAATTTACAAAAAAAAAGATATTTTTATGAAAGTGTAACAAAAAAAATATTTTATTATTTGGAAAAAGGTTGAGGACTTCTGGGTTTCACATAACGCTTAATAATTTACAATTAAACTTTTGTTTTATCGTGTTTTATCTTTCTTTTAATTAAAAATTACTAAATAATGTTCCATAACAATTTAAATCGCACAAAAAAACTTAGTAACGCACCTTTATTCTTCATCGTTGTTTTGAAAGATAATACCCGTTAAAATCGCAGTATTTAACTATAATAACACAATTACACATTAAAGCAGTTTTATAACCCACTAACAAACACCAATAAGAGAAAAAAACTGATTGACGTAGTAGTGTTCTAAGGCCTCATGCCGAAAGCGCCGATGGGCGGCAATAAATCCGTAACTAAGATGCCGTGGCCGCCGATGGGCGCTCGTTGACAAATGTATGGCGGCACCTAGATTAGGACACAATTTTAGAGGTGGCAATGAATGGGTTAAGTATGACTTGCGGCGATTCCCCGTAAACTACGGGGTTCAGAGGAAATTTTGTGCTTAGATTTTGTGCTTTAATTGTTTATGACTAATAATCAGTGATAATGACTTTGTCTATTCAAAGAAAGTTTTATTCATAGATTACTTAATGATAAGGCAAACCCGTTATTAGAAAGAGATAAATTGCTTAGCGCTCATTCGCGAGAGCTCGCACCGATACCGATAACAGAGGATATACATACGCGCACTTTTTGTCAATGAAATTGAATAACAAATTGAAATTGTTTTTAAGACAAGAAAAAATACACTGAAAATATCTACCTGTCCCAGGCGGGAATCGAACTCAGCATCCTCCGCAACCCGGGCGGCTGCGTTAACCACTAGGTACGCTAGCAGGGCACTGCTTTCGCCGTCGAAATTTGTCAGTGCATGGTGCTTATGTTTTTATGGTAAACATTGTTTCATCAAATCATTGAAATTTATACTTCTAATCTAAGATCCGAACGAAATATTTTTGCAAATATTTGACGTCCAGTTAAGATGAAACTACCTCATAGTGTGGTGTGGAATAATTTTTACTTTCTCGTATACGTAGTATAGAGGAAATCTTGTAATCGTCAAAAACTTCGACCTCGAGATTTTGACGGATTTACACGTTTTTGACCTCCCTGAGTCTAAAAATATTTTTTTGGAATTATGTCTGTGTGTGTGTCTGTATGTCTGTGTGTCTGTGCGTTAGGAAGATAACTCGAGTAAGTAATATGCTTTAACTTATTTCAACCAAATTTAATATGCGTGTATGACATTCAAATATAAGGTTTCTATCAACTATTGAGGCGTCGATCACGAAAGTTAAGCAACCAAGTGCGCGGTCGGTGCTCGGATGGGTGATCAAAATTTAACATGCATGTATTACATCAAAATGTAAGGTTTCTATCGACTTTTGAGTCGTTTCCGGTATACGAGAAAGTCAAGGGGAGACCACTCCCGATTTTTTGCGTTTACAAACGCGTTAATATTTTTGAGACTAGCAAAATTACACTGAAAAAACCGACCTGCCATTTTTCCAGACAGGCGGAAGGGGTTTCTATATAATGTTAAAAATATTTACGCGTTTGTAATCCGAAAATATTATTCCATTAAGAAAAATGTATTTTCGAATGAAATGACACGTTTTCTGGTCTCTAACAGTGATAATGTAATTTGTACACTATTACAAACACAAAGGCATTTTTTCGAGGGATAACTTAAAGCGTTGCAATGAAGTGTAGTCGACCAGCCCAAAATGCGAGAGCGTTCCCAATTCTCTTTTCATTAGTTCCAAACTGAATGTAAATCCGGCAATTGCCTGACTTTTTTGTTGCCATTTTCGAACAAGTGCAACGCATCTATACTTTTTAAACTTCTTAGTGTGTAATGCATAGTATACATTAAATTGAAATACCTAAATAAGAGGGCGGCAAAATTATCTTCCGCCCCGGGCGGCCGACACCCACGCTACGCCACTGACCGACTTCCACCATTTAATAAATTGTTCAGAGGCCTTAGTATGAGTTTTGATAGTTTTCGAGCTCGATCAAACGTATCGTCTTTCTTCATACATTGGCCACTGTTTCTGATAGTTTACGCTAGGGGCGCTAGTAGGCAATGTATGGAAAGAGACGATACGTTTGATCGAGCTCGAAAACTAACAAACTCGTACTAAGGCCTCTGCACGGATCTCTCGTGTCTCATTTAACTCCCTATATCTTAGGACCGTGGGAGCACGTGAGACCTTACCCGTGGCACAAGACTGTCCGTGATTAATTTGTGCTACCAGGCACCGTACTAGAAAGAGACAGGGCCTCTCTAGAAATGTCAAGTGTTGTCAAAACTTTTACCCTCACTTTGTTCATTTGTCTAATGACTCCATTCTTTAAGTAAAATATAAGCTCCTTGGTAGCGGCAGACTGTGAGGGCGTTCCGTTGTATGAAGATTAACACCCGTGTAACGCGTATATTAGAGCGAGATAGATAAAGAGACTAACTAACAAGCTTATATTTTACTTACTATCTTCGTGGGGCCTAAGGAGGCCTAGCAACTGCAAACGAGAAGGTATTTACACCTCAGAGGAAGGACTAATTACACTCACGCGACCTTCTCACTTGCGTTCTCTACCGTCATACGAAATGGATGCTGACAGTGCTGCGGTTTTGGTATTTACAGTAAACCACAGCAGTTTGTAGGATCGAAAAAGCGAAGAGGTGATATTATAAAAATTAGTACAACCTAACATATCATCCGTTTTTACTAGGATAAGAGTTGTTTTAGAATATTTTATAGAGGATACCAAATTAAATAGAATAGAAAAAAAACCTGGGGTGGAATGGATAAGTGCTGAGACGGGACTTAAACCTGAACGAATTGCTATGAATTTCGATCTTAACTAAATACAAAAAAAAAAACTAGAAGCAAAATCAATGTTTTAAATAGAAGATTTAAAGCATGAGTGTAGATAAAATTAATTATTAAGACAGGCCCTGTTTCAAAGCTCATATTAATAAAATAATAAATGCAAAGCACACACATGCGATGGAAATTACTTCCTACATCGCAGTGAGGCCGAACGAGAACAAACGAGAATGTGATACGGTTCTCTTTTTTTCTCGCCCGAGAAACCCTTTGAAGCGGGCCAAAAAACCGACACCGAGCCGAGAACAGGCGAGAACGAGAACGCGAGAAACTAATCACATTCACGCTTCTCGGGTGTTCTCGGCGAGTGTGGAGTGGAGGGCGCATCAGACAGACTGCAACACTATTTTTCATACACACATGCGCATTACGCACACATCGGTGTATTTTTTTGGTCTCGCCCTAATTGATTCATAGCCAATCTTTAAACGACAGTAAATAATAAATCTATGATGACATTAGTATCGCGCTCACTGTGCTTACGCGGTGAGAAGGTGGTTGCTGCGTGTAAGCGTATGTCGTCACAACGTGCCTTAATGCCGGCCGTCACAAAATTTGGGTATCTACTTCAAATAAACTGAGAATGGCTAAATCAGTTCAATATTTATTTAAGATTTGTCACATATTATCTATAATACAATTCATCAATAGAGCAATGCAAAAAAAAAAGAATACATGTAATAAATAATTTTATCACATTCAGTGTTTGACTTAACGTTTACAAGTACATTGAGAAGTGAACTTGCACAACAAAATTTAAATGTAGGTAATAATAATAACATCAACTTAGAAAATAATTTCAAATATTACCATTAGTTGAATAACTAGAAAAAACATTACGATACTACGATATGTTTACTACCGGGATGCATTTATTAGGATCAAAACTTGGTTAAGGTAACTCCTTCCTTATTAACTAAAGTTTTCAAGTGTATAAATTAATAAGGAGGTAACTTATAGGTGTACGTGAGAAATCACGATTTATGATTGTGGTTACTGCAGTGAAGAGATAATGGATGTTATTTAACATATCGTAGTAATGACAAAATAAGCACTATTTTTCTAGTTACAAGAGATCTTTTTTTCTCAAAATTTCAATAATATAAAATATGATTCCTTAAACGTCCTATAGTTAAAATATTTATGTTTTCATTTTATATCCTGATAAAAGTTTAGATTTAAATTTTTCAAGCTTATAGTTGATACCAGAATTAAAAGAGGTTTGGACAAAATTAATTTGTTTAAGTTTATCTTACATGCATTGATATCAGGATCGTAACTCCCTTAAAATATTTTATAAATACATGGCTATTGCCAAATTAAAAACGGTAAATATGATCACTTGTTTGTTACAAATGGTTGAAATTTTCACTATGAAAACATTTCAAATTCTAAATCACGAACATTTGACAATTATTGTTTTAACATAGTTGTTCTATCATGGAATACATAATGAATTAGTTGCGTATGGAAAAAATCCAGTCTTTTTACTATTATACATGATTAAACAAAAGATAATATACTTACATACTAACTTACGTAATATAATAAGTAGAAATATTTCAGATTATTTTATTGTTCTCGATCGTGGTATTAACATGATTTCATATATTTTAATTGATAATCCTGTTTTAGTCAAAAGATCAATCACTGGACATACATATTCTAATCGACATCATAGTGTTACCACCGCCAACATAATCTAAATAAAACGGACACACCAATAAACATTATTGTTAATTTTCCGATAGACGTTAATTTTATTTACTAGGTACAAAATAAATAATATCGAGAATGTCAACATTTTTAAATTTAGTTTGATTGTGATTACCAACACCAATATAATGGTATATTGATGAAATTAATAAAGAAAACTCATCTTTTGCCGATAAGTCACAGTAAGGCTCAGTTGCACCATAATACTGCTAAAAAAAGAAGTAAAATTTGACGACGACGTCGATATCGTTAATTTTAGCGGTTGTCGAACAAAAAAAAAAGGGTTTCATCGAACCCTTCATAGTAGTTGAGTGTACTTACTGTAAACAAGGTTTATGGGTCAAAAATTTATACCCCAAAGTTGTAGGAATAAATTGTTGGAAATTAGGTACAATACTAAAAACATCAAACATCAATAAATAATAATAATAATTTTAAATTATTATAGTTATCTAGTTTGTGAGCTTTATATTTTTCGCGTTTCACAAGCGCCTTAATCATAATTATAACGTTAACAATTAATATAACCGACTAAACTTAGCGTCAAATTATTAGGACGTCAATTTCGCATTTTTTTTTATTTAAACAGTATTTTGACTGTATAAGCTGATGCAACTTAACCTAAGGGTTACTCTAAACTGGCGGCTTTGCGCTTTTTATCACCAAAAAGTAGCTGTACTGCGTAAAGCAGTTCCGCGCTACTTATTTCCACTGTTCATGTGATTGAGAACCAAAAACACTAAGTAGCAAGTTCTGAAATTCATTGTTAAATATTAGAAATAGTTCTGCGCCGCCAGTACAGGGACCCTAAATCATTTATTTTATTTAGGCTGTATCTTGTTTTTGTGTTAAAACGATCCTTCAACATTATGTTTCACCATAAGTTTAGGTACAACTTATTACGTTCTTGGAAGATTTCAATTTCAACAATATGTTGTTATAATTTCCTTGCCATGATAATATTAAATTAATGATTTGGGGTATCGGTTGATTGACGACCTGAACTTGACCGTAATTCACGTCGCGGGCAAGATAACACCGCTTCATCAGTTGACTTGCGTCCTTTTTTCCTGTTGCCTTTACGTGTATTGTCATTAAAGCCATCGCCAACTGGAGTTTCATCCATAACATTATCTTTGTTATCTCCTTCTGATCTGATACTTTCATTTATAAGTATGTTTTCGTTTCCACTTTGTGGGTTACATTCTTCAGGAAAAGGAGTTGTCACTTTTATTTGCAATTTCTCGTCACGATCTGAGTTTGAAGGAACCGTAGGTGTCGGGTTTTCAGTAATGGGAGGTTTAGAAACATGGTTATCAAAATCACTTGCTTTCATACCAGTCTTAATAACTGTAGAAGGAGCTATTAAATCCTCGAGATCCATTTCACCCGTATTAGTAGGCGGATCCGGAAGTTTTTCTTTATTTGTAATCTTTTCATTTGACTCTTTCACCTTTTTTGCAGCATTCAATTCAGTTGACTGTAATGCTAAGTTTTCTGGTTCACAATTCATTTCTTCATGGGTTCTTTTATGAGACATGGGTACTGTTGACGAACTATCCTCGGATGAGAGTGTCCTTGCTATATATTCTGAAGAACTTTTGCTCAATTTTTCGTATGCATCTTTTTCAGTATCCTTTGCTTTTTTGGCTTCAGCAGAACTAACGAGACTTGCACTCAAAGCTCCAGAAGCCATTTGTTCAAATAACATTTTGCTTATATCTATATCTTTTTTATCACCCTTCAATAATTTTTCTTGGACTGCAGCAAATTCTTTGGGAACTTGAGATCTCAATGATTCGAATTGGGCTTTCTTTTTGTCAGTTTTTGACAAATCAGTGGCAGTCGACTCTAAATTATCATTATCCCTAGTCCTCTTCTCTGTACGAAGAATAGTATCATAATTTAAAGATTGCTTAGAAAGAGATTCCAATAAGTAAGGATCAGGGGGCAAAAGTATTTGTGGCAGTTGACCCGGTTGTTGTCGTTCTGACACTTTTTGTTGCCTGGCCGTGGCAGAATTTGTAACTACAGTAGAAGATCTAGGAGTTGTAGTTTTTGAGCTACTACGAGTGGAACTATGTAGTGATGTTGACGCGGAACTGGCAGCTAAACTATTGCTCAGTAAACCTAATGCGTCATAAGCTGAAGACATACCGGAATGCATCCCAAAAGGATTGAGACCACTTAAACCCAACTGAGGGTATAACATATTAGGATTTGGGAAGACAAACGGAAATTGAGAGTTCGACGATTTTGTACTTGAAGTGTTCCCGCCTTCAGTGGGTTTTCTTTGTTTTGTTTTATCACCTGACGTAGTTGCAGCATTTAAGCTATTCATGTCAAGTGAAGAAAAGCCAGGAAGTCCTAGACCCGCCAAATTTGCAAACAAAGAACCACCTGTAATATTACCTAACAAATTAGGCATACCACCAAAAGCAGAATTTAAGAGTGGATTATTTTTCGTATCAAAGCTTCCTAAGCTTGAAAGTAATTTAGGATCAAAAGTGTTGAGTAGTTTCGGATCAAATCCAGTCAAATTTGAGAGAGTAGCAGCTAAGGCTTTGGGATCAAATGTACTCAAGCTCGATAAACTGCCCAGAAGAGCTTGATTCAAAGAACTCATGTTCTGAGTCATATGTCCACCAGAAGGAAGTACATTTGATGATGGTGCATCTAACGTCGGTGGTCGGCCTTTCTTACGTTCACCTACAGAAGTAGCTGTCTGCATTGGAGAATGCCTTTGACTACGTACATCCTGAGGTAATTTTACGTGTTCTTTTATACCTTCAGTCCATTTTGAATCTATGTCGTACATGGGATTTTCTGCAATCCATTGTGCTAGATGTTTTAATTGAGGTGCCTTATGACCTACTATCCTTTTTCCTGTAACTCGATGAACAACAGGCACATGTTCATCGGGCGCTAGACGAGGAGTTAAGCTACGCCGGCGCGAATCAACGCTGGCTTGTTCAGCTAACCATTTATTTACTTTAGCCTCGTGTGAATAAGATTTCATTGCTACCGGAGATGACGCGGGTTTCTGACTTTTATTTTGTTCTAAGGATTGCTGGAGGAAGGACGATAGCTCCTTTGTTGATGTTTGTGGTGACGGAACATTCGTAACCGTTACAGAAAATGGTTTTTGAACAGTTGGAGCCGATGTTGGAGGTGCGGCGGGTGTTACAGTCACATCGGGTAGAATAGGTGTGTTTCTACTTCTAGTTGTTTCAGAAGGTAGTACTGATGTTGGGCTCCGACTTTTCGCAGCTGATAAACCTAAGACAATCTCATCGAGCTTTTTTCTTTTCTTTTCCTTGCCTATGATTTGTTCCGGTGCCGGCTGCAAATATAAAGATAATATGTTAATACACAGTGAATTTTTAGTGGCTCTTGAGCCGAAGCCATTGTAATAGGTTGGCAACAAGCAACTTGTTATGCGACCAACATTGAATACGCGAAAAAAAATCAACTGTTCCATACAAAAGTACAACACCTACCCAACCATAATGTATGGAGCAGCAGCAGATTTTTCTTTCCTGATTTCGATGATGGTCCCATAGCAAGAGTTGTTTGTGTTGACCTACCTACTGAAATGGCTTCAGCTAGACAGCCACTAAAATTCACCATGTATTATGTGGAAGGTGTATAGTAAAACACGCCGTTTAACTAAACGGCTAGGCGGATTGTAGTCTATGAGAGTGACGAGTGACAAAAATTCCACTCCAGTTGGTCATAACAAAAATAACCTGAATCTACCAATGAACAAGCGATCTCCATTCCATGTACGGACTCATATTGATACAATCTACTACGGATTTATCAACAAATGGTTTTATTTGGTAAACAATTCTCATAGACTACAATCCGCCTAGCCGTTTAGCTAAACGGCGTGTTTTGCTATTCGCCTGCGACATATACATTAAAACAAATAAACAAATATGATATTAAGTGATAAAAAAATTACATAATTATATAATGTTGGTTCATTTTAAAAGGGGCTTGTTGCAGCCAACATTTGCTATGTCGTAATAAACAGGAGCACGAAGACAATCTAAGATACTTACAGCGTTTTTTCTTTTCATGAGCTTGGTGAGCGTATCGTCTAGCCTGCTCCTAGAGGGCGCCGAGGGCGAGGCGTCCTGGTGCGGCGTGCGGCGGCCCAGCGAGAAGTCGTGCGCCTCGCTGAGGTCGAGCGGCGCGGAGAGGTCGACGGGCGCGGGCGCGTGCGAGGGCGAGGGCGCGGGCGCGGGCGCGGGCGAGGGCGCGGGCCGCTGGTGCGCGGGCGGCGGCGCGGGCGTCGAGCGCCGCGACCCCGAGTCGCTCGACGCGTCGTCGCGCGCGCCGCTGTGCGCCGTCGCCGGCGACGACAGCAAAGCGTGCAGCTTGGCGCGATCTGTCTCCACGTCTATTGCGATGTGCCGCTTCTGACTTTGCTTCCTTTCGTCCAGCGGCTCCGGCTGGCCGCAGCGTGTGTCCTGTTTGCCGGCGGACACGACGGCTGGCCATTCGCGATTTTGCACTGCGTGGGCGATGTGATGTAGTCTCGTCTCGAGAGCTCTCTCCGTGAACCAGTACTCGGGTGACAGAGAACCTTCAATGCGCCCGAGCTTGGCTAGAGTCTCGAGTTCCGACAGAGCGTCGGTATCCTCTTCGTTATCGCGTTCGCAAACGTTTGTTGTACGTTTACTGCGTCTTAGTGACATTCTGGTCTCACAAGCAGATTCTTCAGAATTATTTCTCTCGTCTTCGTCGGACGATACTTTTTGAGAATCTGTTTTTGTTGAACTCTTGTGACTAGAGTACCATTTAGTAGCGCAATCGGCAAATGGCAATTTGGGATCACAGAATATTTTATTGTATGTATCCCCGAGTCCATGTCTGAAAAGAATAATACATAAATACTAGTGTACCCTAAACATCTAATAACACTTTAATTAAATACAACTTAAACAACATCATTTTTCTGAACATTTTTTTTTAAATGCCTATAATTGAATAAATAATCTAGTTTTTGTTTCAGAAGGTTGCAACAGAAACCCACAGCATAATTTTATCAATGGAATTTCTTTAGGTGCTTAGTTGTGTTAATTTTAAATACTACATGTAAAACTTACTTGCAGACGCCGAGAATCAACAGTTTATCATGTCGTGCTGGCTGCCACCAAGGCGGAGTATCTGAAGAGCGTTCACATAACGCTAGCCTTGCATCTAAAGATGGATGTGGGGCAACTTCTTCTCGTAACACCCGTAGCAAGTCAATCCTAAAACAATATAAAGACTTCAGTCTTGATTATCTCACTGTTAAGAGAATGCCACTAGTGAGGTGTTAAAATATGTGGCCATACACTTACGTAAATAGAGTTTATAATTCATTGGTCAATGAGATAAGAGTAGATCGTAGGCAACATTTGGGAGACGAACATAATGAAATTTCGCAATATCACTGGAAGAACCCATACTGTTATAAAACATAAACTAGTGAGTCATGGTTTAAAGCTGCTGCTGTCACTATTTGCTGAATGAAAGACAGAGTTAGCATCAGGTCTAAACTATGACTAACTTTAGTCCATGTTTTATAATAAGGGCGTTTCCAACTAGGCCAATGTGAGCCGAAAGATCAAAAAGTGAACTGGACAAGAAGAAGACTTTCAAAGTATTTCTTAGAGAATAAATAATTTTGAACTAGAGCAGTGTATTCCAAATGACATCATTTAGGTCGAATATAACTGAGTTTTAAATCCAATTTTTAAGCTTTTTTATCGTGAACACATATCATACATACATATAATCACTCTCTTAATCACTAAAGAGGTCGAGCAGAGCTTCAGGTAACATTCATACAGTACCCCAAATTATAAAAATAGTCTATTTTTTTTATAGAAACGAGTACTGAACATTTTGATTGCTTTGCCATTGGTCCACGTAATCAACATAAAGTCTGTTTCACACAAACGCCACAAAATACCGGCCTGTATAACAAATCGCACTCCCAGATCGAAAGTGACTCAATTCAAATTTCATATTTTGAGGGAAATGGCAAAAATGTGTTTGTATTTTGAAGAGTTAACAACAAAACATGCCATAACTTTTAAAAATTAAAAGCAATCTATGCATTTTAAATCACAGTATATTTTTAGGACTATCTTTAACTGTTACAAGCCAAAATATACTTTAAAAATTGTTTATTCGGTTATAAAATAATTAATAAATAATAACATCCTAAAACATGCCATTTTAGTACTATAATAATTTAAATATAAATTATTTAGAAATAGGTCAGTTTCATTTTTAAAACTTGTAATGAAATGGTAATGATGAAATAAATAAAATGACCGAACTAGACTTAGGTCAGTACTATTAGCTTCACTTAAAGTCTAAAACTGTCCTTATTTTGGTCTTTTTAAGATTAGGATTTTATTTAAATGTGTAACTTACTTTTGTGATAAATAACGATGCACTGGGCCTTACGTCATTTTAATAACAACAAAATACGTCCCACCGCAGACGAAATTCTGAATCGGGCACTGTTGTTCCGGGGGAAGGGATGGGACGCGCGGGTAAGAAAGAGTCACAATATGTCTGTTTATCCTGTTCTAGCACGAATTCGTCAGTTTTTGAAAGACTAGCCGATAGATCAGATTTTTGTGTCAGTTCGTGTTTTTAACTCAATTCACCAAAATTTTGAGTTGAGTTACTTTCGTTCTGGGGGTGCGAAATGTGCCATAAACAATAATTGTGACACCGTGCGCTCTTTTATCAAGCAGCAAATAACAAAAGTTATAAAATTGATGAAGTTCGAACTTTTTTGTTAAGCAGCGTCCCTACTAGGGCCGCGCGGCCACAAAAAGCCGCGCGGCTCTAGTGGGGACACGGCTTTACAAAGACTAACTAAAGTGGTTAGTCGAAAGTGGTCGACATGTGTCAATCATGTGATAACCAAGATCGAAACAAAAATGTACGAAGTCGACAATAATGTAGAAACTATAGGTTAGTTAATAAGGTTAGAGTTAGAGCAGTTTATTATACAAGTGTCTGCAGAAAGTTCATCAGAAAGAAGTGACGACGATACTTTTTAAGATTACAAGAATTATACCTATAATAATTATATTATAAGTTCTAGTTCATAAATTATTAATACTATACTTATACGATATTGTTTTATTGTTATTTATTTATGAAAACATAATATCACGTCATCAGATTTTGTTAACAAAAACAATAAGTTTAGAAGTATTTAACATGAACGGGCCTTTACAATTTCAAAACAAGAAAACATGACCCATCTTACTCTGTCAATATCGGAGATATGCCGAACATACTCGTTTGTTAAAAAAAAACAGACTATAGTGACATGTTGCCAGGCTAAACAAAAAGGGGACTAAACCCAAAAATCATGAAAGCTTCAGTAAACAAACCAAAAGTCAACGACGAGGAGAGATGTTAGACTCAAAATCATGTCAGCAGTCCGGGTAAACCAATTACATCAGCTTGAAGCGCCGTTAGCTAGTTAAAGTATAAATGTTATGTGCCATGCTGTACACGATTACACGTGTTTCATATCGATATCTCATTAGATTTTTGTAGATTGACCTTTCAAAGGAGGGATTCATTATGACATTGCGAAGGTTTATTTCGTCTTAGCAGGCCAACGGAATAATTGGTCGGGGAGGCAGGCTTCTTGCATGAGCGTAGAATGTGTCGTGTCCGCTCTGACGGATGCATTTGGCGGTTCATGTCACTGAAACTCATGTCAGCGGACTCGTGTTTTATCCCCTAAATTGTTTCTTTTGCATATCAACAATATGATTCCTCTTGGGAATATACATTGCTATGCAGACGACAGTACAGTGCATGCAGTCTATTTCGGACACACAGCGGCTGGACGAGTGGAAACCGTGGAGAGTCATGAGAATCTTGTCATTGAACACAACCAGGAGCTAGAACTTGTTTCTAGATGGAGTACAGCAAATTTAGTTTTGTCCAATGCCAAGAAAATTCAGGTGTGCCGCGTTTACGGCTAAAACGTCGCCATGCCTTTCCCTTCCCTCTTCAGGGCGCACCGCTGACGCTACAGAGCAGTATCAGCTTGCTCGGTATGGAGGTACGCAGCGACTTGAATCCGAAGGATTATATCGAAAACGAGATAAAAACAGCTTCACGGAAACTCGGGATCCCGAAAAAGGTGCGGCGTTTCTTTACGCCTGATCAATAAATTTTTAAAGATTCATAAAAATGTCCGCATGCTAAACCTGCATGCACATACCGTGACGTCATCGTCCTCTCACTCGCTCGTGCGTCGTACGGAAAGGACGTGTCACGCGCGTAATATTCGAGACTGTGTTATAGTTATAGATAATGGACAATTTTGACAATATCATTTTGGACATAAGTTATAAATAATATTAAACAATTTTAAAATGAGCGTTATCACGTCGGATAAAGATAATTTATTGTCCGAAGCATGTGTAGATAGGTGAACCGCTAATAAATTTTAAATTCAAATCAATTTAAAGGATTAGGTATAAATGTAGTGCGAACGCGAGCGCTGACGTCACACGGCCATTAGCCCTGCGCCAGCGACTAGAAGCGATGTATAGTTTTATACCAAATTAAATGTATTATAACTTTGTATATGTATACGTATCGTATCTAAGTGAAATAAAAACTGTTGATTATTTAATAACGAGATATATACCTTTCTGAAATAAAAAAAAGAAACTTTTATTTTTCCCAAGCTCATTGTATTTGCTATTACTTGCGAGTCGCCAATTGCGTCGCGATGTTGCGACATTGATCGCGTTCTACCGTCTGTACAAGGGCGAGTTCTCCGAGGAGCTTTTTTCGCTAATCCCACCATATCACTTCCTTTGAAAGACTACGCGTGCTGATGTCAGCGACAAACTGTGGCTAAGATTCCAACGCGCACTAAGAAATTTGGCAACTCGTTTCTTTGTAGCACAATCAAGAAATGGAATTCACTGCATGCACTATACATCCTTCCTACAATCCTGGGTCATTCAAAAGAGGCGTGAAGAAGCACCTTGCAGGTCGGTCGGCAAGGCGAGGGTAGCTAGCGCATCTCTCGCACTGGCTATCTTCGCATTTGGACTCCTTTTCTGCTTACCAATAGGTGGAAGGGAGCTTGCTTGACCTTTTTATAAAAAAGACGCGGCTTTAGGACGGTAGGTAGAAAAAAAACGAGATTATACTGACCTCTCTAGTGTAGCTATAGCTCTCTCTTCGCCAATAGGTTCAGCTTTTAAATCAGCTCGTGTTGGTAGCTCGGCTTCACCAACAGAAAGACCACATTGTCGTTTACACATTGCCATAAACGCTTTAAGATAATCTGTGAGAGCATCATCACTTTTAGAATCTAGTCGTGCCAAAGTTCTGAAGCGACTCCAACGGAGGCTCTTAGTCGCAGGATCAAATTCTACGCCATATGACGCAACGGTGCGACGAAAAGCTTCCTCGTCGGCTCGCGTCCATCTCCATTGCGCGATTTCGTCCCTTGCAAGTTGATCCATTCGTTCCCGACGTTCCATCTATAAAAATAAATAAAACGCTAAGTGATATGCTCTCTCACGAAGTGGCAACAGAAAGTCGCGATTCATTTGTATTAGATACATACATATAAACACTATCACGCTTCTAATTCCAAAAGTATTAAAAACGGCACAGTTGTTAACCGAATATAGGGCATTTATTGTAGCCAACCGTATTGAGGTGTTCCTTCCAAAAATAAAGTGATGATTTATAGTGATGTATTAATTTATAATGTGGGTATATCCACATAATTTTATGTGTTATAGCTCGATATTTTCATCGACGACAAGTAACCTAATCCTGGGTTAGCTAACACTGCAGAACTACCAACATTCACAGATTTGAATTATTTACATTGGAATATTTTTTTAAATTCACCTATCTACATTGTACTAGCCTAATGACGATTTTCTTGGGTCGGCAGACTAAAGCAAATAAGACAATATGGGCTCCATATGTGCTTTAGTCTGCCGATCAAAGAATTATTTTGAATCAATTTACCTTAGCTCTTTGTTGCATTTTAAGTTCCTCGCGTTTGTAATTTCTTTGATAAGCCGTTATGAGGCGCCGCAGTCGTGTGTTCAAATCTTGCATGGAGGGCCACAGATGGCCCCCGCTGCTGCCCTGGGTGCTGTCGTCATCGGGCCGCGGAGAAGCGGCAGGCGACGTTGCTCCAGCTCCGCTCGATACATCATCGGTACAATCTTCATCACCAACTACGCTTCCTCTGACTTTTCTTTCCTCACTCCTATTTTAAATAATAGTTATTTGTTCAACAAGTGAGCAAAGTTACTTTTTGCTGCGAGTGCCGATAATAAATCACGAACCGGCGAAGCAGTCTAGAATTGAATCACATAGCGAGTGATTCAAGAATAGACTACTGAGCGAAAAAATTTACTCTCGTGTGAAACATACAACTTTTCACCTGAGAGAGAGTGAGATCATTTGTTCCAAAGTTCACTACGATGTCTTAGATTAGTTGTGTGCTTTAGAGACCTAATATCTATTATTTTAAGAATGTTAAATTCAATATTTAGAGTTATTTTGAAAGTATTTTTTAAATATTTTACTAATTAAAAGCACTTACTTGATATCGGTACATTCCGCGTCATCAGGCGGACCCAATTTGTCGACAAAACAAAGTTGCGGGTCCGAACGCATTGCTAAATAGTTTTCATAACCATGTACGTAAGTTCCAACTAGCAATGAGACGTCACATTCAGTATCCCACCAGAGCCGCGGAGGGGCACTATCGACTCCACGCGGAACTCGCATTCCTAAAGAACTGTAATAAATAAAAATATTAACCATAAAACTATATAAAAGCGAATAATTTCATCAAAACAACTTTTGAAACAATACCTGGCATGTACACCATTTTCAATTTGTGTAGCAAAATCGCCAATAACTTCATGTTTTATATAGTACATCATTCGAACTCGAAGTAAAACCCTGAAAATATGAAGGAAACACATGTATAACTTTAAATAAATGTACAATAATTACGAATAATATGCTCTGTATTCAGGAAATAATAAAAGTATGGGATTTTCTTCCTGTTCTAAAGCTATTACGTTAATTTAACATTTAAATATCTATTCATGTAATAACAGCCCATTATATACTTACTTGTTAGCATGTCGAAATAGATGTTTTTTGTAGCTACTTTCTAAATATGCCTCACAATCATATTTATCGATGGAGCTCCAATGATTTGGATCTTCCCATTTTTGGGTATCGTGAGGTTTTGGTATGTCTTTAGGTTTATTCTTCTTTTTTGCATTGCGGCCTCTAGGCACAGGATTATGCAAGCCACTGTGATTTCTTGATATTGTTACTTCACCATTTTCACAAGGCTCTATCAAGTCCCAAATAAAATTCCTGATTTTTTCATCACCTTTATAATGCCTTAGGCAATATAATACCTGTAATTACGAATATACTTGTTTTTAAACGTTTAAATATGTGCTTGTAAACAGTTCTTAAAATGTAACAGATATCAGTTGAATAGATATTTAACTCAGTGAAAGTCTAAAACTCTCTCGGTATTAGCATGGCAAATCATCATTAATCAGTGGTATTAGAGAATAAGTGTTAATTATTATAAATTTAAGGCAATGTGCAAAAACTAAAAGTAAATAATACTAAATTCTTAGTCGGTCTTATATAAACAAATGTTTATTTAATAAAGGAATCTATATTGGTCACATTGGCTCAGGATCTGGTAACTTTTTAGCAATCATTTCACAATAATTAATTATTGGATGTTATTATGTTAAATAAAAGGAGTCTATTATTACAATTGTATTATTCTCATCACCTTGCATAATGTACTAATAAACAAAATATTCATTCTTAAAAAAATACATTGGAATAAAATGGGACTGTCAGGGCGGGAATCAAACCCAGCATCTTCCGCAATCCGAGCGGGTTTTTTCTAAGTTTAATAATATTTGCGCGTTTTTTAATGCAAAAATAATTCCATAATATTCATTCTTCCCATTTTTGGGTGTTGTGAGGTTAATCAGTGAATTCAAATATAATTGATGAAATCTTTTAACAACAATTTTTTCTATTAGAAGAAAATATATGATATGTTTTAAAAAAGGTATTTACTTACTATTATGCGTGCACAATCTTCTATGACAGGCAGAGTCCATCCTTTTCTGAATTGATTTTTATCGATTATTTCTTCCCATCGCGCCCATCTAAATATAAGTAAAGTTAAACTTAGTAAAACAAAATTCATAAAAATTGCATAAATTTGGTCCGATTTTTTTTGCTTTAGGTTGCTTGTTCATTGGAGCGAAGTGAAACCGCGGAGTGGAGAATAAGCAAATATTAACCAATAGTATTGCAAAAAATCTCCACTCTGTTACGGGAAGCTCTTGGTATTCATCTCATCTAATCTATGGGCGCGATTACATTAAACAAGTTACTTGTATGCTATATTGAATTTTTAATAACGTATATATTGAAAAACCTAGTACGCCACGCGCGTACCTCAACCGCATAAAAATCAACGTACTCATTGGTTTTTATAGCGTGGTTTTTGGGGATGTTCGTTTTCCAAGGTACTATTGATATACGACCATACATACACGTTACATTATGATCATTAAATTTTTGTGACATTTAAAACGAATTGATTTTAAATTGGTAATAGTACTATATTATCTGTGGTAATAGTAAAAGTCTATATCCGAGTTCCCGACACTGACGGAACACGGCAGGGACGATGAAATAATCGGTTACATACGATTTGTACGAATTTGTTCACACATTTCGGTATCAGGAAGATCCGGGTCGTCGTGTCCCGGAGCGCGCTCGGATGCACGGACGTTCTGTCATTGCTATCCGATTTTTATCAACGGTCGGGCCGTTTTTATTATGATGATTTTAACAGATCTGCGAAGATATACTAATCTAAGATAACTTTTCAGATGAGTTAGGAAACAGATGACACGGACACCGATTTTCCTGATCTGTGTGAACACCGGGTGGCAAATGGCACGTCCCTGACGGGAACGCTGAAACGAACGACTCTGAATTTCTAGTTTTTTAAAACTATTATTTTTGTTGACCCCGCCTGCTATTACAGTTGACCAAAAGAACACCCTATTTTATTCTGTAATGCTACATTTACGCGCTTGCCGAGGCTCGGCGCAAGTGTCCACAAACTCCAAGCCTTCACAAACGCTTCGATGTCATTTACACGCATGCGAGTTCTTTATTGTGTTCCAAACAGACAGGCAAAGTAGACGTGGAAGTCGAAATTTTCGATCTTTGAGTTTGGTTTGAAATTTTTAATTTAAAATATAAATAAAAACGAAAGCTAAAATGACGAAAGAGAAGATGATGGATGTTAAAAATTCATATAAATCATACCAGGTGACTACTAAATTCAACTTTTATTGGCTATGAAAGCGCCAGCGTGTAAACACGTCGCAAACAGCGAGCGCACGCTTCCTTTGATAAGTGGGTACCTAGTGTAAGATTTTTCGTTTAAAATACGTAACTATTGTAGTTGCGTTAAGAGCTCGATTTGTATAGGAAACGTGAATAGCGCCCCTAGCGGAAAGAAGCGTAAAAAGTGTTTCTTATACAAATTGACCTCTTAACGCAACTACAATAGTTACGTATTTCATACTAAAAAACTTACACTACGGGTACTGTGTTCAAAAACCCAAAAACCGAAAAACAAGCTGTGATAGCTTGTTGCCGACTTGAGTCGGTGTCGGTCACCTCAGGCAACCCAAGCCAAACAGACCAATACACACTTGTGTTTGTGGAGAGTTGTCGAGACAACTGGATGCAATTCTTTAACAAAAAGGTCTTTGTCTTGGTAAATTGCAACCAGATGTCTTTACGACAAAGTTTGCTAAGGCAATTTGTGTTGCATCACACACCCATACAATTTAATAAACAAAGACTGAGCGTTTAGTGTTTCCCATGTGGAATGTAATATGTCGTACTTTCGAGAGGAATCAAACATGTTTGTATTGTCTCATGAAAAAAAAATATATAAAATGTAGTAGTATAGTGTAATCACAATAGTAACTGTAATACAACACATTATCACATGAGTAAATAAACGGAACAGAGAATAAGCTTCATACAACTGCGCGAATCCGTTGCACTACTACAAGCACGCGGGGCATGTGTGCGTGACCACTGGTCGTTTGTTAAGCACGCGTCGAGAGTCGTCGAGAGAATATTTAAAGTTAAATGTAATTTTCTAATGTTCCGAAACTTCATAAAAACAGTTACATTCTTAATCTTTTTTTTCTTTAGTGAGAGTGCAGTGACTTAAATTGATCGTTAATTTCACGAATATATTCGATGCACTATACGAATATATTGAATTGAAATTTGTTATGTATGACCACTATTTGTAAAAGAGTCTCGGACCATAATTCAGAAAAAAAATTGACGATTGAGCATGGTTTTGTAGATATGTAGGCAAGGCGTTATTTCATTATGTGTGTGCGTGTAACCGTGTAAGTAACTCTGTACCTACTGTGGGGCTGTGCACAGGCGACGGTCTAGGCGTAGTTTTTTATTTATTGGCTTTAGTTCCAGCTCTTTTTTAGCAAAACTCCGTCTTCACTTTTCATTTGGTCTGAGGGGAGAGCCTTTTACCTTAGAGAGTCTTAATACCTACATATATTATCAGTGTTATACATATAAATAATGTACTACAAAAAATTCGCACTTGATCGATTTATTTATTAACTGTTTTTATTAACTCAAATTATATGTCTTCTAATTGCAAAAATTTGGTTATTTTTTGTAAGTAATTGAGAGTAATTTTCTTCAAATTATGCGAAGTTGAAGTTCCATACAAAATAACTTAATAATATTTTAAGTCCTGGTCCCCTTTGCTAAACAGGTGAAAAAAGTTAAACCTTAAAATATTTTTCTGTCCAAAATATTTAGAAGCGTTTTCATAAATGCATGTTTTTATTCACAGATCATTTCCTTATTGCTATTTTTACCCTAGTTTTATTGTATTCTTATTATTATATTATATTCTCAAATTAACAACATAAAATAATTACGATTACAAAGCTCATATAATTGTGACTCGATTTCTCATGTTAATCGTGCAAGTAAATAATAGATTATTTTGGTCACATCACCACTTACGATATTTTGACATGTGTCAAAACGGGCCTATTATATTGCGCGACTATAGTATCTACATTGCACCCGTGCGAGGCTGGGGCTATTAATTATGTTCAACTAACGACCAATTTGCTGTGCAAATAAAGATTTTTTTTTTCACTTAACACGATTTCGACCGAGTCCAAAGTAAATTGTTTTTGATTTTGTTTCTAATTGGAATGTTTAAATATAATCCAAATGTATACCAAAATAAATAGAAAACGAAAAACAGGGAAAAACTCCTGACATGGTTAAGGACAGGATTTTTTTAGAAAATAAAGATTTAAGTTGATCCATTTATACAATGCTTTATTACCTTTGGTCTCCGTGATTATTATTGCTACCCCTCAGTCCATCATTATAAAAGTTAAGATTGGGAAAAGAATAATTTTATTAAAATGTTAATTTGACAAATTCTATCCAATTGAAATAGCATATTCTAATTGTGGTAATTTACAAATATTAATGCTATCAAAGAAACAAGTTTGGAGTTAAAATATAACTTATTTAAATATTTACCCAAATGTCAATAAGCCTCTTTCAATTTTAAAGCATTCAGATCTAGTCCACGATCCATAAACCACTTCTTCATCTACTGGAACACCTTCATGACGAGGAATATAGTCATCACTAGCATATCTTCTCCCCTTGCGACCGAATTTTTCCTTCTTTCTTTTACTTCTGAGTCCTATTCCTGAAAACCACAATATTTATCAGGTTTAGCAAGATAATACATAATACGATTCATATAATTACAGAGCAGACTGTGTGTGTAACTAATAATAAAAATAAATAATTTTGTCACAAGATCAGAGGTAATAAGGAAAGTTCCTATAAAAGGAAATAAAAATAAATACTGGAGCTAATCATAAAATGTTAGTTACTGAAAGTTAAAGGTAGAAAAATTTAAGCTTTCAATATTAAAAATTTACAAAAAAAAAAGAAGAAAGAAGTGAAGAAGAATATTTTTAAAACATGATTACCTTCTTCATCTTCTTCTGAGTCAGGTGTAACTTCCATATCAGACATTTCCATTGGGCCATCATCATGCCCGTATCTTTTGATAACTGTACGTTTTCTTGGTTCTGTCACTATTAAATCTTCATCTTCTTTTTTCTCTGTTGTATCTATTTCGGCTTTCTTTGCCCACTTGTTCCAAAAATCAGGATCTCGTATATCAATGTCAGATCTCTGATCAGTCGCAGCAAAACTAGCTTTAGAAAAGGTAGATCCTTTTTCAGACTCCATTTGAATAACTTGAGTACGACGAGCTAATATCATTTCAATATCTTCCTCACAAAATTTATCGCCAGCATTATCTTCATCCATAACTGCTCCATAGGCACCCTTTTTTAATAAATCTTCAATTTCCTTTTTAGATAACTGCTTCAAGCCTGCTTCTTTTCCTTGACTTGTATTCATGCTTTGTAATATAGCTTTATCTAATCCTAATTTCAAAGATGCCTTATCAAACATTTCTCTTTCATATGTATTGCGGCATATTACTCTATAAATTTTAACCATTTTTTGTTGGCCAATTCGATGACACCGAGCTTGCGCTTGTAAGTCATTTTGTGGGTTCCAATCACTATCATATATGATGACTGTGTCCGCTGCTGTCAAATTTATTCCTAAGCCCCCAGCTTTAGTGCAAAGCAAGAAAACAAACCTATCTGAATCAGGCTTAGAAAATCTATCGATTGCTTCTTGTCTTAAATTTCCTCTAATACGTCCATCGATTCTTTCAAAGGGATATTTTCTAAACATCAAATAATCTTCTAATATATCTAAGCACCTAACCATTTGGCTAAATATCAAAACTCGATGTCCACCAGCTTTTAATTTGGGGAGTAATTTATCAACTAGCACCATTTTTCCTGATGATTGAATTAAGGCTTTGTAATAAGCTTCTTTATCTTCTCCATAAGTTTGTTTATAATCAAACTGAATTTGATCTTCAGCGCCATTTAATAAATATGGATGTATGCAACATTTCCGAAGTTCCATCATTGTATTCATTAAATTTGGAATATTAGCAGCAGAGGCAGTACCTTTTTGAAGGAAACTGAAATTTCTTTCCAGTATAGCTCTATAATATTTTTTTTGGATATTTGTAAGTTCAACTTCAATTATAGTTTCTTCTTTAGGAGCTAGAGTCTTTTCAACGTCTTCTTTTAACCGCCGTAACATCATTGGCTTTAATAGTGCTTGTAATTTTACTACCTCTGATTCTGATTTCAATTGTCCAAATTCATTTAAGAAAGCATCACTGCTAGAAAATTGTGATGGTTCTAAAAAGTTTAGTAAAGAAAACAGTTCATTTACATTATTTTGTAAGGGAGTTCCGGATAAGAGAACTCTATGCTCTAAATGAAGTTGCCGTAATCCTTCCAACAGTTTGCAATTCCGATTTTTCAGTCTATGTGCCTCATCAATGACACAAATGCGCCAATTAAACGATTTTAACTCTTGAAAATCAGTCACAATAATTTCAAAAGTAGTAATTAAAACATTAAACTTGGTAATTTCTTTGATGGGTTCTCCATTTTCATTCTTGTAATAGAATTCATACTCCTGTAACATACTTTTACTTTGTTGTGAACCATGATATACCACAACATTCATTTCAGTCCACCCTTCAAATTCCCTCTGCCAATTAGGAATCGTCGACAAAGGGGCTATGATAAGAAATGGTCCCCTTATACCGTATTCCCAGACCGAATTAACAAATGTTAAACTCTGAATAGTTTTGCCAAGGCCCATTTCGTCAGCCAAAATACAATTGCGGTTATTGTGCCATGAAAATAATAACCAATTTAGACCTTCTAACTGATAAGGTCTTAAAGTATTGCCACTTTTGTAAAGAGGGGATTCCTTTAATTGCACCCAATGATTAGCAGAGGGTCGCTTCTTGAATTTCCACTTCTCTTTCGGTGGTAGCTCACTAAATACTTTAAATTGTTTAATTTTATCTACATCTATATCTTCTTCTAACTCCCAAGTGCAGTCTTCATATTGCATACTTTTCCATTTTACTAAGTAATGTTTAACCACGGTATTATTAGCGGGATCTTGATTTTCAGACATATCAAGAATTCTTTCCACTTCTATATAATCTGGATTGAAGGGTTCATCATCGAGAAGTTCAAAAATATTCATTTGTTGTGCTTGTTTTTGTTTGAATCGTTTTATTTTAGAAAATATTCTTTTATCACCCTTATATAGCTCTTCTTCAGTTTTCCATTCACAGTGCAGATATGAAAAATTTCGATATTTAACAAAATATTCTTCAATATCAACCATTATTGGCTTTTTAACTTTTTCTTCACTGTTATCTTTGTCTACTGAGACAATTTTATTACATTCTGGTTTTTCTTTATCTGTAATAGATTCGATATTTTCTGGTTTTGTATCAATAGTTTGCAGTGGGATTTCACTCTTACAGTCGTCTTTGGAATCCTTAATTGGACAACCATCAATGGGTTGAGAATCATCTTTGGTATCGTCAATTTCAACATTAGCTTTCTCTGTTTTAGATACAGTTTCCCCAATGACTTGATTCTCATTCTTGAGTTCTCTTTTCCCTATACGACAAGCCAAAACGTACTGTACAATCATTGCATCTTCGTCTGTAGTATTAACATACATGTAATTAGGTTTTGGTGTACCTTCAGGCTTACTACTGTCTTTAGTTTCATTTATCAAATCTTCTAACTTGTATTCTTTTTCAATTTTTGGAGCTGCCATTGGAAATTCTTCGTCTGATAATCGCAGCATAACGTCATCAGTGTACTTCTTACGTTGGGTATTACGTGCTGATCTACGTTTTAAACTGTCATCTTCTGCAGGAGGTGACGGCGGTGGTGTAGACATCATATCGTCCGCCTCGCCATCAGATTCAGGTATAAGCCCACCGCGTTTTTTCCTCCTTCCTCCTGGAGTTCTCTTTAATAAACTTTTTTTGCAAGAGTTACCAGTGCTGCTTCTTTTTTTAGAAGTCCGCTTTTTTTGGTTTACTACATCTGCTTCGTCATCTTTATCACCTTGATCACGTTTTGCTTCGGCTTCTTCTAATAAGTCTTTAATTGCAATTTTTGATACTGGTATATCATCGAAATCTGTAACATTTGTTTCGTCAAGCGACGGTGCATCTGTATTTGTAGATGTATTAATATCGGCATTTAAAGGTTTATTCAATTGCGCTTCGTCCCGTTCTTTGTTACTTTTCTCCAATAAGTCATAACTAGTAGTAGTGTCAGCTAGTATTTCAGCTGCATCTTTCTTTGTGTTTCGTTTTCTTTTTGGCGCGTTTGGATCTTTAGGTTCACGTTTTTTCCGTTCTTTAACTGGTTTATCACCTGTTTGTTTAGGAGTTTTTGGTTCCTTCGGAGTACGTGGTTTCCTTTCTTTATTTTTTCTAGGCCCCCTCGGCTTCTTACCTTTAACTCCCGTTTCTTCAACTGACAGTGCACTGCTATCCAAATTTGTAATATCTTCGTTCAACTCTAAATCTAGCTCAGAATTACTTTGAAGACCAGTTCCGGCTGTTACACAGTCCTCGGATACAGGCAATTGATCGAGAGATGAATTTATAATTAATTTTTCTTTTTTTGCTCTAGGCTTCCTCGGTTTTGGAGGCCCTTTACCTCTACCTCGACCAGTCGTACTTGTAACCTGTGGGCTCTCTACCATTTTTGAGCCATAAACTGGATTTTGTAGCATACAATTAGGACCTCCATTACATTTGTCACTTGTCTCGTGTTGTTGTAATAATGCAAGTCTTTCTTGCAGACATCTTACCTTTTCTTGGTTCTCATTGGATGGAGGCAAACAGTAAATATCCTGAATTTGTTGTTGCAAGGACATTCTTTCTTGATGATGCGACGGATGATATATTCCAGGCAAATTTGGATGAGGCATATTATTTCCACTCATAATCATCATATTTGTATTAATATTGTGGGGAATATTAGGCATTACGTTGCTTTGTGGGCCTTGTAAATTCGGCCCCATACCAGGATGTACGTTAGGAATATTTATGGATGACAATCCAACTTGAACATTACTAATATTACTCGGAGGTACATTAGGTGTGGAAATTGGCATATTAGGAACGTTAGGCAATGGTGGTCCTTGTATATTGGCTTGATTAGGGATAGATGTGGGTATACAAGTTAAATTATTTTGTTGATTATGGGGTGGTATATTTGTTACTAAATTTGGAATGTTGCCATGTTGTATTTGGTGATTAGACTGACCATTTGAAATGGCTTGAACTCCCGATGTAGTCTGAAATGTTGATGCTGCATTTAAGGCGGTAGTATTTTGCACGGACGACAAACTTACAGGTACATTAGTGGGATGTCCTTGGGGAACTATAGCGGGAACATTTGAAATACTTTGCATACTATTTGATTGGTAGGCTTGACCCCGGTTCACACTTGGCACTGTTAAATTTTCATACTGATTTTGATTAGAATTACTTTGAGGAAGATTCAAGGGTATATGTAATTGTGAAGTTGCAGTATGTTCATTGGGTCCTGGGTTAATAGTTTTTAGGGTATGGGGGTTATTCGAACCTTGACCAATTACCTGATCTGTGTTTATAGATCTATTTAAATTTTCCGATATATTTGATTTCACATCTATTATTTGATCACTTTTATGCGCTACTATATTTTTTTCACATTTTTCCTCTTCTTTAGAAGTCAACGTTTCGACGCTAGTCTCGTTAGTCTGACTTGCGGTTGGTAATTTTTCTCGATTAGTAATAGTGTCTGACAAAACTGTAGTTGTGGTCGATGTACTCGTAGTGACCGTACAAGGTATTGTAGGAATATTATCCTTAGACATGCTTATATTTGCCGGGTGTGTAAATGCGTGTTGACTATGTAATATTTCTGACGATCTTTCATTGTCGTCCAGTTTTTCTAACACTTTCGATTCAAGATTAGGTACTGTTGTAATTGGCATACTTTTCACGTCAACTTTCATTGTTATAGGTTCAACCGCTTTAATATCATTCGAAGTTTCCGACTGTGTGGGATTCAATGAAGACACTGGTAGTTTATTTTGATTCCACTGTGATGGAGAAGAAACGACGTGCCCAATAGCAGGTGAAGCTGGATTACGTGGGTATGGATATTCGGCAACCGTGGGTAAAACCATTTGTTCTAATGCTTGAAGCGTGTTTTGAGAAGAAAAAGTACCTGACGATTGTGTTTGTCCGGTAGTCACTGGAGAGTGAACTACATTACGCGGTGCATGTGGTGAAGCACTAGGTCCTTTGACAGGAGACATAACTGGCCTTGGTGATAATTGTGGCTGTTGTTGTTGACGAGGAGACATCTGTGCTCTAGGAGACATTTGCGGGGATAACTGTGGAAATGGAGGACGGTATTGGGGACTTCCAGTATCAATACCTGCATTTTTTACTGGATTATATTGATTTGAAACATTTACATCCAATGGGTGTTGTACTTGATGGGGTTGATAGTTCATTGGTACGCTGTGATGAGGAGATGCATACGGCATTTGTGTTGGAACAGGATGCGAAGTGGCTACCGATGAAGGCGGTCCCGGAGGTTGACGTGGTACGTGATGCAGAGGAGGGGCCCCTGCATGATGTAGATGTACATTTGGATGACTTTGAATGCCTGGAGTCAGTCCACTAGCATGACTAGGTATATTTTGATGCGGTTGATGCTGAGGTATTCCAGGGTGATTTTGTTGTCCATGTGATAAACCATATTGATGTGGATTTACTTCCATTTGCTGATGATATGTAGGATGCTGATTAATTCTAGATGCAGCTGGAGGGTGCATCTGGGTATAATTTGGATAATTCTGAAAACAATTACATTGTACTGTTAATTCTAGTAGGGTTTATCTTATTTCCTAAATTATAAATGCAGGATGTTTGCTACATGATATAATAAGGTCGATGGCACCTAGATTTTATAGTATAAATACTACGGTGTTATTCAAAATTCTCCATATAAATAGTTCGTTAAAAAACAAAACGTATGGGAAATATCAAATAAATTTTACAATTTTGAATTTTTCATAACACCATAAGATTTATATAAATGTGGTAGCATTGGCAGGTGCTCGCTGGTTATACCAACCATGTATATAATAGGTTGGGGAAAAAGTTTCTTCGCATTTTTTAAGAAAATTCAAAACATTTTTTAATATAGTTTATTTACATTTAACTAAAGTATGTAGGTACCATTTTGTTCGATAACTTTTTGCCATCTTGTAGGTAGGGACATGATCCCATTGCTATAGAAATTTTGGGACTTCTGGTCAAAATACCGCGACAAGTGGTTTTGGCAGTCCTCTCGTGATGTTAACCGGACACTGCCTAAAGAATTCTGAAGAGACCGAAACAGGTGGAAATCTGAAGGTGCAAGGTCAGGACTATACGGCGGATGCATTAACACCTCCCAGCCAAACTCTCTTAATTTTTGCTGAGTGGCTAAAGATGTGTGAGGTCTAGCGTTATCATGATGAAAAACCACACCCCTTCTGTTGATTAATGCCGGCCGCTTTCTCTCAACTTCTTGCTTTAATCTCATCAGTTGTTCGCAGTAGAGTTCAGAATCGATGGTCCTGCCTGGTGGTAACAGCTCATAATGAATAATGCCCTTCCAATCCCACCACACACACAGCATCACCTTGTTGCGAGTTAACCCGGGTTTCGCCACAGTCTGTGAAGCCTGACCGGCCTTTGACCACGACCTTTTTCGCACGTTCTTGTCGTACGTGATCCACTTTTCATCACCAGTTATCAGCTTCTTCAAAAATGGTTCGGTTTCATTACGTCGTAATAAAGAATCACAAATGAGTACACGGTTCATTAGGTTTCTTTCAGTGAGCTCGTGAGGTACCCAGATGTCGAGCTTTTTTGTGTACCCAGTTTTTTTTCAAATGCGCCAAAACTGTTTTGTGGTCAATTCCCAGTTCTTCAGCTACGTCGTAACTACTGACATGCCGATCTTGCTCCACTTTTTCAAAAAAGGCATCCATTTTATCTGTCATAGGGCGACCAGAGCGACGTGCATCTTTGACATCAAAATTTCCGGATTGAAAACGCTTAAACCAAATTTGTGCTACTCTCACAGACACTGCACTAGGTCCATAAACATCGCAAATTTTTTTCGCGGCTTGCGTTGCATTTTTACCTTTTTTGTAGTAAAATTTTAAAATGTATCGAATTTCTTCATTAGATTCACTCATCTTGGCGGTACGAAAAACAAATGAAAATCACACATTTTCCTAATTTGAATTTGGAATTATGTTCTTTAAAATTTAAACTTTCAATGATACCAAAACCAGCCATATACAAATAGTATAGCCAAAGAGATTTTATTACAAGTTTATACATACTATAATGCGAAAAGACTTTTTCCCCAATCTAATATGTACCAAACCAAACATAGATACTATCCACAATGAACTGTTACCAGCAAAAGCATTGAAAATTATATATGCCACTAAGAATTAAAGAAAAGTGATATTTAAATTACCTGTTGCTGTCCGTAAATTTGTTGTGTCGGGGGTTGAGAAAAGTGAGGCTGCCGAGGTAAATACGCACCATTTTGTGGTTGTAAGCCGCCTATTCCTGTGGCCTAGAGAAATGATTTGAAGTCAGATAATATTTTTTTTACTATTATACTATAAGGCGTCGTCCTAATCATTATTGGCAACAATCGTAAGACGGAACAATGCGTTTTCATCGCACGATGAAAGTAATGTTTCTGTGCTCGCGCGATGATTAACGAGCTCAGTCAGGACACTCTAAAGATTTTTTTTATGTTGAATTTATCGTCCGCTGAGAACGCATTGTATCATCGTGTGATCATATGGCAATTAGGACAACGTCTTAAACTTGAAAATAAAATTGATTTGATGACAGAAAGTTTAAAGTACCGAGGCAAGTCCAGAAACTAAGAGTACTGTAAAGCTCTCGCACCGTGGGATTTTTTTTTTTCAATGTAGATCGATGGTAGAATGTTATAGTCATCCTCGATTGAGCTGCTTGATTATCATAGAATCCAATTAAATTAAATTAATATAACCCAATTTATTTATTATCAACGTCGATCGATAATGCCATCGGTTGTCGATCGGTCGATTGGTTACTTGAAGTTTAGTGGAACATTATCCGTCGACCCATCAAAGTTTCCACACCAATCGATCAACTTCGATCAACGTCAACTGATGGCATCGATAGGCTATCGATCGATTGGTCTGGTAATACCCAAACACAACGGGCACAGGCGACTTTCGTTAGCACCTACCAAAACCTGCCTCATAGTGTAATGTTTCTATTAAACAAAAAAAAATATTACCTGTTGTGGCGAGTAATGTAATTTTTGTTGATGGTCATATGAATGTCTATAGCCTGGTGCTATAGGGGAGTATCTGTTAGCTCCCGGTGCTCCAGACCACACGCCCATGTCTCCAATACCTGTATTTAAACATGAAGCGTAAATAACTTTATCACAAATAGCTAAGGGGCTGCAGTTTCTCCCGAGTTCTTGTTGTAAAAAGAGAGACTCCATTTTTAACTCAAATCAACTGTACATTTTTTGTTACTTTAGTACATTTTCACTTGACATTGGCAAAATGCGTACGTTTATGTATCGCGACGTCATTAATTAAGAATAGAATAGCTAGATGGCTGGTAGCACTTTAGGTATATGATTTCATCGTCGTTGATACTAAGACGTAAGGTAGTCTCCAACTATGTGAACTAGAAAAATAAATAGCAAACTCAGGTAGCTCTGATTTTTTTTATAAATAATTTCGATATTGTAATAAAAAAAATTCATAAATAATAGTATATCAGGCATGACTGCCATCACTATAATATATTAATTTATATGTCAAGTGATTGGCAGACGGTCTGCCTGGTGGTAAGCAGCCACCTGGTGGTAAGTAGCTTAATGGCTACAGCGGCTGTGTCGGTGGTCACGTCAGTGTTGTAGTATAGACCCTTGCAACACTGACGTGAAACTGGCGCGCTGAAGTACGGTATCTGTCTGCCTTTTTCATTTTTATACTTTCCACAACCAATAGATGTTTCTATTAGTTTCTTTTTTACATTTTTACAACCATACAGATTATGCAACACCATCAGTGGCTATCATTTCAATAGTAATAAAACGCGGTACTACTAACGTCAACACGAAGCGGCATTGCCGATAGCCGCGCCGCACCACGCGGTGCGGCAACATGGACTGCTCTGCAGAGCAACACGGACGCGGCGCGTTTGATGCGCGGACACCACAATCACGGTAATGTTATCTATTCAGTATTGTGACTCGGCCCTGTCCTTGAAATAACTGCCTAAGGCCGAGCTGGGTGTAAACACGCGATAGGGCTGCGCCCGCCTACAATATTTTAATTTCATCTACATAATTGAGTTTCTTTCAGGAAATCGCATATTATTATTAACAAACAAAATACTTTTTTTCAAACTCCGTACAAAAACATTTCCTTATTTTAAAGCAATTTTATAATTTTCCATCTATCAATTCCAGTCAACAAGCCGTCTCTTTTCCAAATTAATAACCTGACATACCTAAACCAAAAAGATGCGATCACTACAATACATACCTACTATTTATTACTATCGTAAATTATTTCATAATGATATTTCATCTAATTCAATAATATAGTAAGTAGACTAGAGGTCGCTTGGGTGCGCGGGCTGCGAGCAGCCCGCGAAAAGGTTGTGCGGCCTGTTGGGTTGTTGCGTAGGGGTTTTTCGGTTGATATTGTAGGCACAACGCTTCATCTTTGCATGGTGGGCCTCTAATACCCGCCAGCGTGGTCGTATTCGGTGAAAATGGTAGTGGAATTCATTAGAAATACTTTGTTTTATTTTTAAGAATTGTGTTTAACATTACGTCATAAAGTCAACGTCGTTCAAACTCGCTGGCACAATACTTAGCCACTGCACTGACACCCCCTATTCCCACCAACTACCAAAAAGATACCCATATCGATTTTATATCAATAAGTCGCATCCGCAATCTTGGAATTCAAAAAAGATGTTGTATTCGGAGTCAGAACCCCCAAAAACGACCAAAATTATAACCATATTGACATTAAATCAAAAAGTTGTGTCCGCTATCTTGGATCTCAAAATGAATGTTGTATTCGGAATCTGGACCCCCGAAAACCTCGAAAATGATACCAATATTGATATATTATTAAAAAGTTGTGTCCGCCATCTTGGATCTCAAAATGGATATTGAATTCGGAATCAGGACCTCCGAAAACCACGAAAATGATATCCATATTGATATATTATTAAAAAGTTGTGTCCGCCATCTTGGATCTCAAAATGGATGTTGAATTCAGAATCAGGGCCCCCGAAACCCACGAAAATGATAGGTGGGTACCTATCATATTGATATTTAATTAAAAAGTTGTGTCCGCAATCTTGGATCTCAAAATGGATGTTGTATTCGGAATCAGGATCCCCGAAAACCAAGAAAACGATCCCCTTATTGATATATTATTAAAAAGTTGTGTCCGCCATCTTGGATCTCAAAATGAATGTTGTGACTGACATTCTATTTAAAACTATCCGTCAAAAACTTTGGTGTGGCTTTTCCGTTTCATAGAATTAACAAATTACGATAGGTAAGTTCTAAAGAACTTTCACTTCAAAATCAAAAGTAGTATTCATGTTTTATTTAAATTTCCTGGTTTTGGGGTGACGAGATTTTAGTGGCGACACCAGTCTTTAGTAGTGTGCGTGTATCTGTGTGTAAGCGTTAGCACACATAACAAATTTTCTTCTTCTTCAGTTATGAAGCGGCATATTATATGGAACTGTCCTTCTAGCAATAACAATAACTATTCCTTAGAAAACACATCAACGAGATGATTCTTTGATTTCATACTAAATAATAACTTTCCCTTAGGAAAGACCAACGGGAAAGACAAACAAAAGATGATTTCATACTAAATGTACAAGACTTCCTCTATACTACGTATACAAGAACGATTTCATACTAAATGTATGGGGAACTACCGAAGTGACCGGCCCTCACTGAATCGTCAACAACTCGCAGTGTTGCCATCACATCGACTTGAGATGACCATTCTGGGCCATCAGAGATTCCAGGCAACGATTCTCAGGCAAAATTTTTCAAAAAGCAAAAAATTTTTTTTTTAATACAAACTTTATAACTCAAGAAATAACCCGAAATTGGGGAAAATCTACCTACCAAAATGTGGCCGCATTATTTGACTACAGAATGACACGAAACTTACCTAGGTAAAAAATTATTTACCCCTAATAAAACCCAATCAAATGAAAAGTAAAAATTTTGAAATTTACAGAATGGTCGCCATCACCGCCGCCACCTTGTTTTCGGGAACGGGAGCATCAATGGCGGATAGCCAATCGAATGGCGAGTGCAAGGCAGTTTTCACTATTCCCGTAGCTCCCACCAGAGAGCGCCACGAGACCAAACACTGGATAACATTGCGGCCTTAAAAATGGTCAAATGTCATTCGGTAGGTCCCGATCAATAGGGAATAGCACTTGGATGAATCGAAATGTCATTATTTCTATTTTCGAAGATTTCGGGAAAAATCTGGGAAATTACCCGAAAAATGGGGAAATTTTTTAAACTCTACTATACATCCCATAACCTCCCACAACCGACCCAAACCCACCACCAACCCATGGTCCTTCCTGCCTCACGGCGTACGGACCCAATCGTCGGGAGAGTGCGGTGGTACTTGCATTGGGCTCTTTCCCCTCCGCACTGTCTTGACTCCCTACAAGTTATTTTTTACTCTTCGTCCTTTGTCCCTTGATACCAACTATCCCCCTTCTAGGGCTGGAAACGATACAGTAACGTGACTTCGCGTCGGGCGTCTCTCAGTCTCTTTACCTTTGTCCTACTCGAAAGTTGGTCGAATGGTGTGCCAGGAGTGCGCGAACTCGCGCAGTGTTTCAAAGTTACTGCGGCTACTGGTGAGGTCCTCGTGAAATATGGGACCGGGCTCCGTCCTCTGTATCCGGCAGCACAGGGTCTCTCTCGCGTCAGTGTACAATTCACATTCCCAAAGTGCGTGATCGCGGCTTTCCTCAACTCCTGCTCCACACGGGCATAGGGCTGACTCGCACAACGTAAGTCGGTGTAGACGCTGCCTGAAACATCCGTGGCTCGTGAGTAGCTGCGAAACGACGTAATCCGGTTTCACCCAGTCTCGGGTCAGCCTCACAGCAACGTCGGGGAAGAAACTATACAACTCGCATCCGTCCTCGCTAGCGGTCCAACTCTCCTGCCAAATGGCAACGATCTCTTCTGTGATGGTCCGTCTCAATCTCCGGCGCTCCCTGGGGGCCAGCTGGAGTGCTTCCTCCGCAAATCGTCCCGCACGAACAACCTCCAGGTCGGCAGGGAGAACACCGCCCAACACAGGTAACGCTGCGGTACTGCACGTCCTGTAGGCTTTCGTGAGCAGAATTAGTGTCATCCTCTGTGTACTTAGCAATGCTCTTCTGACCATAAATACGGACGAACGATGGTACCATACGGCGGCAGCGTAGGTCAAAACAGCCACATAGGTCCCTGCAAACAGGACTCTAAGGGCCGGGAATCTCGCGCCCCAACTGGAAGCCGAGATCCTGGATACTTTGGCAAAACACCGTGTGGCGTTCTCTCCAAGCCATCTAGCATGCGGCGCGTAGGACCTCGTCTCGTCAAGGGTCACCCCGAGGACACGTGCCTGGGTGACGCTCGCTATCGAGACCCCATCCAGCTTCAGACACACAACCGACCCATACACATCGACTGCATCGAAAAGCATCTAGCACATTAAATTTCCCAAAAACGAAATGGAATTTTTAAAAAACTCACAAATTGGCCGCCATCTTGAATCTCGAAATGTCCATATCTTTCCCATATTCTAGACTATATAGCGGATGGAATAGCGTTTTTACCTCTCCTCTCGCACCCACCCAGTCGCCTCAACTAACTTTGGCACAATACCATGACGAATAAATTTTTTTCCCCTGGCGGGCGGTGCTGCCAGCGGATTGAACTAAAATTACCCTCGGCCACCTGCGTACCGGCCTGCGCTCCAAACTGCATACTCGGTTTGAGCGAAACGTGAAAAATTTTTTACGGCACATTTTGCCCAATCTGTCAAAAAGTATGGAAAATGACAAAAAAGTTTTTGCACCTGGCAACACCTCTCACGAAGGTCTCTCTCCGGTTTCATATTAAGGTTCCGCTCCGACGTCGCCGTCTCCCCGAATAGTGACTCTGAAAATGGTGCATTTTTTCGCAGTCACAAAATGGCCGCTGGCCTCGGCGCCATCTTGGATTTTGCAATTTCGCCGCTCACTCGAGAGAGAGGACCGTATGCAGAGAGAGACGATGAAGGAAAATCGCCAGCGGCGCGTCTCACCTCTGTGGTGTCGTTCCGAATTGCCGCCTGCGAGGCCGACTTCGAGTGACGGTGTAATATTGTGGGGAAATTCTACCGACAAACACAAAGTATTTGTGATTCAGAAGAAGTGTGTCCGGGCCATTAGTGGTATAGGTCCACGTGACAGTTGTAGACCAATGTTTATGAAATATGGCCTACTCACATTGACCTCACTTTACATATTTGAAATAGGGAGTTTCATTAGGAACCACTTAGTCTTCTTTAAGAACCGTGTCCAAAATCAGAGACTACGAAAGAGGGACCCATATAAACTAATAGTACCGCAGCCCAAAAGCACTCTGCACAGAAAAAATTGCTTTATAATGCCGATACGTGTCTATAATAGAATTCCCATAGAAATCAGACAGTTACCGACAGCATTGTTTTTACGCACCCTGAAAAAATGGTTAACAGGAAAATGTTTTTATGACATAAACGAATACTTTGACATTCAATAATTATTTCTATATGACTAATTTAACGTATTATTCTTCTTTTTTTTCGATTATTTTTAAATACATGTGACTTATTGTAATGAAATTTTAATAATGATAATGATTTATGTAAATTTTAATATAAATGATATGTAATGGATAATAAAGTTTTGTAATAGGTAAATATGATGAAATAAGTTTTGCATGCCAAATTTTGGCAGAACACGCTTGCTCGACAATATTAATTTATGTTATAAACTACCTGTGCTAACCGTGTTTCTAAGCAAATAAATTATTTGTATTTGTATTTATTTTCTATTTGAGTCGAGATGGCGGCGAGGCCATTTTGAATTTTCGACTTTTTCTAAAAAAATCGTACTTAAAATTGTCAAATCTACCGACAAGCAAAAAGGAAAAAAATCAGGACACGAAATGAAAAAGTTGGTCCTTCGACTGTAGCCGCCATCTTGGATTTCACTCGCGCTAAAGTGAAAAAGCCTAATTAAAAAAAATCTAGTTAAAGTCGGCCATACACTCGATCGCGATCCAGAGTCTCTAAATATCCGACAAAATGGCCCAATCAGTGAGTCAGTGAGTGAGTGAGTGGTAAGATAGAGATAGGGTGATAATCTGCTAAGGATGACGGGTTAACATAATTATTTTTCCCATATTCTAGACCATATAGCGGATAGAATGGCGTTTTTACTTACCCATATTGATATATTGCTAAAAAGTTGTGTTTGCCATGTTGGATCTCAAAATTGATGTTGTATTTGGAATCTGGACCCTCGAAAACCACGGCAACGATACCCATATTGATATATTGTTGAAAAATTGTGTCCGCCATCTTGGATCTCAAAATGGATGTTAAATTCGGAATCTGGACCCCTGAATACCTCAAAAACGATACCTATATTGATATATTGTGAAAAAGTTGTGTCCGCCATCTTGGATCTCAAAATGAATGTTGTATTCGGAATCAGGACCCCCCGAAAACCACGAAAACGATACCCATATTGATATATTGTTAAAAAGTTGTGTCCGCCATCTTGGATCCCAAAATGGATGTTGAATTCGGAATCTGGACTCCCGAAAACTACGAAAACGATATCCACATTGATATATTGTTAAAAAGTTGTGTCCGCCATCTTGGATCTCAAAATGGATGTTGTATTCGGAATCAGGACCCCCGAAAACCACGGCAACGATACCCATATTGATATATTGTTAAAAAATTGTGTCCGCCATCTTGGATCTCAAAATGGATGTTAAATTCGGAATCTGGACCCCTGAAAACCTCAAAAACGATACCCATATTGATATATTGTGAAAAAGTTGTGTTCGCCATCTTGGATCTCAAAATGGATGTTAAATTCGGAATCTGGACCCCTGAAAACCTCAAAAACGATACCCATATTGATATATTGTGAAAAAGTTGTGTCCGCCATCTTGGATCTCAAAATGGATGTTATATTCGGAATCAGGACCCCCGAAAACCACGAAAACGATACCCATATTGATATATTGTTAAAAAATTGTGTCCGCCATCTTGGATCTCAAAATGGATGTTAAATTCGGAATCTGGACCCCTGAAAACCTCAAAAACGATACCCATATTGATATATTGTGAAAAAGTTGTGTCCGCCATCTTGGATCTCAAAATGAATGTTGTATTCGGAATCAGGACCCCCCGAAAACCACGAAAACGATACCCATATTGATATATTGTTAAAAAGTTGTGTCCGCCATCTTGGATCTCAAAATGGATGTTGAATTCGGAATCTGGACCCCCGAAAACCACGAAAACGATATCCACATTGATATATTGTTAAAAAGTTGTGTCCGCCATCTTGGATCTCAAAATGGATGTTGTATTCGGAATCAGGACCCCCGAAAACCACGGCAACGATACCCATATTGATATATTGTTAAAAAATTGTGTCCGCCATCTTGGATCTCAAAATGGATGTTAAATTCGGAATCTGGACCCCTGAAAACCTCAAAAACGATACCCATATTGATATATTGTGAAAAAGTTGTGTTCGCCATCTTGGATCTCAAAATGGATGTTAAATTCGGAATCTGGACCCCTGAAAACCTCAAAAACGATACCCATATTGATATATTGTGAAAAAGTTGTGTCCGCCATCTTGGATCTCAAAATGGATGTTATATTCGGAATCAGGACCCCCGAAAACCACGAAAACGATACCCATATTGATATATTGTAAAAAAATTGTGTCCGCCATCTTGGATCTTAAATACTAAAGAAGTTTCACTTCAAAATCAAAAGTAGTATTCATGTTTTATTGAAATTACCTGGTTTTGGGGTGACGAGATTTTAGTGGCAACACCAATTTTTAGTAGTGTGCGTGTATCTGTGTGTAAGCACACAAAACAACTATCCTTCTAGTATGTTCTTATTCTAAGCAATAACAATAACTATCCCTTAGAAAACACATCAACGAGATGATTCTTTCATTTCATACTAAATAATAATAGCTTTCCCTTAGGAAAGACCAACGGGAAAGACAACAAAAAGATGACTTCATACTAAATGTACAAGACTTCCTCTATACTACGTATACAAGAAAGATTTCATAGTAAATGTATGGGGAACTACCGAAGTGACCGGCCCTCACTGAATCGTCAACAACTCTCAGTGTTGCCATCACATCGACTCGAGATGACCATTTTGGGCCATCAGAGATTCCAGACAACGATTTTCAGGCAAAATTTTTTAAAAAGCAAAAAAATTTTTTTTTTTTAATGCAAACTTTATCACCCAAAAAATACCCCGAAATTGGGGAAAATTTGCATATTAAAACGTGGCCGCATTATCCGACTACAGAATGACACCAAATTTACCCAAGTAAAAAATTATTTACCCCTAAAAAAACCCAATCAAATGAAAAGTAAAAATTTCGAAATTTACAAAATGGCCGCCATCACCGCCGCCATCTTGTTTTTGGAAACCGAAACATCAGTGGCGGATAGCCGATCGAACGGCGAGTGCAAAGCAGTTTTCACTATCCCCGTAGCTCCCACCGGAGAGCGCCACGAGACCAAAAACTGGAAAACCTGAAACCAGCCATAACTTCCAGTGTTGCCACATTGCGGACTTGAAAATGGTCAAATGTCATTTGGCAGGTCCAGATCAATAGGAAATAGCACTTGGATGAATCGAAATGTCATTATTTCTATTTTCGAAGTTTTCGGGAAAAATCTCGGAAATTACCCGAAAAATGGGGAAAATTTTTAAACGTGGCTATACATCCCATGACCTCCCACAATTGACCTACATACATCGACTGAATCGAAAACCATCTAGCACCTTTAATTTCCCAAAAACGAAATGGAATTTTTCAAAAAATCACAAAATGGCCGCCAGCGGCGCCGCCATCTTGAATTTTGGAACCTCCATATTTTTCCCATATTCTAGACTATATAGCGGATAGAATGGCGTTTTTACCTCTCCTCTCGCCCCCACCCAGTCGCCTCAACTAACTTTGGCGCAACACCATGTCGAAAAAATAGTTTTTCCCCTGGCGGGCGGTGTTGCCAGCGGACTGAAAAAAAATTACCCTCGGCCACCTGCGGACCGGCCTACGCTCCAAACTGCATACTCGGTTTGAGCTAATCGTTTAAAATTTTTTACGGCATATTATGCCCCATCTGTCAAAAATAAGGGAAAATGTCTAAAAAGTTTTTGCACCTGGCAACACCTCTCGCACAGGTCTCTCCCCGGTCTCATACTAAGGTTCCGCTCGGACGTCGCCGTCTCCCCGAAAAGTGACTTTGAAAATGGTGCATTTTTTCGCAATCACAAAATGGCCGCTGGCCTCGGCGCCATCTTGGATTTTGCAATTTCGCCGCTCATCCGGGACAGAGGACCGTATCCGGAGAGAGAAATCGAAGAAAAATCGCCAGCGGCGCGTCTCACCTCTGCGTGGCGTCGTTCCGAATTGCCCCCTGCGAGGCCGACTTCGAGTCGAGACGGCGGCGCGGCCATTTTGAATTTCCGACATTTAAAAAAAAAAATCATATTCAAATCTGTCAAATCTACCAAAAACCGAAAAGGAAAAAATTCAGGACTCGAAATGAAAAAGTCGGTCCTTCGAGCGGAGCCGCCATCTTGAATTTCACACTCACTAAAGTTAAAAAGCTGCGTTGAAAAAAATCTAGTTAAAGTCGGCCATACACTCGAATGCGATCCGGAGCCTCTAAATATGCGAAAAAATTTTCAGGGCCACGACTGCGCCCGAAGTTCCCCCGGTGGGGTCCGATGGCTGCTCCCGGTGTCCTCGTCAGGAGGACGCGCCAGGTCGAGCAGCCTTCGGTGAGGAGGCGGCCTATAAGGGCGGCGTCGGCCAGCGGCCCACAGGGGCTGGCGTTAGTCGGTAGCCCCTGTGGGCCTAGACGGGCAGCGTTGGGACGGTCTCGGGTGTAGTTGCGCTCACGTGCGCAGATCCCGAGCCGTCCCGTAATAGCGCACTGGAGGTCAGGCTGGGGAGGATGTTTAGTGGGTATGGAGGGAACGCCTTTACCTCGAGTCCCACATATCCCTTGCGGTTGGCACCACCCCGCAGGGAAGATGCGTAAATGCAATTGACCTCCCGACAGCAAAAAAAAATACCAACCTATTATGTAGTTTTTTTTTAACGCGAGCGTAGGTAGATTACACGTTTGTCTCTTTTTTCACCCTATCCACTTAAATATTTATTATACAAGATACTTTGCTCGATGGAAAAAGCGAAATACCTACTTACGTACCTACTAGTAGATAGGTATATAGAAAAAATATTGTCTTACTTTTCGGATAGTCCAGGTAATTTAAAAAATGTCATCTCTGGGTGCGTTTTAATGAAGAGTTCAAGCAACCAAAAACAACACAATATCGTCTAATATTGCTCTTTGCCCTATTAAATTATGTAGCTACCTAATTCAATCATTCATTCACCTCAAAAGAAATCGCACGTTTAGGTACTGCTTAAAAAATAATCACCCGTTCGCGTTCGTTCGTCGCTGCGGCGCATTCGCGACTAGATGCCCACCGGGTGCCCACCAACTCGAGGAGCGTAGGTATGACGCGCTTTCCGACCGTTTGTATGAAGATGTAATACTGTATAGATAACTTTACACAATATAGAGAACGATACAGTACTTTGACTCCATATATATATCTGGGTGTTCTTGGCGTGAGTCTGGAGGGTCCTTAATTTATCAAGGTCTGTCAGATGATGAAATCATATGAAAATTACTACTACCAGCCCCCTAGCTAAAATAAATATTTATATAATATTACCAACCTGGTTGTTCTGGCATAGTGTACATGGGATCTGGTCCAGGATGATGGTATCCTGGGTATGAATGTGATGGATGTACATGGTGTGTGGGATGTAATGGTGCGTGTGGCGGCTGTGGCAGACGTGGCCGAGGAGGGTAGCTTCCATACTCATGATACTCAGGTGCTGGAGGTCCTCCACCTGGTGGAGGTACTGAAGGTGCGTTATTGGTAATTCCACTGGCACTACCGCCCCCAAACGATGCCAGTTTTTGAATAGAACTTTCTTGTGCCACACTAGCTTGATTATATGTTTGCCTGTAACTAAGGGATTTTTACATAAATAAAATAATACATAATTTTATATTGTATTAATTAATTTTATAATATAATCTAAAAGATCCTATAAAATAATAAATAATGTGTGTCACCTATTGTCTGAAGTTTCTTTATTATCCCCTGTCACTCCCGATGTTGATCCACCAGCAAAGCTGTCTGTGCCACCGAGATCAGTAAGTCCTTCCAACATACCGCTTCCATCATCACCAAATAAATTATATGAGTCCATCACTCCTTAAGAGTGAACAAAGAGTATTTTGTTTCTATATATCCAATGATTATTTATTACACCCATTTTATCCTGCAAGGAAAGAAGTCCATGCTTTGTTGGGTGCAAATTCCACCGCTTTACTAATAGTCTAAGATCCCGCTATAGAACGACCTTCACCAAGATGTTTATTTGATGAAACGTATTTTATATTTAATTTAATATGTCAATAAATATATTGCTTATGGGTTGCCTAATAAATTTTAGTCCAGGGTATGATTAATTAATATTTTAATTTTTTTATTCATTTCACCGGTTTGTTTATTAGACAAATTCTATACCAATCGAAAGTATGAAGCCCATAGAATATGCAAACGTTAGGTTGCCTATTCTTTTCCGGTCACAACTCTCGGGTTGCCAGGTATAAACAGGTAAATCGATACCAGCATTTTGCACTGGTCTGATTATTGAATTAAAATTAAATGAAATTAAAGATTATTTCATTATGAACACAGTGGTATAGGGTTGCCTGCGAAAAAAAAGTCCCAAATTCCGGTTGTCGAATTTTGAAAAGTAAAATATTGCTACCATGAAAACGCCGGCTACGTTGATGCGCCGTCTGTTTGGTATTTAGTTTACTATAATTGTTGGTATTTATAACTATTTGGAAAATGAGTAGAGATTCATATATCTCCTATATTGCTATTGATGCTTCCTATGCTGCTGATATTTTCATTACTGAAAAAATGACGACCGTTCAAGAATTTACGGCTAGTATTTATGGTATCAAGAACTGCACCAACGTGAATGATGCGAGATATCGCATTTTTATGGAAAATTACTCTGCTAAAGAAGACAGCGAGCACTTAAAAAAAATAAAAGGCTTCGACTCCAACTCCGTACCACCATGCTGGATATCATTAATTCAGAAAATTTTATGAACTATTTTCATAAATTCCATGTGGCTTAATGCAACGGATTCAATATGCGTGAAACTTCAGCCTGAGAACTGCGGTTGGTACTTAGATGAATATTTAAAACCAGTAGGATTCATTGGGGATCATACACCTTCAAAGATAGAAGACATCGTCGAAAAGACTGAAACGGACAGTGATGACGAAGAAGATTCAGAAGTTGGAGGTGGCGATCATAGTTATATGTCCGATGATTCGGAACCTGAAAAAAAAGGGAATTTCCATTTTTTTTACAATAAATGTGTATTTTTATGGACTTATTAGACCAATCAGAGCGCACATGACGTTTGGTTATTGCTAACTTATTATTTTACGTGTGAGTTCGGTAAGTTTATCAATTTGCGAAAATGTGGGCGTAAAATAATACAATTTATCTCTCGTTTAAAATCCTACGAAAGTTTATAAATTTCCTAGGAAATTTACACAGATAAATAATTATCGATTAAAAATAATGAAATAACTATTCCTCTATTTTAATAATAAAATAGGTACTCCAAAATGATATCCGCACTATCTTTCTTTAAATATACAGCTGCTATGCTGTGTCCTCTTCTATCGCATGGGATGGTTGGGAGGGACCTCTCAGTCGCACACATTCACTCGCAGCAATAGGTATTTTACTTTTCAAAATTCGACAACCTGAATTTGGGACTGATTTTTCGCAGGCAACCCTATACCACCGTGTTTATAATGAAATAATCTTTAATTTCATTTAATTTTAATTCAATAATCAGACCGGTGCAAAATGCTAGTATCGATTTACCTGTTTATACCTGGCAACCCGAGAGTTGTGACCGGAAAAGAATAGGCAACCTAACGTTTGCATATTCTATGGGCTTCATACTTTCGATTGGTATAGAATTTGTCTAATAAACAAATCGGTGAAATGAATAAAAAAATTAAAATATTAATTAATCATACCCTGGATTAAAATTTGTTAGGCAACCCATAAGCAATATATTTATTGACATATTAAATTAAATATAAAATACGTTTCATCAAATAAACATTTCGGTGAAGGTCGTTCTATAGCGGGATCCTATACTATAATAAAAGTATTAAAAATTTAAGAGAAGAAAGAAGAAGGCTGAAAATTCACCTACGTCCAAGTAAAGAGAGGTATTAAAAAAATCATAAAATTGATTTTACAGTATAACATAATAAACATTTTGCAATGATTTGTTGAAGGGCGCCAGTAATATATACAGGATGTCCTCAACGATAGCCTGGTACCAGGGGCTTGCCCTGCTCATAACTAACTACTCAAGAAAAAATATTGTTACGAATTCGTAAATTGCCGTAGAAATCACGAGAAAACAATAGAATGTTCGAGAAAGTAATCGAAGCTTCCAGAAGGGTCCTCGACGAATTACACGAGAAACTTCTAAGAACGATGGGAACGTTCGAGCAATAATGAACCTACAGTCCTATGACATAAGGCTTATATTCGTCACATGGAACTTACTAGTTTGTTCAAGATAATAGTCGAACATTCTATTATTTGCGCGACTTCGTTTTGCGTAGTATAAAAGGACTGTTGATTGCAGTGTATGGACATTCTAAGTTTAGAAGCGAACAAGTGATACTCTTAAGTGATATAGTGTGATATACCGACTAAGGCGAATACTACGGAATAAGTTAGCATTGTGATTGGACTTTGTTGCTTGGTTATTGTAAACTTTAGTGTGGTGTACGGAATAAAGTCTCATCAGTGTCACCAGGTGTTTCTATCCAAATTAACGAACCCCTAGCTCGTAACATTTGGTCTCAGAAGCTGAATTTGGATCATAATGCCATTGACTCCGAGGGACGAAGACGTCACCAGCGAGGGTGTCAAAAATGGCGGGCTCAGCGTGCTGCTGAAGCCTAACCGACTGATTCTACGCACCAGGCCACGCTCCCCGTGGCCCCGCCTACTATAAGCACTGGCACCGCTCACCAGGCTACGCCCAACATCGATTTGTCAACTCTCTTAGCCGCTTTTCACAGCTTAGGAGCAGAGCTAACCCCTGCTCAGAAAGAGCTAAGTTCAAAGCTAACCGCTGCTCAGAAAGAGCAAACCGCCACTCAGAAAGAGCTAAGAGCAGAGCTAACCGCTGCTCAGAAAGAACTAAGAGCAGTGCTAAAGGGCGACCAACAGGAGGTCTTATCGGCAGTCAGCGAAATAAGTGGAGTGGTTGCAAAACTCAAGAAAGACGTCAGCGCAGTAGAAGAAAAGTTTTGCATCCTGGAAGAAAAGGTGGTGCGTCTGGAAACCAAGGGAATAGCAGTAGTCACATCGAGTGGTGCAGCAGGTGTGGTCCATGGGCCCAACGTTAAGTTGCCTCCGTATGACGGTACCTCGTCTTGGGCTGTATACCGTTAATAGTTTCAGACGATCGCTGCTACGAATGGATGGACAGACGGACAGTGCCTAACTGCCCTCACAGTTGCACTGCGAGGACAGGCTCTTACCGTGTTGGAGGTACTACCCAATTCCGGAAGTGGCTTCAAAGACCTGCTAGAGGCATTGGAATCCAGATATGGAGAACGAAACCTGGAGCACGTCTTCCGTGCTCAGTTGCGCGACAGAGTCCAGTGACCGGGGAAAGGACTACAGCAATGGGCTCTGGAGATCGAGAAGCTTGTCCGGAAGGCCTACCCAGCAGCCGACATGAAGATGGTGGAATCAAACACCGTGCAAGCCTTCGTTGACGGTATCAAAGACCTCGACATTAGAGCTGCGGTGAGGCTCCGGAATCACGCCTCACTTCACACAAGGAAGCACTAGCGCACGCTTTGGAGGTCTAAGCGGTAAGACATGACATCCGGCAGACCCAGAAGGTTCGAGAAGTCACGGAGGAGGCGAAAGTGGTTAAAGCTCCATACAAGAAAGGATCAGATGCCATGTGCTACAAGTGTGGAGAAAAAAGGCACCTCCAGTTTAATTGCCTTAAGAAGGAGCCATATAAGGAACTCAATTAGCGTATCGAGGAGCTGACGAAGAAATACGAATCTTTCGTCTACTTCAAACCAGGGAAACGAGTAACAGCCAGGACTAACAGGCGGGTACTGGCTGATGGCGCAGAAAAAGCCCCGACAACCATGATCTCACAGGCACATAACGGCAAGAGCATCGCAATAGCCAGAAAAATAAATGGTATAGTCCGCGCAATATAATAGGCCCGTTTTGACACATGTCAAAATATCGTAAGTGGTGATGTGACCAAAATAATCGACTATTTACTTACACGATTAACATGAGAAATAGAGTCACAATTATATGACCTTGTAATCGTAATTATTTAATGTTGTTAATTTGAGAATATAATATAATAATAAAAACACAATAAAACTCGGGTAAAAATAGCAATAAGGAAATGATGTGTGAATAAAAAATTCATTTACGAATACGCTTTGAAATATTTTGGAGTGCGGGCGCGCAAGCGGCAGGACGTCATACACGGTGAGGCCTGAACACTACACTACACACCACACCTGATCTTATCCTATGGGATCTTTTGTATCTCTGCTTTCCATCTTTAGCACCGATGTGAATTGTGATTTGAAAATTAGATGAGACTTTAGCACCGTTGTGAATTATAACTTGAAAATTAGATTAAACGAAAAAGATAAATTTTGACGGTTTGTAGTTCAATATTTTGACATCAACGTAAACATCTGTGGCTACTGAAAGCACTTTTGCTACTTTTCTGAAGTGTCACTTCTGCCATGTGTGAATTGCACACATTATTTTTATTCACTGGCTCACGCAAAAAGGGTGTCATCATAAACACGGCTTTTCTTCTCTATTGTGCGCCAAAATAATAACTATCAAAAAGAGAGACTTAAAAAAATAAAAATAAATAAAAATTCAAGTGATTTAGTATGGAGAAAGATTTCAGAAACAGACGCAAGCAAAAAATAAAAATATGTTATTGCATTTTTCAGTAATACTGGGTGTAAAAGACATGAACAGTCAAACGAGAACCATGTATTCTATACATCAAAATAAGACATATTTCAAAAAAATTATTGATAGGAAATGATTTTTATTTTTTGGTGTTAAAAAATATTGCAAATTGTACCGCGCAATGTAAAGGGCTCAACTCGCACGCAACTCGCAAAACAGCGATAATTTTGCCAGACGGCGGCCCCGTTCGTTAGTGTCCGTGCACATCGAGTGAGCTACATTGAACGCTAACGTTGTGAAACCATTTTTTGTTATGAAATACTAAAAAAAAATGATAATGTTTCTTTGGACAATAATTAAGAAATAACGTATAGAATAAGTTCTCATAAAAAAATGAAAAAAAAAAATTATGACTTTGACCCTCAATAAAATCGTAACTATCAATTTCCCAGGTATAGTCTAAAGGAAAAAAAATGTTATGATGGTGAGCAGAATACATGGTTCTCGTTTGACTGTTCATGTATTTTACACCCTGTATAAATACAATCATATTTTAGCGAAATAAATAATGTCATAATAAAAATAAAACCTATTTTGTCTCGCATAATATTTAAAGTTAAATGTAATTTTCTAATCTTCCGAAACTTTATAAAATCAGTTACATTCTAAATCATTTTTTTTCTTTAGTGATAGTGCAGTGACTTAAATTGGTCGTTAATTTCACGAATATATTCGATGCAGTATACGAATATATTGGTATCGAAATTGAAAAACAAGATTTTTAGGTTTCTAAATTAAATTAGAGTTAAATTATAAATAAAATTTAAAAAAATATCGAATTCCATGTTTTTATTGCAAGTGTATAATATGATGAATAATCGTCGAATCGCAAGCAAGAGACACTCTCCATAGGTTACAGGTATGTGGAACATGGAAGGACACACAGCCGAGGAAACGACACACCAAATTTGAAAAGGATCAAAACCTAGATATCGTCACAGCAATGATAAGTGATGTAAACCAACCATCGTTTGTATCTAGGAGATCATTCAGCATCCAATATACCCACGTGGGAGGAATGGAAGCGAGGACTCAAAACCCCTAAGGAAAACAGTCTTATATGGTACACCGACGGATCAAAATTGTAGTCAGGTACAGGGGCAGGTATTTACGCCAACGGGTATGAGTACCAACAAAGCATGGGCAAATATGCAACGGTCTTTCAGGCTGAGACATGTGCAATAATTGCCTGTGCTCAGAAGAACCTATAGTAGGGGAGCCCAGAGTGCTAAATTTGTAGTGTCTCCAGCGGTTAGATCTATTGGATTGCAAAGATTAGATGCTAAATAATAAAAAAGCTCCTATGAAGTTAACCATTTTAGTGGTGGGGAAAGCGTGTACGAATTTTCAAAAATGTAAAAAAAAGTGATGAAAAAAAAAATGTTCGAGCGCGTCAGATTTTGGAAGTGTAGATAGCCCACAAACTTGTGTCCACGGAGAAATATTAATCTGCCGGATCGCTCGTAACGAATAGCGATATAAGCAAAAAAATAAAAAATAAAAAAATGTATTTTCTCCAGCGTGTCAGTAATTATAGGGACTTATTATTTAAGCCGTCACAAGTGTCCTCTTACTTAATCTGACGATTTGGACGTGACTAAAAGTCCCTAAACAATTTTTGCAAATGCAAAAAAAAAATGTGACTTTGCAATACTCGCGCGTGTCAGATTTTCATACAGATGGTTCAACTCGACAAACTAGTAGTACCCAGCCTTAATCTGACTATTTTGTGAAGGGATTTGTTAAATCTGACAATTTGAAAGAATTAAAAAAAAGTTCATAGCACAGGCCATTGCTGTAATTTTCTGCAAATTCCGAACGCTCTAAATTTTGCTTATTACACTATTATTGAGCTTTTTTAAGCTCAAAAAGAAAGCTAGTCTATACTTATGAGTTTATTGAGCAAAAAAGCTCGATACAAGTTGGATAAAACACAATTTATTGAAATTTTAAACTGTCATAACTTTTGAATAAATCAACAGATTTTCACGCAGTTGACGGTAATTGATGTTTTTTGAGTTGTATAGAGCAGAGAGTGAAAGAGTGAGAAAGAATGAGAGTCGTAGAGCGGGAAATACATAATGCATAGACAACACTTTATTTATTATTTTCGATGTTTTGGCTTGTCGAAATCGTCAGATTATAATATTTTTATAATTTTTAAGTAATAATAATAATAATAATAATAATAAACTCTTTATTGCACACACGATTGGAAAACATACAGTAAACAAATAAATAAAACAAAAAAAATGTACAAGGTAGGCGGCCTTATTGCTATAAAGCAATATCTTCCAGGCAACCTTGGGTGAAAGGATTACGTGGTAACTACAAGATAGGTGCAGGAGTAGAAAGCTTTCTTAAATTAAAAACAAAAAAATGAAATTACAAATAAAAATTAATAAAAACATTACTAAAGTTTGTGTAAAATGAGCAATCTTAATAAACTAAACAAACAGTAGATTAAAAAAAAAAAAAGATTAAATTACAGACATGCATAAGAAAGGAAATGACTCCGAACTTGATTTTTAAAGGACTCCAACGTGCGAGCACTCCTAACACTCACAGGTAGCGCATTCCATAGCCGGACTGCATGAACGGAAAAAGAATAGGTAAGAAAGTTAGAATGATGAAGTGGAATATCAAGGGTGAAATTGAAATTTGAACGCAAGGTGCGATTTAGTAAAGAAGAACGAAAAGAAAAGTGAGATCGAAGATAAGGTGGAGAGGTGGGAAGAAATAGGACAGAATAAAGAAGGGATAGAACGTGTAAGTCCCGCCGCCGACGAATGGGGAGCCAATTCAGCTGAGAACGATAGGAAGAAACATGATCAAATTTGCGTAGATTAAAAACAAATCGAATGCATAAATTCTGCAGGCGCTCTAGTTTATCAAGTAGCTCCTCCGAAAGGTCTGCGTAGGAAACATCAGCGTAGTCCAAAATAGACAGTAACAGTGTTTCTGCTAAAACAATTTTCGTACTGATCGGCAGGAAATTCCGAAATCGATTCAGTGAACCATACGCCGCAAAGACTCTTTTCCGAATAGATTCCACTTGAAGTCGCCATGTAAGACTCTGATCAAAAACTACACCCAGGTTTTTCACGCTTTTTGAAAAGGGAATGATGGTACCACTAAAATCAACCGAAGGTAATGAACTGTAATCAATCCTCGAAACAAAATAAGGACTTCCGATGAAAATTGTCTGCGTTTTATGAGGATTGATCACTAGACCATAGGATTTGCTCCAACCATCGATTGCCTTAAGGTCACTGTTGGTCTTATTTACAGCACTAGAAAGATCCGCTAGAGGTGCTTGCGTATAAATCTGCAAATCATCTGCATACAAGTGATAGGAACATGAAAGCGACTGTGTGATGGAATTAATGAATATTGAAAAAAGTAGAGGAGATAAGACGCCACCTTGAGGAACGCCAGCTTTGATATCGCACCACTTAGAGAATGAATCCTCAATGCGTATGCGTTGCCGACGCCCTAACAAGTAACTTTGAAACCAATCAATAACAGTAGGAGATATGCCAAGAGAACTTAAAAGACCTAGGAGAACGTCATAATCCACAGAATTAAAGGCATTGCTAAAGTCTAATAAAGTGAGCAGCGTGAGATGGTGATTCTCCATTCCCCGATGAATGTCTTCAGTTATTTTAGTTAAAGCAGTAGTCGTACTATGACCCACACGGAAACCGGACTGGAAAGGATTGAGGAGATCATTTATATTAAGGAATGCAATTAATTGTCGATACACTAATTTTTCGAGGACCTTAGATAAAAAGGGAAGAATTGAGATAGGACGATATTCTGAAGAAGAGGTAGGATTGGGTTTTTTAGGGAGTGGTACAACAAATGCATCCTTCCAGGCTGAAGGAAAGACACTGGAGGCCACAGAGGTATTAAGGATATGAGTAATTATTGGAGTCAAGACATCTAGGATGGGAAGGATCATATTACGACTAATGGAATCGCAGCCTACCGAACCGGAGGTTACGGATAAAATAGTTCTCTTAACATCACTATCCGTAAATTGATTAAACGAAAAAGGTGGGTAATTTGGTACTGGTAGCATAGAAAGAATATTTATAGTATCAGTTTTCCTGTCGCCACAGAAAGGCAACGAAGAAGTGAAATGTGAGTTAAGATTATCGATATCTAGACCACAGGCATTGCTAGAGATTTTAGATTTACCAATACCAAGAGACTTAAGAAATTTCCAAACTTTTGCTGGTTCTTCATTTTCAACGGAATTATGGATGTGGCGTCGTTGGGCGTCCCTAATCACTGTATTGCAGCGATTTCTCGCACGGTTATATTTAATCTTATTTTTATTGGTAGGTTCAAATTTATAACGCGATTTTGCTTTATTTTTCTTGAGCATCAACTCGCGAATATCGTCTGTTAACCAGGGTGCCGGCAAGTGTTTAATTTTGACGGGTCGGATCGGAGCATGCACGTCGTATAGTTCAATGAGCAGAGTACTAAACGTTTCCACTTGTTCATCGACCGTTTCACAAGTGTATACGGCCGACCAGTCCAAGTCAGCAGCGTCATTAAGGAGCTTCACAAGATCCATTCTAGCAAAGCTACGCCGAAGTAGCACACGTGACCTTTGCTTTGGAGGGCGCACCTTGTATGACAGGTAAACCAAATCATGGTAGGAGAAGGCGTCTGCAGAAAATTGACCATGCTTACTTACCATATCTGGAGAAGAGACAATCATTAAGTCTAGAAGAGACGGGGAACTACCAGGAAAGTGATGAGTTTCTTGTAAAGGAAGAACATGCAAATTAAAGGAGTTAACTAGAGAAAGTAGCTTCTGCGAGCGATAATCGTTTTTTACTAAGCAGGTATTGAAGTCACCCATAACAATGGTATGATTAAAAGCGGGAGAAAGGTTTTCTAAGAGTTGCTCGAATGAGGAAAAGTAATCTACTCTTAAAGAGGGGCTATAATAAACGCCTAGTAGGACTTTGGAGTGGGACAGAGAGATATCTAGGAATAGATGTTCGGCGGTATTGGGAGGAGGTGGCTGAGGCGAATGGCTGAGGATGGAATAAGAAATATTAGAACGCAGATAAATAGCCACCCCTCCGTGTGAAGAACTTACACGATCATTACGAATTAAGTTAAAACCTGGGATAAAGTAGGAAGTAGAAGGAAGTCGAGGACTTAGAAACGTTTCTGAAATAAGAATAGCGTGAATATTCTTATTATCAAAAGAATCAAGCATGTCCGGGTAGTGAGCAGGAACACTTTGAGCATTGAAATGCACCACGTTGAAGTTCTTTCTTTATTTAGTAATTTCCTTTAAAAAAAAAAAAAAATAACCGCGCTCGAACATTTCAAGGTTACGATTTTTTTTTGCAATTTTGAAATTCTCTCGATCACTTCCGTCACGGTCAAATCGTCAGATTTTTATAATAATATCATTTTCTGTATATTATAAACCTAAATTGTTTTAATCTGACGCGCTCGAGCAGTTCTGAGGTTCGATTTTTTTTTACTAATCTGATCAATGGCTCAGAACATACGACACTATATTGAGGGCTCATACCTGCTGAAAGTACCTAACAAGGTACAAGGATTCTCCCTTACTATTAAACTGCCACGCTTGAACCAATCCCAAAATCCCCTCTTGGGCCCCCCTACTACTAGAAATGGGCACCAAAGGAATGCATTTAAGAATGTAAATGCATTGACGCATTGACAGTGACAGCCAAGCGGCACTTAAAGCCTTAACTACCTACAAAGTCACTTCAAAACTAGTTTTGAATGCGATACACACACTAAATAATCTAGGCAAACACAACCTAGTCAAACTAGTGTGGGTACCGGGACATGTAGGGATTGAAGGTAACGAAAATGCTGACAAACTAGTATAGAACCATGAATTTTTAATTAATAATTTTTAATTGACTCCTGTAATGACATCGTATATGTTGTAATTGATATTAATTGTTTAGTTTTCTGGCAGGAATTTATTATTTAAACATACTGACGATTTGGTATAACTGTAAGTCAGCATGTAAATTTGAATTGAATGAAATAAATAAATAAATAGTACTATCCTGTTACCTACTGGGATAGCTTAATATATTAAAGCTATCCCAGGTAAAGGTCAGTGATTTTTACAGATCAGCCCGTTTAGCATGACCACCGAAACACGATATGATATAGCCATTTATCGCTTTGAACTGCCATCTTGAAATTTTATCGAAACTGCAATATATATACAGGGTGTAAAAGACATGAACAGTCAAACGAGAACCATGTATTCTATACATCAAAATAAGACACATTTCAAAAAATAATTGCTGGGCAATGATTTTTTTTTTTGGTGTTAAAAACGATTGCTAATTGTACTGCGTAACGTAAAGCGCTCAACTCGCACGCAACTCCGTAATATTAGGGGTTTAAGTATGAAATTGCCGTTTTGTATGGAGAATTTAACGAAAAATCATTTTTGCATACAAATATATTTGCGATTTTTTAAGGAACAACAAAACTAAGTTTTGTGTAATTTTGTGTATATATTTAGACAACATTAAGCTATAGGATAGTTAGAGAAAAAAAATTGAGAATTGATACATGTCAAAAATATTCATATTTTTTTAACGGAGACGGGCACCTTTTAGGACGAGCTGATTTTGAAGATGTATTTCTAGTGAAAAAAAAAAAAAAATAAGAATAAAATTTTATACATAAATGTAAGTCCCGTAATGAAGTTTAAAATAAAAAAAGAATAATGGACATAGCTATTGTATTAAAGGAATTATACACTAATGAATAATGAGGAAAAAATCGGTAATTTCATACTTTAACCCCTATTATTTTTGCCAGACGGCGCGGCGGCCCCGTTCGTTTGTGTCCGTGCGCATCGAGTGAGCTATATTGAACGCTAACGTTTTGAAGCCATTTTTTGTTATGAAATAATAAAAAAATTATAATGTTTCTTTGGACAATAATTAAGAAATAATGTTTAGAATATGTTTTCATAAAAATATGAAAAAAAAATTATGACTTGACCTTCAATAAAATCGTAACTATCAATTTCCCAGGTATTAGTCTAGGAAGAAAAATGTTATGACGTTGAGCAGAATACATGGTATTCGTGTGACTGTTCATGTCTTTTACACCCGTTATAGGCTTATAAATGTTCGCAGTTTCGATAAAATTCCCCCCAAAGACATTTGTCCGAAAACAACAATATATAATATATTATAATAATATGTATAGAAATACATCATCCTTTACGAAGTGCTTTTGTGGCATATTTACATAGTTATTTTGATTGAGAGAACATAGCGAATATGACTTTTAGTAGTGAAATAGAAAATCACATACGAGATGAATGACATTTATCTTGTATATGACTTTTGCTCATCCCAATTAGAAAGAGAAAATATAGTTTTTGTACATTATTTAACACGCTTTTATAAGCTTCACCTGTATGTTTGCTTGCTTGTATGTTTGTAACCAACTCCTTCGTATGCAATTTTGACTAACTTTCAATGGTCAGATTTCATTTAAACTTAATAGACATAAAGACTGATGACATAACAATAATTCTATAAGAATATCCTAATTAAAATCGCCAGGACTAATAAATTTAACATTTGTAATATTAGTTCAGTTAAATGTCACTAGATGGTCATTATTATGGCTTAATCTTGGTGCGTTCCAAAACGATCTCAATTTACTCGGGGTAGAGTAAATGGTAGCTCACTATTGGTCGTTATTAAGAAGCGCTTTCACCATTGGTTAGTTTTGTTAAACTATAGTTAATTTACACCAATTAGAAAGCTATCTTACGCTGTCTACTTGGCTTCACCTGGTTTTGGAACGCACTCCTAATTGGTAGTTTTAAGTTTTATTTAATAATAGAAGTAGTTTCATGTAACAAATTAATGTTCTTTTTGTTATTAGGAATAATAAATCACACTAAAAAGTAGAAAATACATAATAGTTTATAAAGACTAAAAAACACTCTTGATAAATCCACTTACTGAAAAATATTTTTATACTACACCTGATCGGAACGGTAGCTATTATTCCCTCAAATTGAAAAGAGAAAGTTGATCATTTCTCCGACCTAAATATGCGGGAGGAAAAGTTGTATGAAATTCCATTTCTAACGTCTTTAGCGGGAGGAAAAGTTGTATGAAAATCTATTTCTAACGCGACGCCGCCGCCGTCAGCGGGGTGCGCGCGTGGCGGCGTACGGGGCAGCAGGGACGCGCCGCGATAACGACCATTGGTTGGCCGGTGTTTCGCAGAACATCTGCAACTAGTGTTGCATAATCGTAATCTCTTTATAATTTTATTATAGGTACTGCTTATTTCAATTTAACAAGTCTTTGAATGTTCCTCACAGGTGTAGTATAAAGCACTATGTAACACTTGGGAGAAAGTACGATTCACAACTCGGGAGTATTGTGACTGCTCCCTCGTTGGTAATCTGTCACTTTCGTCCCGCGGTGAACAATGTACTATTTTAGTATACATAGAACAAAATGATGAACGAAAAGTATAATTACTATTTGGAGAAAAGTGTGGGTCGCTCAATTTAATTGTAGAGATTGAATATTTTCATGAACTAATGTTATTAAGAACCCTACGGTTTTCTCTAAATAATAATTTTACTTTTCGTTATCATTCTGTTTCTATGTATACTAACAAAAAAAAACTCATTTTAGTCCTATTTATCCATAGATTAATGTAAGTGTATTTATCATTAAAGCATGTTTTTTTAGTTTTTATAAATTTATTGTTTAAGGCAGAATATTTCTAAATTTGATTATTTTGTAAGGGTTTAGCAAAGTTAATACATATAATGTTCACATTTATACATTAATTGATGTATTGTTTATAAAAAATATATATTATATTTAACCTACATTATATACATGTTCCTCCTTATTACAAAACATGGACTAAAGTTAGTTTAAAACTGATGCTACCTCTGTCTTTCATTGAGCAAATAAAAGTGACAGAATCAGTTTAAAACCATGACTAACTCTAGTCCATGTTTTATAATAACAGGTACACTGTTTTATGAAATTAATATAATAAACGTTATTAAACATTTATAATAGGCCTACCTTATAAAACTATTGCATTAACTTCTATTTACAGCACTTATAAAATAGTTTTGCACATCCCATGGTCCAAAGTGTATGGTTAATTATTTCAAGTACAGAATATCTCCTTCTTCATTTTGATTCGATGATTTTGCTTATGAGACCAAGGGGAAAAGCTATACGCTTATGATGATATAATTTACATACAGCGATACAACTTCTCCCTTTCAGTCTAAAAGCATTTGCTCCTCCAACCAACAGCATGTAGAAAAATTCTTGTAGTATTTATTTTTTTATCATATCGCACACCTAGATAAAGACTAGCTCAACTCTAAATATCACCTTTTTCAGGAATCGAAAAAAGCGTTTTACTTCATTTCATTTTAGTATATTATAAACATTCTTATAGGTTCTTGTATATAATTTTACGTAGATATTTATTGTGCTAAATGGTCTTCCATGAAATAACACTAACACTTTATAATTTCAGTTTTTTGAGTTAGGTTGGTATTCATGACAAAATCATTGTTTAATATTTTTTACTAAATCAAATTATGCTCATATTACTGGCTTTACTATTAATCTGTACTTATGTATCAAGCCGAAAACAAAATTAACCAAAAATGGTAGTGTATCTACATAATATTTCATACCATAATAATACAAAAAAAAATCTTAAAAAAGAAATTACCTTTATTTAGGTCATAAAGAAATAAACAAAGCTAGAAACAAAACTTTTAAAAATGTCTAGAAATATCCTATAAACTTAAAAATAGGTTTTTAAAAACATAAACATATATTTAACATTAATTGTATCAAAATAGATATTTTTTTATATAATTACAGGATTAATTTTAACAACATATTTAAGGAATGTCTGTGGTCAAAGATAATTAATTATAGACTTTGCTTTGATACAAAAACACTTATGACTAATTCAACTAGTATTAGTGCTCATTATCTTTCAAGTCAGTACAAAAAGTCATTCTTCTTCATCAATAGAAATAAATAAAACCACATAAGTAATTTGTTTAACATCTTAAAATTAAATATATGATACCTTAAATTGGCACGTCTATCAAAAATACTTAACAACAATCAGACTTTGACTTGGTACGTAATCTATAAAATAGTTAAGTTTCGAATGTCGCTGGAAAGAGCCGACCTGCCGAGAATAGCGCTGTTTTTCCAGGCTACTGTAGAGAGGCAGCCCATGTCTTAATCAGCTTGCTTGTAGCGATTATCAGTACCGATAAGTGCTTGTGGATCAACGTTGGAAACCAGCTTTCTTTATAACGCCCCGTGAAATCAGCCTTATAAATGGGTTTTTACCAGGTGTTATGCCTGTATGTAGGGTCGTCTGGATAGGTAGCTCCACCTTTCCTACTTCAGCCATTAAATAGTTTCGGATCGAAGGGAAAGCTCCAGCTCGTTATTAGTGCCCACTGGTTCATTTCTTATGGCATTTTTGTCACTGTTATGCTCGTGGAAGGCGATGGTGTTGGATGCATTGAGGCTTCAATTCAACATCATTGCACTCAGATTCACTTGAACAAGCTGACATAGCCTTTTTAAGCAATAGTAGACCACAACCCTTTATCTTCTGAAATGTAAATCATAAAAATGATTTAGCCACAAAAACTACACTAATTCAAAAAACACCTACAACTGGAAGTCGACAATTCTTATAATATTTTTTGATACGCTGGTACAAATACAACTACAATATAAAATATTCCTTATTCAAACAAACCGTAGCAGCTATAGTTACAATAATAAGGGCGATTTTCATTTAACCATCCTTATTCAAACAAACCGTAGCAGCTATAGTTACAATAATAAGGGCGATTTTCATTTAACCATCAATACTCAACTAACTCAAATATTATGAAATAATTTCAACAACAATAAACCATTTTCAGTTAGTAAAAAAAATTTACTTACATTTGTAAACAAACACTCCACTAAGTCAAAATAGTCAAAGACTCTGCCTTAGTTCATCCATAAACAGTTCAACCACGAAGACCAGTCTAACAAAAAATAATTTCCTTAATCTAAACACGGTTAATCCCGAATACATGCCCAAATCGAAATAATCCTGCTTTTATGTGTACTAACACCACCCACCCCTTCGCCTAACATGTCGCAACAGGTAATGCGTTAGTATTGTTGGTGCGGGTGTGGGCCAAGCGAGTCAGCAATACTAACTTAAAGCACCATCTTCATTTTATTTATGGAACTATTTCTATAGGTGTCTTTGGAGATTATGTAGTTTTGAACGCAGATTCCCGTAAAGGTAATAAGTCATTTTGGAATTATTTCGAGTTACAAGAGTCTTTATCTAGGTGTGCGATATTATGTTAAAAATATAAATTAATATAATCATTGTAATTTTATAAATATACAACTTAACTTGCTTTTTAGTCTAATTAAAGGGACATAGGGACCTCCTATATATAGGGCTTCGCAAGGGTGGATAATTTTAATTTTTTTAATGATTTGTATGTTTGTAACGAATTAACTCAAAACTTTGGGAAAGGACATACAATACCTTTTATCGCGAAAAAAAGGCTTGAGGTGATTAAAATAAGCATTTTGAAATTTTGACCTGTGGGAAATGAAATAGGGGATAAAACGGCTCAGCTTTTAAAAGAGGTACCTAATATATGAAGTTGACACTTTTTTGTGCATGGACTGAAATTTCACTGTTTGACCCCCCCTCCCCCCCCCCCTGCTTTCTAAAGTGCTTCCAATGAAAGGTAGCTTATGTGGTTTCCTAACATTCAATCTAATTTGTACCAAATTTCATCAAAATTGGTTTAGTAATCTGAGTTTATTTATTACTAACATAGAAATCTTTCCTCTAGGGCATGAAAGGTATTAGATTGGTATACGTAGTGCAACTTTCCTATATATCATTATAAACAAAGAAGTCTGTTAAAAATAGTTAAGTAAAGTACGGGTAGGAAATTATAGAAAGCATCAGTGAAATTTTGCGAATTCCAAAAATGATTACAACCTACATTAAGATGATGTTTACTCTGTTAATACTTTACTACGCGTTTAATGTAACAAAACAAAAACGAAACAGTATGTGGCTACATGACAAATGCTATAATTTCTTTTAGAAAGTAGGTAGGTAGAAGCATAATTGCATAAAGTCTCAAACCTTAGCCTTATCTCTTGTTACTGACATTTTCGCTATGAAATTAGTAGTAAAAATAATAATTAAAAAAAAACAATTAACTGAAACCTATTAAAAACTTATTACATGCATTCTAAATACCTAAAAAATATATTAATAAATTTTAGTACTTACTGAAAGCGCCACACAATAAAGTTGTTCACAAAATGGATACCATACTCAAAAACCAGAATAAGTATTTTCGAATCACAACTGGTAAGAGCTGAAATTTATGCACAATTTGATAGTTCAATATATAAAGATCAATAATGCAGTGTCTATTATGAGATTCCACAAGTAAAATGTCTTAATTAAAACACCGCTACAGTAAGAGAAAAGAACGCCATTACACTCCGTCCATTTTGTTTCCAAAAGGTAGGTGTAAGCACTTTTTTTATGCAGACTACGATTGCTACGATTACGGTACAGCTCAGTATAACGAAGTCATTGATTTTCAAACTTTGTTCCGACGGTTGAGTACAGATTTGTCCTCAAGTTTCCAATAAAGTGATTGCGATATTGTGACCAATATTTTTTGAGATGTAATGTTACCGTCTATTTTATTATTATATTTTATTTTATTTTATTTATTTATTTATTTAGGCACATCAACAATATAAATACGAAAATTACACAATTTCTTACACTTATCTAAATCTAGTGCTTATATTAATTAAAGATATGCACAACATTTTAAATTAGTAGGTAAAAGTGTGGACCATAAGTTAACATAAAACATTAAAAAGTTAAAGCAAATTAATCCACAAAACAAGCAGTAAGCTTCAATAGAACACTTTCTCTATAAATAAAAAGTTACAGTTCTAAAAATTTTTTCTTAAATTTTTTGTGATGGTCATGGTAGATATTATTATTTATTTATTAAAAGCTTTTATTTAACATGCAACGTTTATATGTTTCTATGAAGTGTGACAGCAGGGGCCTGAGGCTTTAGACGATTTAGACAACATGCATTTCGACAATCGCTCTCGCTATCGCTAAGTAAAAAAATGTATGGGATTGACATAAGCAATCGATAACTTTTCGATTGCTTATGTCAATCCCATACATTTTTTTACTTAGCGATAGCGGAGCGATTGTCGAAATGCATGTTGTCTAAAGCCTCTGATGTGCTCTCGCCGACGGGTCTCGTATAACTGCACAGATTAGAAAGAATATGTAAACACTACACTAACACCACGACAATTATTATACGACGCAGCAGTCGACTGAGGACTAAAAACATTTCCGTTCAATATGGGCCTTCAAAACAGTACAATGGAGAACAATCGTAATAAAATAAGTTGAACAGAACAATAGAAATAATGAAAATATCTAGAAATTCGCACAAAAAAGAGATGATGACATTAGAGACAAATCGAACACCGCGGTCCAAATTGCGCAAATGTGCGCTATCGGCACCGATAGCGCGCACACGGAGTGAATCAAATTGTACAGTCAACAGCACGTCGGGCTATACAAAACTGTCAAATTTCTCCAAACTATTTTCAACCCAAGGCAATTGAATATAAAGTGCATAATCGATTGGGAAAATTTGACAGTTTGTGGTAACACAACGTGCTGTTATCTGTACGAATTCGTACCAACGAAAATATGTGACGTCATGAGTGACGTCATTAAGCAGTGCTAACGGTGCACACGAAAAAGTGGTAGTGCAGTGTGTGCGCAAATGTCAAACTCGAATTTGACGTTTAAGTGTGTGTATTAATAGAGTAAACATTTGAGTTTTGAATTAATAAAGACTCGTTATAGCTACTTTATTTACTACAATAATTTTCTTTTACTCTTTTAATAACCCTGGGGGGCTATTCGCTAACTTTTTTTGACAGTTGAAAGTGATGATCACTGAGTGAATTACATATCCATTGCTGTTTTTACACGACAACTGCCATAATAGCGTGTCATGTAAAACAGCAATGGATATGTAATTCACTCAGTGATGATCACTTTCAACTGTCAAAAAAAGTTAGGGAATAGGCCTACTGGAGTGCTTTTGTAGTGTTTAAATAATAGTTTTTACATAACCTCTTATTGGACGTTTGACATTTTGACATTTACACACAAAGCGTGGATCAAATTGATTGCACGCAAATAGTGCACATAACACCGTATTCAATTCGGTCCAAGGCGTTTGCACTGTTGGTAACGTTCGCAGTGTTTGCGCATATTGGACCGCAGGAGAAGTAGATGTGTCAAAGTGACATTACACCCTACCGTTCGGAAATATTTCTACCTCATTTTTTCCTGGGGCTTTACACAACATGCACTTCGACAATCGCTCTCGCTATCGCTAAGTCAAAAAATGTATGGGATTGACATAAGCAATCGAAAAGTGACGTCATCAAAATAATCGAGTCGAAAATTGCTAGCCAAATGTCAGTTTTCGTTTCTATTGAACCGAAACGCAAACAATAGAAGGCGTCGCTCGCTAACTTCCCATACACAATGCGTAGCCAACATGCAGCTTTGAGACTCGAAACCGACAAACTAGCGTTTCGATCGATCGCTTGGCTTTCGATCGCCGAGACCATGTAGAAAACGCTTGTGAAACACGTTATAGATTAAAATATCAGCAAAAAAAATAGTTTTTATTATTTCATACGCTACGTAGGCGTAATATAGTGTTATTAAAGTTTGTAGAGGTGCATTCTGGGATATACTTTTATGGAAGGAAGGACAGAAAGTCAAAGCAATAGCCCTTAACACAGCTGGAGGATACAGTGGAAAAGATAAAGAAATTAAAGTGGAAATGGACGGAGCCCATACTTAGAAATAACATACAGAAGTGGACAAGAGATGTTACTGAATGGGGGACCCATTCAGGTATCAATGTAAGAGGAAAAAGGGCAGACAGAAGAGGAGATGGTCAGATGACATTAAGAGGGTAGCAGAGCCTTTGTGGTTACGGTTGGCCAAGAACAGATTAGATTAGTACCTATGGAAAAGGCTGGATGAGGCCTACGTGTTAGGAGGACACACCGAACAATAAAAACAATAATCAAAATAGTGTTAATACTGTAATAAATTTAGATTAAGTATAATGTAAAACATTTTCCGTATTAAATGGGTTTGAAATTGAATAGTTGTATTTTTTAGTTAGAATATACATTATTTGTACACAGTGGTTGTATATTAAAGTTTATATGTAATAGTTATTCTCATGACCGTGTCATGCTGGCAGAGTAGAATAGCACCACCAACCCTATATCTATAAATAGGCGTCGTAGAAGGAAGCTAATGGATCAGATAAGGGGTATTGATCACCTTATATGCTGTCCACCAATCTGCATTGGGCAAGTGTGGTGAACTACTGCCTAAACCTCAGATAACAAGGAGAGGCCTGTGTCCAGTGAGTGTAATTAAAAAGGCTGTTATGTTATGATGATGAATTGTTTGCTTAGGTTATCATTTAAAAATACATTATCTTAATTTGTTGTGGGCTGCCCGTAACAATGAGTGTATCTCATGCACCCAAAACATATTTGAGACTAAAAACTATAGACTCTCTAATCTGTGAAACTAATAGAAAACTTTAATAAAATGCCTGATTGATTTATTATTTGGAGATAGATTTACATATTCCACATTTTGAACACTGGTGACAAAAGAAATGCCTATGGAACTTAACAACAATTTCACATTATTTTACAATCAAAACTATTTGTGTGCTTGTGAAAGTTTTCATGTTAGGGATTTATTTGTATGAAACAGGAGATCATTCACGCCCTAAAAGAACAGACCTAAGGTATTTGTATGTATGTACATACAACTATTTGTTGATGTTTTTGTATGAACATTGTGAATGCGTGGTGTATAGCGTGAATCTATATCTTCCGGATGTAGATTTTTTGACTCGATACTAAAAATTGTTTCGGAATGGATTTTGTGCAGTGAAACTGATGTTATATTGATGCACAAACATCCATGACGACGAGCTGTTAAGAAGAATCATTAAATAAAAGTTTTATAATGTTAATTTTTTTTTTTTTAAAGTTTTATAATGTAAAGTTCTGCTATTCAAATCCATAGTGACAACGAAAAATAAGTGATTTTTAAAGAAGACCACAGACACCATCCATATATTAATAAATCACAGCTGGATTATTCGATTTAACACCAAATAATCGAAAAACAAGGTCAGAATTCCACTTTAACAATAATTATAGATTGGTAAATATAACCTCTCTTTCCGGTAACGGTTGTTTGACAATTAACTTCATCGATTGGAATTAGAGCAAGGAGATTCGCATATACAGCCAACTGTCACATACAGCCAACTTGGACCATACAGCCTACTTTGTGAACATACAGCCAAATTGAATGATCAAACGAACTTACCTGTAAGTGATGTTCGATCATAATTATATGAAGAACATCATCCTTCCATGATTACTTGTAGTACTCGCCTCGCGTACTAGCTATCTCACGAATTTAAAAGCCGTTCCCATTTTTTTTAAATGGGAACACCCAGCCTCTTCCTTTCTCTGGCAACACTGTATTCGATACGTCATTCTAGTTTAAAGCCCGCTAGATTTAAGTTGAAAACACACAATTTCTATATTATTACAGATAATGGGAAGGGATCAAGAAAAAAAAATATATATAATCTGGGTGGGCCGATCATGGAAGGATGATGTTCTTCATATAATTATGATCGAACATCACTTACAGGTAAGTTCGTTTGATCATTCAATTATATTTCATACATCATCCTTCCATGATTACTTGTAGGATGTTAAAAGTTTAATTAGAAATTGTGTCCATCCCAGTGGTTTATCCTGATAACTGTATCAATTAAGTAATTTCAGTAATTCAAGGCTTAAATCAACAATTATTTTTAGCAAATCAAAGGTTAGTCTTAAGCACATAGGTAGGTAAATAATAATCAGTACTTATTACATAAAGGCATCGATCCGAGCCCGCTGGTAATTGCAACATTTAGTACCCACATTGGCAGCAGCGACCGCCGCCATATGGCGTTTGGCTCCTTATAATCAATATCTTTAATAAGTTAGCTATAATATAATTGTATGTAAGTGGAGCAAATTTTGTTGTAAAATATAATATTAAGTACCTAAGTATATTATTACTAAATGTTATAGAATTATAGGTCCAACCTGCAGCTGTCAACACCTTGGTGATGTTAGATAGGTGGTGGTAGATATCTACCACAAGATAATTAAAAACAATATTGTTTGGAATCCATTAATGATCTATATATTATTTTTGTGTCAACACTTGAACCTCATCCATAGGTTGCAGAGGTTGATGCATCCTAGACCTATGTGTCTAAACTAGATTTTTACTACATATCTTCAATCCAACTACTTGTGGATCCCGGAGGCCCCTTTTGTGAGGGCTCCCGGAGGCCCCTATTGGTTATAGAATCTATATCTATAGGTACCTACGTATTTCTGTATTCTGACATTATGCAGGTACGAGTTTATGGATTTTATTGGACAACTGGGTAGTTGTCTCTCGGATTAGGATATTTAAGAAAAATAAATATCTAAATAAAGGGGAAGCTGAAATCAACTAAGTACAGATTTCCAAATATATGTAATCACGAATTTTCTATTAATATTATTTTTAATTAATAAATAACTATTACTGTTTCATTAGATTGCTAACTCAGACCAATAACAATGGTCTGAGATTACTAATGAAAGAATTGAGCGACTATTATATATAAAGTCTGCATCCTATGGCCCATAATTATAATGTTACAACGGTATAGGTACCTAATTTTCTTTTTACATAAGTTATTTAAAGATGAGTTTTTACTTAGAGAGGATAAAAGTACCCTAGGTAGAACTTTTGAAATAAGTAAGTACTTACTTATATCAAGTTTTCATATAGATAGGTATTTTGGTTTAGAGGGTCTTAATTGTATACACCCCTCATAAAACATTAAACACATTTTCTATAATTTGTATTACCATTTAGAAGTCCTATGCTTGATTTCATAGAGTTGAGACACCCATAATGATCCTTTCTTGTACATTTTCATCAGAAACTTAATGAGTCGCTGGATAATGATGGTTTTTATTGAGTTGAGCACAGAAAAAACCTGGCCTAACTCGTTATACTTACCAGATTTTTATGGTTTGTTAGTTGGTGTAGATACTGTTTTTTACTGAAGTCAATAATATGCTCACTTTCAATACCTAATCCTCCTTATATAAGGCTTCACAGATAAGATCCCTGCAGCCAGCTTAAGATTTTACTAGTGCAATGGCTGTGGTGTTCTATAATTAGACGAAAGCAATGATTTGCCCTTGCTTTCAAAATTATTGATATTATTAACCCTGAGTATCAATAATAAAGTATATCTTACATTAAACTTATTAATCTTTCTCTCTCAGACCGATAAAGAAGTTTATTGGTCCGAGTCTTTCTCTATAGTGGAAAACAAAAAAAATACTTTTCCAATAGAGAGCCTCAGACCTAGGGTTGCCAAAGTTTGTACAAGAGAAAAATAAATATACATAATAAGAAAATATACAGTATCCATGTATGTACTTACATACCTAAATAATCAAAGACAGTATTATATAAAAATAAACAGTATTTTGTTTTTTAATGTTTTAAAGACATATTTTTAAAAGCCTCATAGGCCTTGTCACAGTCAATGCAGTAGGTAAACAGTATTTTGTATTACTGTACTTTTGTTCAACAGTAAAAAGTATAATGGAGTAAAAAACAGTATATTACTGTTTTTAACAGTATAGTTGGCAACCCTACCAGGCCAATAAGTAGAGCACTGGTAAATAATCTGATATTTGGTTTGTTAATTATGAAGAAAGGTTGTCTGGAAGAGATCGCTTGTATAGCGATAAGACCGCCCATTGTACATTTTATTATTTTATTTCTAGTGTTTCTTCAAACTGTATGACATTGCTGATATAATAAAGTTTATTCTGTTTTATTCTATGGAGAAAAGGCATAGAAGAAAAAACAAGACCAATTTTTCCTAAAGGCATCAATATAGTAACGCTCTAACAAACAATATCCTATACATTCTGCTTAATTTTTATGAACTATTAGATTTATAATCAGGCTCATGACTATCTTCAGAGTAAATCTAAAAGGCAACATCCACCATTCTGCCCAAAGACTTCGTAACACCCTGATTCTGCCTCTCAAACCATTGTCCAATGTCCAAATTATTTAGCAGTGTGATAGAGGGAACTGTGTCGTCCCCCCTCCCCTTTTCTTTGATACCTTTATCAGATTAACTGTTGTGTTATAAATTCTCATAAGGATGTCTTATATTTAATCTTGGGTGCAAAGGACTCTTAGTCTCTGGTACCTGGTAACTTAAGAAAGATCCCTTTGGCATTAATGTGAAGTAGGTTTTCAATAATTTCATCAACATTCTATTTTAATTAAAAAGTGACTCTCTGTTGTTTAGTTTATAGAAAGTCCTTATGGTGTTTTCAAGCTATTAAACACTTATGCTACAACAAAGCTTAGCCCAAAGAGTAAGTTGTTAAGTTGGTATCAAATATCTATTAAAATAAAATATTAATCAAAAAGGTAATAGAAAAGAATGATTTTCAACATCTTTAGAGTACCTAATTTGGCAGCAATGGTCATACATCAAAATAGGGACAGGTTGCTAACCTGTTGTCTAAACAAGACGCCAAACCCAAAAATTAACAATGCTTCAGTAAACAAACCAACTGAAACCAGCAACTAGGACAGATGTTATTCTCAAAATCATCTCGGCAGTCCGGGTTTGTTGACTTTTAAATGGGATCTCATACCCAGATATCCATGACATTATAATGGAATCACAATTCGCAATCTTCTACCAAGCGTTAAAATAATATATAAGTTTACCAACGAACAGCGTTACTGTTGAACCGCTGCTGGATCACTGTCCCAGATTTTCAAGGATACTGTTTTGGCAACTGTGTACTTTTATGATCTACAAATTGACCATTCCTTTATCTACGATTTGCAATGTCTAACCTTCTGCCATAACCACTCACTTATTTGTTTGGCGGGTTATGATTTTCATTAACTAAGAGAAATTTTTAGTTATTTAGAGAGAAGTCACAAAATAAGAGTGTGGAGTCACTTAGATATTTTGTTATTTTATGTTTAACATTTATATTGTCAGATAGAATACTTGTTTTTCTGCACTCTCATTAGTAACTAACGCAGATAAGGAATTAACATGTTACACAGTCTGTAAAACTTATTACACACTTCAATTGGTTGACTAGAAGAGATCTCTTTTATTTTATTTTATAGGTGATTCAACAGTTTGATCAATAAACTAAGTCATACAGTTAAATGCTAGCAAACCAATTACAGATTCACACTTATAGAAAATCTTCTAGAGAAAAGTCTGCCTTTGCTAACAATAGTAATTTGTTAAATGTTATAATAGGCAACATATTATACAAATGCAGTGAAGAGTATAAGTAATACAATCACACTCATAACCCAAATCGTGTAAAGCAAGACTCTTATGCCACATATCATTACATGTAAAGCCACATCCGGCAGTATGGGCCATGGCCATGCAGTCCCGACAAATAGCAATAGGATGCCTGCCTGTTGCCCAGAAATTATATTATTGTAATAAAATTCTTTCTCCAACCACATGACAGGTTCTAGTAGGTACAATGTAACTTACCAAAAAACATTGATCTTATTGCTGACCCTTTAAATGATTTAGTGGCAGCTTTATCAAATATAACTACTGATCTTGTTCAGGCCATGTTACAACACATTCACTGTGGCATATTTATTGTATCAGCCTAACCACATTGCTGACCCCTATACTTAAATAGTGACAGCTTTGTGGATGAAGTCTCCTGGTCGAAGCGATGGTAGCTCTTGGACTTGAAGCAAATTGTGTTTATTTTTGTCAATTCAATTCAATTTTTATATTATTGCCTCTAGTAAGATTTGGCAATTTTGCCAAGGTCCAGTTTTGGAAAAGACATGGATTATGAACCACATTGCTGACCCATATAACTAATCAAACAGTGACAGCCTCGTGGATGGTGTCCCTGGCTAACCCCACCAAAGCAGTGATAGCTCTCGGACGTGAAGCGAACTGCAGACAATATACATTCCAGTGGGGTCCCAAACCACGTTGCTGACCCCTATACTTAAATAGTGAAAGCTTTGTGGATGGAGTCGCTTGGCTAGCCCCCACCAAAGTACTGATAGCTCTGACTTGACACGGATTGCAGTGATATTTATTACAGTGTCCCAGAGCACGTTGCTGACCCCTGTACTTAAATAGTGAAAGCTTTATTTTTATTTTATTATTATTATTTTTATTTTATTTTATTTATGGATGGAGTTCCTTAGATAAGCCCGGCCGAAGCGATGGAAACTCTGACTTGACACGAACTGCGTACTGTGGCCGTATTTATTTCCATATCGTGTACCAAACCACGTTGCTGACCCCTATACTTAAATAGTGAAAGCTTTGTGGATGGAGCCCCTTGGCTAACCCCCGCCGAAGCGGTGATAGCTCGGACTTGACACAAACTGCATGCTGTGGCCATATTTATTTCCGTGTCGTGTACCAAACCACGTTGCTGACCCCTATACTTAAATAGTGAAAGCTTTGTGGATGGTGTCCCTTGGCTAACCCCCACCGAAGTGGTGATAGCTCGGACATAAGCAGTTCATTGCCGATGCGATAAGTCTCCAATATCAATAATCTGAAATATAAGTTATCAACTCTCCATCTTTTCCAATGCAAAATTTCGTCGAATAAGTCATCTTTTTGGCGTAATTTCTTAATTTTCATTGTAAAATTATTCAATAAAATAAAAAGCACGTGTAGATAGCAATTGCACGAGAAAACGAATGACGTATCGAATACAGTGTTGCCAGAGAAAGGAAGAGGCTGGGTGTTCCCATTTAAAAAAAATGGGAACGGCTTTTAAATTCGTGAGATAGCTAGTACGCGAGGCGAGTACTACAAGTAATCATGGAAGGATGATGTATGAAATATAATAAATTATTTTTGTGTCATGGAACAACAAATAAATCTTTTATTAGAAAAAATTAATACCATAGATACAAAAATGGATGCAAAAATGAATGAAATCAAGGAAGAATTTCAAAAACATACACAAATATTAACTGAAAAAATGTCTAGCTTGGAAACAACCATGGAAGATAAATTAAAACCAGTAATTGAAGAAAACCAAAACCTCAAGAAGGAGACAACTATTCTAAAGAAAAAAGTTCAAAGTTTGGAAAAGGAAATAAGGAAGAATAACGTAATATTGCATGGAATAGAGGAGACAGAACAAAACAAAACGGAATTGTTACAACTAGTACTGAATACATTAAACAATGAAGTTAATCCTGGAATTGACGCTTTTGATAAGTGGGAGATCAGTGACACCTATAGACTTGGAACCAGGGACGGAAATAAACGCAGACCGATACTTATTAAACTTACCCTAGCATGGAGAAAAACAACAATTTTAAAACTAAACAAACAATTGAAAATCAAAAATATATATGCCACAGAGGATTACCCTAAAGATATATTAGCAATCAGAAAAGAACTGAAACCCAAACAACAAGAAGCAATAAAACAAGGAAAATATGCTACGATACGTTACGATAAACTAATTATAGAAGAAAAAGCAAGAACACAGAAGGGTAGTGAGAAAAGGAAACGCTCTCCAACAACATCCCCAACCCATCCAAATCAAGAAGAGAGGATAAGAGCAACTAGTAATAAAATAAATAAAAAGAATGCCTTCGAATACATGAACCGCACACGCCCGAATATGCTTCAGGGATCAAACAATAACAACCAGCGCAAACCTACAGGAGAAAATTCAGCACGGATTTCAGATTCAAAAAACTAGTAAACAACGTTGGCCGGATAGCAATACAACAAACAGAAACTAACAAAAAACATATAAAAAACAAACTCCCCAATCCGGTTGGTCCCCGTGGGGTAAGAGACCATCACCCTCACCCTCCTACAGATAAAAACTTAAAGCATATACTCAAGATAGGAACTTATAACGTGAGAACCCTGTCATCAATAGAACACTACCTGGAATTGACCAATGCCCTTGAACACATCAAAATTGACATACTTGGTTTATCAGAAACAAGAAGGATGGGTTGCAATATAGAAGAATATCATGACTTTATCTTATGCTATATAGGCAAGACAAAAGGCTTATATGGAGTGGGATTTCTAATAAGGAAAACTTACAAAAGCAACATAATAAACTTTTCCGGTATATCTGAGAGAGTGGCACTACTGGATTTAAAAATTGACGGACTTATGATATCGATAATACAGGCTTATGCCCCAACAGGAAAAGCTACAAATGATGACGTTGAAGTCTTTTACAAGGACTTAGAGAAAGCCCACAGCCTAGCAAAGGACTCTGTGTTTGTAATAGGAGACTTCAACGCTAAAATTGGGAAGCCAACACCTAGGGATAACCTAATAATGGGAAGATATGGGATTGGTGTAAGAAATGAAAGAGGGAAACGATTAATTGAGTATGCACACGAATACAGATTAACAATAGCAAATACACTATTTAAGAAGAAAGACAAATGCAAGTGGACTTGGATATCACCTGACAAAAAAGTGAAGAATGAGGTCGATTTCATAATGACTAATAATCCAAAAAGAATCACTAATGTCGAGATAATAGCAAGAATAGAGTTCCCCTCAGACCACAGAATGATAAGAGCATCAGTTCTGCTGAATTGCCCTAAGAAAAGTAGAAAGAATTTCAAACTGTTGCCCAAACTCCCAAAATCGGAAGATGGTATAAAAAGATACCAAACCCTGTTAATAAAATCACTTGCAAATAGAAAAGAACAAATAACAAACAAACAGAATGTTCAAGAGGTTTACGATATTTTGGAAAATGTAATAACATCTAGCGTAAAACAATCTAGTAATAAGAAAGAGAAAAACAAAATATTCAGTATCAACACGCAAGTGCTAATGCAAAGAAGGAGGAACCTGCTTAACATGACAAATAGGACTAAGGAAATTAAAACTGAAATCACACAACTATTTAAAGAAATACGGCGATCGATAAAGAAGGATTATAAAGAACATAGAAGAAAAGTGATAGAGAAAAATCTTAGTCAATTTCGAAGTTCCAAGAAAGCATATAAAGAGCTAAACATGAATAAAACCTGGATACAGAATCTGGACAATGGCTCAAAGAAGACAAATACACGAAACGAAGTTCTAGACAGTGCCACAAAGTTTTATAAGGACCTATATAAGAAAAGAACAATAGAAACAATAGAAGATACTGACTTGCACTCAGTCACTATCGCAGAAAATATAGTAGAAACTATCAGTGAAGCAGAGATACTTAAAAATATAAATCGACTGAAAAATGACAAAAGTCCAGGACCAGACGGCATAACTAATGAGGCTATAAAGCTGGGTACACCAGTTATTCTAAAAGATTTGACCCACCTGTTCAATCTTGTGCTAGAAACTGAAATGGTTCCAAAGCAATGGTGCAACTCTGAGATAATACTTCTATACAAAAAAGGCAATCCTCTGGATATTGGAAACTACAGACCCATCAGCTTAATACCATGCATATATAAGCTCTTCGCATCAATTTTACTACAACGTATCACAACCGACATAGATAAGCATCAGCCAATAGAACAGGCAGGATTCCGTTCAGGCTATAGCACCACAGATCATATTCACACCCTAGAAGAAGTAATAGAAAAATACTCAGAATTTAACAGGCCGATATACTTAGCTTTCATAGATTATCGAAAAGCTTTTGACAGCATCAGTCATAGTGCTATATGGACAGCATTAAAAATATGCCATGTTAAAGAAAAATACAGACAAGTGTTAATGAGAATCTATGAAAATAACATGGGCAGGGTTAAACCGGAAACCACAGGAAACCCATTCCACATGGAAAGAGGCGTCAGGCAGGGAGACCCATTATCGCCAAAGCTCTTCATCACGGTGCTAGAGGATATCTTTCAAAAACTGAAATGGGAAGGAAAAGGTATATCAATAGACAGGGACTACCTTAGCCACCTACGATTTGCCGATGACATCGTCTTATTGTCTGGATCTGCTAAACAAATTGAGGAAATGATGGTGTCATTAGAACACGAGAGCAGCAAAGTAGGCCTAGAAATGAATGAAACAAAGACACAGATTATGACTAACAGCCAAAGAATACCTATAAGTGTAAAAGGAAAAACCATAGAATACGTAAGTGAGTACATATATTTAGGGAAACAAGTTTCATTCAACAAAGACAGCAATATGGAAGAAGTAATAAGACGCTCAAACATGTCCTGGAGAAAGTTCTGGTCCCTCAAAGAAATCCTAAAAGGAGATTACAACCTCAAAGACAAGAGAGTAATAATGGATACCTGCATACTGCCAACCTTGCTATATGGATGCCAGACCTGGACATATACAGAAAAAATAAAAACTAAGATCGCCACCACTCAGAAGGCGATGGAGAGAAGCATTCTAAAAATTAGGAAAATTGAAAAAATAAGAAGCAATAAGATTAGAGCTATAACTAAAGTAACAGATGCTCTCTCCAATGCCTTGAAGCTTAAGTGGCAGTGGGCAGGCCACATATCGCGATTCCAAGACAAAAGATGGACACAAAGAGTCACACAATGGAAAGGTCCGGAAGGAAAGCGAAGTGTGGGCAGACCAAAAAGAAGATGGGTTGATGACATTACGGAATGTGTTGGTAAGGACTGGATGCAAGTGGCAAAAGACAGAAGTCATTGGAAGGAGTGGGAGGAGGCCTTCACCCAAGAAGGGGTTCATATCAGTTAACAAATTTTTAATGTTAAAATAAATCAAACAAGCATTATAAATATTAATTTTGTAATTTAATATTAATATGAATGATATAATTGAATTGATATAATCTATAAATTTTGTAAATTAATTTTGATATGAAATAAATGGCTTATTATTATTATTATTATTATTATTAATGTTAATTTATTTAATTTTATGTAACTTTTAATTTTGAGCAACAGGAAACATTAATTAGATTTTCTGTTCCTCATTATTCAAAGTTTTATTCCTCCAGGATTGAAGATTCCTAGTTTTGATAAAATAAAACAATTACATTAATCTTTTATTTATTTTTTACATAAAGCTAACATGGTCAGCAAAGTTACTCGATTTTTCATTTAAGTCTACAAATCCAACAATGTCATCCTTGCTTGTTGTATATGTCAGTTTCCAGGGCCATTTCAAAGAATAATACTGCTTACATATTTTTCCTGACCCAGTATTTCACCTGATGCAACTGTAGGTGTTACAGTAACTCATTAAATAATTATAATGGTAATTTGTCAATTGGTTTGCTGATGATCATCTGAAAAATAAAATAAGCATTTTTACTTTAGGTTGAAAATTACAGGATTTATTTGAATACTAGAAAAATGCACTGAAAAAATGCATTGCATGCAAGGATTTATTTTCCGAATAATTTATATACTAATTCTACACTAATTCACAGAAAATTGATTAAACCTTTTTATCTAGAGAGAAAAAGATAATTACTCGGAGTAAAAAAATGTATGGGATTGACATAAGCAATTGAAAAGTGATCGATTGCTTATGTCAATCCCATACATTTTTTGACTTAGCGATAGCGAGAGCGATTGTCGAAATGCATGTTGTCTAAAGCCTCAGAAATTCTGTATAACTAGACGTTAATTTGATGCTGTTGTGGTGGAGTGGTTAATTTAGATTGCTTAGATTAATTAGGTAATGGCTTAGAATATTGGGTAACTTGATAAACCTAATAGAAAGTGCTGTGTGGAACTTTCTGATTCAAGATGTAGGTACATACTGATTTTAAACTGCGATCAAGACCACATACAGAATGAAATAATCATAATTATTCCTGTCTTTTGAGAAATCTCATAAAATATTAAAAACACATAATACAAATACCAGAAACTTCTAGACAGGCTATCTTATGTGGTTTTCGCTCATAAGGTACCTAAGAATGATCATGACGCTTTCTCGAGTAACTCTTATCACGGAATTGATCTGAAAATGAAATAAAAATATATCATTAAGAGAAGTAGTCATCAAAGTCATCTTGGCTTAACTTTTGCAATGTACAAATTTAACTAAATTTGTAACTACACGTGCAAAATAATGGTTAATAAGAATATATGTATTGTTAGATAGATAAATGTTAATAAAATATTACCTATTTCTGTGGGAACAGTTGATGGTATTCCTCAGTATTCAACAGTTCATGGTAAGATATCTCGAGTTTCAAAAATAAAGATGGACAAGCACCAATCTTCAATTTATCTCCATGACAATTTTTTTCTCAAAATGTTTATATAGGGCACGTAGGTAGATGCATGTTTTATGGTTTTTTCACTAGGAACTATAACCTAGGTATGTCTTCTCATAGAAAATAGAAATGATTCTATGAAATTGATGAAACTTATAGGTCCTGTTGTAAATTACTTCGGTCGGTACGCAACACTTGTGGTGTGGTACATTATCGTAAACCACCAAACCACCGATGGGACTCATAAGTAGATTCAAAGTGGCGAAAACGCCGAAAACTCTTCATGAAATAAATTTAATTTATTTAGGTCACAGATTAGAAAGAATATGTCTAAAGACAGATGGGAAACACTCCTTGAAAGAAGCAAGCAATAGTGAAAATAAATGACGGGGTGCAATGAAAAAATGTTGTACACAAACTATCGACATGATGAAGTATCGACATCGATAAATACGTATTTATCGATACGAATAGTGCGGCCCTAGTGCGTATTATTCTAGTATTATTATAGTAATAATGGGTGATAATAGAAAAAAAACAATGAAAATAAAATATTTCTTTATTGAATTCAAAGAGTAGCAATCAGTTACAGCGGTGGTCGTCGTGTAATGTATCTAAAAGAGTACATTATTATGCTGGAAGGAAAGTCAACATTTAAATTGCATTCAAAGATTTTTTAATAATTGCCCGTTTGAACCAGGAATCGAACCCACCCAATAGTAAAAAAAAACACCCGTAATTTCACGATACCGAGCGAAAGGGTCGTAAAGATTATTTTTTTCAAATAACATAGCTTCGTGTATAATAGGAAGACCACGAAATTTCACATTTATAATTTCAGGAGATTAATGCTTAGCTCTTTCTTTTACTTTGCCACTGCTTTGCTTTTAACAACTGATTTTAGCATTTCAAAGTATTAGTAATAAGTACCTTGAGAAATCTTGAGAATCACATATCATTTCCTAAAAATTCATGATAAAATAATAATGTGATAAATAAATAAACTCTGGATTTTTTTGAGGATGATCTAAAATATTAAATTGACAAGAAGCAGTATGAAAAAGTGCAGGAGTTACAAACTGAACTTTGGTGAATTACTTTATACATTCACCATGAAAAAATAAACAAATCAACAGAGGACGGAATTTTTAGGGGGATGATGTAAAATATTAAATTGTCAAAAAGCAGTATGAAAAAGTGCAAGAGTTACAAACTGAAATTAGACGATTTACTTTAAACATTCACCATGTAAAAATAAACAAATCAACAGGGAACGGAATGCTTAAGAGTAATTTTCTTTTGTACACATTATATACTGCAATATGAGACACATTTTTACATTTCCTAAATTAAAATTATTTAAAATAACAATGAAATTTCATAATCTTCCTTTTGCTTATGATGTTACATTAGAAAAAAGCCTTTCACTCGGCATCGTAATATTACGGGTGGTTTTATTTACCATTTTGCGGGTTCATTCGGATTCCTGGTTCAAACAAACGATTATGCAAAAAAAACTTTTACCATATACAATTTCTATACACCTTTTTTCTTATCAGATAACACGAGCTTCTACAAGTTCTACTGCTTAAAACTACCCTACCTGACTAGACTGACTAGATTGGCTCTTACCACTTTATCCACCAATCATGGGATTTGAAAAAAATAATAAATTACAATTTATGTTACGATTAACGACCATGATCGGCATAAGAGAAGTCACTGTGTCAACTTCCCCACGATCCCTTAACCTTTTAAGTGACTGACATATTATAATATAAATAAACCCAACAACTGGGAAAAAATATATATTTCAAAATCAATTTTAATCAAAAGTAAAAACTCTACACTAGTTTCCACAATACTCGATATCTCTTGATATCAATCGAATGAGACAGTGACTCTCCCCTTGACAAGTAAGGTAACAGGCATTAGAAATGGAGACAGGAATCTCTATCAACATACATCAACAAGGATTATTTCATAACTTTCCAAAACTCGATGTATACGTCCATAATAATACACTTATAAATCCGAATATAAATTATCTATAGTTTTTTTAAATCGATGCACAAAATTTTTGGAATTCGTTCAGAGCATTAAACTGAATAATTTTCTTTATTCCCACAGTGAAAATTGTCCAGTTTGATGGTCGGAAATTCCAAATCCACGAAAAATATATTAGCAGTTTCATACAAAATGACAATACCCACTTGACCAAATTGTATGTTATGGTAATAAAACAGTTTCTTATTAGTTTGCTTGGAGAACAAGAACGAGTGTTCACTCATTCTTGTTCTCCAAGCAAACTAATTTATAATATTTAATTCCAGTAGGTATAGTATAGGAAACGCAACAGCTGTGTTGCGCAAATAATAAAAAAATACTTTTTACTAAAATTATACAACAACGAAGCAATTCTCGTTTCCTTCCAAAAAGTTTCGAATTCGAGTTTACTCTTCGAATCCTTTTTCGGCCATAAAATCTCGTAAATCGAGTATTTTTCGAATGTCCTATTGTCACTACTAATCGAATTACTTCGAGATTTTGTGTAAAATGTTGTCATTTGAAAACATAATCACGTTACTATGCGTTCCGTTCCTTCATCCAGTTTTAAAACGGTAGCATACAATAAAACACCTGTTTAAAAAAAATCTGAAAGTTTTTAAGTATATAGGTTTTAAAGAATCCTACTAATATTATAAACGTAAAAGTTTGTATGGATATCTGGGTGGATGTATCTACTCTTTCACATAAAAACTGCTGAATGGATTTTAGTGAAACTACAATAATATAGCTCATACATCAGAATAATATATAGGGTTATAATTGATAAAGCTATTGAGTAAGTACTAATCCTGCGCAGACGAAGCGTCGCGGGCAGAAGCTAGTACTTATTTTATAAATTAGTATAGGAAAAATATCATAAAGTGCTTCCATAATTCCTATTTTAGAAACTGCTTTTAAAATTTTGTAAATTAATAAATATCAACAAATAAACTAAAAATTACAATAAAATCTTAAAATAACTGTGTGAATGGTAAGTACCGCACTACCAACACGAGCATCCCGCACTTGGCCAGCATGGGCGACTAAGGCCTAGTCGCCCATAATGTGGGGTGGGCTCGAGTACCTCGGTGGGGACATTGAGCTGTTGATGATGAATGGTAGGTAAGTAGTTATGTTATGAACTGCATTGCTGATCATAGATTACAGATAACAATTTTTGTGGCTCGAATTCGAAATCTACGTCTCGATCGCTACCAACTATTCGATGCAATTCGAGTGACGTTCCTTCGAAAAAAGTTTAACTCGAGAATTTCAGAATAGCTCAGCGTCATTAAAACTTGTATAAAGTTCGAATTCGAGATTTATCTTAAATTCAAGACGGTTTCGAAGGCATGAGAGTTGCTGCCCTGATCACTCATTCAGCAAGAGATCTAAATAGACTTGTAACCATGCACGCCAGACAACCGAATTTGGTATCCAATGTTTCTCATAGGAACTAATGGACTTTAGTATAAGTGTCCATAGGCATAATGACGGCGTGGCTCCTATATCTCCTCATCAATTTGTAGACCTATCTAATCGTTTTTCTTTCTTGTCGTCGCCATCTTGTTGATCTTCTCCAAGAACGTCGTAGAAATGTCTGCAGCTCGTGGAAAGATCATCTCGCAGCTACTTCTTGACCGACAGCTATTCAGCAACCATGAAACAATTTAAAATACATCAGGGAACATTCAAAGTCCTAGGTGTACACATTATTTTACAATATATAATTATTACGAAAATTTATTTAACATGGCAAATAAATGCAATTAGTATTATTAATCTATATTATTTAATTATTAACTGATGCCTTGTTTTATAAAATTGGCGATTTTCCCATGTTACATTAAAAAAAATGTTGTCTGCATGTCGGAAATAAATTAAGAAGATCTTAGTAAAATATGGAGAGCAATTTGTTGAGGAACGCGCCTGCTTAAAGGTTAATGAGTAAGAAAAGTTTAAGGAAAATATGTATTAAATGGTTATATATACTTTTTAACATATCTTCAGTTTTATACATATAAAAACTAAAAATCATCATTAAAAAGTTGTGATTTCTATAATAATGTACGTATGTTTTCACTCTAAAAAATCGGTAGTGGTCTCCCTTTTTCTTTCTCGTATACTCAAAGGTTGATAGAAACCTTATATTTTGATGACATACATGCATGTTACTAAGTGGTAGACCCATATGTAGGGTCGTCTGGGTAGGTACCACCGCCTTTCTTATTTCTGCCGTGAAGCAAATCGCTGTGTTTCGGATTGAAGGGAAAGGTAGCCAGTGTAATTACTGGGCATGGAAGGCATATCATCTTAGTCCCCAGGATGGCAAACGCACTTGCGGTGTTAAGTGATTTACACTTAATATTGCAAGTGTCTATAGGCGGCGGTGACCACTTAACATCAGGTGGGCCGCAAGCTTGTTTGCCATCTCGTAACATTAAAAAAAAAATTTGGTCACCCATCCGAGTACCGACCGCGCACTTGGTTGCTTAACTTTCGTGATCGACGGCTCAAAATTTGATAGAAACCTTATATTTTGAGTTGTTCTCTATACTACGATATCTACGTATACGAGAAAGTAAAAATAATACTGTGTAAATTTATAATACAACTAGCTAGTCCCTGCTACGCGTAGCTGTGGTAATTTCATACTACTGTCCTAGAACATTGAATTTGCAGTAAAAAAATGAGGACTACTTATCAAGATAAAAACTATCCTATCTTTCAAGTTGGATCAAACTGCACACGGTGGTCAAATTTGATTAAATTCGGGTAAGTAGTTTAGGAGTCCATCGCGGACAAACAACGTTACATGTAATTTATATATATTAAGATAACTTGAACAAATAATAATATTTACCCCCAAGTTCACCATTTAATAATTGTTCTCGTTTAGTCTCAAATTAGAAGCTCTTCAAACATGTCTGAAAACTCAATCCTTGATCACAGACAGGACCATTGGGTGTAAGCCGGTCTGTGTTACGGCCTCTACAACATCCTGTCAACAACAATTTCGAAATGTTTACTTTCAGATTTTAATACAATTTACGTAATAAAAATTACTTTATTAATAATATAAAAATAAATACCCTGAAGAAGTTCTTCAAAGTGGCAGCAGAGGTATCACCCTCACAATAATAGAATGCTATGATTTTACTCCACGAAACAACAATTCCCCAAAACCATGAAAACTAAGCTATGATCACACAGTTTTTCCTCACTGCCTTGCCCAAAGTTGACAAAAGCATCTTCTGCCTCTACAAATTTGTAGTGATAATGACATTTTGTCAAAGAAGACCCTCTTCTTCATGTCCCAAGTATAGCGGTGCGGTCAACTGAGCTAGTACGTTAGTATTAAGCCCTGGAGACATTGCAAATTCTTGGATGAAGGTACTCAAAGTCGAGAAGGCAGAACGAAGAGCTTCTGTAGTAATCTGCGCCCCTTTGGGCATCGTTTAAGCAGTGTCAGTGCAAGTAATTTTTCATCAATGGTGAACCACCGCCTCTTAATGTGTTTGTTGATTGCATTTAATTACATAAACAAGAACGTCTTTGTGTGATATGGTAGGCTTTCAATAATAAACTTGATTGATTGTTGTTCACTCAAGTGCTCGGCTTTTTGTAGACTGTCTTGGGATTGAATCGCAAGTCTTTCTAACAACGAGGTGTCAGATTCTGGACTGACTTCACAATTATACTCCTTCCAGTCGACTCGTTTCTGAAAACAAATTTAAAGCATCTTAATAAACAAGAAGCATAAATAGACAGACTCAATAACTGCTTAAACTTTCCGTTATAAAGGTTAAAATATTAAACAAAACAGATTTATACCTTGAGAAATATAATGAGACGGCTCTGTAGAGCCTCCTATTGAAGAGAGTGTGCCCAATGAGCTAGTGACAGCAGTTGCTAGATGAGACCGTCGTGTAGAAGCTCGTATTTGGGAGAGTGTGCCCATCGAGGCAGCAGTTACTCCTATTTCTGAAAATTTATAACAATCCTAATAATCATTCCACACATTTTTGGCATGTTGACCAAGGTTAGCGCACGCGACGATACCGGCCGGCCGCGCCACCCCATCTACTACCTAAACTTTTCTGACACACCCCGACGATATAAGCTAGGTATGTTCTACCACACCTGCTAGATAGGTACCTGTCATAATTCACAAGCATAACAGATGATCCCGTTTCTTAAATTTTATGACAGACTAAAGTAGGCTTCTAATGTAAAATAGCCCATGTAATTAAAGAAGGTAAGTAGCTAAGTATTAACATTTTAGTACTGAGTTAGAATAATCATTCTTATTAGGTACCTAGGTACGTAATGGCGACATTTCTTTCGCCTGGATAACCACTCAATTATGACCAAAATTATCGTAGGTAGGTACTGCATTACACAGTGTCGCCTACGGGCTTAAATATCATCATAATTGTCCACTCTTCCACAGAATACTGAGGGGATATATCATTATTACGAAGTTTTAAAACACCGCTATTAGCCAGGGTACCTACTTAGTAAACAAGATAATGTAGGCATCTACGTCATCCATCAGTCAACACGCGCCAGGAGACTCTCACGCAAACTCAACAAACTAGATTTCATAACTCACTTATTGACGAGAACTCAAGGCAACACATTTAAACCCCTGTACAAACAAAAGTAGGTACCAAAATAATCTTTAGTACAATGCATCTTGCACACATAAAATCTATTATTATACTAATAATAAAGCTGAAGAGTTTGTTTGTTTGTTTGGTTGATACCTAAGATCTCAGCAACTACTGACTCAAATTGAAAAATTATTTTTGCGTTGGATAGTCCATTTATCGAGGAAAGCTATAGGCTATATAACATCATGGTACATCCAATAGCAGCTGAGCATCAATGAAGAATGTTGCATAAAAGGGATAAAAATATTTATTTTCAAAGCTTTCACTGCGTGCGCTGCGTAAACAGTTAAAGTTACGGAAAAGTCATGTATGACGGAATTGTTCTCCATTAAAATTTCTAAAGAAAATTCCGCGACAGCATATGTCTATCTTTTCAGATTGGCTCACTGTAACCTTTCTTTTTGGTAATCAAATTTCAAATAATAAATCTATTTGCGATAGTGTTTTTGTATGGATGATATTATTCCTTATCAAAATAAATACATTATTTATCACAAGTATTTAATTTTGAACAAAATTGTTCATGACTTCATTTAATTTCAATGAATATCTTAAGAGATATATATCATAGTTTTAAATAAACGGAAAATAATAAATTTTGATATGCAGAGCTTTCGTTGCGTGCGCTGCGTAAACGGTTAAAGTTACGCAAAAATAATGTGGAATTATTTTCCTTTAAAAGTTCTAAAAACAAGTTACAGACAGCATTTATCTATCGCCGTCGTGGTGGAGTGGTCAGTATAGCTGGCTACACATTAAGCGGTCCGGGTTCGAATCCTGGGCCCCGATCGCCGTAAATCATTTGAAGCGCAAATGGAACGCAGACGAAACGCAACATTATACTGGGTGTAAAAGACATGAACAGTCAAACGAGAACCATGTATCCTATACATCAAAATAAGACATATTTCAAAAAAAATATTGCTGGGAAATGATTTTTATTTTTTGGTGTTAAAAAAAATTGCAAATTGTACCGCGCAATGTAAAGGGCTCAACTCGCACGCAACTCGCAAAACCACGATAATTATTATTTTGCCAGACGGCGGCCCCGTTCGTTAGTGTCCGTGCGCATCGAGTGAGCTACATTGAACGCTAACGTTCTGAAGCCATTTTTTGTTATGAAATACTAAAAAAAATGATAATGCTTCTTTAGACAATAATTAAGAAATAACGTATAGAATACGTTTTCATAAAAAAATGAAAAAAAAATTACGACTTTGACCTTCAATAAAATCGTAACTATAAATTTCCCAGGTATAGTCTATAGGAAAAAAAATGTTATGATGGTGAGCAGAATACATGGTTCTCGTTTGACTGTTCATGTCTTTTACACCCTGTATATAAGATAGAGAAGCGTCGGTGGCGTAGTGCGTAAGAGCGTCGTCTACCATCCGGGAGGCACTGGTTCGATCCCCGCCACGTACCAATGTGTTTTCAAATTTTGAATTCATATGTACGTTTATTCGACGCTTCTACGGTGAAGGAAAACATCATGAGGAAACCTGCACACACCTATGAAGAAATTCTTAGGTTGTGTGTGAAGTCGACCAACCCGCACTTGGCCAGCGTGGTTGACTAAGGCCTAATCGCCCCTAATCTGGGGTAGGCTCGAGCCCCTCGCTGGGGACATTATATATGAGCTGATGATGATGATATAAGATATAGGCTATCGAAGGACTTGGCTCATGAGTTAATAGTGGAATTTTGTATATTTGTATTTTGGTGGGTTTTTAGAATAGAATAAAACTTTATTGCACATCTACAGAACATAAAAGATCACATACAACAAAAAAATTGTTAACAATAAAATGTACAATGGGCGGCCTTATCGCTAAGAGCGATCTCTTCCAGGCAACCTTAGGATGGACAGGAACCTTATATTTTGATGTCATACATGCATGTTAAATTTTCGGTCACCCATCCGAGTACCAACCGCGCACTTGGTTGCTTAACTTTCGTGATCGACGAATCAAAAGTTGATAGAAACCTTATATTTTGATGTCATACATGCATATTAAATTTTCGGTCACCCATCCGAGTACCGACCGCGCACTTAGTTGCTTAACTTTCGTGATTGAAGACACAAAAGTTGATAGAAACCTTATATTTTGATGCCATGCATGCATATTAAATTTTCGGTCACCAATCCGAGTACCGACCGCGCACTTAGTTGCTTAACTTTCGTGATCGACGACTCGATTATTAATAAATAATGCAGTAAAAACCCACCAAAATACAAATATACAAAATTCCACTATTAACTCATGAGCCAAGTCCTTCGATAGCCTATATCTTAAAATGAACATTCTCTCATTTTTTAACCGACTTCAAACAAAAAAAGGAGGAGGTTCTCTATTCGACTGTATGTTTTTTTTTTTTTTGTATGTATGTTCCGCGATTACTCCGTCAATAATTAATCGATTTTGGTGATTCTTTTTTCGTTAGGTAGGTCATACTTCAAAGGTGGTCCCGTATAAATTATACCGAAATTGGTTCAGTGCTTTTTTGTTGAAATGATAATTTCATTGGGGATGAAACAATGATATAGTCCACGAACACAAAAATAGTGTCAATTTTTTTTTTTGAACTTGCTATTACCTAATATGCAATATTGAAATTTTGGTTAGTAGGTCCAATAGTCAACGCATAAACTATGACAAATGAATTTATGAACTTAAGTTAAATAACTAGTTTCCCTTCAAGTTTCATAGTTCATTCACTTACCACTAAAACTATACCATTCATTCTGAATGAATGGTAGGCATTTCTAATGAGCTATAGGTCTGAGACGTGATATAATTTTTTAACCGACTTAAAAAAAAGAGGAAGTTCTTTATTCGACTGTTTTTTTTTTTGTGTTTGTTACCTGATACTCCGTCAATTATGAGTATTACGACTCGATTTTAGTGATTCTTTTTTTAGGTACGTCAAGATCAGAGATGGCCCGTATAAATTGTATCGATATAAATTCGACCCTTTATGAACAAATCATTAATAACCAAAAAAAATTTTGTTTACGTTTCTGTTAAGTTTTAATGAGCGCCTATCCATTTATCCAGTAGGCCTATCCATTTTCAATAAAATATACTTAACAAGCGACCCGCCCCGGCTTCGCACGGGTGCAATGCTTATGTGAATATGCATGTATTATACATATAAACCTTCCTTAAGAATCACTCTATCTATTAAAATCTCGAAATAGACGTCGTATTCGGAATCGGGACACTCGAAAACCACGAAAATGATACCCGTATTGACATTTTGTCAAAAAGTCGCGTCCGCCATCTTGCATCTCTAAATAGATGTTTTATTCGTAATCCGGATCCCCAAAAACCACGAAAACGATATCCATATTGACATTATGTTAAAAAGTCGCGTCCGTCATCTTGGATCTCAAAATGGACGTCGTACTCGGAATCGGGGCAATCGAAAACCACGAAAATGATACCCGTATTAACATTTTGTCAAAAAGTTGCGTCCGCCATCTTGGATCTAGAAATAGATGTCGTATTCGAAATCGGGACCCCCGAGAACCGCGAAAATGATACCCATATTGACATTTTGTCAAAAAGTCGCGTCCGCCATCTTGGATCTAGAAATAGATGTTTTATTCGTAATCCAGACCCCCAAAAACCACGAACACAAATATATTTCTTATCAATCTTTAACAATGACGAACTTCCATACAAACTTTCATCCCCTATTTCATCCCCACATGGGTCTAAATTTCCAAAATCCTAAAACAAATATTTCTTTCTTTCTTATTAAGTCCCTAATTTCAACGTTTCATGGTACTATCTTCAAAAATGAAGAACTTCCATACAAACTTTCATCCCCTATTTCAACCCATTCAACCTTTCTTTTCGCGATAAAAAGTAACCTATGTCCTCACCCAAGATCTAATCTATATTTGTACCAAAGTTCATCAAAATCGGTTCAGTGGTTTAGACGTGAAAGCTTAACAGACAAACAGTGAGACAGAGTTACTTTCGCATTTATAATATTAGTAGGGATGTTTAAAAGTCACGTCGCCATCTAGGATCTATGGACGTGAATGCGTAGCTTTATTTTGACTTCTTTACGACCTTTCATCCCCTATTTAATCCCCACATCCCCAATTTCCAAAATCCTAGAACAAATATTTCTTTCTTACTTATTAAGTCCCTAATTTCAAACTTTCATGGTTTTATCTTCAAAAAAGAAGAACTTCCATACAAACTTTCATCCCCTATTTCAACCCATTCAACCTTTTTTTCGCAATAAAAAGTAGCCTATGTTCTTCCCCGAGATCTAATCTATATTTGTACCAAATTTCATCAAAATCGGTTTAGTGGTTTAGACGTGAAAGCTTAACAGACAGACAGACAGAGTTCTTTCGCATTTATAGTAGGGATATTAGTAGGGATGTTTAAAAGTCACGTCGCCATCTAGGATCTATGGACGTGAATGCGTAGCTTTATTTTGACTTCTTTACGACCTTTCATCCCCTATTTCATCCCCACATGGGTCAATATTTCAAAAATCCTAAAACAAATATTTATTTCTTTTTAACCGACTTCAAAAAAGGAGGAAGTTATCAATTCGACTGTATGTTTTTCTTTTTATTAAGTCCCTAATTTCAAAGTTTCATGGTTTTATCTTTAACAATGACGAACTCCCATACAAACTTTCATCCACTATTTCACCCCCACACAGGTCAAAATTTCAAAAATGTTAGAAAAATTTTCTTTCTTACTTAGTAAAAGCCTAAATTCAAAGTTACATGGTACTATCTTCAAAAATGAAGAACTTCCATACAAACTTTCATCCCCTATTTCAACCCATTCAACCTTTCTTTTCGCGATAAAAAGTAACCTATGTCCTCACCCAAGATCTAATCTATATTTGTACCAAAGTTCATCAAAATCGGTTCAGTGGTTTAGACGTGAAAGCTTAACAGACAAACAGTGAGACAGAGTTACTTTCGCATTTATAATATTAGTAGGGATGTTTAAAAGTCACGTCGCCATCTAGGATCTATGGACGTGAATGCGTAGCTTTATTTTGACTTCTTTACGACCTTTCATCCCCACATGGGTCAATATATCATAAATCCTGGAACAAATATTTATTTCTTTTTAACCGACTTTAAAAAATAAGTCCCTAATTTCAAAGTTTCATGGTTTTATCTTGTACACAGGTCAAAATTTCAAAAATCTTAGAAAAAATTTCTTTCTTTCTTAGTAAGTGCCTAAATTCAAAGTTTCATGGTATTATCTTCAAATAGAAGAACTTCCATACAAACTTTCATCCCCTATTTCAATCCATTCAACCTTTTTTCGCGATAAAAAGTAGCCTTTGTTCTTCCCCGAGATCTAATCTTAAATTTGTACCAAATTTCATCAAAATCGGTTCAGTGGTTTAGACTTGAAAGCTTAACAGACAGACAGAGTTACTTTCACATTTATAATATAAGTAGGGATTAGTAGGGATAGTAGGAATTATACTTACATTTTACTAATACTCTACATAAACGTATCACTACACCAACAAGCAAAATCAAATGTAAAATGTGACAACCCTAGGTAAGTATCTAGATAAAAGCTGCATTTTCCTCAACTTAAAAGGCGTCGGACCACTGGATGTATATTTACACTGTGCTAAATCTATTATTTTTTTTTAAGTCCTGCACCACCTTTTCGACACCCTAACCCAAAACTAAGCTAGGTACCAAATCTACTGAAACAGGTTAAGTCAACGCAATGTCACGTAAACAATATTACATACAAGTCTATAATATTATTGTAATATTATGAGATTGGTAACTAAATAAAACATATTTTATGGAGTTAGCTATGTTGAATCCATCGACTCAGCCAGAATGCCAAACTAACTACATAAAACTAAATTTGTGACCCATAAGAATATTAAACTTAATATACATCTACACTACATTAAATAATCTCTGAAACTATTCAGTAAACATCAAAACTTCTTTCACCGAGATATAGAATGGACCTACAGGGTAGTCAATTAGCATACCCATATTGGTCATCACACTAAAAATGGCGCAGCACCTATAGGTAAATGTGCACCAATAAGATTTAGAAACATCTACTGTTAATAATCAAATAGAGATGTATTTAAATAAAATTGTAATTTTGATGCATTGTGGTACTTTAGAGTACGTAATAGAATCCTACAAAACAATAGCATCAGCTATGTTACTGAATTTTTTAAGGAATTTAAAAAGCTAATTATAGAAATAAACAAAATTGCAATTAAATCACTCTCTAATTTAAGATCATCATCAATCATTTTAAGGCCATAGTTGTATTAAAAAAATAATTATTAATACCTACTTGGGGCTGTATTCGCAATGAGTCACACTGTTACTCGATGCGAATATTTATTCTCATTTAGTAACACTGATTGTGAATAGTGTTACTTGTTTGGAAAAACAAATCTCAACGAGTAACAGTCTGACTTGTTGCGAATAAAGGTGGGGTGTCTGTTATTTTGCAAGTCAGTGTATAGAAAAGAGTATGATTTTGAATGGTATTTTAAATTTTTTGAACCATGACTGATTTTAAAATACCTAAAATTGGCAGAGGCTAAAATAGTTAGATACTATATTATTTTTTTTTTCAAATATAAAGTCATTAAGAGTTTAAGATACTTACTTGATATAAAAGCTCGCTTGCGGATATTACTATCATCTTCTTGTTGAGAATTGTTAATGTTTCCTTTGGTTTCCCACCCTGAAAACCAAATAGATATTTAAAATAAATCGTATACTTACTAGTTGTTAGCACAAAGATTATCTAGTCTAGATACTGTATAATTCGTATTCAACTTACACAATGAGATTGGCTGGGCAGGCTCTCGTAAGTCAATTTCAGATTGCTGGAGTAAATTGGGTATGGCCAACCTGAGTACGATTATCTGAATGCAAATATTTAGCCTCAAAATGAAGAAGTGGATGCAAGAAAGTTTTAGGTAGGTAGATGAGTCCTGTTAGAAACAACAACAAAAACAAATTAAGGAACTGTGTCCGTAATTGACATATTACAGGTAATCACAACATAATTTACTATTACATACCACACAGAAATTTGTATGAACTTTTGAGTTATAAGCGGAAGGTGGATTTCTTCGTTCGTCGGCTCTACTTGTTATCTGCAATTTCTCGATACAGCCCAGCCGATATAATTTGCAACAAACAAAAACAAGAACAAGGAAAAACTAGAAAGAAATAATTTATTATGAGAAATATAATTCAACAAATCGTAGTGAAAAAACCGATAGCATAATATTTCACTTCAGAAGAATAAAATCAACATGGCGGTGGCGTCTGTCTGCCTGATGAATCACAGATTAGAAAGAGATGAATCCATATTTTGTCTCTTTTTTTCATGTCATTTTCATTTTCCCCAATCAGTCACTAAAGGAAAGGGCATTGTATGGCTGATTCCAACGGCGATTTAGGTTATGTTAGTTTGTCATTTTCAATTTTTGACATTTCTTCTCTCGCTAACTATAAACAAAAATTTTGAGTTATCGATACGACGCCTCGATTAAGCGATCGCTACGTTACTGTCACTTTGGCTACCAAACGATAATCGCAATCGTTGAAGCGTTAGCGATTAGACAAACCGACTCGCTTGTAAGCGTGAGCATGTTGTCTAAAGCCTCTGCTTGTTTATTCCTGCCGGAATAGCTCCCCATCCACTAGCGTTTATTAATGTTCAATCTATAATATTGAATGAATTCTAGTAGATGAGCAAAGCGCGAATGTTACGATATTGGCAGTGTTTGGCGCGACGATTTGATTAATACTTGAGTGGATTTTGTTCAAGTTATTATTTTGGTGGTAGATATTTATTACCCGACACGCTATTAGGGCACTTGTCGTGTAAAAACAGCAATGGATATGTAATTCAGTCAATGATTATCTTATCACTTCGTGTGTCAATAACACAAGGAGATAGGCCAAGCCGGCGTTTAACTTATGACTAATGTATGCCCAATGGGCATACATTACCGCCACTTCGCTGTCCGCGTTACTCAGACTTCCTATGAGCTCAGCGATTTGACCGATCTCCTTCGCGGCTGTGCCTAACTTTCATTGCTTCGCAGTCCTTATGACGCGCGCAATGAATAGTGTATATTACGGCATGCTCATCTAGAACCATGATATTATGTAGTACGGCCGATGATCGCGACACTCGGTCTTCCTATGAACTCGGCGATTCGCCCGATTTCCTTAGATTGATATATCTGTGGAATAGACCTTCTTGTGCGAACGAGACAGTTATTGTCTGTGGAAGTGAGAGGGTGAATAGGATGCGCATACACTACAGCTACAGTATTGAATTTGCCAAAAGAGATTATTTTTAAAAAATTGAGACAAAGTGAAAGTTGCAAATAAAAACGTTTGCCTATTCCAAAGAAATCCAAAAACCAAATACTAATGATAATAATATGTGTGTGTCGACTTTAAAATGTATTGTAATTTTTGAAGTAAAACTTCTTTAGGCGCGACTAGGGGGTAACTCAGATTTTTCTAACGGAAGTAACGCTCAGTATTCTATAGTCTGTGTAGTTTCCGCTATTTAAAAATAGTAATTTCGATTGGTCGTAAGTATCTGTCATATTTTTTTTTTCAGTTAAAATTTAATCATTTCAGTGATCTACGTCAAAGAAGTTTTACTTCAATCGCGCGTAAAGGTTACACGCACACAATTTTTCTTTTGAAGATTTTTACTTTCTCGTCTCGTAGTATGGAGGAAGTCTTGTAATCGTCAAAAAATTCGACCTCGAGATTTTGACGGATTAACACGTTTTGGACACTGGATACTTATGCAACGAAACGACACCACTTTCACTGCACAAAATCCACTCCGAAGGAATTTTGAAAATTATCGAAATATAGATCGACATCCAGACGCCATGGTTTCCCGCCAAACACTCTCTCACCTACCCAGTATAGATTCGTGACCCTGAGTAAATTGAAATAGGTTGGGAACCGTAGACAGAGAATCGTCTACGTTGGGAACGCACCCTAGAGTCATTTGATTACTCTCTATTGTCATTGGCATGGCATCTGTCTTGTCTATTATGTTTTGTTTGCTTGCAATTCCACAACCATAACTCTGCACTGCAGCCAAGAATATAAAAGGATTTTTACATAAAATTGTTAGGTATTATAGGTATTTATTCACTATGGCTGGTCAAGACTACAATAAAACGAATGAAGATGAGAGCTCGTGTAATAATAGTATCGATATTACGGATCACGATGAGAACAATGATGATACCATGAGTGAAGGTAATTTAAAATTTTATGTTGTCTTGCCTTGGACCTTGTTAGTGAATAAAATAATTTATTTCTATTAAATTTCAGAATATCACGTTTTGGATACAAAGCTCGATGATATAAATACAGCATTGGACTTTCTGGAAAAAAAGACTGATGATATCCAAGAAAAACTTAAGGAACTGTTGCAATCAAATATTGAAATTAGAAATGAACTAAGGAACGAAAATTTAAAATCGACGGAAAATTAACAAACGATGATTATTTATTAATGATTATTTATTGATTTAAATGTCATAAAATTGACATGGTGACATGGTCACATAACATATCAATTTGAATATTAATGTTTTAGGGATATATTCAGAGCAAAACATGTATCTATAATAAATTTATGATTATTCCAAACCTACAAACTTTCATTTTTGTGTAGGTTAGGTTAGATAATTCTCCATTGAAATTAATGTTTGTTTTACAAAAGCTCCATGTTGTGATGTAACGATTCTTCAGTCATCTGTCTTTAGCTTTGTCAGCAAGCTCTCTCCTTTATTGTTGTACTTGTGTAATTAGTTGTTCTTGTTTGCTGTTCTAATAGCAAACACTGATTCAACATCAGCTTTCTGACATTCTATTGGCTTTAAAAGAAAAGTAAACAATGTCATTAAAAGTTTAACATGTGTGAACTTGCGTAATCAGACTGGATTTATGGCATGATGTGCCGTCCGAGTAATAAGTAGATAACTTTTCACTACACCCTAGATATAGTTTTTAAGAAATATGAGTTCAAAGATTTTGTCCTTCTAGCAGGACCCTTTGCTATTTAGTGACTTACATGACCCCAGGTAGTTTTAAAAAACAGTGTTATTGTTTCTACTTACTGAATCAATTATTACCAACTTGCTAGTGACAGGGTTTCAACAAAAAAAAACTAGAAAATATTATTGTATTATATTATTATACTTCTGCTGCATTTACATAATTGAATAAGTACCTTTTCTCTCCGCAGAAGTCATCCAGTCTTCATAACTATCAACAGCTCTCTCTTCCGCTCTACCACTCTTGCATAAGCAATTGCTCAGTCTCGTCTTGAGTCTCTAAACCTTATTGAGAATCAGCTTGAGCTAAAGGTAGATTTTCCGTCTCATTCTCAGTATTCACGTATTCAGTAGCCTTCTAAATTCACAAGTACACACTCTTCAACCTTATTCTCTGTTGGTTGTATACTCCATCGTTGAATTTAAAGTTTTCAAAAAATACGTCTCTCGCTTTGCTTAGTTGTCCGGTTGCAGGATCAATCAAGCGGTAAGCCTACTTCGACTTATCGCAGACTTCGACGTGGATGAGCTCTTTTGACTTCGGATCCCATTTTCTTCTTTTGGCATTCGGGATGTGCTTACATCCAAAAACTCTGATCGAACTCCAGTCTTGCTTTTTCCCCGTCCACGCTTCCTCTGGCGTCTTTCCCTTTATTGCGATCGTCGGTGATCTATTTTTCAAATAGACAGCAAAATTTACGGCCTCTGCCCAAAATTTTGTCTCTAATCCTGCCTCTTGAAGCATACTCCTAGCTTTCTCTACAATAGTACGGTTTGCACGCTCCGCAACCCCGTTTTGCTCTGGCGTATACTCTACTGTCAGTTGATGCTGGATTCCGCAGTCCTTCATCAACTTACCCATTTATCGGTTGACATACTCTTTGCCATTGTCCGAACGCAGGATTTTAAGTTTCTTACCCGTTTGTATTTCGGTAAGGGCTTTAAACTCTACAAACTTCTCATATACTTCATGTTTACCTTTAAGAAAATATACAAAAGTTTTTCTTGTAAAATTATATATAAACGTAAGAAAGTATTTATAACCACTAAGTGATTCTTCACCCATCGGTCCACAAACATCAGAGTGAACTAAGCCCAGTAACTCTTTAGAACTAGTCGCACATCCTTTTTAAATAGCTGTTTAGTTGGCTTTCCTTTTAAGCATGATACACATTCTAAGTTAACAGAAGTGTTAGGAAAACTTAGCCCAATCGCCAACTTATCTCGAAGTAATGTAAGGTTACGCAGGCCGAGGTGTCCCATAAGCCTATGCCACACACAACTCCATATCTCCACTAACAGTCGAGGCTAGTGCAATCTTCTGTGAACAGAGTTTAAGTTTATAAACACCATTCTCCTCAACACCTGTATGTGCGATATCAACCGATACCTTACATCCATCAGCTCGCAGTAACTGATATCCTTTTTTTGAGAACACTACCACAAAGCCTCTCTTTACAATAGTGCTTACACTCAGCAGGTTAGTTGCCAAGTCAGGTACATACATCACAACACTTACGCTTGCATTTTGCTTCTCACATTTCACAGATCCTATACCGAGGGGCTCGAGCCTACCCCACATTAGGGGCGATTAGGCCTTAGTCAACCACGCTGGCCAAGTGCGGGTTGGTCGACTTCACACACAACCTAAGAATTTCTTCATAGGTGTGTGCAGGTTTCTTCACGATGTTTTAAGCAGTTTTCCTCACGATGATAATGATGATTCCTATACCATATACCTTACCTCCATTTGCAAATCCTATCTCTACTTTCCTGTCACACGCTTTGTAGTCCATCAACCACTCCCTATTGTTAGTCATGTGACCCGTGGCTCCCGAATTGAGGATCCATTCTTCTGAAGTTCCTGAGGTCGCAAGTCCTAAGGCTATAGAAGCTTTCCTTTCTTCTTATTTTTATGGTTCTCAGGACAAACTCTAGCTCTGTGTGGTCCGTCACAAATAAAGCATTTGATCGCGTTTGATTTCCTCTGTAGATCTCTCTGCTTTGCTATGTTTATCTGTTAGCAGTGCAGAATTATTACTGGTACTTGGTCCTGAGCTATACGAATCCTCCATCTGTAATAGCTTGGTCTTCACGTAATCTGTCGTTAACTCTACTCCCGAGTTTTCTATGGCTAGTCTCATAGGGTGAAAAAATTGTGTTAACCCTTGTAACATCAGGGCAGCAAGCAACTCGTCGTCTACTTCTTTGCCGATGTCTCTTCAGCTGCTGTAGGCTGCTGTGCTACGGACATCATCTCTGTGACGTAATTTCTTAGTGATTTAAACTGCTCTAGTTTCAGGCTTACTAGCTTCGATAAAGTCTGCATCGATTATTCAAACCCAAACATGGATATCTTCAAAAGCTGACCTTAAAAAGCGTCCCAAGCCTCTTTCGCCGTTCTCGCGTGACGAACATGGACCAGGCAATGTGGCTTCACTATCAAACATATCATGGCTCTCGCTTTTTGATCTCTCTTCAAGCCTGCTACATCAGTACTAACTGGTGTCATCTGTGTGTACTCCCACAGGTCGTCGTGGATGAGATACAGTTCCACCATGAACTTCCAAGTTCGAGTTCATCGAGTTTCTCTATCGACGTTAAGCTCATACTCGTATCGTGTCCCGGCTCTGATCTCTCTGATCGTTCACCTCTCAATGTTGTGTTAACAATATTACTTTGCGTCGCCATAATATTTGAAGCTGATTTATCACTACGTTGTTGTCGCCCCAATAACCGTTACTGGGCCCATAACCTGAACGGGATTGGATTGACCGCCGTTCTACGTAATGATAGACACGAATACTTTAGTTAAAAATATAATATCAAACATCAAAACGCAATAACACAATAATTATAAAAACAAAAATTTCCACATTTTACGCTTATTCAGAGGTTTTCTGACATCTATTTACTTCTTCAGTAGAAAGAGATTACATGACAAATAATAGGAACTCTTTGCTTGTTTGCTTTAACAACGTCGTCGTCGTTATTTTCATACAAAGTCTTCAGTAGGTTCTTTTTCGTGAAACCCTGTCACTAGCAAGTTGGTAATAATTGATTCAGTGAGTAGAAATAATAACCGACTGTTTTTTAAAACTACCTGGGGTCATGAAGTCACTAAATAGCAAAGAGACGCTAAGGACAAAATCTTCGAACGCATATTTCTCAAAAACTATTTATATCTAGGATGTAGTGAAAAGTTATTTGGACGGTAGAAATAAGAGGCTCCTTGAATACTAAATCTATTTAGTCTGTAAACTCTCAATTAACGTGATGAGGCCATGTGTGAGTTGGAAATAAAACCGTCGTATAAAGAGATAAACTAAAATATATTCCTTCTAAAGTACAAAATAAAATTTAAACATAACTGACAAAATCTTTTCTTCAAACCGAATAACAAAATCCGTCACCAAGGCGATGACACCGCCTAAAGACAATAGAGATGGCAACGTGCTTTACAACCTCATTTCATCACTCCTCCTCACGTGCTTATCGAAGTACCATGTCCTTCCTTAAACGTGTCAGCCTTGGACTAGGCAGCGCCTTTGTTAGGATGTCTGCCTCCATATCCTCCGTAGGCATATATTGGACTTCTACTACTCCATCTCTAACACAATCTCTTATGTAATGCATCTTCAAATCCATATGTTTAGTCTTAGATGACACTATTGGATTTTGGGTAAGTTTTATCGCTGACTGATTATCATTCAGTATAAGGGTCTTCTCTTGGCTTACGTTTAGGACTTTAAACATATTTCGTAAGTGGACAGCTTCTTTTACTGCTTCGGTCAAGGCAACATATTCAGCCTCCGCTGTAGATAATGCAATGCACCTTTGCTTTCTGCATGCCCAGCTAATAGCTGATCCAGCATACTTAAACACGTATCCTGAGAAGGACTTCCGGTTCAGTTTACAGGAACCTCAATCAGCGTCAGCCAAACCATAAAGATCTTTTCCTGTCTTCTGGAAAAGTAATCCAACGTCTCTGGTTCCTTTTAAATATCTTAGAACTCGTTTTGCACTCTTGAAGTGAGTTTGATTTGGGCAGTCATTAAATTGTGACAGATAGCTTACGGCAAAGGCGATGTCTGGCCTAGTAGCTACGGCTAGGAACATTAAAGTCCCGATCAAATTTTTGTACGTCAGATCGTTTGCGCCTTTTTCCCCTGGCTCCAAAGTGATACCAGGTTCCATAGGTGTCATTGCAGTTTTGCATTCAAGCATATTAAATTTTCTTAAAGCTTCATCTATTTTCTTTGTTTGCTTTAGTATTATTTCCTTTTCATTTATCTTTACTTCCATACCTAGAATCAGCTTTGGCTTACCAAGGTCCTTCATATCAAACTTTTCACTTAACATTCTCTTGATTTCTTTTAATTTCTTTTGGCATGAGCAGGCCAGTAAAATGTCATCTACGTAGATACCGATAATGGCTCTGACTCCTCCTTTCGTATATGTGTATATACAGGGATCTGCTTTAGAAGCTTGAAAACCAATATTCTTTAGTTCGGTATCCAGTTTGATGTACCACTGCCTCCCTGCCTGCTTAAGGCCATAAAGAGCTTTTTGGAGCAACATTACTTTTTCTCCTTCTATATTTTTGAAATCTGATAAAATTTCTCTCGCTTTATTGTATAAAGTCAAATCATCGGATTCAAGTTCTGAAACGAGTATCTCTCTAACATACTTTTCTATGTAGTCAGGCATTTTCATGTAGATCTGCTCTTCAATACTTCCATTTAGGTATGCCGTCACTACATCCATTTGATTAAGATGCAGACCCTCTTCAATGGCAATACCGAAAATTGTTCTTATTGAGCTTAACTTGGCTACGGGGGCATAAGTCTCATTGTAGTCAATGCCTGGTCGTTGTGAGAAACCTCTTGCTACGAGACGAGCCTTCTTAGTTATTTTATCGTCAGGACTAACTTTCTTTCTTAAAACCATTTTATAATCTATGACTTTCATTCCTTCTTCCTTCTTTACTATTTTCCATGTTCCATTTTTAATATGCGATTTGATTTCAGATCGTATGGCATCGCTCCAGTCTTCATCGTTTTGATCTTCTGACAAATAAGCCATTTCAGAAACGAAATGACATTTATCTAAATCTCCTCCTATGACATAGTCGTTCATCCAAGCTGGTTGTTTTATATTTCGTTTCTGCCTTTCGGTCGCTACGGGAAGATCAGTCGTAGTTTCAGATCGATCGTCAAAATCATCTTGATCTTCTGGTGATGCGTCTTCCGATCTGACATCGCTGGTTTCAGGTATAGTATATGGAATATCTCGTGTTATAACAGACATAGGCATGTTTATATCCTTATTTTTCTTATTCTCAATTAAGATCTCTATTTCTTTATTCGGACTCTTCTTGTGCCTTTTATGTTGTTTACTCACTTTTTTATGTTTTTCAGGTTCTTGTTCCGGTTCGTCACCGAAATCGTCATAGGTTTCTACATTTTCATAATACATTTTATCTAGTATTTTTACGTCCCTGCTAATAATTACTATGTTCTTTTCAGGATTGTATATGCGGTATCCTCTGACATTTTTGGCGTACCCCAGAAATACACCGGGTTCAGCTTTTGCGGATAATTTACCCTTTCTTTTCTTATTGAGCACGTAAGCTTTACTCCCGAAAATATGAAGGTGATTTCCTGATGGAATTCTTCCTACCCATTTTTGGTATGGAGTTTCTCCCTTTAATGCTTTTGAAGGAGTTCTATTAATCAGATAGTTTGCAGTGTACACTGCCTCTGCCCATAAATACTTAGGGATATTGGCTTCTATTGCTAAACATCTGGCTTTTTCCATCAAGGACCGATTTTTCCGCTCGCTGACTCCGTTCTGTTGCGGAGTATAAGGTGTGGTCAACCTTCTATTAATGCCGTGTAATTTCAGATAATTGTCAAATTCTTTATTGACATATTCTTTCCCGTTATCTGTCTGTAAGTTTTTTATTTTCATATCAGTAAACTTTTCTACATTGTTTTTAAACTCCTTAAATTTTTCGAAAACTTCGCTTTTCTTAGCTATAAAATATATACAAAAATACCTGGTAAAATCATCTATAAATGTTACGTAATACTTTGATCCAGCGAGTGATTCCTGTTCCAATGGACCGCAAACATCACTATGAACTATTTGCAATGGTTCTGTAGTGTGTATATCATCATTATGTGGAAATGGTAATCTGGTAAATTTTCCTTTGATGCAGGTCTCGCATTCCTCGAATTTGCCATTACCTAAATCAAGTCCATACATCAGCTCTTCTTTAGACATTTTCACTAAGTCTTTAATATTAATGTGGCCGAGCTTACGATGCCATTGCATGATTTTCGAATTTCCAGTTTTCTCGGGTATATGATTAGCGGTCTCATTTGTTTTATCGGACTCCAGGTAATATAAGTCGTTTATTTTTCTAGCTGTCAATGCAACTGTTCCGTCTGATTCTATAACGAAAGCTTTTTCCTTTTCGAAAACAACTTTATTTCCCCTTTCAGTAATTTTTGCAACTGATATTAGGTTTGTTGTTAAATCAGGAACAAATAAAGTATTATTTAAGTTATACTTTTCTTCTTCTTTGCATAGTGTGTTTATGTTTGTAGTGTGCTTATTCGAAGCTAGTCTCAAACTACCTGACTCGGTTTTCAAGTCTCGAAAAAATTGTCTTTCGCCACAAATGTGTGACGAACAGCCACTGTCGAGGCACCACAACGTCTCATTTTCAACTTCGTTACCAGTATTTAGGCATACGTTATAGTTCTTTTCAGGCTTTTTCTCTTTGTGATTACTATTGGACTTATTTTTCTTCTTGCTCCAACATGCCTGTGTGGTGTGACCTTTCTTCTTACAGTGCTGACAATACTTTCCTCTTCGACTGAAAAATGCTTCTTCAGTTTCATTTGAATCCATATTTTTTCTTGCGTCGCTCTCTTCACATATTTTTATTTTTAAGTCTTCGGGCTTCGGACGAGTATCTCGTGTCTCTACTGCAATGCGGAAACTTTCGTATGAGGCAGGTAAGCTGTACAACATCATGATACTTAAAAGGTCGGGATGTAAGTCAACGTTCATGTCTGCTAGTTTATCCACAATATCCATAAAATTGTTTAGATGTTCACGTACATCGTCTTTATCAGCCTTTTTCAGAATTAGCTGGTTCAATAATGTGGCTTTTCTAGCGGGGCCAGTACTTTGATATATCCCTTTCAGCTTTAACCATAATTCTCTAGAAGTTTTGCAACCTTTTATGTACTTGTTTTAATTCCGAAGGTGATATGAGCAGCAAAAGTTCAGATCGTGCCTGTATGTCATTTTGAAGGAACTTACTTTTGTCATTTATTTCTGTTGGTTCAACGATTTCTCCGTTCACGTATTCCCATAATCCATTTCTTATTAGGATAGCTTGGGCTTGCACACACCATGTGTCGTAGTTGTCTTTTGTAAGAATATCAATGCGATATGTCGCTCTGCTACCATTTGATGAGGCCATGTGTGAGTTGGAAATAAAACCGTCGTATAAAGAGATAAACTAAAATATATTCCTTCTAAAGTACAAAATAAAATTTAAACATAACTGACAAAATCTTTTCTTCAAACCGAATAACAAAATCCGTCACCAAGGCGATGACACCGCCTAAAGACAATAGAGATGGCAACGTGCTTTACAACCTCATTTCATCATAACGAAGGGCCCCGCTGGCACAGCACAGATTTTTTTTTTATTAATTTGCAAAGGTATCGATACGAAAAACATATACAAACTCGATTCGACAGATGCATCTGCAGATGTCACAGATCAGATGTCATCGGCGGACGCGTCCGACGACGTGTATAGGGCAGCAGCAGGCCTAGCACGGGGCGTGGACAAAATCTCTCTCCACCATTTGACAGGAGACAAAATTTGTTTCTCCACGGGAGTTAGCATGGCATTTGGGGAATAAATAGTTTTTTTCCAATGACGTAGGAATTCTATGGACCCGGCCTATTGTCTGTAGCCATAGTTATTTTTATATATATTTTGCGGCCAGGCAGCCATATTGTGTGACATAACTGTCAGTTACTGTTTGGTACTTCATGTGTCAACGATTTGTAAACATTATCAAAATTAATATTTATCTTTCTTTTTCTGGAGATTTCTTCATTGAAATTACGCGAAGTTGTGAAAGATCACACTGTCATAATGCCTAAGTGTAGTGTAATAGGGTGTGGGTCAAGGAAAGATGAAAATCAACAAAGATTAACGTTGCACCGGTAAGTCTTAAAATTTACAAGTAAATAGTAATTAGTTTTAGCATTTATGGGTACTCTGAATGTTTTAAATTTTTTATTCATCCATGTGATTCCATTCATGTGGATTTCAATTAAAGATTAGGCTTTATTTTGAATATTTTCAAGCTAAGAAAATGTTGAATTTGACAACTAGTGTTGTTCTCAAATTATCGAAAGTAAATGACGATAATACATAATCATGACAATATTATATTGAAGAGGCCTTAGGGGCAGATGGAGTACATATGCCTTCAAAATAGCATCTATACATATAATATCGGATCATTATTCTTATACGATTTAAAAAAGAGGATTTATAAAAAAAATACTGGTGTCCATAAGGTTGGTTACTCTTACAACTTGGAAAGTGTTTAATTTTTTATTATTATTTATGTCTTCTTTTAACCTTATCAATTGTAATGGATTCATACAGCTAAAGAACACCAATATAAATGAAAATAAAATTGCCTATCCCATACCCAACCCAAATTATTTAAGATTCCAATTTTCATCTCCAATATATCTTATAGGTTTTTGTTTTTTTTAGGTTCCAAGAAGTGAATATAGGAAGAAAATGTGGTTGGAAGCAGTAGGAGTGGAAAAAGCTCTTTCTAAAGCTGAGTTTATTGCCGGTTCTTCTCAGAACAAGGCCTCTTGGTAGACTCTTAAGCCGATGGCATCAAACTTCACTTTGGCATCAAAATTGTACCTAAATGAATAAAGAAATTTGAGTTTGAGTTTGTATAGTCAAATTAATAATGGTACTACATGTAAATAATAAACATATTGATTTACGTTCTAGTATTTCGTTTTAATATTTTAGCAAAATAATAATATAATATATTAATGATAATATATTTCCACGCTCACACCAATTATCTAGCCCGAAGTAAGTATCATTGAGAACTTGTATTACGGATACTAGATAACGGACTTTTTTTTTTAATATACATAATAATTTTAAATATTTTTATAAATAAACATAAATAAATATATAAACAAACATGACTCGCAAACAAACATTCGTGTTCCTCACACAAACATTTGCCGCTACCAGGATTCGAACCCGGACCGCTTGATGTGAAGCCAGCTATACTGACCACTCCACCACGACGGCGTCAATATATCTTTGGTGTGTTTAACTTTAACCTATGTTTTAGATATTCGCTCCCCCCAGCCAAGCTTACAACTAGCCACCAGCTTAACGTGCCTTCCGAAGCACAGAGGAAGTTTCACCCGATATCTTATAGCAATAAGGGAGATATTATAGAAAGCGCACCGGGCGGCGGGCGGGCGCCGTGAAAATATATGGCGTGTGGGCGTGCGCACGCGAGGCAAAGTATATTTCGTTCATAATTAGGGCGCCATACATTTTATCGTCATCCTCTCGGCGCTTTCTATATAATATCTCCCTAACAGGCGTTGTGAGGCTCTATTTTAATATTTTGTCATCGTTAGGTAGAACTTTCGACCGCGGCACTATCGACCCCTCCGTGAGAGTTGAGAGTGTATAAACCCCATGAGTCATTAATACAATTTGAACTATCTAAGGGTGTAATGATAGCTTTATAATTACTAATGTTTATAGCTTGCCAATAAATCGTGTTCGGTATTAAAGGCGAGACCAAAAAATGCACCAGTGTGAGAAATGTGCACGTGTCCGTGAAAAATAGTACTGCAGTCTGAAAGTTGCTGTTTTTTCTACGTGACTGACAGGCCCACCCAGGCCGCCTGCGTATACGTGAAATGGTCTCGTCTGTCTATCTCATTCTAATATACGTGTGAGGATACTCTTTCTCTTTTACTTTGCCCATCTACAGTTTCCTATATCTATGCATTCATTTCATATTGATAAGCTAACTTTATGACACAATAAAATAATTTCACAAAATAATTTATTTCACAAAATAATTTTATCGATATAGCAAGATACTACCGAACAGCACTATAACAGCTGTCAGTCCGCCATTTTATGCGCTCAACCGGCACGGTTTTTTTGTTGTTAGGGCACGTCCATTGAATTCCTACGTCATTGTTTTTTTCCTTTTTTGACATAATAAGGGGACTATAGGTAATATAAGCTCCTTGCTGTTTCTCCACTTCCCTAGCACGGCGTCACTTATAAGGAGGACATATTTCCACTTTTGACATTTCAAGAAGATAAATTTGTCACCGAGATATTTAGGTGGGGACAAAGTTGAATCTTTGTGATTTCCTTTATGATGAATCTATAGGTAGTTCTCTATTTATCTAGAAGTGTCAACTTTATAAGTTAATTGGCTATCATGTCCCGAGGCTATTTTAATTTACTACTTTCTCAAGAAGTTGATCACTCGGTCGAATTAATACGAAATTCGTCAAATTCCTTTGAGTTGCCGAGAGTGAGTTCCTCCACAATTATAGAGTTACCAAGGAAATGGCTCTACAAAAAAAATGAAAAATGCAGAAAAATTAAAAAATGCAAAATCTCTGGAAATGGCAGTGCTTCTAACTCTTATGAAAAAATAAAATAATATAAAACACATGAATATACTCCAAGTAGAATGGCATAATGTTTAGAGAAATTCGTAATTCATGTCTGTAACAAAATTCAAAATGATAGTAATTGATTAGTAATATGAAACTTTCATTTACATGAACTGATCAAGGTTGCGTTCCAAAACCAGGTGAAGCCAGTAGACAGCGTTAGAAAGCAAGGTTTTTTTCTAATTGGTGTAAAATAACTATAGTTTAACAAAACTAACCAATGGTGAAAGCGCTTCTTATATTACGACCAATAGTGAGCCATTTGGACGCTACCCCGAGTAAATTGAAATCGTTTTGGAACGCACTCCAAATAAATAAACACGTCAATTTTGTATTTATCTTAACAATTTTAAAAGTCAATAGATTCCACTCTATTAGGCCAGTTGTTATGTATTTCTATTTTGGTAGCGTTGTCGATGCAAAAGAACGAGTTCAATCATTCGCTCTATATTCCGCTTAGAGCCTTTAGACAACACGCATTTCGACAATCGCTCTCGCTATCGCTAAGTAAAAAAATGTATGGGATTGACATAAGCAATCGATCACTTTTCGATTGCTTATGTCAATCCCATACATTTTTTTACTTAGCGATAGCGAGAGCGATTGTCGAAATGCATGTTGTCTAAAGGCTTAGATTGGCAGCACTGCCGGGAGAATTTTGTCACTGGGGACAAATTAGTCTCTCCCTATTGCCATGCTAGCTCTAGGGAAAGACAAAGAGGAAGAGAGAAAAATTTTGTCTTCTCCTCGGGGAGATTTCTCCACGTCCCGAGCTGGTACTAAGGTTTGTGACCTTGGTTTGTGTTCATTGTGACAAACAAAAAACAGGCTACGGTGACAGGGACAAAAAATTAATCTTCTCTCTTTATTCTTTGCATACGTTTTATATCTAGCGATCTCACTTTGACAGTTTGATGACGTCGGCTCCATCTACGCGGTGGTTTGCTCGTCTGTGGTAGGATCAAATAAAAAATTATTAAAATCAAACTGTCATAAATTTTTTTTTAAAGGCACAATAGACAACCATATGGTCCGTCGCTTCGGAAATCTAAAAAGAAAATAAAATTTTATGTATGCAGACTGTCCCGTACTGCGTGAAACGGAACTCAGAAGCCGAACCCAAACCACCTGTATTCAGGGTGTTGGTTATTTAATTTACATGTTGTATAGGCAAATGCTTACGTCAAACTTCAAGCCCTTTTTTCAATAAAATCACTGGCACTCCTAAAATGGTTAGTAAATTCTTTCTTGATAATATATTTCACTAGCCTCAGCTTCAACCCGCGACTTTATCCGAGTTCCCTTTAAAACAGCAACAGAGATGTTTAAAAGCTTAACGAAAGTTTAGTTATTTTTTTTTTCAGTGCTTTTTTCTAGTATTATACATATTCACGCGTTTATAAACGCAAAAATAAAATTATTTTATAATGTAAGGTAGTTTCATATTAACTGGGCGTCAAATATTTGCAAAAATATTTCGTTCGGATCTTAGAAGTGCAAATTTCAAAGATTTGATGAGACAATAGGTCTGACAAACGTTTTTTATTTACATGCCAAAAAATTCTACAAAAAATTACGAGAAAAACTGTGGTTTTGCTTTTTTCATTTCTTAAAAAATGGCTGAGATATTTACGATCAAAGTGCGTATTTCCGGCCGAAGGTTGTTAAAAACGCGGACGGGCGCTCACCAGCCGATGACGTCACAACCTCGGTCATTCGATAGTCGTGCTTTCGTTCGCAAGCGACTTGGCAATAAAAATCAAAGTTATAAAGTTATCTGTGGTAAAATGGAAAACAAATACTGTATTGTGCCCCGGTGCTTCAATTCAACAGTTAAAACACCTGATAAACTCTTTATTTACGTGCCTATATACCCAAAAATGAGGAAAAAGTGGATGACAACCGTAAAAGGATTAGATTCAATAGGCCCTAAAACTAAAGCGCACTGCTGTAAAGACCATTTAGATTTTAAAAAGACCTACAAAACTTACGTTTTTATAGTACTATTGGAACGGCTTAACCGATTTTGATAAAACATGTCTATGAACCACAGTTAAATTCAAATTTAAAAAATCGCGAATGGTCTTCCCTTGACTTTCTCGTATACCAGAAAAGACTCAAAGGTTGATAGAAACCTTATATTTTGATGGTATACAGGCATGTTAAATTTTTGTCGCCCATCCGAGTACCGACCGCGCACTTGGTTGCTTAACTTTCGTGATCGACGGCGCAAAATTTGATAGAAACCTTGTATTTTGATGTCATACACGCATGATAAATTTGGTTGCATTAAGTTATAGCTATAAATAATATATAAAGTTATAAAAGCGTCGATTAAACGTACATATGAAATCAAAATTTGAAAACACATTGGTACGTGGCGGGGATCGAACCAGTGCCTCCCGGGTAGGAGACGACGCTCTTACGCACTACGCCACCGACGCTTACTTTCTCGTACGTAGTAAAGAGGAAGTCTTGTCAACATGATGATGATGATGATGATGATAAGACTTCCTCTTTACTACGTACGAGAAAGTAAAAACGCATCGAAACCACAGCGGTTATACTTATAAACCTAACCAAAACAAACCAACCCACACATAAAATTATTCAAAAATGTCAGGTGTAGTATAAAAATATAATAATAGGTAGGTATTGCCTACTTAGAAACCGTTAATTACGTAAATACGTACCTACTAGGACTTACCTACATTTGTATATGGGTAAATAGTGACATTTTTTCAAGTGTATAGTAATAAAATAATCATCGAGACCTCGAGATCTTGATTACGAGTACCTACATAGTATTTTTTTATCGCCGCTCATAATAGGTACTTACTAAGAGTGCGTTCCAAAACCAGGTGAAGCCAAGTAGACAGCGTAAGAAAGCCTTCTAATTGGTGTAAATTAACTATAGTTTAACAATACCAACCAATGGTGAAAGCGCTTTTTAATAACGACCAATAGTGAGCTACCATTTATTCTACCCCGAGTAAATTGAGATCGTTTTGGAACGCACTCTAAATTAAACACAGACACTTTCAGTTAGGTTTAAGTTTGAACAAATACCTACCCGAGAGTAGGTAATGCTTAGGTACTTCGAACATACATATCTTTTCATCTTTATTCCACTAATTACGGCAGCCGTAAAATCTTGATTCTTCATCAAATACACGTTTCACTCTGATCTGAGGTTTCACTTCAGTGTAATCGGATATATAGAATAATTTATACTATTTATTTGAAATACAGGCACATAGGAAAACGAAGACGATCGAAACAAAATAATAAAACGAGACGCGCGTAATTTAGTAGGGTTAACGTACCGGCCGGCCCGAGGGCCGCGCGGTGCCGCTGTACCAGGTTGTGACGTCACCGTATGAGCGAGCGTAATCTCGAAAATACAGAAAAGGGCTTAAACTTCTCGTCGTTATAACTTCGGAAATACTGCATGTATTAAAGTGAAATGTAATGTAATAATAATAATAAAAAGTAATGTAATGTACATGATCTATGCTGCGATTTTAGGTATATTTGATAGTAATATTTTGACCCTTTTGTGTTCTCCATTGTTTACCATAAAAACCTAAGCACCAAGCACTAATAAGACTTTTGTAGATTTTACAAAATATTTATTTGGTTAAAAAGATATACAAATGTTTTTGTTGAGAGCAATCACAAGGAACGATCAGTTTGAAAAATTTTCAAAATCACATCAATCATTCTTTCATCTTCTGCCATACCAGCCAGTCAGTGACACGATTGCAAACCTCTTTCTAACACTCCTCCTCAATCGTTTCCATCTGACTCTCACTCCAGTGCATACTCCTGTTGACCTTCTCTCTCTTGAACTAATCCAAAACACCCATCTCTTTCACGCAAAATTCAAACTTCTTCCTCAGAAGTGGTTTGGTCATAACGTCAGCCACCATCTTGTCTGTTTCCAGATATTTTAAATTTATGACTTTGTTCTCTAAAGTCTCTCTGACAAAATGATACCTGACATCAACATGCTTGGTTTGTTGGTGGTGTATCGGATTTTGAGCTATCGCCATAGCAGATTGACTGTCCGTATGAACTAAGATAGGCTCCTCCTTACCTGTTAATTCCTTTATAAAGCGGCCCAAGAAAATAGCTTCCTTAGCCGCTTCACTTAAGCTTACATATTCTGCCTCTGCTGTTGAAATGGCCACACTCCGTTGTTTGGTGCTCTGCCACGAAATTGCACCTCTGGCCATCTTAAACAAGATCCCAGAATATGATCTCCTATCCAGTAGATCACTTGCATGATCAGCATCTGCAAATCCTTCAATAGCTCCACTCTGGTCTTTTGAGTATACTATTCCTAGGGTCCTTGTACCCTTTAGATATCTCAATATCCTTTTCGCAGCACACCAGTGAATTTCTTCGTAGAAGTTACAAAATTGACTCATATAATTCACTGAATGAGCTATATCTGGTCTTGTGCACACCGAAAGATACATGAGAGTTCCTATTAGCTCTCTATATGGTATTCTCTCATCTGGCTCATGTGTACCTTCTGGTTTCACAAATCGTTGACCAGGTACGGCTGGAGTGGTAACTGGTTTACAGTCTTCCATATTGAATCTCCGCAATAACTTTTGAATGTACTCTGTTTGGTCCAATTTAATGCAACCTGATTGTTGGCTCAATCTCATGCCTAGAAATAATTCAGCTTTTCCTAAGTCCTTCATTTCGAATTTTGACATGAGCTCAATCTTAACATTTTCCATCTCGTTGGGGTTGTTATAGAAGATCAAGATATCATCAACGTACACAGCTAGGATGATCAAGTCCTTGTCTCTGACTCTTGTATAGACACACGGTTCATTCTTGGATCGTTTGAAATTTAAGTTCTCTAACTCATTGTGCAACTTCAAATTCCATGAACGCGGGGCTTGCTTGAGTCCGTATAATGATTTCTTCAATAGGCATACGTGATCTTCTTTACCTTTCTCTTCAAACCCTGGTGGTTGTCTCATGTAGACTACTTCATCCAAGTTTCCATTTAAGAATGCTGTCTTGACATCCATATGATCAACTCTTAGATCCTTTTGGGCTGCTAGGGCGAGTAAAAGCCTCAATGAACTATGACGCACTACTGGGGCAAAAGTCTCGTCGTAGTCGATGCCTTTTCGCTGACTGAAACCTCGTGCAACTAGTCGAGCTTTGTATCTAGCATTATTTCCCGCCTCCTTTTTGATTCTAAAAATCCATTTTGAATCAACAATGTTGCACGCTTTTTCAGGCTTCACTAGTTCCCACGTACCATTCTTGTACAGTGCTTCCATCTCCTCCTGTATTGCAGCTCTCCACTGAATGGCATCTTTTCTGCTGAGTGCCTCTTCCACTGTCATTGGATCGTCGCTCTCTGATGTTACTTGATATGTAACAAAATCAGGAAACTGGACAGGCTTCCTAGTTCTCAGTGGATATCTCCTTTCTGCCGGTACTGACTCATCAGGGCTTTCAACATCTTGCTGAGATGTAGATACCTCTTCAGCTTCATTACTTAATGTATGCTCTATTTGCTCTCTTTGCTCAGACTCGTTCTGTGCAGTCACATTATCGTAATGAGCGTTGTGGTCATCGTGATCCAAATTTATCCTTACCACTTGTTTCTCTTCTTCAGCAATGGGTACTTTATGATAAAATTTATTCTCCATAAATACTACATCTCTTGCAATATGAAGTTTATTGTTCTCAGGATCTATCAATCTGTATCCCTTTGATTCCTCTGAATATCCAATAAAAACTAATTGCTTACTCTTTGTATCCCATTTAGTTCTCTTTTGATCAGGAATGTGCATGTAACATATGCATCCAAAAACTTTAAGATTGCTTAAATTTGTTTTTCTTCCAGTCCACGCTTCCTCTGGCGTCTTATCTCTTAATGCTAGAGTTGGACTTCTGTTCTTGAGGTAGACAGCCGTGTTCACAGCTTCTGCCCAGAGGCCAACCGGTAATCCTGCTTCTTGCAGCATTGCTCTTGCCTTCTCAGTGATGGTACGATTTGCTCTCTCTGCAACTCCATTCTGCTGAGGTGTATAAGCAACGGTCAATTGACGTTTAATACAATGAGTTTTTAAACATTCATCAATTCTCTTATTGACAAATTCACGGCCATTATCCGTCCTAAGCACCTTAAGCTTTCTCCCGGTTTGTGTTTCAGCAAAACTCTTAAACTCTTTTAACTTATCAAAAGCCTCACTCTTTTCTTTAAGAAAATAAATAAAAGTTTTTCTCGAAAAATCGTCAATAAACGTAATAAAATATCTAAAACCTTGTAGCGAGTTATCACTCATAGGTCCGCAAATATCAGAGTGCACTAACTCTAATAAATCAGTAGCTCTGGTCGCTTTGCCTCGTTCAAAAGGTTGCCTTGTTTGCTTGCCCATCAGGCATGCCACACAATCTAATTTACAAGTAGTAAAGTTAGGAAAACTTACCCCGGTTGCCAACTTATCTCTTAGTAGTAAAAGATTACGTAGTCCAAGGTGTGCCAGTCGCTTGTGCCATAGCTCAATCTCATCATCCGATTTAGTTACCAAAACCGTCTCCTGTGAAGAAGATTTGAGTTTATAAACACCCTTATCAAGAACACCATTCACACACGATTTACCTTTCACTACACACTCATCTGCTTCGTATATATCAAAGCCTTTTCGATTAAAAACGACCACTTTTCCCTTTTTAACAATATTACTCACGCTTAGTAAATTAGACGTAAGATTTGGTACATACATAACATTTCTCACTGTTACATTCAGAGACTCATTCTCTACCTTACCAAAACCTTCACCATCAATCCAATCTTCATCTAAAGCTTGATGTGTCGTCGCAAGCACGGTAGCTGTAGCCAACTGAACAGTCTTTGATTCTTTCCTACTCTTAGGATTATCTGGACAATCATAAGCTTTATGTGGCTCTCCACAGATGAAGCATTTCAGCTTTGATTTCGTAAAGTTCCTCTTCTGAACTTTCTTTACATTAGATTTCAAATGAAGCGCAGAACTAGTTGATTCTCTCGTACCGACTTTGTCATCTTCTCTTTGAAATAGTTTTGATTTCACGTAGTCTGTGGTTAATGTTACGTTCGTGGTCTCCATGGCTAATCTCATAGGTGCGTACTCTTCTGGTAGTCCTTGTAACATCAGTGCCGCTAACATTTCGTCATCAACTTCCTTGCCGAGATCACTCAGTTGATTAGCTACTCGCATTAATTCAGTAACATACTCTGTCATCGAACTGAACTGAGACAATTTGAGACTTAATAGCTTTGATAGCAATCTACACCGATTGTTTACTCCCTTATCTTCGAAAGCTGCCTTTAAGCTATGCCAGGCTTCATAAGCTGTTTTTGCTTTACGCACATGCACCTTACAATGGTTATTAATTAATAAGCATATCTTTACTCTAGCCTTTTGATCTGCTCTAATAGCTGCTGCATCTTCAGGGTTGGGAGGACTTTCGATATGTTGCCACAAGTCATCGTGGATTAAAATACACTCCATATCGAATTTCCACATGTCGTAGTTACGACTACCGTCTAACTTTTCAATTGTTGGAATTGAACCAGACCCTGATCCTGCACTCATATTTAATAGTGTTGAACTATTTACCTCTCTTTGTGATGCTGTATTCTCTAACAATGTTGGGGTGCTCTCACCATTAAACATTATACCATCCAATTCTTCAAATGTATATCCACAACTTACTAACGTAGTTTCACGCAGTAGGCTTACGTAGCTGGGCCCATAACCTAATAAGACTTTTGTAGATTTTACAAAATATTTATTTGGTTAAAAAGATATACAAATGTTTTTGTTGAGAGCAATCACAAGGAACGATCAGTTTGAAAAATTTTCAAAATCACATCAATCATTCTTTCATCTTCTGTCATACCAGCCAGTCAGTGACACGATTGCAAACCTCTTTCTAACAAGCACTGACAAATTTGGACAGCGAAAGCAGTGTCTCGGTGGCGTAATGGTCAACGCAGCCGCCCGGATTGCGGAAGATGCGGGTTTTATTCCCGCCTGAAGCAAGTCGATTTTTTCAGTGCATTTTTTCTATTATAGTAATTATTATTTTGTCCCGAAATGGTAGTAGGGCTTTTGACGACCATTTATATAAAGAGCTTTTTCATTTTCATTTACGCATTTCGGCAATGTGAAGTGAAAATGTACTTATAGTAACAGACAATAAATTGTACGGTAGATCGAGTTAAAAATGGAGTCTCTCAACACGTGTTTTTACAACAAGAACTCGGGAGAAACTGTGAAAAAAGAATAATTTAATATTTATGAGATGATAAGACATGAGATAAGCTACAGTATAATAAACTGTAAAAATGCCTCTTAAAACATAGTCACAGAAGCGATAAATCTTCGGATTTTGGCTGCCGATTTTTTTCCTGGGAGCCTAAAATAGATAACATTACCGTGCTAAAAGGCACCAGGAAAAAAAATCAAGTAATTATTATGATTTTTAATTCATTGTCATGGAAAACTTAAAATTATTTTCAACTTTGAGTACTAATGGTTTTATTAACTTAATGAAGTCCAAGACTGTCCGTGTTTAATTTGTGCTACAGGCACCCTACTAGAAAGAGACAGAGCCTCTCTAGAAATGTCAAGAGATGTGAAGTGTTGTCAAAATTTTTGCCCTCACTTTTTTCATTTGTCTTATGACTCCATTCTATAGGTAAAATATAAGAACGCAAGTGAGAAGGTCGCGTGAGTGTGGATACCTTCTCGTTTCTCGGGTCAAGTCTCGGCGAGACTTCTCGCGTGAGTCTGGAGCTTATATGTCTTATATGCCTACCTACAACCTTCTCGGTGCTGACCGTAGACAGAGAAAACTATAGACTGCTGGACATTCTTTATTTCACTTACTCTAGAAAAGGATGCTCATATACGCGTGGCTGATGAAAAAAAGAGACAAAGAGAATCATTTTTTGTCCCTCACTGCGTGGCCGGTTTTTTCAAGGCCAGCAACTCAGTTGCTAAACAAACTTTGACGTTTCTTGCGGGTGACAAACTAATTATTACGTTTTTGGTTTGTTTCTTCAAATACGAAGAACTGTTTTGTGCTATTTATGTGCCTGAAGGTGGTTATGTACAGAGTGCATCTTTAGAAAATGGTGCGGTGCAGCATAATAGGATGTAAAAGTGATAGTGCGAGTAAAATTAGTGGGTTGTCTTTTCATTCGTAAGTAGACATTATTCCCGACTATTTTACTTATTTATCATAGTTAAATAGCCTAATTTTAGTTTATTTTTAACAAATGATATCAAGCTCATCATGTTTTTGATAAATACGTGAGATTTTAAATATTTTTGTTAACATAACCTCTCAAGTCAGTACTGCTAGTTTTTTGGTAGAAAATTTCCCTAAAAAAAGGCAATATTCTTAATTGTCAATTTAAGGGTATCTTGTATTGTCATTTTTAGATTTCTTGGTGATCATGAGCCGAGTAGTTTGTGGAACTTAATGATTTCTTAACGATTAATATACAATTTAAGAATAAACTGAGTAACCGGTAGGGTTACTCAATTTATGCTTAAGTTGTTTGTCCATCCTCAATCACAGTTCAAAACAATTCGTTATTTATTTATAAAGTATATTGTTAAAGAAAATATCTATCACCTTACAGATTTTGCACATCCCAATATTGTTCAGCCGATGGAAGTGGAAAATTGTGAATTGTGATGATTGTGAAGTCATGTGTCATGAAAGCCCAATTACAGATTATGTAAGTAATGAAATTTTACACACATTAAATTTGTCTCATAATTATTTAAATGTTTATATACATTTTATTTTTTACCAGAATGAATCTGATGTTATCAGTTGCACAGCAAGCAAGCACATCTGTGTCATCAATGGTGAAAAAAGGTTTGAGTGTTTTAAATACTCAAAATTCACCAGGAGCAGTTAAGATTGTAAGTAATCTCTTCATTCACAAAAATATGATCACTATTTTTGTCTACAAATAAATATACATACTAATGTATTTTAATTTTTAGATGGACGAATCTTATTTAACAAGTATTACAAGCAACATCTGTATCTTCGATGGTGAAAAAAGATTCAAGTGCTTTAAATACTCAAAATACACCAGGAGCAGTTAAGACTGTAAGAAATCTCATCATTCACATACGAATGTTCAGTATTTTTCTTCTCAAACAAATATACATGCTCCTAATTTGTTGATGATGATGAATAGATAATAAATTTATACTCAGCAATATTAATTGTTATCAAGTAAGTTTCATGGAACTTATCAATATTTTGATTTTTAGAGTTCATCTCCTGACTATACCCTGCGAACATTAAAAAGGAAATGGAAAACTGAACAAACAACATCTGAGGAACTTTTGTTAATAAAATACTAATTATAAAAAAAAAACTTGACTGCATGAAATTACCACTCAAAAGTGAAAAACAAGCTCCATGATTTATTGTGAAATGTATGCACCGTGTATTATATTTTATTTGATACCTACATAAACAACAAATATATGTATTACAGATACTTCATAATATGTTTTAAATCACTGCAGGTTTGGCGTCTAAAATCCGCCACTTTGTTTTTTATATTTTTAGTTACTCAGTGTCAGTCGCGCTATCAAGACTAATCTAACGACACCTCGTATGTAAAATCCTTCAAGCCATTCAGGCTGTAGCAGGGAATATAAAAATTTACAAACATACACTCAAATAACCCTCCTTCGGGGGCAGTTGGGTAAAAATATCATATACTGCTTTTCCATCCTGCAGTTTCATCGGAATAAAATGTAGCATTCTAATGGTGAAAGAATTTTTGAAAACGAACCAATACTTTGTGTTTATTCGTGTATCTTTGTAACATACAAAAAATAAAATATTTCCAGCATCTAAAATCGTGTAATATTTTGTAATAAATACATATCTAATTTGGCAATGTTAGGCTAAGCAAAAAGATAACTTATAAATTATTAATTTGTATGAAAAGTTACTTGTGAGTGTTTGTAAATTGTAATTAGTGAATATAATAAAAATATCCTATTATATTTTAGATTGTTTTTATTTTATTTCTAACAATACTTCTTTACTATACAGGCAGTTTTAAAGAGACAGCCTTTTCATTATTACTTTCTCGTACGTAGTAAAGAGGAAGTCTTGTAATCGTCAAAAAATTCGACCTCGAGATTTTGACGGATTTACACGTTTTGGACCTCCCTGAGTCCAAAAATACCGTTTTTGAAATTATGTTGTCTGTGCGTTAGCACGATAACTCGAGTATGCTTTAACTTATTGCATCCAAATTTAACATACGTGTATGACATCAAAATATAAGGTTTCTATCAACTTTTGAGCCATCGATCACGAAAGTTAAAGCAACCAAGTGCGCGGTCGGTACTCGGATGGGTGACCAAAATTTAACATGCATGTATGACATCAAAATATAAGGTTTCTATCAACTTTTGAGTCGTTTTCGGTATACCTACGAGAAAGTCAAGGTAGATCACTTCCGATTTTTTTTTACATTTATTTGTAGTTTTTCCTTTCTTCTATGTTTATTTCCATGTTCACTGGCGAATACTTAGCAGAATTAGGTATTCCTTTGAAAAATGCATGTTATCTTGAAGTAAATATATTAATCAGTACCTACCATTACTTACATTACTAAATATTTAATTATTGGCATCCGCACGCATTCAATTCATAAGATTTATCCCCGATGTTTGGAAACTAGGTATGTATTTGTCATGTCAGTTCTAATAATGAATTATAAAAAGTTTCCTAGTAATATTTTTAACATGTAACTACATACTAAGTATTAGCATGTCAGTTTTTTGTATACAAAAAGGGAACAGAGAGTATGGGGTAAGTTTATCCTTACCTGGCAACTCTAAATCTAGTATGTACTTTTTTTTCTGTCCCTTTCACCGACACGCTTACTAGCTGTCTATAGGTTTCTCTGTCTACGGTGCTGACCCATACGTAGTATCTCTAATTAGTCTGTGGCTGGCCCCTCTGCACCCCTCTTTCTTGGAAAGATCTTTAGACATATTCTTTCTAATCTGTGGGAAAGATTTGTGAATTTTATTGTGAAATTATATGCAAAATTTGTATGTTAAGATTATTTTTTCGGTTTGTGGTTATTTCTTTGTTTGCCATTCATAATAATAAATGTGAGTTCCTTCCAACTTATTATATATATTATATACATTAAACGATCACGATTCCATAGCTGTACACTACGCTATGAGTTTCAATCATAATAATCTGTACGTCATACAATTTATTCATTATAATGTAGAACTTGTCGTTTTTGATTTCTATTCGTTAATAGTATGTTTATTACGTATATTTATTAGCTAATCTCTCATTTGACATGATTGTGAGTCATACCATACATCGCATCAGGCCCAGTTTTGGTGTTTACAAAATATATATTTTTTTATAGAATTTACCTGAATTGTCCTCTTGCTAACAAATATTAAATTTAGACAACTTAATTTATTCTGTTTTGTTTTCAGAACTATGACTTCAGGACCTTACAACTATTCTTATATTTTTAAATATATCATAATAGGAGACATGGGTGTTGGGAAATCCTGTCTTTTACATCAATTTACGGACAAGAAATGTGAGTACTGTAATTGAATTCAGTTATAGAAAAAAAGTGCTATCAACTTTTTAGTATTAACAGTCAATTTGCATGTTTGCAAAATATAGATTGACCATTGTTAGGCTAGGTACTTACTTTTTAGCATGTTTGTTATATTCAGTTATGTACATTTTGGGTCATAAAATGCATAGTTCAATTGATATATTATCCACATAGTATTTTGAGACAAACTTCAATAAGAACAAAAACATTCATCATATCATAACAGCCTTTATATTTCAACCCACTGCTGGGACACAAGCCCTCTCCTTGTTAACAATGGAGGTTTATGCAATAGTCTACCACTCTTTCCCAATGGAGATTGGTAGATGGAGTATAAGGTTATCAATACCCCTTTGCTGACCCATTAGTTGCTTACTACAATACCCATTGGAGGATATGGGGTGATGGTATTCTATTCTACAGGCATCATATGGTGAAACAAAAATATTAAGAATAGAGTAGAATATTATTTATTTGTAAAACATAGGTGGTTACAAAAGATGTTACAGTTTTAATATATCTGCTATGTTTTGCTTTAAAAGCATACAAATATTTATGATTATAAATTAAATTACTCGATCACAAACTAAATTACGTAATTACAACTACTTACAAATCGATATGTCATTAAATTTTTCATAAAACATTGGTTATCTAGAATAATTAGTCAAATTAATTTTAAATACAATAGGATATCAATAAAGGAATCAAATTATAATTTATGTCAAATAGATTTATCATTTAAAAATTTACTAATACTATAATAACATTTTGATAATAGTAGGTTAGTCAATTTATTTTTAAATTTCATATAATTCGTTATTTTAAAATCATTAGGTATCTTATTAAATACTCTTGGAGCCATGCCTAGTATGCCTTTACTGACTAAAGCTGTTTTACATGTCATTGCCGATAATTTGTTTACATGATGACCGTAGTCATCATGTAATTCAAAAGATTGATTTTTACGATTTTCTGATAATTTCGAAAACAATTCCGGATATTTTTTGACGCATAGTGATATTTCCAATATGTATATACATGGCACTGTTAATATTTTTAAAGATTTATATACAGGTACACAGCTGTCGTCTATTTTTAGCGCACACATTGAGTGTATACAGCGCTTTTGATATTTAAAAATTGTTTCTCTGTCAGTGCAATTTCCCCAAAAAATTATCCCATATCTTAATATTGGCGATACAAATCCATGGTAGGCTGATAATAATGCCTCGGATCCCACGATTTTTTGAAGTTGATATAGGGCATATGAAAATTTACTTAATTTAGTGCATATTACTTCAGTTTGAGGCTTCCATGTAATTTGACTGTCAATAAATAGTCCTAAAAATTTTGTTTGGGTTTCTTCTTTTATTATTTCACCCTCATAGTTAACATTAAGGTTCTTTGTCGTAAGTCTTTGATAAAAGTTCACAAGCTTGGTTTTGGTCAGATTAATTACTAAATTATTCTGATGTAGCCATGTTACAATATTTTCCAATGTTTCATTTATTTCAGTTTCATAATTTGTCATATCATTACTTTCTATAATAACTGTGCTATCGTCAGCGAATAGTATCATTTTCCTGCAAGTTACGGTAGGCAGATCATTTATATATAGTAGGAATAATAATGGTCCTAATACGCTACCTTGTGGTACCCCATATAATACTTCTCTATCCTTTGAAAAATATTTATTCCATCCATTATCAAGATAAAGGAGATTGTTAAATGTTTCGATTCTCCAGTTGTACATTACAGAGTAATTGTTACATTTATATGTAGGTAAGCATATCAATATATTTGTGTTTTATTTTTTGTAACGTTTCTCCAAAATAGTATACTAGATTTACATAATTTTTCGTCTTCGCAAAGTCTTCTTCGCCAATTAATAGAACACAAAAGTCGCTTGAAGTGAAGGTTTGCAGTTTTTTATCCAAATCGTCCAACAGTCCCTTTATTCCACTTCTAGGTTTTAGGTAATGGCAAATTTGATAATTGTCTCCGAAGTAATTATTCGAAATTTGTAACATGTTATGATACTTGTTGCTGCTTATTATAAATTATTTATTTTTATTATTTCCCATGGTAGATCCATTATTTTTCGTTTGTATTTTAGGTTGTTTATTTTGCATGATAAGATTTGATTGTGTGTTTGTGTCTGTTATTTGCTGCTTTATTTGTTTTTCTGTGTCTTTTCCGTCAAACTGTGGTAAAATATTTTTCAATCCTTATATTTCTCTTTTGCTTTTAGGTGTCATATTTTTTGATATTGGACTTTGCGTTACTTTTTTAAACAACTCTGTTTTCTTTACTAATTCCTCATTAGCTCTTTTTAATGTAGTATTCTCTAGAGATAGCAGTTCTATTTCATTGTGAGCACTATTTAATTCGTGTCAATTTTTCTATTTGTTCTTTGAACTTATCAAGCTGTTGTTCGGTGTCGCCATCTTGCGATATTCCGGGTAAACTATTAGTGGGGCTATCTATGATTTCGTCTATGGAAGTGTTGTTGCTTACGAAGGAATCCAATTTAGTTCGTATGCGACGAAAGGTAATATTTTCCAATAAATTCATTGTACAAAAAGTCTATTGCCGTACGCAGGTTTCGAACTCGTTCCCCTTGTCCAGAACGCGAACACGTAGCCACTCGGCCAAGAGTTGCTTATCTTAACAGTGCATAATAGTGGTACTTTATCGTATTAGAAACAGTTTGTATTTAATCGTACGTTATTATGACTCATGTATTCTTCACTTTTACCCCACAGTATTCTTCACTTGTACCTCACACACAGTTCAAAATGTATTCATATTATATTATCACATTTTAACACTTAGTAATTTATTCACTTAGTTATTTCATATTTAATTGTAGTTTTATGTTATTAAATACCGTTGTACGTACGAACTTTAGCGATTTTTGCCGTTGTCACAATTTTGCACTTTATCTTCTTTATTACTTATTTAATTGTAGATTTTAAACTATGATCATATCACCACATATTGTTCATAGTTAATACTAATTGAAATTATATTATAAACACTGCTTTGATTGTATAAAATATTTTTAAACCGAGAATAATACGGAGCTTAATGTTTACACGCAGAGCGCCCTCTCGCGTGTGTGTTAATTAAGTATATTTCCTAAAATGTGTTATAAAGACTTCAAGCATTTTCTTATTCTTAATATTATCTATGATTTATTGTTCTCCCATTTGATGTATGCCTGTTTTGACAATATTAAATTATCTTAGCTACAAATACAAACTTGGCTTGCCTACTATAAAGTCATGCCTTGCTAGGAAACAGAGTTCCTTTATGCACCCATATATTTACAACAAGGTCAATTCGTTGTGCTTTATTGAGGATTGCTCAGTCTGCGAACTTAAACCTAAGCTCCACCAATGGATCGCTAGTCTTACCTACAGAGACATTGAATGTTTGCTAAAATCAACTGGGTAACCTCTAGTGGAATTCACGGCCTCACAACCATGATTCCGATCCCAAGAGTCATATCGAAGGGCTAGTCAGACAAAACGAGAAAATATATAAATCCTGTGTAACCTTTGCTACTATCATTTGATTTTGTGTTTTCGTTGTCAAATAAACTATTTTTTTTGTTAAGCTTCGCTGTACCCCCAATAGATGTATGAGAGGCTTATGGTCTGTGACTAGTGTAAATTTATTGTTTCTTATGTACTGATCGAAAAAATATGGCAGGCTCTCAATAATCAAGGAGTAGAAATAAAATAAATTAGAATAATTAGGAACATCTATAAGAAATGCACAGCTAACATAAAACTGGAAAAGGAGGGAAAAGAAATAATAATAGAAAGAGGAGTACGTCAAGGGGACCCTTTATCGCCAAAACTTTTCTCAGCCGTGTTGGAAGAAATATTTCAGCAGTTAGAATGGGAGAGATATGGTGTAACTATAAATGGAGAAAAGCTCACACATCTAAGGTTTGCAGATGACCTAATATTATTATCCAATAACCCATCTGAGCTCACGAAGATGGTACAAGACCTGGAGATAGAAAGTCAGAAGGTTGGGCTAACAATGAACCCTCATAAAACAAAGGTCATGACTAAGAGCAAACCTGACCCAATTATACCAAATGGGAAAATAATAGAGTATGTCCAAGAATATACTTATCTCAGCCAAGTAATCTCGCCAGTAAATCTATCGGAAAAAGAAATAGACACAAGAATCGGGAATGCCTGGAAGAGGTACTGGACTTTTATAATTTCTTTAATTATAAAAAAACAAAGAAATCACCCAAAAAGTCAAAAGTAATCTCTTTAATACATGCATACTTCCAGTATTAACCTACGGATGCCAAACATGGGCCCTAACGAAAGCACAATGCAGAAAACTGGAAGTTTGCCAGCATTCAATGGAAAGAAGTATGATGATCATTAGAAAATCTGACGGAATTCAATATAAAATAATTAGAAAAATAACAAAAGTGCAAACTGCCATCAGGAAAAACAAGTGGAGATGGACAGGACAGGACACATTGAGAGGCGCTGATAAATCGAACAAGGCAATTTTAAACTGGTACCCCAGAGATAGAAAGATGATGAATTTAAGGATGTTGCCGGGAAGCTATGGCCAAGAACAGCGGGCGATAGGGCTAAATGGAAGGGGTTGGAAGAGGCCTTTGTCAATTTAGGGCAAACGGATATTGATTAAGTAGAATAAGTTAGTATTAAGAAAAATTGTCTTATCCGAAATAAAGGCTTTTATTATTATAATATTATTATTATATGTTCTGATCGAACTTTGTTATACTAAAAAAAATGGCAAGCGCCTCTCTATCAATAACAGAGTACTTAGTCTCTGAAATCTTCAGTTTTCTGGATGCGAATGCTATGGGTTTGATCTGATTTCTATTCATGTGATACAGAACTGCTCAGACTCCTTTTTCAGAAGCATCTCATGCTAAGAATAACGGACGTTCACCGTTGAATGCTACTAACGGTTGTGATTGGGAAATTGCTATTTTTGTGTTATCAAAGGCGGTTTGTTCAACATTAGTCCAACGCCAATGCTGTCGACTTCCGGTGAGTGTATGTAAATATGCGCAAATAGAGTGTAAATGTGGTATAAATTTCTCGTAGAAGTTAACAAATCCTAAGAAAGACCTTAGTTCTTTAGCGTTTTTGGGTGGTGGTGCTTTTCTTATAGCATCAATCTTACATTTTGATGGGTGTATTCCATGTTTGTCAATAACGTGACTAACGTATTCAATCTCAGATTTAAAAAATGTGCATTTTTCAAGTTTACTTTTAATCCCGTTGAACAATAAAGACTGTAGCTAGTGTTTGTAGATGTTCTCTGTCATTTCTACCTGTCATGGCGATATCATCAAAGTGTACGGCTACATTGGGTAGTCCCTCCAGGAGTTGATCTAAATAATGTTGAAATATTGACGGAGCCGTTGAGATTTCAAATGGCATTTGGTGTTGTATCAGGGGCGGTCTCATAGTAAAGGCATTTAAGCACTGCCTACCTCAATATATTACTCATACACTACTATAGACTCTATACGTCCTTACTACCAACAAAATAATGCAACCTAAGTATAGGCTTCGGGCGGCCTGCGTGTAACGTATACATACCTACACCTACGTGCCAATATGCGCGGTAAGCACTAGTTTCATCTGCTTGTAAAAATCACACACACTACAATATTTTTTACTTGTTCAGAAACACACAACGATTGACAGTATTAAACGACAAGATTGAAATATTATAACTAGCAGGTATTATAACTAGTAAAGTGACATTCTCAATTTAGCCGCATTAAGTAGGCTGACTAACTCGACCTACTGTGATTATCTATTATAATATTCGTTAATTTCACGAATATATGAACTTGTGTTATGGATGCTTGACAACACATTTTATTTTATATACCTACATAATAATTCTTGGATATATTTATAAATAAATATATAAACAACCATGACTCGTCAACAAATATTCGTGTTCGTCACACAAACAACAGGACTCGAACCCGGACCGCTTGATGTGTAGGCAGCTATACTGACCACTCCACCAAGACGGCGGATGCACCCCGAACCCCTATTAACCTCTATCTAATTCTAACTAAGATCCCTCAATTCTCCAGACTGTATTTTAAAAATGCTTAAATATTCAACTAATTGTATTGTTTTATTTGTTTCCAGTCATGGCTGACTGTCCACACACAATTGGAGTCGAATTTGGGACTCGAATTATTGAAGTTGCAGGACAAAAGATAAAATTGCAAATCTGGGACACTGCTGGCCAAGAAAGGTTTAGGGCAGTGACACGTTCTTATTATAGAGGAGCAGCTGGTGCCTTAATGGTGTATGATATTACAAGGAGGTGATTTACTTATTTAGTTATCTATTTATTTAGGAGGTATATTACTATGTTGTTCTATTAGATTTGCACGGGCACAGATATATTAAATGTACTTTTACATACAAACGTGTGAGCACTTGCAACCAAACTTACGCGCAATTGCGACCGAACTCTGAAACTAAAGCTATCGACCGACGACCGGCCAACTCCGGTTGCAAAACTAAGTGCGCAGTTTTTGTTACGTATGACCACGTGAGGTGGAGGAAGGTAAACGCACCAGTCATGGTCACTTTAATTTTTTTAAATTTTATTTTCTGAAATATCATACTCTAATTAAAACCAGATATGTTTCAAAACTATTGTTATTAATTAAAGTAGTATTCCTATACACACGAAAACTTATGAATAGGTCTTGGCTTGAATAGAAAAGTCAAAAAATAAATTTGAAAAGTAGCTGTCGTCATATCCAATGATGGTCAGCCAAAAACCCAATGTTGACCCACCATTTATGGTATGCTCCTATTATGGTCAGCACCAATTATGGTTACTAACTATATTAAAATAGTTAATTTTCACATATTAACACAAAAAAGCACGCACCTACTCCTATTATATAAGCAAGTATTATGGTTTGCGATTCAACATCCAGTCCCATTATTGGGGTAACCATTACCCCAATAATGGTAACTATGACCATTACTGGACTTTTATGCATAAACGAGCCGCCGACAATATTAAACTTTATTTCTGTCATCATATACTCTAAATTTGAACAAAAAAGCCAAAAACCTTATTAGGCTAATCATGGTCAATTTGACCATCATTGAAAATATCATAATTTTACGGTCCAGTAATGATCAGCGCAGTTTAAGCAGTCTCCAAGACAGAAATATATGCATTTTCTGATACCATTCGTCTATCAGGTATATTACCTAAAGTATCAAAACAATGGTTATTATATTAAATAGAAATACTCGCCAACCTTATCAAAAATAACACTTATTTTATGAGTTCACTACTGCGTCCTGTTCAAGGGCTCGCCATGCTGGAAATATGAAGTATCAAACGTCATTTTTTGAAAAGCAGTGTCTCTAGGGTTTATTATTAAGTTTAGCCATTTTTCCTAAAACATTTAGTTTTCTTATTTTGCAGTTTTTTTTTCGAAACTGACCGTATTTAGAACGCTGACCATGACTGGTGCGTTTACCTTATTTGTAGGAGAGTCTCAGACCAAAATTAAAAAAAAAACAATTTACGACTGAGTATTGTTTTATAGATACTTATGTAGGCAAAGCGTTCTTTCATTATATGTGTGTGCGTGTAACAGTGTAAGTAACTCTGTACTATGGGGTTTTAATTTTTAATTAAAGCCCCAGATGATATATATTTAGCGACAAATTTTAATTTATTGGCCTCAGTTCCAGCTCGTTTTTAGTAGAACTCCGTCTTCACTTTTTATTTGGTCTGAGGGGAGAGCCTATAGTCTTAATATCTACCTACATATTATCAGTGTAATACATATAATTTATGTACATACTACAAAAAAAACACATTTGATCGTTTTATTTATTAACTCATTTTATATATCTTCTAATTTCAAAATTTCGTTATTTTTGTAAGTAATTGCGAATAATTTTCTTTAAATTATTAAGTTGAAGGTCCATACAAAATAAGTCAATAATATTCCTGTTAAGTCCTGGTTCGATACAAAATCCCTTGAATTTCCTTAAGTCCTGTACCCTTTGGCTAAACAGGTGAAAAAAAGAGAAAAATATTTTTAGTAAAAACTTCATGCAAAATCTTTTTTCATAGGTAAGTAGTTATTATTTTGGCGCCAATTTCAGAAGAAAAAGTTAGAGCGTATTTATGATGAGCACCCCCTTTTGCGTGATTCAGGTACCCTAAAGTGAATAAAAAAAATCGGGAGTGGTCTCCCCTTGACTTTCTCGTATACCGGATACGACTCAAAGTTTGATAGAAACCTTATATTTTGATGTCATACATCCGTGTTAAATGTTGGTCACCTATCCAAGTACCGACCGCCCACTTGTTTGCATAACTTTCGTGATCGAGGACTCAAAATTTCATACACGTATGTCAAATTTGGTTGCAATAAGTTAAAGCATACTCGAGTTATCGTGCTAACACACAGACACAGACGATTCCAAAAAAAAAAATTTTTGGACTCTCTCCCAAAACGTATAAATCCGTCAAAATCTCAAGGTCGAATTTTTTTACGATTACAAGACTTCCTCTATACTACGTTACGAGAAAGTAAAAAGTGTGTGCAATTCACACACGGCAGAAGTGACTCTTCAAAAAAGTATGTAGCAAAAATGATTTCAGTAGCAATAGATGTTTATGTTGATGTCAAAATATTGTTGAACTACAAACCGTCAAAATTTATCTTTTTCGTTTCATCTTATTTTCAAATCGTAATTCACATCGGTGCTAAAGAAGTTTCAATCCAAAATATTAAAAAAAAATGTGACTCGATTTCTCATTTAATCGTGCAAGTAAATAATCGATTATTTTGGTCACATCACCACTTACGATATTTTGACATGTGTCAAAACGGGCCTATTATATTGCGCGGACTATAGTGTTTGTATCAGCTCGACCATACCGCTTTGTGCGGCGGCTTAGAGCGGTTATTTGTAAAACACCAGCAACCTCGCAGAACTAGATAGCTAACATCACAAGCAACAATCTTTGTTCTACGACTTTTGATAAATTCTTTAGATTTTACTTTCATACATACCTATAGTCCGCGCAATATAATAGGCCCGATTTGACACATGTCAAAATATCGTAAGTGGTGATGTGACCAAAATAATCGATTATTTACTTACACGATTAACATGAGAAATCGAGTCACAATTATATGAGCTTTGTAATCGTAATTATACTGGGTGTAAAAGACATGAACAGTCAAACGAGAACCATGTATTCTATACATCAAAATAAGACATATTTCAAAAAAAATATTGCTGGGAAATGATTTTTATTTTTTAGTGTTAAAAAAAATTGCAAATTGTACCGCGCAATGTAAAGGGCTCAACTCGCACGCAACTCGCAAAACCGCGATAATTTTGCCAGACAGCGGCCCCGTTCGTTAGTGTCCGTGCGCATCGAGTGAGCTACATTGAACGCTAACGTTTTGAAGCAATTTTTTGTTATGAAATACTAAAAGAAATGATAATGTTTCTTTGGACAATAATTAAGAAATAACGTATTAAATACGTTTTCATAAAAAAATGAAGAAAAAAAAATTATGACTTTGACCTTCAATAAAATCGTAACTATCAATTTCCCAGGTATAGTCTAAAGGAAAAAAAATGTTATGATGGTGAGCAGAATACCGTTTGACTGTTCATGTCTTTTACACCCTGTATAATGTTGTTAATTTGAGAATATTATATAAAGCTTTATATAGTATAGTATATATAATATTATGAACACAATAAAACTCGGGTAAAAATAGCAGTAAGAAAATGATGTGTGAATAAAAAAAAATCATTTACGGATACGCTTCTAAATATTTCGGAGTGAAAGTTCTTTAGCACCGATGTCAATTGTGATTTGAAAATTAGATGAAACTTTAGCACCGTTGTGAATTATGATAATTAAAATACTTGATAATTAAATTAAACGAAAAAGATAAATTTTGACGGTTTGTAGTTCAATATTTTGACATGAACATAAACATCTATTGCTACTTTTCTGAAATGTCCCTTCTGCCGTGTGTAAATTGCACACACTTTTTTTTATTCATTTTAGGGTACCTGGATCACGCAAAATGGGGATGCTGATCTTTTTCTTTCAAATTGGTGCCAAAATAATAACTATCAAAAAGAGATACTTAAAAAAAGAAAAAAAAAGAAATTCAAATGATTTAGTATGGAGAAAGATTTTGCATGATGTTTAACATAAAATATTTTTTTCTTTTTTTTACCTGTTTAGCAAAGGGACTTAAAGAAATTCAACGGATTTAGTATGGAACCAGGACTTAAAATATTATTGAGTTATTTTGTATGGAACTTCAACTTAGCATAATTTGAAGAAAATCACTCGCAATTACTTACAAAAAATATCGAAATTGTTGAAATTAGAAGACGTATTATGAGTTAATAAATAAAACGATCAAGTGCGAATTTTTTGTAGTACATAATTTATACGTATTACACTGCTAATATGTAGGTATTAAGACAATAGGCTCTCCCGTCATACCAAATAAAAAATGAAGAAAGAGTTCTGCTAAAAACGAGCTGGAACTGAGGCCAATAAATTAAAACTACACCTAGACCGTTCGCCCGTGGACAGCCCCACAGTACAGAGTTACTTACACGTTTACGCGCACACACATAATAATAATAAAAGAACGCCTTGCCTACATATCTATAAAACCATGCTCGGTAGTCGATTTTTTTCTGAATTTTGATCCAAAACTCTTTTAAAAATACTCCACCTCACGTGGTCATACGTAACAAAAATCCTACATACCTACGTGTAGACATTCATTTAGCAAAATGATAAAATCCTTTTGATATTTTAACATCCTCAGTGGTTTGATCAAATCACTTGGGATTTGATCAATTCCCTGTTTTCATCATAGACACTTGCATTAAAAACATGCAATTCGCTATTTTTGAAAATTTCAATTTATAATTTAAATCTAATTTAATTTAGAAACCCAGAAATCTTGTTTTTAAATTTCAATACAATATATTCGTATACTGCATCGAATATATTCGTGAAATTAACGATCAATTTAAGTCACTGCACTATCACTAAAGAAAAAAAAGTTTAAGAATGTAACTGTTTTCATGAAGTTTCGAAACATTAGAAAATTACATTTCACTTTAAATATTACGCGAGAAAAAATATTTTTTATTTTTAATGCGACATATTATCTATAATATGATTGTATTTGTATTACTGAAAAATGCATTAATATATTTTTATTTTTTGCTTGCGTCTGTTTTGATTGCGTACCAGTTACATTCTACTGACGTATCTATCTGTCAAAACGGGCCTATAATATTGCGCGGACTATAATTAAAATATTAACCGCCCTCGCGCCGCGTCGATCGGTCGTACTTTCGTACCTCAGTGCTTTTTTTTTTAATGTTTTATTATATTATCATCATGGCGAGTCGGCATTTCGTACTACCCCTAGGGATTTCTTCATTTCCCTACAACTTATTATACCTAATACCTCCGTGATCCGCATTTTATTTTAGTTCGAAAGTATTTTGATCAGGAATAAATTCATTTTAAATGAGAATTCGTTTTTTGTTTTTCATGCTACATGTTCTATTTTTTTAAAGGTCTACTTATAATCACCTAAGCAGTTGGCTCACTGACACACGTAATTTGACTAACCCCAGCACTGTGATATTCTTAATTGGAAATAAATCTGATTTGGATGGCCAGCGTGATGTAACATATGAAGAAGCTAAACAATTTGCTGATGAAAATGGATTAATGTTTGTTGAAGCTAGTGCTAAAACGTAAGTATTATACGTACCTACTTAATAAGCCTATACCTACTTAAAACAGTTCAAACACGTAAAATAGAGTGGATGAGTTTGAATATGCCCAAGATAGAAAAAGTAGGATTGTTTATTATTTCAATCTATCTAACTAACATTAACATGAAATGGTGGTGGGTATCAAAAGTTAAATTAATTAATTATTTAATGTGATTAATTGACTTATATAGAAAAGCTTCCACAAGATAAATCACTATTATAAATGAGCCAAATGCGTGGGAGTAATAACTGCCCAAAATTTACGCATGTAAAACTGTAATTTTAATTGTATTGTTATTATCCATTGACCTGTAATGATGTTTGAAATCATTACCAAATTGTAAGCTCTGGAGTTTCTTTCGCTATTTCTTCTCCATCTCAGCATAATAATTATTTCGTCCCGAAATGGTGGTAGGTTTTGATTTAAAAGTACTTATCAAAGTCCATTTAAATAACTAGCTTTTTCATTCATATCTACCTACCTATTATATTTTTTTAATTTAATTGTATGAAAAGCAGTTTGTTGTACTTTATTATGTTAAGTATCATGTAAACAGCAGTTACGATATTTTATAATTAATATCTTTTTTGCATAAATTGATATCTTCGTCCCAAAATAGGCAATAAAGTAATTTTCTACTATTAAATTAACTAATAATTAGTTAACAACAACAACATTTGCAACAATATTGACAATGATGTTAGTTATATTAACAAAGGTATAAATCTTAGATTAAACCTTTTTTGCTTTCATCTAAGGTATAAATACATATACAATTATTGTATTTAAGTATACCTTAGATGAAAGCAAAAAAGGTTTAATCTTAGATTTATACCTTTGTTAATATTAGGTCTTTACCTATGAAATTGGCGTTTTTTTCTTACACACTATTAGCTGTGTAACTTCTTTGATTAAGACGCTGTTTCAGTTTTATATTTTTATTATGAATAAGGACTATACTGTTACGAATTGCATGTAGTGAAATTATGATTATTTAAATCTTTAACTAAAAAAAATAAAAATAAAGTGGCTGTTTTATTTGGTCGGCAGAATCAACTCTTGGAATCGTTGTAATTTATTGACGGGATTATTTTTTGTCTTAATTATTGATGCAATATTTAACTAAGTCTTGCCCAATTATACGCTCCAATTTTCAAAAGATTTGGCAACGGAGTTTTTGAGAAATTTTAAATAACGTTAGTATGAAAATTCATATTTTTTTTGAAAATCTACATAAAAATTGCCGTTGTTCCCTACTATTTCATTATTTTTGCTATAAATCCTAATGTTACAAAATTTGGAGGAAATAATCTAACAACCCTCGGCTAAGTCTAGCATCAATAAATTATGAAAAAATCCAGTCTGTCCATGAGTTAGTAGGCATTAAATAGTCAATTCCGATGAAGAGATTGAAGAGTCATTATCACTTTCTTTTCAGAATTTAACAATTAAAGTATAATTTAATTACAGACAAAAATCTTGCAGAGTGTAGTTTCAAAAAAAAAAATAAGAACCTAAAATAACTATTGAATTAAAGAAATTGCAAGTTTAGGTACAAGATAATAAAACGCCAATTTCATAGGTAAGGACCTAATATAACTAACTTCATTGTCACTATTGTTGCAAATGTTGTTAATTAATGACTAGGCAGGTACTACCTATACCTACCTTTTTCATATTGGTTTTCACTATGACAAGTTGACAACTACCTATAGGTAGGTGCTATAAGTTTAAGTATAAGTAATTGATTATTTTTAATTTAATTGTCAAAGTTTGGTGAAGTAATTTATTACTTTTACTATAGAAAGCGTTTACGCACCTTCATTTTTTAGCAGCAGCAAGTGCAACTTTATTTGACACTATTTTTATTATGAATACCTATGCAATTAACATACACGTGCTTGACTAACATTGTCGGTGACATTTACAAGCGATCCGAGTGTTATCAGAAGCAATATGCCTATATACAGGGTGTAAAAGACATGAACAGTCAAACGAGAACCATGTATTCTACACCTTCACCGGGCGGCGCTCAAAAGAGCTGTAAAGAACAACCGTTAGGCGATTACGTCATCACCCCGCCGAGGGGTAGCATGTCGGCTTTTTGCTTTGTGTTACTTCCTTTGTTTATAAATACCACGCATGTGGTATATCTTTAGATTCCTAGATAAACTAACTAAAATCTAAGACAATTTGAATAAAGAGCATTATATAATGATTAATTTACAAGCATTTGAAACCAGGCATAAGGGTATTTCCGACTTTAATATGTCCTAAATTTGTTAAATACCAGCCAATACATCACAAACTACACTTTAAATTTAACAAATTAACTAAACATACCTAGAATCTGATAAATATAGCACATTGACAAACTAAATTTGAACTATCGTTTGATTAACTCGACGTTCGGCAGCGGTCATATTATGACAACTCGACGTTCGGCAGCAGTCATATTATGACACGTCACATTTTTAATTTTTCTTAAATGGAGTTATTTTTTATTGAGGCAAAGGTAATTTAAACTTCCATCCTAATTGTAAAATCACACGGTATAAACAACAATCGTAGAGTTGAGACATAACAAATTATCGAAAAAATAGTTTTTAAATGTATGACAGCATGCCATATTATGGCACGCGCCCGAATAGTGTATGACAATCGATGTCATAATATGGTAGCCGCCGGCTCAGGGGGTCACAATCATAATTTTTTTTTCCTTTAGACTATACCTGGGAAATTGATAGTTACGATTTTATTAATGGTCAAAGTCATAATTTTTTTTTTTTATTTTATTATGAAAACGTATTCTATACGTTATTTCTTAATTATAGTCCAAAGAAACATTATTTTTTTTAGTATTTCATAACAAAAAATGGCTTCAAAACGTTAGCGTTCAATGTAGCTCACTCGATGCGCACGGACACTAACGAACGGGGCCGCCGTCTAGCAAAATTGTCGCTGTTTTGCGAGTTGCGTGCGAGTTGAGCCCTTTACATTGCGCGGTACAATTTGCAATTTTTTTTAAGACCAAAAAATAAAAATCATTTCCCAGCAATATTTTTTTTGAAATATGTCTTATTTTGATGTATAGAATACATGGTTCTCGTTTGACTGTTCATGTCTTTTACACCCAGTATTTTGGGCTGCCGTTTCATTCTTAGAGTTATGATTGCTTAAAAATTAATTAATGATAAAAGGGAGGTTTATTAAAATATCATGTAAAAGTTTCTTAATTTATGTACTTTCAAAAAAGTATAGTTTCGTCTCTGTTCACTACAGATTCAAATGAAGCCCCAGTCTCCATACGGAAACATAACAAGTACTTTACCACGGTATAATATTACCGTGACTTTACCATTAATCCAGATAGGGACTACACTTTACAGATTTTGGCTCTTTTCTTTTTTCTCAATTTCCATAAGAGTATTTGTTTCTAGATTTTATATTACCTATATTTAAGTATATTACTTATATATACACATAAAAAAATATAAATTACTTGTATTTTAGGGGACAAAATGTGGAAGAAGCATTTCTGGAGACAGCTAAAAAAATATATCAAAGCATTCAAGATGGTAGGTTGGATTTGAACGCCGCCGAGTCCGGTGTACAACACAAGCCGGCGTCGCCCGGCCGCCCACTGGCCTCGCCGCCCGCGGCTCGTGACAACTGCTCTTGCTAACTGAGTTTAATTTATTCATTAATCCTCTTAGGGAATCACACTTAACTGTTAAGAAATTATTGTTAGTCATAATATTGCAATACTAATATGGATATTTGTTTAATTTTTTATAATTATTTTATATTTCCTAAATATTATAACACATTCCATATTTGAAAGTTTTATGTGCGAAAAATACACTTCAAGTATTAATTTCTTCAGATTAGGGTCAAAATATACATATATGTTATCAGGGCGGCGCCTGGCCTTTACGAAATTACGAGGCATCGAGTGGCCTAAAACTTATTGGTATTTTGACCCTAATTCGAATACAGTTAGAACACCGTAGTCAGTAATTATAATGTGTCTGTACTCTCTCCGATCTACATAAGAGTTACGGACAACATCATAATATTTTGAAAAACAAAATGTACCTAAATATCTTAAATGTTCATTCATTTTCTTGTATTTTGGATAGTATGAAATTTAATCTTGATGACATTTATGAATTATCAATTTTATTTAATATAAGGATAAGTATTAAATAGGGAGGAAAACTGTTCTTGAGGGCTAATGTTTTTGCTTTTTTTTTGCTCGAAGCAACGATCTCGCCGTCGGCCACACACACTTTTGTGTACCTACTTTTCGCGCTGCGCTGTTATAAAAATAAGTTATAAATATTTAGGTGGCGTCTTTACTTACTAACATTACTTTGTTCAATAGTACCTACCATATAGGTAGACTACGCTCGGCAGTCGATACCTAGTAAATATAATTTTCATTTCTCACACTAGGAAAGTAGCGCTTGTTTGATCTGAGTATTGCGTGGAACACTGGAGTTTTGTATGCGTGTATATGGAGCACCACACACCGGACGAGGCGCGGTGCGGTTGCCAGGCGCAGTGCGGCGCAGGGCGGTAGCCACCTGCTTCGCGCCGCGTCGGTAGTACTAAAACGTCAACACCAAGTGTCAGCAAGCATTGCCGATAAACTGCGCTGCACCAAGTCTCTGCAGAGAAAAAAAACTCATAGTAATTGCTTCCTTTTCTAGAGCCGGAATGAATTTTAAAAATAGAACTGTATTTGTTTATTGAGTATTCTCTCAAGTTCGGCGGGATGCTTAGTGACGCGGTGTGTTCCAAATTTAAAAAGACTCGTTATACGGTTAAGGTTGTTGACACCATTCACAAATAATTACAAGGTGTAAGACCCGGAATCAACCAAAGCGGAGACGAGAAGAGAGGAGAGGAGCTGTGTTTTAAACAACCACGTGTTTGAAACAAACAATAGAAATTCGTTATTCACACATCTCGTCTTCGCTCAGCTTCACTGGATACCACCGAACGGATGGCGCCTCGCAAGTTGGCGACGGCGACTTTCGTGTCAGATCGAACTACACATCTCCGCTCAGCTTTGGTGGATACACCTTTGTTTAAAAACATCTCTTCGCGTCTCCGCTTCGAACATTTCTTTTGTGGAGTCCGGGCCTAAAAATTGTTAAATTAGTAATAGCTGAGATGTTATTTTATGCCAGAAAATCTCCATCGTTTCAAATTATAATTTGATTTTTAACCGTATCAAAATCTTTTAATATTTAGTCAGTTGTTTAAAGAATTTATGACGTCACAAATTCGTAATGCCTTACAAAATCTATGGAAGAATAATTATTTGACAGATAATAAAAAATATCTGAACTGACTTGACAGGAAACACCAATGCTGTGTGACGCAATGTGTTACCAATTTTAAGATTCTTTAAAAGTACCTACTCTCTCTAATCTGTGGAAAAGACTAATTTTTATGAGTATTTTTATCAATTTTTTTTTTAGAAAGAACTATTTAATTGCCTTGTATTCTAAATGAAAAGTAGAGTGCTTAACACGGGTAAAAGGAACCAATTCCTACTCGTGACTACAGCCGTGTAAACAACGCGCTGTTAGTAGATTTTGTTTACGACACTTTGTGATTTTGACTAAGTATGTTGATCCTATACTTGGTAAGCGAAGTCTGTTAGTATATTATTATTACCTTGTATGATTGTAATTGTGGAAACTGAATGGGTCTGACAAACGTTTTTTACTTTAGATGCCAAATAATTCTACAAAAAATTACGAGAAAAACTGTATTTTTAATTTTTTTATATCTTAAAAAATGGCTGAGATATTTTTCGGCCGAAGGTTGTTAAAAACGGGAACGGGCGCTTACTATCCGATGACGTCCAACCCCGGTCATTCGACAGTCGCGCTCTCGTTTGCACGCCGCTGCGCAATAAAAACCAAAATTATAAAGTTATCTGTGGTAAAAATGGAAAACAAATACTGTATTGTGCCTCGGTGCTTCAATTCAACAGTTAAAACACCTGATAAACTCTTTTTTTTATATGTACTTACCCAAAATGAGAAAAAAGTGGATGACAGCCGTAAAAAGAGTAGATTCAATAGGCCCTAAAACGAAAGCGCACTGCTGTGCAGACCATTTCGATTTTAAAAAGACCTACAAAACTTACGTTTTTATAGTACTATTATAACGGTTTAACCGATTTTGATAAAATATGGCTATGAACCACAGTTAAAAAAACATTAGCCCATAGCGGTCATACTTATAACCAACCCGCACTTGGCCAGCGTGGTTGACTAAGGCCTAATCGCCCCTAACGTAGCCTATGCTTGAGCCCCTCGGTGGGGACATCATATGAGCTGTTGATGATGAAGTTGATCAGCATTGATTTCTTAACTATTATATGTCTTTATTTAAAAAAAAAATGTAAATGAACAAACTAAAGCGGACATTGGATAAAATTAATCAAAAATGTCTGGTTTAGTATAAAAATACTATTATACTATTATCATATTTTTATATGTAGGTGTATGTATTCATATGTAGGTATTCGCCTACTTAGAAACCGATAAGTACATAAATACGTAATACCTACCTACTAGGATTTACCTACATTTGTATATGGGTAAATAGTGACATTTTCTTCAAGTACTATATACTTGAAAACACATAAAATAATCATCGAGATGTTGATTACGAGTAGATACCTACATCACAGTATATAGATGTGGAACAAACTCAAACTCAAACTCAAATTTCTTTATTCATTTAGGTACAATTTGTACACTTATGAAAGTCAAGTTTGATGCCATCGGTTCACGAGTCTACCAGGAGGCCTTGTTCTGAGAAGAACCGGCAAGAAACTCAACAAGTTTATCCTCCCTTTACAGTTTTCATAGTATTGATTTGGAAAGAGTCATAATTCACATTGTCAAGTCTTTAATAATTAATCATAATAAAAATAATATAATAAAATAAAGACTAATAATTAAGTTTAGAATTATATATATATGAAAAAGTGATTTAAGACATCTTTCCTTACAATATTGTCAATTAGAAATTTTAAATTTTACACATATTGATATCTCACTAGATTACAATGGAGAATCGAGCACATTTGGATGTGTCCACACATTTTTATCGTCTATATATTCCTGAACTTTATAATACGCTTTCTTCATTAAAATTTGCTTAATGTGAAGCTTAAATTTATGTAACGGAAGTTCAGTTAAATGATGTGGGAGTTTATTATATATTTGTATGCATTTCCCCATGAATGAGTGACTAGTTTTATGAAGTCTGAAACTTGGAACAGCAAGTTTATTTCTACCTCTGGTGTTCAAATTGTGATAATCACTTTTCTTCAAAAATGTATGTAAATTTTTATGAACATACATAATGTTGTCATATATATATTGGGAAGCAACCGTTAATATATTGATTTCTTTAAATAACTCTCTAAGCGAGTCACGAGGTCTTAATCTATAAATAGCGCGTACGGCTCTCTTTTGTAATACAAAAATGTCATGAATATCAGCTGCTGATCCCCACAACAATATACCATATGACATAACACTATGGAAGTAACTGAAATATACAAGCCTTGCCGTCTCAACATCAGACAGTAATCTAATTTTTTTAACAGCAAAAGCAGCAGAGCTAAGTCTTCCTGATAGGGTAGTAATATGAGGATTCCATTGCAGACGTGAATCTAAAGTTATTCCTAAAAATACTGTTGAGTCAACACATTGTATTATTTCTTCGTTAATTTTAATATTTGTACTGACCTGCTTGACATTTGGTAAAGTAAATTTAATACATTTTGTTTTATTTGAATTTAATAACAAGTTATTAATAGTAAACCAACACACTACTTTGGAAAGGGCATTATTCACATCGTCAACATTTTCTGTTTGTCTATTAAGTTTAAAAATTAGGGAAGTATCATCTGCAAATAATACCGTCTCACATAAGTTGTTTACATAGAAAGGCAGGTCATTTATATAAATCAGAAAAAGTAACGGCCCTAATATCGAACCCTGCGGCACGCCCATAAGAATAGGGGCCCCTGAAGACTTTGCTTTATTTATAACTACTGTTTGTAATCGGTCACTCAAGTATGATTTAATTATTTTTTTTGAGTTTATTGAGACGCCATATTGTTGCAATTTGCCTAATAAGGTTTTATGTTCTACACAGTCGAAGGCCTTGGACAAGTCACAGAAGACACCTAGAGCATCTTGTTTATTTTCCCAGGCATCAAATATATGTTTCATTAACGCAACACCTGCATCTGTCGTATTTTTACCCCTGGTGAAACCGAATTGTCTCTCATGAAACAGTTTATTCAGTGTAAAATGAGAAAGCAATTGATTATAAATAACTTTCTCAAATATTTTACTTAACGTTGGTAAAATGGAAATAGGTCGAAAATTAGTGGGATCACATTTATCCCCAGACTTAAATAAAGGTATAATTTTACTACATTTCATCAAATCCGGAAAAATCCCATTTTCAATACATTTATTAAAAATAGCCGTTAAATGTGGGGCAATTACTTTAATTATTGATGTTATAACTGTAACCGATATACCCCATAGATCTTCTGTCTTTTTCGTATTTAAAGATTTAAACGTTTTTATAATGTAGTCGGCACTAATTTCATGAAAGTTAAAAGAACTGTCACATTTATTAACACAAGATTCTAAAAAGGAAAGCGCCAATTCGGTAGATGAATTCAATTCACTAGTGATTTTTGTGGGAATGTCTGAGAAAAAGGACTCCATAGCATTTGCCACTGCTTCATCCGTTTTTACCATTTTACCATTAATATTAATTTCAAAAGACCTATCTTTAAATGACGTTTTACCAGTTTCTTGATTTATAATTTTCCAGGTGGTCTTAATTTTATTGGTGGAATTTTTGATTTTATTATTAAGGAAGTTTGCTTTTGCAACATTACAAACCCTTTTAAATATTTTAGAATAATTTCTGACATAGTTTATAAATGACTGGTCTGTGGACATAGACTTTTCATAATATAAATCATATAATTTTCTTCTACTAATGTAAATACCTGGGGTAGCCCAATCACTAAATTTCTTTTTTGAGTTAATTGAAACAGTTTTTTGTTTAAATATTCTATTAAATTCTAAATTTATTTGATTAAATAGATTTTTATACATTTCATTTGCATCACCACAATATTGTAAAAAATTAAGTCTATGTTCAATATTATTTTCGAAAATCTTCATGCGACTGTCCGTTATTGGTCTAAAAGTAATTTTTGTTACTAGATTAACATTACGGCGCTCAATAGTGATTTTCTGTCCACTATGATCTGAGTTTACACAGTTAAGTATAGATTTTTCAAGTATATTACAATTACAGAAAATGTTATCCAAGCAAGTAGCTGTAGTAGGGGTGATTCTGGTAGGTTCAAAGAAAGCATAACAAAGATTAAAAGATCTAAATAAATTAATGAACCTATTTGTATATGGACTTGATACTAGAATATTTAAATTGAAGTCCCCACAGACAACTATCTTCTTGTTGTTGCTACAAATAATATTTAGAACATTTTCCATGGCAGTTTCAAACAGATCATAGTTTCCAGAAGGGGGTCTGTATATGCATACAATTATAAACTGCTCAAATTCCACACATGAAATTTCAATAATTCGTTCAATTGAGTGCTTAATCACATCTGATCGTTCTTTATATTTAATATTATTTTGTAACAAAATCAAGGAACCACCTCTAATGGCAGACTCTCTAGTGAATGCACTTACAATATTATAACTTTCAATACAATTTAAGAACTGATTTTTTTTTAGCCAATGTTCTGTGAGACATAATACATGTATATTTAGACTCTGTAAGAATAAAGAAATTTCTAGTTCCTTTCCAGATAAGCCTTGAATATTTTGGTGAACTATTTTAAGTGAGCTATTGCCAGAGGTGTCCTCTGTTGTCTTACTAATTAATTTAAATATTGATTTTGTGTTGAGCTTATCTGTGAGTCAAAGTTAGTTTGCTCAACAGGAGCAATTGTTATGTTATTATAACTAATTTGCTCAAAAGGAGCACTGTCAGAACTACAATGCTGTATAGGGGCATTGTCACACCGAGATAGCCCAATAGAGGCAATGTCAAAATAAGGTTGCTCAATAGGAGCTGTCCGTACAGCCAAATTCTTGGCTGAAGTTAATAAAGAAAAGCTTAGCAATTTTGCTAATTGTTTTTTAAAATAATTTGATAGAAAAATTCTATCCCTTGTCAAATAAAATTTTTTGTACCTATTGTTGCATGTCAATTTATTTATGTCAATAACATGTATTTTGTCTTCATAATATGACATAGTATCTAATTTTATGTTTAATCTATATCTAATTTCATTTTCTATCTGTGGCAAACTATCGCAATATGGAAATGTAAACATTACAATTTTTTTTACATTTAATTTTAGTAGGTACTCATAATACTTTTGTAATAATCTTTTGTTTACATTATCCCTATTTCCTATGAATAAAATTAAGTTGTCATTACTATTAAAGTTGTATTTAGTAACTTTTTCTATAATGTCATGAAAACAAGAACCTGGCATACAGTAATTTGTTACACTTTGCCCCAACTTATTCATTAATAATAGGCCCAAATCCTTTCCAATTTCATCACTAAATATTACATAACTGTCTTTTATTTTTATCGAAGAACTGTTTTCATTTGTGCTTGTAATTGACTGGCTGAGTTGTTCAGAGATCGACGGTTCACACACTGACATAGACCATTCAAGTTGTTCCAAAGCAAGCAGGCCAGGAGCCGTGGAAGAACTCTTTAAATCACTGGATTCCTCAAACTTTGAGTTGTTGTTTATAAGGTGATTGCGAGTCAATGTGTAATCCCTCATCCCCCTTTTTGGTGAATTATATTTCTCAGATAAAATAGTTAATGATTCCTGTAGAAAACTAATTTTCTTATTTAATGACATTACATTATTTTCATATATTTCTTGATTTTGCTTAATCACATTTGAATATGACTCCAGTTTATTTAGTAACGTTATGCGCTCCCTATTATATTTTAAGTTTTTATGAAAACAGTTTTGTTTCTTAATTAATGTCTTAGTCTTCTTAATAAATTTATTTAATTTTAAATATTTTTTTAACTTATTTCTGCTGCATTCAACCTTTACCGCTGTGTCAGATGTGTTGATTGAGTCATTGCAAGTTAAGTTAAAAGACACCGCAGGATTTATGTTGTATGCAGCAGAAACCATTTCCGGGGCATTACTAACTAGCTCCTCGAATAGACTTTGGTTCTGTGAGGCAGTCCAATTTAATTTGTCAGTTTCTAATGTATTAATATGGCTATTTGCCTCTTGTAAGCATTGCTCCAATTCAGTTATGCGCCTGAGGGCCTGCTCATACTCACAACTGCATTGGTCGAACACCGTAAGGAAACTACCTACAAATGTTCGAAACGGCACACTCACACAAACGTGTGCATCGACGAGCCCCCTAAGCGATTGTCGCGGTACTGTCAGTAGTGCGTGCCATGTCAAGACGAGTGCTCACGTCTAAGTTAATTTACGCGATCTTTTTGAAAATGTCTCGAGCGTATTGCGTAGTATACGGCTGCTTGAACTCAGCTTCATCAAAACTGGTGTTATCATTTTTTTTTCCTACTGATTTTGAACGGTAAAAATTATTTAATGTTTTCGAAAAAAATTGTTCGAGTGATCGATCATAATAAATTCATGAATCTAAGATGGCGGCTGCAATAGATTACCAACTTTTTCGTCATGGATGTCGTTTTCATGGTTTTCGAGGGAGTTAAAACAAAGTCGATATTGCTGTCAAACTTAAATTCCAAGATGGCGGCTGCAATTAATTAGTAACTTTTTCGTTAAGGGTGGCATTTTCATGGTTTTTGAGGGAGTTGAAACCGATAGTGCTGTCAAAATGTAAAACCAAGATGGCGGCTGCCAGAAATTATAAACTTTTTCGTCATGGGTGTCGTTTTCATGGTTTTCGAGGGAGTTAAAGCCGATAGTGCTGTCAAAATGTAAATCCAAGATGGCGGCTGCAAAAAATTATCAACTTTTTCGTCATGGGTGTCGTTTTCGTGGTTTTCGAGCGAGTTAAAGTCGATAATGCTGTCAAAATGTAAATCCAAGATGGCGGCTGCCAGAAATTATCAACTTTTTCGTCATGGGTGTCGTTTTCATGTTTTTCGAGAGACTTAAAGTCGATAGTGCTGTCGAAATGTAAATCCGAGATGGCGGATGCAAGAAATTATTAACTTTTTATCAAGACAATTTTTTATGTACCTAATGGTTTTTTAATTACTAGGTACCACACACATTTTCGGGTTCAATCCGAAAATCCGTTACAAACACCCGAAAACAACAGCTGATGAACCCGACTGCTCCGAAAAGCGCTCGATACGTTTTCGTCCAACCGAAATTCGCGTACGTTCCCGCCAAAACTTGTAAAAGGTTACGCCGTGATGACAAGTTAAAGATCTACAAGTTGTTGTGTCAATATTAAACTGTTTCCCGTATTTTAAACTATCGTCTTTTGCTGAGATTAACCGACGCCATGAGATTACCTATTTAAATTTTATTTGTAAGCTAATTATTTCAAAACGATTGATTGACCACTACATAACAGAAAACTTTTTTTATTCATAAAAAAAAACAATATCAAAAACATTAAAGGGGACAACCCTATTGCTTCATTGGAGTGTAGGTAATTATTTTATCAACTAGGCTTAGTTTCCATACTGTTACATTTCTATACTGTGCCTACATAGTATTTTTTATCGCCGCTCATAATAGATATATAATAATAGAATAAATTAAACACATACACTTTCAGTTAGGTTTAAGTTTGAACGAATACCTACCCGAGAGTAGGTAATGCTTAGGTTCTTAGATCATATACATGGTGTAAAAGACATGAACAGTCAAACGAGAACCATGTATTCTGCTCACCATCATAACAGTTTTTTTCCTTTAGACTACCTGGGAAATTTATAGTTACGATTTTATTGAAGGTCAAAGTCATATATTTTTTTTAATTTTTTATGAAAACGTATTCTATACGTTATTTCTTAATTATTATCCAATGAAACATTATCATTTTTTTTAGTATTTCATAACAAAAAATGGCTTCAAAACGTTAGCGTTCAATGTAGCTCACTCGATGCGCACAGACACTAACGAACGGGGCCGCCGTCTGGCAAAATTATCGCGGTTTTGCGAGTTGCGTGCGAGTTGAGCCCTTTACATTGCGCGGTACAAATTGCAATTTTTTTTAACGCCAAAAAATAAAAATCATTTCCCAGCAATATTTTTTTTTGAAATATGTCTTATTTTGTGGTTCTCGTTTGACTGCTCATGTCTTTTACATCCAGTATACCTTTAAATCTTTATTCCACGAATTTCGTCAGCCGTAAAATCTTGATTCTTCATCAAATATTGTGCCACCATCAAACTATCCGCTCTTGGCAGATTGTCCGACCGACCTTTCAGAAAATCTTCCATTCTTCACACTACACGTTTCACTCTGGTCTGAGGTTTCACTTCAGTGTAATCGGATATAAAGAAAAATTTATATTATTTCTTTGAAATACAGGCACACTATAGGTAATAGGAAAACGAAGACGATCGAAACAAAATAATAAAACGAGACGCGCGTAATTTAGTAGGGTTAACGTACCGGACCGAGCGCCGCGCGGTGTCCTTGTCCAGGGTTGTGACGTCATCGTATGAGCGAGCGTAATCTTGGAAATACAGAAAAAGGCCTAAACTTCTCGTCGTTATAACATCGGAAATACTGCATGTATTGAAGTGAAATAAAAAGTAATGTAATGTACCTACATGATCTAAGCTGCGATTTTAGGTATATTTCATAGTAATATTTTGACCTTTTTGTGTTCCCCAGAGGTTCTATTTATTTGATGAAAATCTATTCTACTAAATATTAATCTTAGAGCCAGTCATGTTAGGTGCTTACTACAAATAATATCTGATACATACTGACTCATTAATATTTAATGAAGCTTAGTGTAATTTTTTTTTTTAATAGAAATCAAGGGGGGCCTACTGTTATTCTTCATCTAATTGTTTTATTTACCCCGTACTTATGCTGTGCATGTAGATAATTTTATGTTTTTACTATCTAATATATTTTATTTTAGTTGTAATTATATTTTTTTGTTATAATAGTGCATAATAATTATTTCCGTCCGTTTATGTCGTGGGATGATTATGTGGTGGTTTTTTCTGATAGAAAACATAAACTAAGATGGACCTACGAAAACAAAGAAAATTAATATTAACAGCTCCGTTTTTATTTAAAAAATATTTTAAATTAACTTATACTTTAATATTGTTTTATATTTGCACAATAAAGAACAATGTTGTAAAATGTCTTTTCTGAAAGATTAAATAACCATCATTATCTTATTTAAAACGATTTTAAACATTAATAAATGAACTTATAAATAAAAATCATCAAAATCTTTATGCATTCTATATGACGGTATCTTTAGCCTAAATGGAATTTATAAAAGCATTTTCCTTCTTTGCATCTTGGCTCAAATTGATAACTACGAGTATTTAATTAGTTCTTTTTAGATATAATTGTCGATCTTCGATAAAGTCATTTACTATTCATAATTAATATTGAAAGAATTGTCAATCATTAAATAACTATTATATTAATTTGCAGATGCAATTATACAAAATGTAAACTAAATAACCAACACCCTGAATACAGGTGGTTTGGGATCGGCTTCCGAGTTGATTTCAATATTTTTCTTTCAACTTTTTTTCAAAAAAAATTTATTGAAATCAACCCGGAAGCCGATCCCAAACCACCTGTATTCAGGGTGTTGGTTATTTAGTTTACATGTTGTATATGAGACTATTATTATTAAATTAATTGACACTTGCTCGACTAATATAATGAGGTCCCGTAATGGTATGGCTTTTCCTAATACGACATACATAGTAACATTCCTTTTTGTACCACAATAAAGATGTTTTTTAAATCATCAAAATCGGTCCATCCGTTGCAAAGTTATAAAGCAATTTGCGTCAACTGATTTTATTTAATCCGCTGCGCTCTACGACATGGCTGTGACGTCACCCGGCACTATCCGCCCGCTCCGAGTCGCCACACACTAGGAACTTTGACTCATTTTCATCTTATATAACTATAACTTCCGTGTTAATAAAGATATTTACATGATTTTTTTTACTTGATAATCTTGAATAAATATGCTTTTAAATAATGTATATTCCGTGAGTAATAGTTTATTTCTAATAGTTAGAAATAATAGAGGAATAAGTAGGTAGGTACTTAAAATAATATTTTTTCTCACCTTGACATCATAAAACTTTACTCATCATCATCTCATAAAGTTATAACTTCCGTGTTAATAAAGATATTTATATGATTTTATTCCTGATAATCTTAAATACATATATTATATACTATTAAATAATGTATAATTCGTGAGTAAAATTTTATTTTAAATAGTTACAAAAATCGAGGAATATTTAGATTTTTTTTTCATCATTTCAGCCGAGAGAAACCCACTGTTGGACATAGGCCTGGACATTATTTCTCACTTTGACATAATATATTTAAATGTGTTACGCAGTGAAACCCCAAAAAACATATATTTATCCGTCAAATTATATTGTTATTTCCTAATAAATAAAACTATAACCAGAAATTCAGCAAACGTCGGCAAAATCTCTAACAGAAATTGTGAGAAAAGAAAATAGTAGGTACCTATACATTATGATTGCAAATTATTATGTATATTTGGATAAGTAATATTTGACTAAATCACGGTAATGATAGAAGATAAACATTGTAAACTAAACTTAACTGAGTAAAAAAATCCATTTTTGTTCAGCAAAGTACCTACACATTCCAAGATTTTGAAAATTGTATGTATAGTTTTGATAATATAAAATCATACATCAAACAATCGCCATCATATAATCGAAATTACACTTAATTATTTTAGTAAACTACTATCTATATGTAGCTGTAGTACTAGCTTTTGCCCGCGACTTCGTCCGCGTGGAATAGTTATTTTGGGCTGCATTTTTGGGACTTTGGATTTCCATACGACCTTTCATCACCCATTTCATCCTTGTGAGGATAAAAGGTCATGATTTCACCTATCAGGAAAAAAAAACAATGCCTAAATTATAATTTTGACGAACGTCCATGCAAACTTTTATCTCTCACATCAACCCTTTCAAGCCTTTTTTCGAAATAAAAGGTAACCTATATCCTTTCCCAGCGTCTAGTCAATATTTGTACCAAATTTCATCAAAATCGAATATACGAAAGCGTGACTTTGCTTAGTCTTACATACAACCTTTCATCCCCAAATGAGTCAAACTTTAAAAAAACACGAACAAAATATTTATTTATTACTTATCAATTTATTATTTATCAAGCCCAAATTCAAAGTTTCATGTTTAAATCTTCAATAATGACGAACTCCTATACAAACTTTCGACCCCTTCATGCCTTTTTTTTACAAATAAAGGTAGCTTCCTACAAAACATTCTACAAAAAAATACTAGCCCTAAGGTCTAGTATATGTTGTATGTAGGTACATGTATACAACATATACTAGACCTTAGGTCTAGTATATTTTAATAAAATCGAAAATCAAAAATTTTCAAACGCTAAAACAAATATTTATTTCTTTTTTATCAAGTGCCTAAATTCAAGTTTCATGGCTTTTCTTTAAAAATTAAGATCTTCCATACAAAATTTCATCCCTTATTTCAACCCCTTCAAACCCTTTTTCGCAATAAAAGGTAGCCTATCTCTATGTTATTCTGATGTATGAGCTATATTATTACAAATTTTAATTCAAATCCATTCCGTAGGTTTTGCGTTAAACACATAGAGACGTATATACGCTCGCATACTCCTTTCACTATCCGATCCATACAAACTTTCGTGTTTATAAATTAGTAGGATTGCTCAAACTGCACTAAATTGTCACTAAACCTCTTGAATAGGCTTTGTCCATCACTATAACATCAAAAAAACAATATGTATAGTATTTAATACGATATGTTCGCAAGAAACGCTGCGCGCGGGTATAGTCGGCAGTGATGTAGTGCCGAGTGACGTCACACGCCTGCCAGGCGGCCGCTTAGCGGAACGATCCGTTTTTTCGTCATAACTTCGTCAATTTTCATCGTAGAAAAAAAATTTTGGTACCATTTATTTTGTTTTTTAATTGTCTACAAAGCTACATTCATAGTTAAAATCGTTACGGATCCTCATTGGTAACATTGATATGCGATCCGAGTGTAGTCAGTATATATAATATTTTTACCTTTGATTCATAAAGTTGTTTAAAATTTTGAATAATAATAATAAACCGGAGTAATAAAAAAATATTATATTGTGTAAAAGTTTCTGATGCTGTGCTTAGGTACCTGTCAATTCAAGATCACTTGGCTATAAGCTGTAGGTATCGAAACTGGTCAGGCTTATTTTTTACTACAACCCTATACCATCCTATACGAGTAGGCAATTATCGCCCCGCACGGGGTGTCAGTCGGCGTACTTGTTTACATAAATCTACTTACTATGGTTTTATGGCCCGGCACTAGAGATGAAACGGATAGTTGTTTGGCCGGATACCGTTTACCGGATATCCGGCGAGCACCGAGGCCGGATATTTGGCCCATTGCCTCGTTGCATGTCGTGACGAGTTTAGCGCCGCACAGGGGCGGCGAACGCAATTAGATCAACTCGGGCGGTTTCGCTAAGTTTTAACATTTTTTTTTTAGTTTAGATATTTTCTATTTATGTATTTATCAATAGAGTGGAATATCTCAGACAAAAATTTTAGGTTTTTAGAACGCCTTTTTTAACTTTTTCGACTTAAAATAAAAGCCGTCATAATTATAAGCCATTTTATTGATACTAGAAAAATGTTAATTTATTGCATAAATTGTGGTAGTTTTTGAATATCCGGTATCCGGTCGGATACTGAGTTACTATCCGGTATCTGGCCGGATAGTAACTATTAGGCCGGATACCGGATAGTTATCGGATATCAGTTTCATCTCTACCCGGCACTAAACTGGCTCCGAAAGTGCGCGCTCCGGCAACGATCACGCTTTCCGTTATGACGAAACAAACCGCCACCCATCTGTCTGGGACTTTGTGTTAATACCAATACTTGTTAATGAAGAAAGGCAAATTCTGCGTATTGACTCGGCCCACAGAGATGACGCGGCATAACCGGGCTTGCTGCGGCATGACAATGCGTAACGCTATACGATACGGTCTCCCTAAAATATTTAAATAAGGTTTTAAATAATTTAATCATGAATAAATTTTTTGATTCGCGCCTTGCTGTGCCGCGTCACGTTGGCCAACGCCAGCGATTAAGTGGGGAACTCACGATCACTCCAATTCCATCATTCGGCGCGATATGAATGTCATCCAACCAAAAATTGACCATACACATGATCGCTCCATTCGTGTCACTCCAATTTACTTTCATTCGGCAACACACGAGCGCGCGGATTTGGGGTTGGAGCTATGCGCGATGGAGTGATAAATTTCAAATTGTTTTATAACCAAAATGTTTCGTCACTTCAATAATGACTTATTTCTTTGAATACAAAATATATTACATTAGATATTGCATAATTAACATATTATTATAGTTAAACTTTACTAGCTTAACCATTAGCCCTCACTTAGTAGTAGATACGGGTTTCGCGCATTTCGTTTCAACCAAAGAACAATGCCCATTTTTACCTGATCATGTATAGAGATGAATTAAACATCAAAATGAAGCTAATTTAATTATAAGTATATTACAATAATCAATGTGGTAAAGGAAACGCAGAAAAAAAAGATTTTTTAATATTTCAATATGCTTGCTCTAAGTGTTAGTTACAGTTTCTGAACGCACTTTCTATTCATAATTAAGGCGTCGCGTCGCATTAAACGTACGCATTTTGCTAATGTCAAGTGAAATTAATGTAACTAAAGTAACAGAAATTGTACGGTTGATTTGGGTTAAAAATGGAGTCTCTCAACTCGTGTTTTGACAACAAGAACTCTGAAGAAACTCTGAACGCACTTTAACTATCCATCGTTTGCTACGTTCCATTTTACACACTGTCACTTGACAAGAATATCTAATCAACTCTGTTTTTTACTTATTTGAAATACTTTCACACTGTATTTGATATAAATTACAAGAATATCTAATCAACTCTGTTTTTTTACGTATTTGAAATACTTTTACACTGTATTTGATCTGTATACCTATCTAGTAATATTATCGTATATATTATCCTATAAAGTAATATTCATATTTTTTAATTTTCTTGCGTTTAAATCATAAAAATTACTATAGGTTATTATTTTCTAAGCTTATAGGTAATTTTTCCACTATATTTCATACTTATACATTAACTTTGATTATCAGGTTTTCAAATGTATGGAGAGTGGGCATTGTTCTTTACTTTACATTTGGCTAAATGAGTTATTCACGAGCGTGACGAACTACAAATAAACAAGAAAGTAACCATTGCCAACTGGACGCAGTGCACAGAACTCGTAGATGGATGGACTTGCATTTTTGTTTGATCTAATAGATAATTTTTATTTATGCCTAATATATTGTTTTAAATTTGTCTATCTGATTGTATTATTATCTAAAAAAGCTATTAAGTATCAGATTTTTTTGTGCAACTTATAAGCAGGTAAAGATAGGTATAGGTAGGTAAGGTTTTTATTTTAGAATGTCAATAATTTTCAAGGCCTTATTATTCATTCCAAGATCTCAAAATAAACATGATCAGAATTCGACTAACACGACGAAATTGTAATGACATTGCATATTTTGTCATTACAATTTCGTCGTGTTAGTCGAATCTACCTTAAGGCTGATTTCCAGGGGCGACTACCAAGTCCCTAATTATAGTAAAATTGTAGGTATCTTTAGTTGTGGTAACTCTTGGTACAAACAAAGCAAGTTCATGAACTGCATTAGGAGCACCGCACATAACACGCGGTGCGGCGCGGTAAAAAGGCGCACATACTGAATGTAGTTTGTTACTAATATTATGTCAGTCATATATTAGGTATTTAATCATTTTTAACAGTGATACTTTATAATATACCCTAATTATACTCATTACAAACGCATAGACAGTCTACGCTCCGCGCATGCCGTTGCCGGGCCGATTACAAGGAAACTAGGTACCTACTTCGCGATGTGTGTTGCTCCTGTTACATACCTTGTATATAATAAATAATTCATAAACAATATAATTTCTAATGAGCTCTATGTGTATTGTATAAATTAAAATTATATTGTTAAAGAATTCTGTTTCTTATTGTCTTAACCTTGAGTACACATTGATTTTAGTCGAATCTGCCCTTAATGTTATTTGTTTTTTAAATAGGTATGCGTCAAATGTTTAATCATAATAAAAAACGGAAAAAATTGAACTGTATAAGAATTCATATTTTGAGACCACGACCCAAAAAGGTGGGTTTTGAACCTTGTTATTGTATGCAGGTATGTGTGCCAATTTGTGGCATTTTAACTCTCAAACGGATGATCCGATTTTTATAAAGTTGTGTTCTTAGCTATGATTCAAGAATATCTGTTAACTGTCTAAATGAAGAGATCATATGCTGAAAAAAATGCACTGAAAAAAATCGACTTACCTTAGGCGGGAAACGAACCCGCATCTTCCGCAATCCGGGCGGCTGCGTTGACCATTATTTTTCTAGTAGATATTAAACATTTTTTACACGTTTGTAAAACGCAAAAATAAAATTATTCCATGCTCATATGCTGTTTTAAAATTTGATGAGGGGTTCTAAGTAGAGATGAAATGTATAACCGGTAACTATTCGGTATCCAGCCTAAATTTACTATCCGGCCGGATACCGGATAGTAACTCAATATACGGCCGGATACCGGATACCAAAAAGCTACGACAATTTCCCATAGTAAAATGAAATACATTAATCTTTGTGAGATAAATATCAATAAAATGGCTTATAATTATGACAGCTTTTATTAAAAGTCGAAAGAGTTACAAAAAAAGCCATAAGGCCTTACAAATAACTAAAATTTTCTTCTGAGATATCCACTCTAATGATAAATACATAAATAGTAAATATCTAAACTACAAACTTTTAGTAAAAACTTAGCGAAACCGCTCGAATTGACCTGATCGCGTTCGCCGCAGCCTGTACGGCGCTAAACTCATCACGAAATGCAAACGAAACAATGGGCCGAATATCCGGCCGTAAGATATCCGGCCATCCGGCCTCGCAGTTCGCCGGATATCCGGTATTCGGTATCCACCCAAACAATTATCCGTTTCATCTCTAGTTCTAAGTAACTTTACATGGTTGTTCGAAGTTGGGTATGATGTAAGTTGAGTGAATTTGTTGATGCAACATCACCTGGAATTTGCAGTATTCCAACTCGTCGCAATTATAGGAGAGTTCTTAATAAATAAATAGTTTACAGATGTGATCAGATGACTGTCTCGTAATGAACAGGTTGAGGATACATTTTTGAGTTTCTAAGTAGTAGGGATTTTTTAAACAACTTGTATCTTGAACTTTATGGAATGCGTCGGTTTAATGGTTGTCAACCTCTCATGTTAATTGTTTTGTACACCATTACCTCTCCTTACATAAGTAATTATGGCATGAGAGCCAAAGAAAACAATTTATTATTCTGTATATTATATTATTTATGCATAATATGATCTGAATAATGTATGTAAGTAGGTGCCTATCTTTAATTATTAGTTTTAGAAAAAAAAAACATGAAATTTTGTAGGCAGGTACTTACTTATCAGACAACTACAACATTACGAAGTTATATACCTCTTATTTACAAAAATTGTTAACTCAACTTTTATATAATACGCAATCGGAATATCAATTGAAAAAAAATAGTATTGAATTTATAAGACATATTTTTCCTTGGTATCTCGAATATAAAATACCGATCGTTGTTCATGCTGAAAATCTAAATTAGCCATTATTTAAAAATTTATTTATCAATGTATTAGAATGTGTGTGTATAAGAATGTATTTACCAAATTAGATAGAAAACGATAGACAAGAAAAAGTCTTGTCATTATAAAGTCTGAGCTGAGACAGACTATTATGGAATCATAATATCAGGACTTTTAAAATTTAATTTGGCATCAATTTCAAAGCTTTTAATCATACCAAATTAAATTAGAAACAAAAATCAATAGATTAGTTACAAGGTGTAAACTTTATAAACGTCCCCATATAAAATAAGTTTATACCAGGTATTTCGTTTATTCTTAATCTGTCCATTTGCGTATTCTGTAATATGATTGGGTATATATTTCCTAATTTTATTTGAATTATCACGATTGATATGTAGCTAGCACCCAAATAGAAGTAATTTAGCTAAGGATATTTTATTCAGTTAACCATTATGTACCAATTAGGCCACTTGCAAGTGTAAAAAATCGATTAGAAATATTTACTTATAAGGGTGATATCTATTTATGCAAATTGTGTTAAATATACATTTGTACAGTGTAAACCATATTCGTATTATTTCAAAGTTCTGTCATACAATACATTTTTGTTTCTAGAAACCAAGTAAAATGCTCATACATATTTTATAATACTTTAGGACGATAAGAAAATAATCAAATATTGGTAAAAAGAAACTATTTTAAATTAAGAAATGGAAAAAAATAAGGCTATCGAAAAAAGGAAAGTGCGTAAAGACTATTCGAAATATAATGCGCAGAAGATTAGTCTATACAAATTGGAAATAACATGATAATTTTAAATAACCTGATATAAGCTAAGAAGAAATTGCATTACTTATTGTATTTGTACATAGCTACATACAATTATTAAGTATTATTAAGATTATCGTAGATAAATTTCGATGATCCTGCCTGATGCGGTTCAATGTAACCCATGGGTTACATTGAACCGCATTTAGATATCTATCACAGTTCAAAACATATTGATGAGTATCATAACATAACTGACTGATAATATACAAAATGTAAATTAAATAACCAACATCCTGAACAGGTTGGGAGCAGGAACAGGAAGGGTCGGGATTGGCTTCCGAGATGATTTAAAAAAAAATTGCCAGAAAATATTACAATATTTTCAGGGTCCTTTTTTTAATTATTTTTTTTTGTATTTAGGATGTTGGTTATTTCATTTACATGTTGTATAGGACGGTATTATTGGTTGAAGTATCAAGGTATAATAGCAACTTATCACTACCACCACCATATTTATTATTGTTGGTACCAAGAGCATGGCTTATAATTTAGACTTAACATTCTGCAAAAGCACGTCATGCATGTCTTGAAGTGATTGCTCCAAGGCACCTCGATACTTTTGGCAGTTGCTGTCGGTGTTATCGGCGAAGGCGGACGTGGCAAAGTTGACGTCATTGTCGCGCGGGTTGTAGCACGTGGCATACCCGTTCGGCACGAGCGGACCGTAGCACATAAAACCATCGCATTTGCAAGCAACCTGTAAACGTAGAAATAACGCCCTTCACATCAAGCAGTCCGGATAGTTGCGTCTTGTAAGACCAATTCATTTATACTGAAATAATTGTTTTATAAAATTGAATACTAGAAAAAATACCTCAGGCGGGAATTTTTTCGATCGATTTTCTCAGCAGCTCACGTAGATCGATTTTTTTCAGTGTATTTTTTCTAGTATTAAGAATGTTTACGCGTTTAAACGTAAAAATTATTCCATAAACTTGAATATTTAATTTTCCTAATGCCGTAAGTTTCTTAAGTATATTTGTTAAGTTTCCTTCTTAAATAGGTACGTCTATAGCGCAAATGTTGATGGGTAGCGGTGCGCAAGTGGGTCAAAGGACCAGAGGAGCCTTATCGCGTTGTTTACTTAGATTTATTAGTACTGACGTTTATAGATGGGCAATGAATCGACTAGGGTGAGACCAAAAAACACACCGATGTGTGCGTAATGCGCATGTGTGCATGAAAAATAGTACTGCAGTCGGACAGTCGCTGTCTTTTCTATGTGACTGACAGGCCTCCTTAGGCTACCTGCATGTACGTCAAATGGTTTCGTCTATCTATTTCGCTCTAATATACGCGTTAGTATGCTCTTTCTCTTTTACATTGCCGATCTACAGTTTCCTATATCTATGTTATTTACGATCATAGAAATAACCAAATCGTTAACCGTTCCTATATGTTTTGACAACTGCCAAACTGTTTTCAAAATGTAGATTATTAGCTTTTCAGTTCCTCTGAGACTAGCTTAGCCAAATCCAAAACGCTTCCGTTTTCATATTATAAAAACGAAAGCGGATTTGGCTAATACGAGACAAATAACACGATAAGGTCCCTGCATTCAGAATACCGTTTGTTTTTGTAATTTAAGCTCCTTGGTTTTTGTCACACTCAGCGCCATGTGTATCGTTTGTGATACCACAGTATACCAAGAACAGTAATACGTCTTCATACAAACTGGCAGCTATCCATTAAAATGTGTGTGTGTGCGTACTCGACGCCGTGTACGCACGCACTGTGACGCACACATGACATAAAATATGGGGACATAAGGTGGTCTCGGTGTGATCGCGCGTTTTTATGTCATTGTAAATTTGCTCGCCGCTCGTTTCCGCCTGGCACATTTACGATAGCCCTAGCGTCAATACAGAGTAGGCTAATAACTCGCCGACAGCCCGCAGATAACCTACTGTTCTTGGTATACTGTGGTGATACACACTATCTACCTAGATACTCATGAAAAAAAATTATAAAAGTGCTGTGGATTTTTGAATTAGGCTATGAAAACTCACTTGACTGGTTGAAATTCTCATATTAGCACTCTTAACAAAACCTGCATCTGAATACAGTTTAGGTATCTCAATTCCATTTTCTTTTGCGATAAGTTTCAATCCAAGTAGGTGACGATCCACGCCAAAACCTTGTAGTGCCTATAAAAATAACCAACATAAATACTTACTTAAATATATGTAAATAATACCGACTTAGGTACCGCAAAGTAATCATAGGTAATAGATATTTATTTTTTTGGAAAAAAAAATGCATAAGTGACCCTTAATCATAGGTAATAGATATTTATTTTTTTGGAAAAAAAAAATGCATAAGTGACCCTTTGTTCCCAAAGCTGCGATATATTACTAAGTCATTGTTAAGGCAAGTAGTGCGGGTACATATTAACATTACCTGTACTGTATAATTTTTGTGAGCATTTATAGCGCTATGCAGTGCTTGGACTTTTTCCTTGGGTGTACTTTGTGTGCTCAGCATAGTTTTTGCGAATTCTATGGATTCAATTGAACACGATCTGATGGTTTCTGTTCGTCCTCCTACATACATTCTAGTTGCAGCTGACTCATAGTGGGCCCCAGGTGTATTGTGCAATCTAAAATTACGTGTAATTCGTTTACACAGGTTGAAAGGTTGAAATAAAGGTCAAAAGCCATCCGTACTGTCCAGATCAGACATAAATACATTTCGACGTGCCGCGTGTGCACGAGTCTTTATTATGTACAGTCAGCCTTATAAAGGTATGAAGTGACAAGGTGGTCAAGGATGCAAAGTGATTTTGATGATGAGCTACCTTTTGTAGCACGTGGGCGTTTCAGTATTGAACTCTGACCGCCTTATTATAAAACGTGGACTAAAGTAAGTTGTGGTTTAAAATTGATGCTAACTCTGTCTTTCATTCAGCAAATAAAAGTGACAGCATGTCAGCGTGCCGATCCAGCGTCAACACCGGAGAGACAAGACAAATTACAAGGCCTACTTGGACGCAATCACTTTTGGTGCACAGGAACCATCAATTCAGTGATGTTTGGTAGATAAAACCATTGAGGTACCCTTTTTTTATATATGACTAGCGACCCGCCCCGGCTTCGCACGGGTGCAATGCTTATGTAAATATGCATGTACATATAAACCTTCCTTAAGAATCACTATCTATTTTAAAAAAAACCGCATCAAAATCCGTTGCGTAGTTTTAAAGATCTAAGCATAAATAGGGACAGACAGACGGCGGATAGCGACTTTGTTTTATAGTATGTAGTGAAATGGAACCACTAGAATACGTTTCTATCTTCTTACTCTTATTCTTTCATTTTATCATCAGATATGATTTTATTATCCTTGTTTCTCCTAGTTTATTTGGGGTTGGTACAGAACCTATGTCACCAACTCTCCTTGGGTAAGACTGCTATTTTTCAATTCAACCCAATCTGGCCACCAGCTTAACGTGCTTTCCGAATCACGGAGGAAAATCGAGTAGAAAATATTTCGGTCACCCATCCGAAAACCGACTGCGCTTAGTAACTTAGCTTTTAGTGATCATTCTGAAGAGTGCACGCGGCGCCATCGACCTCTAACCGACAATCTGACCGACATATCTATTCTAACATTAGTTACTTACCTATAAAAAGCATATTGCATAGCCATTTGTAAATAGCTATCTGGACTTAACTTTTGTGACTTGATAAAGTTTTTCCCATACTTGTCGTAAGTAAAACAGTTCAGTACCAAGTTTCCAGCTAACCTGAAATAAGTGAGTAAAATATGGAGGTATTTACACAAATTTAGTTTCTACTAACAAATCAACATGCAAAATTATCAAATTGATTATTAATTTAATGTACCTATTACAATTAATTTATGTACTAATAAGGGTAACTTATTAGCGTTTCCTAAAAAATTGTATTCGCCAGGTGGCAGCACTGTGTCATTAGGTTCATGTGTCAAAATTTAATTCATAAATCGGCATGACGTTTCTGGAGTGGCAATTTCCCAAATGTTTTGATCTCAGACCTGTTGTTCTGACCATCAGACCAATAATCTAGTTTTGACACCAAGACCTCTTGTATCAGTGGTCCCATCTGGTTTATCATAAACCCTCATTGCATAAAATAAATAGGTAAGCACAAGTTTTCATAATTATCTTCAGTTCAGTGGGCTGAATCTTGCGCATGTAATAGGTAGCTATGCAATGATATTATAAAATAAAAAGATGTAGATACGTCATAAGCGTGCCGAAATTGCACATCAAACAGACAACACGTGTTGCCTGTTGTCCTTAGTCACTTTTGAAACAGTAGACAGTACGCGTGTGCCTTCCAGTTCCCGCCAACCGTGTTTATGCAACAAAATTACGTCTTGTTACATGCGAAAATGCACTAATTACGCAAGCTAAATAAATAAAGCTCATGAAGTCAACTATCATAAGTAATTAAGCCGAAATTATATTATTAAATTTCGGATCGTATAACGTATCTAATACCATAACATCATTGTAGCTATGCTATATAATATGAGTATATCTTACCTATATAGATACGAATTCGACATAATATAATACATAGATAATAGGTATTAAGATAGTGGGCAATAGCAGTTTACGAAGACGCAAGTGTTGATAAAGATATATTAGTTATTTATTTAGAAAGATAGGTATAAAAAATTATTTACAAAATACCAATGTATTAAAACGCTACGTTTGCATTAGTTGACGGATATGTCGCAGCCATATCGTATAACTCGTCGTATTACAAAAAGGCGAGCGGGAATGTAAAACGCCGCCGTACGTAATGCGGCTAGCTCACGTTCAGCCGGATTGTGATAGCGATGCATTGTACAAAGAAAGCAGCGTTCAACTTTTAGCCATAATGTCTGAAAGAAACTATGTAGGGTGACTATAAATTAATGTCGTAGCCATATTGTATAGCACGCCATATTACAAAACTGCGCGCTGTATTGTAGTGTGCGTGAGTGGTGTGACAATAATTTCACTCCGCATGGTCATAAAAAAAATAACTTGCACCTACCAATAATAAGCGGCCGCTCCATTCGAATATACCGACTAGTATTAATAGAATCTACTACGGACTTAACGTCAAACGGTTTTAATTAATATTAGTCTGTATAATCGAACGGAGATGACCACTTATTAATGGTAGGTTCGGGTTTTTGGAGTTTACTCCTTAAAAATCGATTTGCATATATAAGGGGCCCGGTATGAGAAAAATATGAGGAGTAAAATCTATCGATGAATGACCTCGTTACGTTTTTGAAGGTCAAAGTCATAATTGGTGCGCATCCTATGTCGCGCAACTTTCTAATTGTCAAAACACGGATGACAGCAGGTGCGCCATCTCACCTGTCTCGGAGTAAACTCCAGTCGTGCGTCGGAGCTGACACACACAATTTTATTATTATGACCAAGCTGAGTGGAATCATTGTCACCCGAATTGTGACGCCATTTTTGTTATTATAATCTTGAATGTGCCTGCTTGTATTTGGGCGAAACACGAAGATAGATTAAGATTATAGGTAATTATATAGGTACATAGTCTATAGGTAAAATATAAGCTTCTTGGGGCGCCACCTTAGTACGCCGCTTTGACGAACGCGAACTGTTCATACAATACAACGTATTTCATTTCAGCTAAATTGTAAATAAATTGTTTAATCCTAGTACGCATGCATAGTACGTACAGATAGAATCGATCTTATACGTTTTGTTTGAATACTGAAATAAAACCGGCTGAATGTGAGGTAGCCGCATTGGAATTTACAAAATAACCACAATATTGTCTGCTATTTTGTTTAATATTGGGCAGGCCTACTTACGGTGAGCCTAAAGTAGCCCTGTAGATACGAAGTCACAATTTGACACAGATTTTAAGATGAACATTAAGTATACTTTATATAAGTCAACACGTTATTAAAAAAACTGAGTTTAGTGAGCTTTAGTAGTAGACTAACACGTTAGAAGCTTAGATACTGATCATGCACTGGCGTTGCCAAGACATAGTACAAAAAAAATTAACCTTTTAGGTACCTACTAAAAGGTTTTTTTTTGACGAAAGGAGAGCTAATAGATAATCTACTTCTGAAGCTGACCGTACCTATTATAGTGAATCAACTTTTGAAGCGGACTACTTACAAAAATGAAGGTCAACGAACCTGTCCAAATTATTATTAGCTGTGTTGATGAAAGTCTTCACTTCAGAATTTACATTAAATTTCAATTGAACTGGCGTCTTCGGACTGGATGATCGTGAACTTGCGGTTTTGCCTTGATCTCTGGAAATATTATTAATACTCAATAGTTTATTGCATTCCAATACGCCGCTTAGATACCTAAATAGGAGTAAAATATCCGGCTTCACACGGAAGTTTTCGGCTTATCTGTACTATAATATGCATTGATCATACATATTAACCTTCTTCTTGAAGCACTCTATGTATTGCTGAAAACCGGATTAAAATACGTTGCGTAGTTTCAAAGTTCTAAGCGCACATATAAAAAAGCGACTTCAATTTATTGGCACTCTAAGTAGATGTCTGGTAAAGAAAAAACAATTAGGCAGTTAAGTATTAATTTAATTATAACGGATGGCCCTCGGCTCGTCTAAATTTTTAAGTTCTAATTTCATATAGGTAGCTGAACCGTATGGGCTGTCCACTATGGTATGGGCCTAAACTTATAATAACCTACAATTATTATCACAAAAAACTAGGCGACCCAATATATACAGTAGTCTACTATCAACTAAACGGGGTGCCTACCAGCCGCAGGATTTTTTTCAATTATCCTGCGGCTTTAGGCCTTACGTCAACCACGCTGGCCAAGTGCGGGTTGGTCGACTTCACACACAACCTAAGAATTTCTTCATAGGTGTGTGCAGGTTTCCTCGCGATGTTTCCCTTCACCGTAAAAGCGTCGATTAAACGTACATATGAATTCAAAATTTGAAATCACATTGATACGTGGCAGGCATTGAACCAGTGCCTCCCGGGTGGGATGCGACGCTCTTACGCACTACGCCACCGACGCTTTTTTACATATTAGATCCTCGTATTATAAAAAGAATATCTGTTAAAATAAAGGCTCGGTAGATATCTTACATAACTGCCGGTATCTGGGTACCTGTATTGATTAGTTAGAGAGCATTGTGTTAATAAAAAAATCAGTCATACTTACATGTAATTAATAATGTAATCCGTTAAAACAGCGATTGGCTGGCCTTCAGCAGGAGAATGTTCATAGGTTAGACCAGTAACACCGTCAGCTCCAACAATAAACTGAAAAAATCCATATTCCTCTCTAACTTATCATTGCCACTTAGGTTGAGTGGATTGGAAATATTTAGGAAAGTATTAATTATGTAATTAATAGATAGTATTATTTAACATACTTATTAAGTATTAACATTGCAATTTGGACTTCACTTTCGTCTATAGTACCCTTTGCCGTGTATCTCCAATTAAGTATTGGCATGGCATATTTGTAAAAAAAATCGGTCTTCTAATGTTCCAACCCCTTCAGATTAAAAATCTGGCTATCTTCTATTTATTGTTATTGTATCCAATCCTGTCCATCCCAATGATAAGGCCGCACATTATACATTTTATTGTTAACATTTTTTTTTGTATGTGATCTTTTGTGCATTTGTGCAATAAAGTTATATTCTATTCTTTTGTATTCTATTCCATTCTATACTTATCTTTAATTAGGTACCAACCAATATGTAGAATCGTTAAATTAGAAAAATAAATAAACTCTACACACACATTTTCAAAATGTCGGAAGGTTTTTCGTAGTCAAATAGGAATTAGGCGAAAGCTCCGGGTGAAAATAAGTAGGTAGGTATGTAAGAAAATGCCTAAAGTTTTAGGACCTTCAACAATATGGGGTCCACTTCCGGAAGCCTCCTCGTGACGGACCCTGGTAACGTGATGGGGAAACTTTCTCGGCGGGTGTGTGGCTTTTGATGTCAAGTGTGTCGCCTTGACATTCGAAGTCACATGTCATCGTCGAGTTGCTTTTGTTTTCCCACTACGGCTATCTAGCTATCTGGCCATTTTCAGGGCGACGACAGCGCCCGAAGTCCCCCGGGTGCGTTCCGATGGCTGCTCCCGGTGTCCTCGTCAGGTCGAGCAACCGTCGGTGGAGGAGTGGCTGCTGGCCACCAATTGGTGCACAAGGAGTGCCTAGACGGGCAGCGTTGGGACGGTCTCGGAGTAGTTGCGCTCACGTGCGCAGATCCCGAGCCGTCCCGCAATAGCGCACTGGAGGTTAGGCCGGGGAGGATGTTTAGTGGGTATGAAGGGAACGCCTTTACCTCGAGTCCCACAGATCCCCTGCGGTTGGCACCACCCCGCAGGGTCGATGCGTAAATGCATTTGACCTCCCCGTCAACAAAAAAAAAAGAGGTTTAACAATATATTCATCCAGTGATATTAAAATTATGCTTACCTGTATTGTTTTGTCATACCAACGATTGCCGCCATTGCTCTTTGAGCCGCCGCCGTGGATAGTTTGTGCTGCCGCTAGATTTTGCTGCGCATTTTTACTAGCGCATTTCCACAGGCCGACTGGTGAATCTAAACAGAGAACCGCCAAACTCTGTTCAACATCAGTCAAGGATCTTTTATTTACGTCATCTGAAAAAAAAATAGAATAGGTAATTTATTTATTATAGGTATGTACAATGAAATTATTTTTAAATAAAAAAAAACCGTATTCTAAACTAAAAAGGGTTTTATGTTTAACCACTGGGATGTACAGGCCTCAGCTGTCAGCAGGCTGTGTAATCAACCAATAATTTATTGCCCCTATTATTTCAAAGGGGCGCGCGTGGTGGCCGCACAAAAACTTACGAATTGAGAAGTCGGTTAAAAAGAAAAGTGTCTTGAATTTTTTTTCCTAAGATACCATTTTTAACGCAAATCCCACGTAAAATCAGAAATCGTAAAATTGGGTCTTATCGCGCTATTTACAAAGTTTTTACCAAAAACAAATCGTTATCGTTTTCATACGTTTTGACAGCTGTCAGCTGTTAAACTGTTGTCAAAATGTATGAAAACGATAACGATTTAGAGTTTCTCCCGAGTTCTTAGGCCTTAGTACGAGTTTGTTAGTTTTCGAGCTCGATCAAACGTATCGTCTCTTTTCATACATTGCCCACTAGCGCCCCTAGCGTAAACTATCAGAAACAGTGGCCAATGTATGAAGAAAGACGATACGTTTGATCGAGCTCGAAAACTATCAAAACTCATACTAAGGCCTCTTGTCGTAAAAACACGTGTTGAGAGACTCCATTTTTAATAACCTCAATCAACCGTACAATTTTTGTTACTTTAATTCATTGAGCTATTACTACAAGTATAGAGAAGACGCCGCGAACAAACATCTGTGCAGCAAGCGCGGTAGTGTGGGGCACGCGGGGGGCGGCGAATGAGTCATAGATGCGATGTCACCGTCATAGAAGCGACACTTTGTTTATATTCTGCCTAATTAATTGGGTACCTACAGGAACATGGTAAAATAAATTTAATGAGCCTGGACAGATAATTTATATTAATTTATATATTTATTTAAAAATATTATAAGTGAATAATTTTATTTACTTATAATATTCATTTTAGATATAGGTACTGAATTTACTCTGCGGAATATACAATATCAGGCATGTATTTGTTTAAAATAAAACTAGTTTAAAATAAAAGCCATATAATTTTGAAGTAATATGTTTATTTAATTACCTTTAAACAATATAAGTTTAGTTAATTTTTGCCGTTTAGATAAACAATTATTAGTCTGATCAGTTTTAGCTTCGTGTTTCAAGCGAATTGTTGTGTATTTATTTATAATCGCTCGTATCAAATGTGTTCGGTGGTTTAAGGTGATTGGTTGATTGAACGAATGTTGAATTAACGAGGTAAATACTTCCTGCTGAATAAAATATTCCAAAGTATTGACAGTAATATAACTGTAATAGTATTTCGTAGTTAGACTTGTTCCACTACATTTATTTAAAAGGTTACGTATTACAATTTCTGTGGCGATACATATTTTATATACGTCTTCCGTGGAGTACGCCAAGCCACCCATATCTTTAATCGTTATTAATTTATGATGAGGCAGCTTTTCTGTTGTGCTTAAGCTATTCACACATACTTCGCATTTTAATAACCTTGTCAGAATCCGGGAAATATAGCCAGATATGTATCCAACAATCAATTTTGATCCAAATGGTATTTGTTCGCAACTAAGTATGTCGGCAAAAATTTTACAATTATTCTCGGCTTCTATGTCAGACTCTAAGCAGCGAGTAGCCGACAAGATTTCATATTGCTCATCGTCATGGCGGTTGATGTCTGTTGTGCTATTAATTATTTCAGTGGATGATTTGTGCAAAATATTGAAATTGTCTAACGGAATACAATTGCCTGTAAAAGATGAGCGAAGTTCTAGGTGATTCAATGTTTTTTTATAGGCAGCTCGAAATTGCAATACATTGGGGTTATTATTGTATCCACCATGTTTTCTGATAACCCCAAAAAAGAGCTCTAAATGGTCCTGGCTGAGTCTATACGTTGAAATATATCTCATGACTTTTTTTTCCTCGACTGCATTTTCATACAAAGTTTTTAGAGATTCTATGCAAATAATAGCGCCAATAAATCCTGTTTTATTTGCCGATTCGACGATTTTCTGTTTTGAAAGTAATATTGTAATACGAGGCGTCAAATTTTTTCTTTTATACACTCGTCTATGTTTGACATGAAATTCCAAATTTAATATGTATTTCTTTACTTCGTCAAGGAACTCAAATACTGCAGACTTATTTTGTGTATCAATGGGTCGCTTGAATCCATAAAAGTGACACTTCCTCGAATTCATTGTGTCAAAAAAATTATTCATGATTTTCAAAAAAAATACAGTTCCCGACGAGTCTAGAAATTGCGATGACTTTAATACCTCGTCACATAGAAGCAATGCTTTTGCTACACTCATACTTAACAATTGGGTAGCCAGCTTGACCTTCATTATCTGGTTACGAAAGTGAAGGTGACGTTGTGTTAGTCTGTTACCGAATCTTAGACCCTCTTTCGTTTGAAGTTTATTTAGATTGATCAATAGCTGCCATCTAATTTTTTTGCCATTTTCATCGAGAAACAGTCTTTTCTTTTCAAAAGTATTTCTTATTAATTTGATTACATGGCATGGATCAAGAAATATACATACCTTCTGTTGAGTACATGGGTGTGGAAAATGGGTCACAAAACGATTTGGATCGGTTAGATTACAACCTAGAATTTCAGCAGCTGTCAAATTTGCGGGACATCCATCAAATGTAACGCTTACTACTGAAACTCCTGCATTATGACATTTTTGTAAGCAGGTTGTAATTAAATTCGCCTTCGTTTCAGCAGTTATGCCTGCTATTAAAAAGTAACCCACAGGGAGCTTCCAATTTTCAGTCAGAGATACTAACATAAATACTAAGGCCTGTGATGCTACGTTTACGTCATGATCACCTTCCTGAGGACCTGCTCCAAAATTAACGGCACCGAGCTTCCGTTGGTTGTGAAATAATTTTTGCTTCCGAATAGCCATCTCGTCGAAGACTAAATTGCACACAAGAGATTTGTCACTAGATTCACTTTTTATTTTCAAAGCTTCAAACGCTTCATTAGTAAATCCTGGCTCAGCATCAATCGTCCCATACCATCGACAAAGAGTTCTTGGATGTGGAAGGATGTTATCATAAATATTTCTCACATATTTGTAAGCTGCTGGCGAATAGTAATTCAGTGTCAATGCGAACTTACGTAGTGCAGGTGTATATTTCAGAAAGTTTCTATTCCGTTTATATTTTTTCATTAGCCTTTTGTGTATTTCTACTAACTCTGCTTTAGCAAGCAAATTATTTTCGGCTATTCCTTCGAGTGAAAATTTAGTTTTTAGAGATTTTACAAGAAGGGTCAGAGATTCACACTTCTTCTTTAGCTTTCGGTTCTGGCGTTGGACTTTTTTTATTTTATTTGTTAATTTGTTTTTAGCAATAGTTATGTTATGTATTTTTCGCTTGAGAGCAATTTTTCTGGGTGTATCAAAAATTGATTCGGACTCACTAACAGGCTCGGAAATTGGTTGCATTGTTTCAGTACTACTGTGACACATCCTCGGCTAAAACAAACATAACATAATGTTAGTGATGGATGAAGTAATATTTTATTTTCATCTTGAATTGAAACTCTTTGGCATGTCTACTGTCCGCCATTTTGAAAAAAGTCATAATTTCGGGGCCACTTACGAAACAGGTGTCATTTGATAGAAAATATAATTAACTTAAATATAATTCAACAGAAAATATAAACAAAAAATGTTGAATACCTGAGGGTCCTAAGGCGTATACATTCTGAGATAATGGGGATTTTAAAACATACATTTTGATTATTATTACAATTTTGTTTGTTATTATATTTTCTGTCAAATGGCACCTATTTCATGAGTGGCCGCGAGATTGCGATTTTTTCAAAATGGCGGACAGCGAACAGGCTACGCTTCATACAATAATGTTCGAACCCTTTTGCTAAACGGTACTAAACGGTTCATTACTGTTACTTACATCAATACAAGGTACTGCACATTTCTTCAGAAAACGCCTTCCCGCTTTTGTGGTATATTTATCCTCTTCACGAAAATGCAGCGAACATAAATAAGTATGATCGGATGGTAACCAGGCCTCTTCACTGCGGTTGTTTTGGACAAATTTTATCCATTTTTCCCTATCTTCACGGCCAAGACGTGGAAACCTTAAAAAAACACATTGTAACAAATTATGTCTATGATTGTTTTTGATCTTTTAAAATCACAGTCAGTTGTTTTCTAAATAAATGTTATTAAATTGTTAATTAAATTGAATTTCTAATTAAATTGTTATTTCTGCTATAAAAAACACGTCAGATAATTCTGCTCACTTGTTACACACACTATCAGACACTTGTCACTTCTTAACTTTTAGTCTATGACAAATGACGCAACATGGCGTCTCCGCTATACATTTTACTCTAATTAAGTTTTAAAATGATTATCTAGTTACTTACCGATGGAAAGTTATTCCTTTGCACTTAGCTGTATTACTTGAATTATTAGTGCAATATCGTAACACACACGAGGGCATTTTTAAGGAGTATTTACGTTTTTTCGTTTTAAAACAAACAAGACGTTCACCATACGCGCTCAGGAAGCAACTGAGTGAAGTGCGGCCGGCCGGCCGCAGTTGAACGGAACACAGTAGTGATGAGTGGCGTCTTCTCTATACTTGTAGTAATAGCTCAATGCTTTAATTATATTTCCACTTGACATTGGCAAAATGCGTACGCTTAATGCGACGCGAATGCCATTAATTAAGAATAGAATAGAATAGATAACGATTTGGTTTTGGTAAAAACTTTGTTAATAGCGCGCTTATCGCCTTATTTACGATCGTAGAAACCAAAACAAAATCGTTAACATTCCCATATGTTTTGACATCGGCACGTGCGTGATTGCCCTATTAACAAACGTGAACCAAAACCTTATTCTTGTAATAAGGTTTTGGTTCACGTTTGTATAATTTACATTTATTTAATTTACTGTTCGAATGTATGTTGTCCGTTAATTTGCAAACCATTTTTCGTACCTACATTATACGATTGAGCATGCACGTTTAGTTTGTATGACAATGCATGCTTAGCGTGGCGCCACACTAGCCGGCCGTTCTTTGCTACCTAGAAAAGACCATAAAAACGGGTTCATCGTAACGTGTGCGTTCCCCCAGCAAAATGTTGTCAAAAACAGTCATTTAAATTATGTAGGTAATTAGTTGCCGAGCTTCTGAATTTGTTGCAAACTATCTTAAATTAGTTGCACTTATAGTTTTTTTAGTTATTTAACAAAAACATTTTCTGCTGGGGGAACGTTACCGCAGCAAAACATTTTCTTTTTTAGTGGGAATATTGAAATAAATATTAGCTATACAATTAGTAGTCTAGGTGGAGTAAATGTTGCAACTTATTTGGTGTTTGTTCTTTCTTCGGCTGCGAAGTTATTCAAGATTCTGCTGGGATAACGTTTGTGGTTTTGCTGGATCTCCGAAACGGTTGAACGGATTCTTATCATGGCAATGGTTTTGTAAAGTTATATTAAAATTCATTCAGTAGTTTTTGCGTTAGGGAGTAACAAACACACATGCATCCATTCAGCCATACACCCATACAAACTTTCGCGTCTCTAATAATACATGCCTACTCTGTAGCATAGCATAACATGGTCTAATAATAATATGCACATAACAAATAATTCTATTAAATTAAAATAATAAAAACGCACATTTGCACACACACACACACACACACACACACACACACACACACACACACACAAATTTATGTTTAATTTTAAATTTGGTTTAATTTAATTAATTTTAATTTAATTGCAATTGAATTTGATTTAATTTTATTTTATGTTATTCTCTCAGACCAATGAAGGAGTTTACAATAAAATAGTTAACTTTTTTATGGGTCTGTGGTTATTACTTATGATTTAAGTTAATTATTCCTTATAATAATTACGAATGAGCGGGCCTCTCCTAACACAGGTTTTTATCAAACTTAAAAGGAGAAACCCAACCCCTGTAATGTAGTCACTGTTATTAAATAAAGGAACTTTTGATTTTGATTTGATTTGATTTTGATTTTGATCATCTTTTGCACATGACTTCATAAGAATTTGTATAATTAGTTGTGCAATAAAGAAAAAAAAATAATGCACCGTTCAAAAGTTATTTAATAAAATATAAAAACACTTCAATAGGTCCTAGCTCTTTAAATAAGAGCTTTAAAGATTTGCTATAAACTTTATTTTGTAGCTTGTAACTGCCTTCAAATGTTTGTGAAGTTTCATTAGTATCCTGTTAGTAATTAAGAAATTATGATGAAATTAATTTCTCCACATTCACGGTCGCAATGCGCGCGGCGTTTTTTGGCCACTGTTAAACCTGTATGTGGCTATATAAACCTAATGTTATATCAACAATCAGTTGCTTAGTTCAGTTTTATACCTGTAAAATTTCAGCGTAGTACATACAATATATAACGAGATAATAAAATAAAAGTCATTAGAAAGGGCAAGATCGCGGTACCCCGACCGTGTTTAGGTGGTGACAAAAAAGCGACCGCGTAGTCACGGTAATATTATCTATACAGTATTCTATCTCCATACAAACGGTCGGAAAGCGCGTCATGCTACGCGCCTCGAGTTCGCGGGGCACCCGGTGGGCATCCAGTCGCGAATGCGCAGCAGCGACTACCGAACGGTGTGAATTGTTTTTTAAGCAGTTAGCCGTGCTTAAACGTGCGATTTGTATTGTGAATATTTGATTGAATTAAGTAGATACCTACATAATTCAAAATGGCAAAGAGCAATATTTTTTATGTACCTATCTACTAGTACGTAATTTGTTTTTAATATTTAGGTATTTCAATGTTTCTATCGGGCATAATCTGGAATAATATATAAATAAGTGGATAGGGTGAAAAAAGACACAAACAAGTAACCTACCTACGCTCGCGTTAAAAACAAAACTACATAATACGTAGGTAGGTAGTTTCCTAGACTAGGCTATCTACTTAATTATGTACCAACATATAACTTAACTACATATATTATTAAATATGATGAAATATCATTATGAAATAATTTACGAGAGTAATAAATGGTAGGTATTGTAGTGATCGGATTTTTTTGGTGTATACTGGCAGGTTGTTAGGTAATTTGGAAAAGAGACGGATTGTTGACAGGAATTGATAGATGGAAAATTATAAAATAGGGATATTTGTGCGGAGTTTAAAAAACAATATTTTGTTTGTTGATAATAATATGTAATTTCTTGAAAATAAAAGTGTTTCAGTGACAATATAGTACCTACGTCTCAGTCAAGGCGTAAATATTTTTGTCTCAAATCTATAACTTTTTTTTTATTAAATATTACCTAAAAAAACATGTATTTTATTGAACACTTCCTATTTCATTCACAACATATTTTTTTTACATATAAGTAAAATAAAATATTTACAATCATTGAACAAGAAATGTAGAAACTAAATATAAAGTAAATAGTAGGTATATAATGTGTGTATGTTAGTTTTTGTTAACGTTTCTTTTCTTTATGTATGTGTTGTTATAGTTTATTAATAATTAGGTAATATCGTGCTCTGTGAAGGCCAATAAATTTATTTTCTTTCTTTCAAATTAAAATACTGTTGGCGGGCAGCCCTTCCGCGTGTTTACGCCCCGCTCGGCCATAGCCAGTTATTTCAAGGACAGGACCGAGTCACAATACTGCATAGATAATATTACCGTGGCGTAGTACATTTAGGCTATCTTCGAAAATATGCAGGATAGTGTTACAAGTTTAGTACAGATGTGTACATAAGTGTTAAAAAAACTAAATGTTTTCATCAATAATTTTTATTGACCGGTAATAATAAATTTCGATTAAACGAGTTGATTTCATATTCAATAAATAAATATGAAATTCTTACATTTATTTACTAGGCACGAGCATGTGGAAATAAATACCTGGTAATAATTTAGGTACGCAATTTGAGGTAAAATATTGGCTTTTAAGCAATAAGTATGTAAATTAAGTAATACATTTAGTTTTTAAGTCTTACACATCTCTAATTATGTAGGCACAATGTCAGCTAGGTGCCTAACAAAATGTAGGTACTAATAATAATATTGCAACTATTTTTGTAAACACATTATGCAACTTTATAGCACAGTCTATAGAAGTCTTACAGTGGTCCGACGAGCGCGTCTAGACAGGACAATCGTGAGGGGGTTGCGGGACGGGTGGGGCGCAACGGCGCCCCCGAACTGCTTACACTCGTTTGGGAGATGTTGGCCAAGGGTGTCGCTAAAAAAAACATACCAACTGAATTGAGAACCTCCTCCTCTTTGAAGTCGGTTAAAAATATTTAAAAAATGGTCCATACTACATGTACTATAAGAGACTGCATGTCATCATCTAGTTTAGGTAACAATATTAAATTTCATCAGTTTCCAGGCACAGAAGAAAGGTAATTCCAAGAATATTTTATTTTAACTTGCCGTAAATCTGATAAACGCGAAATGGCGGACTTTTGGCGAAAACATTAATCACGCATAATTATTAAGCGTAGGTACTATCTTTTTACAGGGTTTAATTCAACTTGCAATACATGTGTATGTTCGGGCCAAACTTTGCAACTGAACTTTTTCTACATATAATAATACCTTTGAACTTTGATTAAAGAAAAAAAACTCTTTTTTGCTTTAATCTAAGCATTTGAATAAAAAAAAATCGAATGTTTCTAATTTATGAATTTAACATCTATTTCGAGATTCAATATGGCGGAGGCGATTTTTTTAAATTTAATATAAATATCAATATGAGTATCGTTTTCGTGATTTTCAGGGGTCTCAATTCTGAATACAACATTTATTTCGAGATCCAAGATGGCGGACGCGACTTTTTGGTATGATATCAATATGGGTATCAATTACGCAATTTTCGGGGGTCCCGATTCCAAACTACTCAAAACAAAATAAGGGCCATCTACATTTTGAATGTTTTTTTAAACCAAGCCTAATGTTTCCTGTTTTTGTGTCTTAAATCTTTTAAAGTGTGTTATTTTATATTAAATTAATAAAGAAATAATTTTTTTTTTTATAGATTATTCATACAAACATTAAACAAGAGTTATGTTTATTTATTTTACAAATTTACGGGTGGCCCTTATTTTGTTATAAGTAGTATATTATGTCAAGATCTAAGATTACGGAAGAGACCCTATTACGAATACAACACACAAGAGATAACCAAGATAGTGAACGCGGCTTTTTAATATAACATAAACGTTACCCATGTTAACAATATGTTAAAAAGTCTGCCATCTTGGATCTCGAAATAGATGTTGTATTTGATATCGGAACCCCCAAATAACCACGAAGATGACATCCATATTTATTTAATAAGTGAAAAAGTAGCATCCGTCATTTTGGATCTAAAATTGATGTTGTACTCGAAAACAGAAACCCCGAAAACGTTTAAAACGATAAGTTTAATAGGTACGTCTGCCATCCTGGGTCTTGAAAGAGTTGTTGTATTTTGTTGTAATTTGTAGTAAGTTGATGTTTTGTTCGGAATCAGGGCCCCCGAGAATTATACCCATATTGATATTAAGTTAAAAAGTTGCGTCCGTCGTCTTAGATCTTGATAGAGTTGTTGTATTTGAAATCGGGACCCCCGAAAGTAATATTTAACCATATTGATATTAAGTTAAAAAGTCGCGTCTGCCATCTTGGATCTTGAAAGAATTGTTGTATTTGATATCGGGATCCCCCGAAAACCAAGACAGTGATACCCATGTTGACATTAAGTTAAATAGTCGCGTCCGCCATCTTGAATCTCAAAATAAATGTGATGTTCGGAATCGAGGACCCCCATAAACCGCGAAAATGGTACTGATATCGATTTTGTATTAAACTCGTGTCTGTCATCTTGGATCTCAAAATAGATGTTGTATTCGGAATCGGGAGCCCCGAAAACCATGAAAACGATACCCATATTGACATTCTGAAAAAAATGTCACGTCCGCCATCTTGGATCTTGAAATAGATGCTGTATTTGGAATTGGGACGCCAGAAAACTACGAAAATGATTCCTATATTAAAAAGTCTCGTCTGCTGTCTTGGATCTCGTCATTACAAACGTCTGTCATTTTGCATAACAGATTTACATCAACATAAAAAAAAAACAATAAAACTATTTTGTCTTTTTACATTTACCCTATACCCTACATAAATGTTTCACCACACCAACAAGCAAAATCAAATTTAGAATATTGCCCTCAATAGAATTAATCCACGTTAAGTAGGTACACACACACACAGACACATATTGATTAATTCTCAAGTACTTGATATTTTCAAAAATAGAAAGCGCACACGCACTCTACAAGACGAATTACTGACTAAGGTTCACGTTTATTGTGCTATGCAAATAATGAAGTACCCCTGTGCGCACCCCTCCTGCGTCCTATCCCACTTAAGGACGTGTTATCGACGATTCTTGGTTTCTGCAATTGTACATATAATAGAGACCTCAGATAGAGACTAATTTATTCTAAGTAGTAAAGTAGCCGAAACCGAAAGATAATAATATGATATGGTAGATAGTTTTATTATTGTTATGTATTTAACAACCATGTACGCGTCTGTACCGAACTTATGAGGTGTATTATACTAAACATTTTAGAAGATAGCCTAAATGTACTACGCGGTCGCTTTTTTGTCACCGCCTAAACACGGTCGGGTTACCGCGATCATGCCCTTCCTAATGACTTTTATTTTATTATCTCGTTATATATTGTATGTACTACGCTGAAATTTTACAGGTATAAAACTGAACTAAGCAACTGATTGTTGATATAACATTAGGTTTATATAGCCACATACAGGTTTAACAGTGGCCAAAAAACGCCGCGCGCATTGCGGCCGTGAATGTGGAGAAATTAATTTCATCATAATTTCTTAATTACTAACAGGATACTAATGAAACTTCACAAACATTTGAAGGCAGTTACAAGCTACAAAATAAAGTTTATAGCAAATCTTTAAAGCTCTTATTCAAAGAGCTAGGACCTATTGAAGTGTTTTTATATTTTATTAAATAACTTTTGAACGGTGCATTATTTTTGTTTTCTTTATTGCACAACTAATTATACAAATTCTTATAAAGTCATTTGCAAAAGATGATAAGAATCCGTTCAACCGTTTCGGAGATCCAGCAAAACCACAAACGTTATCCCAGCAGAATCTTGAATAACTTCGCAGCCGAAGAAAGAACAAACACCAAATAAGTTGCAACATTTACTCCACCTAGACTACTAATTGTATAGCTAATATTTATTTCAATATTCCCACTAAAAAAGAAAATGTTTTGCTGCGGTAACGTTCCCCCAGCAGAAAATGTTTTTGTTAAATAACTAAAAAACTATAAGTGCAACTAATTTAAGATAGTTTGCAACAAATTCAGAAGCTCGGCAACTAATTACCTACATAATTTAAATGACTGTTTTTGACAACATTTTGCTGGGGGAACGCACACCATCGTAACACACTCACCGGTGGCCGGTCTTTCTTAATCGGCGCTCAGTCGTAGTCTAGCGCTTGCCGAAAGAGGTACTCGTGTACCTTTGTAATAATACGTAAAAAATCGTAAAGGACGAAGAACTCATGCCCTTTTTTTTAAAGTGTGTAAAAAAGGACAGACTGCATATCCCATAAACACGGGAATTTTTGGATATGTAAAATAAGAGATTCTGTCGGTCCCGCCATTCTTCGCAACTCTGCAACGAGTCCACGCAGGAGCACAGCAATCGGCGTACTGAATGAAGCAAAATCGCGGAGGGGCGTGGTCCCGTTGCTTGCTTACCGGGCGTTCTTCCGTTTCACACCGTGATGGGTAGTACATTTTGTATTGCATTCTTGCTTTCCGGTTTTATGGTCTTTTAGGTAGCAAAGAACGACCGGCTAGTGTGGGGTCACGCTTAGCTACGTCATTATAAATAACGAACAGCCCAAGATGGAAGACTAGTAATTTTTTGGGCACTTCCATAATATGGGTATCAAATGAAAGGGTTTGCTGAGAAAAATACGAATAAATTTGCTGAAAAATTAAAATTTCTATAAAAAAATGTTTAAAAACAAGCTTTTAATTAAATGCTCTAAAAAGATAAAATAAAAAAACTTTAAATTTGAATATTATAAGAGCTTGTCGCGAGATTTAATTGTGTAGATAAACAGCTATAAAACCGGCAAAAAGAGAGATAGTAAATAAGCGATGATCGAAGTAAATCTTGCGACAACCTTTTATAACATTTAAATTGAAAGTTTATTTTATTTCCTTATTTTATTATATATTATATTTAGCTTATTCTCACTTAATGGCTTTGCGGGATTACGCATTTACCCAATGTCAAGTGAAAATAGTACTGCATAGGTACATAAGATTGTACGGTAGATTGAAACAAACAACAAGAACTCGGGTGAATGAACTCCAACCAAAACCAAATCGTTAACATATTCATTTGTTTAGACTATTAAAAGTTGTCAAAATGTAAGAAAATGGAAGTGTTTTGGATTTGGTCAATACGTTGCAAATAGTGCGAACAGCGGGTTGTCAGCTGCTGTATTACAATCCTGGGGTCATTCAAAAGAGGCGTGAAGAATCACCTTGAAAGTCAGCAAGGCGAGGGTGGCTAACACGGCAGTTTATCTCACGTACTAACATACATAATAATATATCTTTGCATTTGGACTCCACTTCTGCTTACCCTCAGGACTCATTTGCTCAATCTTTTTATAAAAAAAATCTTTTCACCAAATTATATCAAGTCCATATGTATGAAACCGGAAGCGTTTCAGATTTGGTTAATAAAGTGCCGACTGCTTAAGTAGGTAGGTATAGGTATTTTTAACTGACTTCAAAAAAGGCGGACGTTCTCAATTCGTATTCATCTTATTATGATTTTAGTATATAAAGATTCGTCAATCATAGGTTTTTAAACTTGTATTAATTTACCTTTTATCAAAAGATCATAGGCTTTCGCCCAAGTGTCACGATTCTCGGAGGTGAGTATTCCAATAGAGTTATCCGTTGGTGTCGCTGATAATTCCATAACTCTTTTTAGCTGTTCAACGATTTGTTCTTCATTTAGGATTTGATTGTCGCTACCCCACAAGTCAACGTGGAAAATCTAAAAGAATTTTTTTTGGTAATTGTTTATAGAAATTGGGAATATATTAATATTGACATTATGCAAATATCGTTACGTGGTTATTATGAATGACGGTCACGTAGGTACTATTGTTATAAGATAATTTATCCCGGCCTTCTATGGGTACTCTGCAAGTGCCAAAAATTTTTTTATATTGTCCCATATCCAGGGGATTTTTACCCATCATCTCGGTGGGAATTTTATTACTGAAATGTAAAAATATTGCTTAATTTAGATAGGAAAAACATTTAGAAGTCTGTTAAATATGTGTAAGTAGAAAAGAAAATAAAATATGTAGGCGCCTAGTAGAATTTTATGAGATTATTACTTGATTATTGTTATAAATGCTGTCTTTCTAACACTACAAAGTAACAGAAAACAGACATTGTTAAGAAAATAAAATTAGAAGTTTGTTGCAAAATTTACATATTGCAGAACGTTGATCAACAAAATGGTAACCCAGTGTGCAGGCTTAAAAGGCATGTATGACTGAATGTAAGATCTCAATAAATTTAAATCAGTAAATTACCCGTCTATTAGTGCTTTATACTCGAGTACGGCGTGCAAAGTTTTAGCCGCGTATACAAGTTGTTCATTTTGAGTTTCAAATTTTCGGAATGGGAACACTAGACCCGGGCTAGAGAACACTACTACAGGATCGCGGTATTCAAGGTAAGCAGTGTTCAGCCACCATGTCTCGAGCCAGTTTTGATGTTGTTCGGCCCTTTTTTCCAGTAAGCTCTGTAACAAAGAATACAAGCTAATTACTATTAAATTCAAAAACGAATTGACGACCGCCTACACGTCAAGCGGCCCGAGTTGAAAATTCAGAGAAATATAAATTATTTTTTATGAATACGAACATTTGTTTACGAGTTATTTATAATAAATATTTTAAAGTTATTTAACAGATTAATAATGTTACAGTATAACATATGATTATGTTAAGAATTATAAAGAATAAATATTTTTACGTTTATTTATAAATAATACCGTTGTTTGTTTACAAACAATAAATATCTAATTTTGTAATGCAGGTTTATACATTATCTAGTATACATAGAACATATTCTTATTTATATCTGCTAGATAGGTACTTAAACAGCAGCAGTCTGTACTACCTCCTACCTCGTCAAAAATAGGAATATATACAATATTGTCTAACATGCGTGGATGGGCTGGAAATCATATACATAGTTCAGCCCCCGATCGCGTTCTTTACGAACGTAAAAACAAAACCAAATCTTTATCGTTTTAATAATGTTTTGGCATCTGAGTCTGAGAGGTTGCCAAATTATGGCAAAATATGAAAACTGAAGTACATTTTAAAGATTTAGTCCATTATATCAGTCGAGAGGCGTCCACTGTTGGAAATAGGTCATGGTTATGGATTTGGTGTACCTACCTACAGGGTGTAAAAGACATGAACAGTCAAACGAGAACCATGTATTCTGCTCACCATCATAACATTTTTTTTCCTTTAGACTATACCTGGGAAATTGATAGTTACGATTTTATTGAAGGTCAAAGTCATAATTTTTTTTTTCATTTTTTTATGAAAACGTAATCTATACGTTATTTCTTAATTATTGTCCAAAGAAACATTATAATTTTTTTTAGTATTTCATAACAAAAAATGGCTTCAAAACGTTAGCATTCAATGTAGCTCACTCGATGCGCACGGACACTAACGAACGGGGCCGCCGTCAGGCAAAAATATCGCGGTTTTGCGAGTTGCGTGCGAGTTGAGCCCTTTACATTGCGCGGTACAATTTGCAATTTTTTTTAACACCAAAAAATAAAAATCATTTCCCAGCAATATTTTTTTTGAAATATGTCTTATTTTGATGTATAAAATACATGGTTCTCGTTTGACTGTTCATGTCTTTTACACCCAGTATATAGCGTGATCACAGGGCAGGTTTAGCATGTAATCTGTTAGGTAATTAGGTTGTCTTGGTTCAGTAGTGGCATAATATTTTTCTTTCGGAGCCAAGTTGTTAGACTTTAGACATTGGTAAAGCACACATTAAAAAATGATAACACTATCATGTTTTTAGTAATCTATCGCGTATCAGAATAAACTTCAATAACGTACTATATCTACCATCTACAATTGCTATGGTGATAAACTCTGTTTTTAGCAGCGAATATAAATTTTATTTAATAAACGAGAAGAACAGGATCGACGTAGGTCCGACCATCACCTTTATATTATAATATAACAGACTTCATAAAAGGAGTAGGTTCTGTGTTCCTTCCACACATATCGGGAATAGGGTGTTCCACTTTCCACTGTACCTATGTATTTTTAATGCATGTTCAGCTCTCCAATATTAGGAAAACAAAAATTACTTAATACAAAAACTTACTTGTAACTTCCGACCTTCGCCATCTTCAAAACTCTTAACTAGTTTAGAGGTATTAGCAAATTCGTCGTCATTCAGATGAGGTCTTACAGTTTTTAGATATTTGTTTAATGTGTCATTAAGTTTCGGTACTGGCAGTCGTGGCAGGTTTTGAACATTGGTTGCGGTATCTACCTTCGCTGAGGTATAGTTCGCCACTAACTCAAAAGAACTAGCGTAAGGTTTTAGTATAGCACCTTTTGGAACATACTGAAAGAAAAAATAATTGATTAGACTCAACAGCAGAAGTTGCAAATAATCAAAACTAAGTCTAATTAGTCATCATAACAAAGACAACTGCGCGTGTTTGATTATCAAATCAATTACTTTATTGGTTAATCGATTAAAAATGAAAATAAGGTGTGCGTAATCTTAATTTATAAAATTACTGTATATAATTTTTCTTTTATGAAATTTTAATTTCCGTTTGTGATGAATTATCGATTTTTACTGATGAGTGTATACCAAATGAGTATCGAATGACTGTTCTTTCATATTTGTATTAAGTTCTTTTTTTTAATAAAAGCGAATAAATACGTTAAGAATTATCTAAGAAAAAAAATACGTAGTGACTGTTACCTTAAGACCGGTTCGTAACATGGTTAAATCCTGGAACAAAATACAAGCTGGTATTAGGGACCGTATTATAAACTAAATAACTATACTTACCTACATATAATTTCACATAAATATTCCACATAGGTACATACATATCTATAAAACAATACATAAATGGGTTTTATTTACAATACTGTTCTGTGGAGTGATGTTGATGAATGATGATGTAATCATTCATCAACATCACTCCACAGAACTCACAACTACTGTTAGTAACGTCAATTCACATACATTTGGGTTCATGTAATCTCTCTTTGCTTGACAAATAGTGGAAGTAAAGTTGACGGTGACTGTTAAAACCGCAGACACACACCTTTTAACTCGACTATTAGTTAAAAAGCGGTAATTAAAATAACAAATGGTTAAAAATAACAAAATACCGTTGTTTCATGAATAGTTAACCTTACTATAGTTAAAATCGATGACCAATAGTTAAAAAAGTTAACCACTCATTGATTGAGTAGTTAACTTTGACAATTTGTTAGAAAGTCATTGCGTAACGTGTTTTTAAAATGAATTTAAATGTAGTAAGGCATTTTGAGGGTTCAGAAAGCTCCTCTGACGACGAAATTTTTTATAGAGTATTTAATGAATCGCCGGCCTAAAACATTCAGGGTCAGAATTGCTCAATTAGATGTTTGGGATGAAGTCGACTTCTTTGATAGGTACAGAATGTCAAAACAAACTGTGCTTATGATATTGAATGCATACTATTAGTAAATTATCCTTGAATAGGCGATAATAGGTAAAATTACGTGACCTTAAAATTATTCACTATTTTTGTAAACATAAACAATCAAGTATTGTTCCAAATGTTTAGGGGTAAGATTGTCTTCGATGATTTGAAATATTTTTTGTTAGTGGAAAGGCGTCGCTCCACGTCTAATGAAGAAACTGGGTGAATTCAAGTATGAACAAGTAATAATTTGAATGCGTAAACTTAAGTAGAAATACTTCGCAGTAGCGAGTGAGACGCTCTTGTCTCTTTCATTTTAGTAATCGTAACTTTGTCGTAACTGTCAAAACAAAAGACGAAAGTTTCGGAATGCAGTAAAAGTAATGATATCGCGAATCCGACCAAAGCCACAATTATTATTTATTTATTATCTGCGAACACATTTTATTATCATTCAACAGCCTTTATTTTTTGTGACTATTAAATTTGGTCACTTTAGCGTATTTCGTGACGCATGGTGAGTGCTTGGCATTTATTTATTTATTTATTGCAACACAAACAGATAGTTCCAAAATTATATTAAATTGAAAGACACAAGTTTTGATCTAGGTACTACCCTTAAATAGTGTTGACAGCATGACAAATCATGAAAGCAGTTAAGCAGAGCAGTTAACAATTAGTGAAAAAAAAAAAAATAATTATAGTTTAAATTAAAGTAGAGTATACATATAAAAATAAAACAAATATAATTGTATAAACTAAGCTTTCAATATAAATTTCTGTAGACTTGACCGAAACAAACCATATCCGCTGAATATATCCACCTGATTAGAGATTTCGGGATCAATGCTTAATTCGTTATAAGAGCAACACATGCGATATACGGGATTGCGATGAGCCCTCTGAGTTCTACACCAGGGTAGGGAGAACGTAATTCGGAAAAGTATTGTAAATAAAGCGATAATATGCATCATCACTAGATCTTAGTTAAAATATGCTATTACTGCTGAGAATGGCTTTAATATGCCAATGCATATGCAAATATGCAATTGCATATAATCCGGTCCTTACTGATAATGTTTTGTTGAGCTTTTCCGTAATTGTTTTTGTTAGTTTTCTACTTGTTTGTTTATCTTTCATGGACAATTTTAATTTATCTACTTAGAATGTTTGTGTCCATTTTTGACGTTTTCACGCCTATACTTGAGCACTCGCGCTTCTTAAAATTATACCGTTTTCACTCGTATTTTTCACTAATTTGTCGTAATATTATGTTTTGATCTTTGATAGAAGACTACTTTTCATATGCGAAAATAGATATTTACATTGAAATTAAATAAATAACGCGGACTTAAAACAAGACGATGTTACTTTGACAGCTGTCAACTTCAGTCAACTTTTAATATTTAATATTTTACTTTTATTTTTTTTATTATTTTACTAATATAATTAAATTGAAATATACGAAGTATCAAGATCGTTTATGACGTAAAATCTGTGTTGCCACCTAAGCGATAGTGCTGCCTTCATTTATTTTCTACTCTTTTATGTCGCATGTACTCATTCTCACTTTTTATTGAACGCCTCTTGTAGGTACTTATTTATACTTAATAGAAAAAGTTGAATTATGTCATTTTATAAGGTTCGTTTCGTTAATTACACAATACACAGTCATAGAAGATAGCACAGAAGACTACATAGTACAACATTCATTAAGGAAAGAAAAAGAAGTTAAAACTTTTCCAACTTTAGTAAAACGGTACCTACTAAAATAAAACTATAATGTAAAGAAAGGAAAATAAACATGCAGTTTTTATTTTATTTTGCATACCTATATAGTTTGTAGTCTCTTATTCCACTCACCTGTAAAATATTAAATGTCAATAATGTCAAGGAATGAAAAAAATAGATAAAATTGGAAGCTACCAAGTGCCAACTCGCGCTCGCTCGAGGGTTTCACTGGTTTCAACTATCACTGGTTTCAACTATCTCCAGTTGACGAACAAGCTAACCAGCCTCCGAGCGTGCCATTTACAACGTTTTTACCAAAACCAAATCTTTATCGTTTTCATAGGTTTTGGCAGCTGACAGCTGTCAAACTGTTGTCAAAATGTATGAAAACGATAACGATGACCCCTGGAGGAGTTTCTCTCGAGTTCTTGTTGTAAAAACACGTGTTGAGAGACTCCATTTTTAACCAAAATCTACCGTACAATTTTTAATAGCTATAATTAAGTTTTCACTTGACATTGGCAAAATCCATAATCTTTAGATTTGCGAATGACATTAATTAAGAATAGAATAGAACGATAACCCTGATGGTTTACTATTTTTTTTTTTCTATTTATTTGGGTTAAAAAACAGTGCATACAATGTATATTCCTTAAATGTTATTTAATAATTAAGTTAATTGTACTACCAACAACAATAACCACAGATTACTTGAAAACATTACGATGTGGTGATAATAACAACTTTAACAATTAAATTATATAGTAGAAACTTACATAAGGACTAAAATAAGGACAAATAATTCTTTAGGTAGGTAGTAAGGTTAATGTAGATATAAAGTTTAAACTAATCAATATTATTAATATTCGACAGTAACTGTCTCTTAAAGATACTAGCACGAGTTGACATGTCTAAAGTATTAAAAAATTTTTGTGATGTATGCTGTTATTTAATAAATTTAGGACATATTAAAGTCGGAAGTACCCTTATGCCTGGTTTCAAATGCTTGTAAATTAATCATTATACAATGTTCTTTATTCAAAGTAGTCTTAGATTTTAGTTAGTTTATCTAGGAATCTAAAGATATACCACATGCGTGGTATTTATAAACAAAGGAAGTTACACAAAACAAAAAGCCGACATGCTACCCCTCGGCGGGGTGATGACGTCATCGCCTAACGATTGTTCTTGACAGCTCTTTTAACCGCCGCCTTTTAAGGGGATAATGATATTTTGACAATATCACTGGTCATTAGATTATGAGGAGGTCACTGATTAGTCCTTTCTAATGACAATTTTGCAAAACAAAAGTAATAAAGTTCACAAGTGAAATTATAATATCACGGATATACCAATATTCCTGCGACACATCTGGTTTGTTCGTCAACTGGCGACTGTGAAAGTCGCAGGCGCGAGTTGGCATTGACTCCAAATATATCGGGATATGAATTATAAATAAAGAATTATAAATGGGTATCAATAATTTCCTTAATTTCTTATAACGCTCTTTTCAACTACTTAATAAAAATAGTATTTATTTCTTACCTTTTAGCTTAGACAATTTAACACTGGTCTAAGCTTTTTAGTTTAAATTTGTACGTCTTGAAGTCGGTTTTCGTCTTTTTTGCTAAATATTGCAATTTCGGTTCATACGAATTCATGCACTGTGATACTTAAACCACAGCCAAATGTCCTAAGTATACAATTAAAAGTAATTTCAGAATAATATTAAATATATCTACTTCATTATTATCTATATAAAATAAATATAAAAATCAATTGTTGTTCCGTTGTCTCGCTACTCGAGAACGGCTAGACCGATTTAGATGATTTTGGTTTTGAAATGTTGGTCGTAGTCCAAGGAAGGTTTAAACGGTTAGAAAATGAGAAAATATAAAAAAAATCGCTAGGAAGATAGTAAAAACAACAATTTTATTTTCCAATATAAACTGTTCTTTGGTCGCCCCGTCGGTCATCTGTCATTATTTAGGCCACAACAACGTGTGGCGGGTCAGCTAGTATTTTATAAAAGCCGTGATAACATTCTCGTACCTAATCCAATTAAGTAAATGATCACATCGATACTTGTAATCTCAATTGACAAAAAGCACATTTTGGCCAAAATGAGTTATGAATTAGATTTATCATCCATCACACTTAGTTTTTTTTTTCTCTTTTTTCTGTCTAATCCACGTAGTAATACGGCCATTTATAGCGATTTTAGACACAATGAAAAAGTAACGTAAAGAACGTTTTCACTGTCAAACTGTAAAAATTTTGGTAGTATGTGTTGCCAACACATATACACAGTTCGCAGAGTACTTATGTGATATTCATAAATTAACGCATAACGTAAAGAACGTCAAAATCTTGTTTTGTTTTTAACAGCCGAACAATTTACTATAAATAATGCTAAATGTGCTTTAAGTCAAAGTATGTTAATCACCACTTTAATTATAAAGGGGCGCAAGCACACTTTTTAAAATTATGTGCTTTATACCCATTAGCATAATAGATCTTGCTTAAATTTTAAAGTAGGTATTTGTTTTACACAGCATTTTAAGTGTCAATACAATCGTTACCTTACAGCCTTAAACCCGAGAATAACATTAATTTGTTCGTTTTTCGTACTAGCACAGTATACCAAGAACAGTAATACGTCTTCATACAAACTGGCCGCTATCCATTACGCACGCACTGTGACGCACATATGGTATAAGAATATGGGGACATAAGGTTGTCTCGCCGTCTCGGTGTGATCGCGCGTTTTGATGTCATTGCACATTCGCTCGCCGCTCGTTCCCGCCCGGCACATTTACGATATCCCTAGCGTCAACGCAGTGTACGCTAATAACTCGCCGACAGCCCGCAGATAAACTACTGTTCTTGATATACTGTGGTACTAGGTACCAACATTTATTTTGTTTCTCTAACCTATTAGACAAAATCACAACAAACATGATTTGAACTCTATTGCTATTTATAATAGCTCTCAAATTCCTTAAAAAACTTTGAATGTCGGTACAGCGGCATCAAAAGGTTCGACTGTTGCGCCGCTGCGTGCTAGCAGTAACTTCCAGTGTAGAGCTTCCAACCTTTACAGAAGGGAATTAGACATGACTTTCGTCTTATCCATGTTTATTTTAAGACCCACTTGTTGGGAGACTCTACACTACAGTGATCGTCGAGCGTAGTGCCCAGACTTTCAAATTCTCAGCCTTGACTAACATATCATTTGCAAATGAAACGTGAGTAATATACCTACTCGCCAATTATTTTGATGGCAAGTCCTCTCCAGACCAGAAGCTTAAACACGTCCTGTGTGAACGGTTTCAGCGATATCACATCCCCTATCTCACACCTCGCTGAAGCTGTATGGGTTTCGACTTCTGGTCCTGAAAGCGAACTAACATAGTGGCGTTTTATTACAGTGACTGCAACTCTTTGATGTATCAATATTCTATTTGGCATCTCTGGAATGACTGGCACACGGCACTAGGTTTCTGAATTGAAGGCTTTCTCATAGTCCACAAACGCTAAACATAATGGCAGATTATATTCCTCGGTCTTCTGTCGCAGCGTATGTATGTGGCCTATGATACTAAAGCTTTTTCGGAATCAGGCTTGTTCGGGAGGCTGGAAATCGTCAAACCTGGGCACAAGACGTTTCGTTATAACCCTCGAAAACAGCTTATTAATATGACTCAGGAGCGTGATGGGTCTATAGTTCTTCAACTGGGCCCTATCGGCGTTTTTGAAGAAAAGTCTCACCACGCCACCATGCCCTGCCTTTGACGTTTCACCCTCGAGTATGACGGAGCTGAATAGCCTATGAAGAGCTTTCAGGACCGTTCGTCCACATGATTTCAGAAAATCCACTATAAATCCATCATCACCCGGCGCCTTGCTGTTCTTGAGTTGTTTGAGAGCTACACTAATCTCGTAAAGGCTGATATCTGGGAGATCTGGTTTATTTCGTTCTTGGATCGGCGGCGTGAATGACAGGTATGTGTGATGTCCCGTAAAGCTTTTCGTCGTGATGTAACGATTCTGCCGTCCTCTATCTTCAGCTTCGTCAGCAAGCTCTCTCCAAGCGACAGATCTCTAGCGAACGCTTTGGAGCCTTTGTGCCGCTCGATGGCTTCTTTAATACGTTTGGTATTAAATTGGCGTATGTCGCGAGTTAAGCACTTGGAGATATGTTTATTGAGCTGCCGACGAGCATCTTCACAAGACTGCTGAACCATCCCACGTCTATTCTCCATTAGCTTTTATGTGGACTCTGAGATTTTCTTCACTTTTTTCGTACCGCTAGGTTTGAAGAGATTTGAACCCACCCTAAAAACAGCTCCTACGAACCTATCATCGTAAAAGTCGACATATAGCAGTCCTCCAGGCATACGAAGCGATTTTGCAATTCGAGTTGAAAGCGTTCGGGGTTTTGTATCAGGGATGGCTTCAGGGTGGAGCGTAGACTTCATCAGTTTCAGATTTGACATTGAGATTCACTGTGTCTCTTACCATTCGGTGATCGCTCCCCTGTTAGAAGAATTGATCATAGAGATTATTGAAAATCCGACTCTTACTTAGTTAGTAGAAGTCAATCTCATTTTTTGTTGCACCATCCGGAATGTCTATTATCAATGCTGCCGTTTCTTGAAAAAATACTTCATCATATAAAGACCCTCACTCTCCAAATATTCAGCTAGCATTTGACCACGGTACTTCCGGATTCCAGTTCCGAATTGCCACAATTTCAACTCATCATCACCACTTTTGCTTAACTTTGCGTTAAAATCTCCAATGACAACAGTGTAGTGGGTCCTGGAAGCATGTATTGCCCGAGAAATGGCCTCATTCATTACTTTCACTTCCTCGTCGGGTAGTATACCTGTAGGACCTTCAACGAATTCCGTTTGGTGATTCTGAGTATAAGGTACGCCACCCTATTTGACACACTTCTGATCTGTGAATAAGTACCTTGCTGCTTTATGTTATTGCTTGTGGATTTTTTAAACTTGTTTGTTTGTTTTTCTAGTAATAATCTTTCTAAAACTTTCTTAAACTTGGCAAAAAAGTGCAAAGACCAAATATAACTTTTTCTTCTGGTCTTTGTGATTAAAAAACTTATCTAACTAATCTTAACTCTAATAAAACACACCTACTGTAGGTCTCAATATTACTTACTACTTTATTTCATTTTAATAGTTGAGTGTTAGGAGGATTCTTGCTCTAAAATGCATAAACGCATAAGTTACTTCATAAAACCTATGCTGACCATTGCATATTATATGTAGAATGTTTAAGATATTTTAAAAAAATGATTTATTACTTAGATTATTATTTTATTTATTAGTTATCCATTTTAAGTTCCTTGATAACACACCCTATGTATGCAAACCGCCTAATCAAGAAATAAAATTTGTTTTTTTATTCAAAATATAAGATAATATTTCTTTTTCAATTAGCTGTAAATAATATAAAAGACCTACAGAGTTATAATATATTTTCAAATCAACTCAAAAAATATTACACTATTCAGGATTTTTTTTCTATAATAGTGGAACCTTATTATTTTAAGCATAAAGATAGTAAATTATTTGTATTTGTATCTCTGTACCTAGTTTTTAGTAGTAATACATTTAATATTATTATATAATTCTTATAAATTTTATTTGTATGGCAAGTGTCACCCTCTTTGTCGGTTTTGCGGTGCCCCCACGGGGTGTCATGTGTGCAATGAACTTCCTACTTTATTTTAACAACTGTATTAACCGTGTGACAAGCAAATAAATAAACTGTCTTAACCCTCTATGTACCAGGTGACTAAAAGTCACATCCCATACAAGGTGGGATTTGAGATACCCTAAAATATAAAATTGACAACAATGGCAGATTACTAGAAAAATGCACTGAAAAAAAAATCGATTTGCCTCAGGCAGGACTCGAACCCGCATCTTCCACAATCCAGGCAATATGGCCCGGATTGTGGAAGATGCGGGTTCGAGTCCCGCTGTATTAATATTTACGCGTTTGTAAACGCAAATATTAAATTATTCCATAATGGCAGATTATCTTCTTTAGAGGAAATTAAGTATTCAGTAATTATAAATACACAGTAATAATTTAGATTAAGTAAAATTTTGAACTGAAAGTATGTATGTATGTAAACATTTTTATTCATTAAAAACAAAGAACCAGCAATTTGTTGCGCATGCGTGTATGTATTCATTATTACACATTTTGTCATTTCAGACATTAATCACATAAAATATTAATGATAAAGAGTTTTATTCCATTTAAAATGCTTGACACACAGAAATTAAAATAAAATCTTTCAAATATAAATCAGAAATTTCTACTGCTCTCTAAATGGTGACCACCGGACTGACTTAGCAATGCTGATCAGAGCAGCAACACTGTAATTCCAGTTACTGAAAGTCCAAGTTCGTCGCTTTGTCAGTTTTAAAATGATTGCATGTTTCGTTGTGCTGGGGTATGTCACACCCCACCTGGTACACAGAGGGTTAAACATTTACTTTTAGGGCGTAAGGAATAAGCATTATTTTTTCAATCTTTACGCCCAAAATGAATCTGAGCATAATAATAAAAATGAATGTAACAAATATTTTAATGAATTTACTTAGACGGAAGGCACATCTATTTTCAAAAATAACTACACTAAAAATTTTAAAAAATCATCATCTGCATCTCTGTATATGTTGCCTACATCACTTTTTTATAATTTTAAAAACACAAACTTAATAAATTTAAATCTAAGGAAAAAAACTTATTTTGGCTCTCCTGGAAAGTCGGTTTTTGTGCTTTATGTAAGTTGAGATTACAAGTATCGACATGCAAGCAGCATATTGTTGCTACGAGATTGTTCTAAAATATTTAGCACAAGCAGAATAAATTATGTAGGTACTACTATAAAAAATCAGTAAAGTAAATTTAATGTGTATGTTGGCAGGTAGGTACTTACTTCCTTTTCCTTGGGCAATTTGGACTTCGATACTCTGCTATTGATAGACATTACATTTATCGAATTGAACACTAGGTATGTAGGTACCTATTATCTCTGGAGTAAAGAAAAGTAAAAGTAAAACAATTTAATGTCAATGACACAGACTGACTAAAAAAGTTGCGCAGGCGACATTCCGGTTTTGATAGGCAAACTGGCAAACCGGCCGGCCGATCAAAGAGCATTAGAAGATTTAGAACACAGATTAGAAAGAATATGTCTAAAGAAGAGAAAAGTTTAAAGAAGAAGATTTAGAAGTTGCGGCCGCTAAAGACCGATAAAGGCTATAGTAGAGATGTCAAAAATAATCGATTATAATCGATTTTTTAAAAGTCAAAATCGATTATAATACGCAATTTTATATTTATGAATAAACGATTAGTAATCGATTTTTGACGTGACAACGTCTTATAATTCGATAGAGCCGGCTGCACGCACGAAAAAACATGACGTCATGCGGCGTTACCTCGCTCTGAATCTAATTCTCTAATTTGAATTTGGAATTATGTTCTTTAAAATTTAAACTTTCAATGATACAAAACCAGCCAGATACAAATAGTATAGCCAAAGAGATTTTATTACAAGTTTATTCATACTATAATGCGAAATCTATTAAACAAATGAAATTAAAGTTTTCTTTTGAAAAATGCTACCATTCCATCAGTATTTTCTTAAGACGTTGTCACGTTCAACTATCGTCAGTAAACCGACTTTACAGACAACCAATTTTTTTCATAATCATTCAATCGATTTTTCATCTGCAAGCAAGTTTGGTCTTTTGACCCGGAGCCCAGAACGCAAACTGTGACATATATTGTCTTTGAGTGAATTTATATTGTCAGTGTCGATATGAGTGTTACATAATTATATCTGTAATTTTTAGTTAATAAAAGCCAATATTCTTCTGGTTATTCTTTTCCTATATATCAATTTAATTTCCTAAAATAAAATGTCCGAAGAAAATTCTGTCGACATCAGTTCGACTACTGGTTAGCTACGCCTCTAATAGGTTTAAAAGAAGAGCCTTTAGAATCTTGTAGAAGGTTTGAGGGAGTTTATCCCCAACTCACACAGTTGGCGTGTAAGCACCTATTGGTACCGGCTTCTTTTGCTCCAGCAGAGAGATCGTTCTCGAAAGCTGGCGCCGTATTAACAAAGACCAGGAGCTGAATATTATCCAAACGCTTACCTAAGCTATTATTCCTGAACTCGTTGCCTACGGATTTCTAATTTTATTTTTATTTGAATTATTTAATTTGTTGATTATTGTGAAAAAAAAATAATTTTGAACCTTTTATAATTTGATTGTTCTAAAACTTATTTTTTTGTTCATTATGTATATGTCGGGGATATCGTCAGGATTTAGCTCGAATCACGATCTCACATACGAATGCCAAGTCAATTTTACAATACACATCACAAAGAGGAGAACCAGAGTAGTGCCTGGGACTTGTGACCCAGTGTGTAGGTTTACCTTGGGCACATTTTATATTGCACCGGCACTCGCCTTCACTTCTCTTTAACTATTATCACACAACTATCGGACATAGCTTCCACAAGCATTCCTAATACAACTGTAGACACGTCCGCACTCGGTGCCGCCTCGAACCAGACTGAGCTCTGTCGAGCGCGCACTGCTGCAACAAAGGCACGTCCCAACACTATTACGTCGCATCGTACGATAGCTCGTGCGGTGCTGACGTCACAATCCCACGTAGACTATTTCCAATGAAAATAACAAATTAAATTACAATTGAACCTAATAGCGCCGTCATATATAAAAACTTACTCTTTCTGTTGTTTATTTTTATGGCGTTTATTAGGAAAAAAACGATTAATATAACAAAATCTATTATTTTCTAAGAAAAATCGGGTATTTAATAATCGATTTGCATGCTACAATAAAAAACCGATTAATTTAAAATCGTTTTTTTATGACAATGTCACATCCCTAGGCTATAGTCCGCGCAATCTAGAGTGCGTTCCAAACACAGAATAAAGTCCGCGCAATTTAATAGGCCCGTTTTGACAGATAGATACGTCAGTAGAATGTAACTGGAACGCAATCAAAACAGACGCAAGCAAAAAATAAAAATAAATTATTGCATTTTTCAGTAATAAAAATACAATCATTTTTTAGCAAAATAAATTAATAATATGCCATAAGTAACAAAAATAAAAACTATTCTTTCTCGCATAATATTTAAAGTTGAATGTAATTTTCTTATGTTCTGAAACTTCATAAAAACAGTTACATTCTTAATCTTTTTTTTCTTTAGTGATATTGCAGTGACTTAAATTGATCGTTAATTTCACGAATATCGAATATATACAGGTTTCTGATTGACGTTGGTTTGTGTACACTTCAAAAACTCAAAAAGTTCTGCACCGATTGAGTTGAAATTTTAACATGATATAAAATCCGCATCAAGGATTGTTTTTATCTATTTTTTTTGCATCAGTCACATATCTGCGACCGCGAGAAAACAGTTTTTTTAACGATCAGCTGTGTACCAGTGACCGCGCCATCTGCCAGAAGCAAGGAAAACACTCGCTGACAACCGCAATAGTAATGAAAAAATAACAACCGTAACTAGGCAACCGCCATCAACGTCAATCAAAAAACTATAGACAATGTGGTGGGCAGTCGCCAACATGTAAAATCCGCATCAAGGATTGTTTTTATCTATTTTTTGCATCTGTCACATATCTGCGACCGCGAGAAAACAGTTTTTTTAAGTATATCCACAAGTATTGCAAAATTAAACGTATATGAAATGTATTCTTTGTTTTGTTTCTCATTTCTCAACCATTCAATCACAATGTGCCACTGCGAAGCGTGGCAGGGTACAGCTAGTTTATTTATAAAGTTGTAAGTAATACTTTGCTCAGAACAAATAAAGTTTTTATTTGGTCTGAGCTTTTTTTTTAACTTTGTTATATAGGCATGAGCATTTAAGCGCTTGTTACCAGGCCCTCAACTTCTCTTGGCTTATTCCCTGCGTGAATGTTGGTGGCCGTTGAGCGGTAGGAATTTATCGAGAAACATGTTCGTGAGTGTGTAACTATACTGGGTGTAAAAGACATGAACAGTCAAACGAGAACCATGTATTCTATACATCAAAATAAGACATATTTCAAAAAAAATATTGCTGGGAAATGATTTTTATTTTTTGGTGTCAAAAAAAATTGCAAATTGTACCGCGAAATGTAAAGGGCTCAACTCGCACGCAACTCGCAAAACCGCGATAATTTTGCCAGACGGCGGCCCCGTTCGTTAGTGTCCGTGCGCATTGAGTGTGCCATTTTTTGTTATGAAATACTAAAAAAAATGATAATGTTTCTTTGGACAATTATTTAGAAATAACGTATAGAATACGTTTTCATAAAAAAATTAAAAAAAAAAATTATGACTTTGACCTTCAATAAAATCGTAACTATCAATTTCCCAGGTATAGTCTAAAGGAAAAAAATTGTTATGGTGCTGAGCAGAATACACGGTTCTCGTTTGACTGTTCATGTCTTTTACACCCTGTATGTGAGTGTATTTATATATATCCAGACTGGTAAAAATTGGGGGGTGCGGGGTGCTTTTGTCCAGAGCGGCGAAATGGCTAGATTGGGCCCTGACTGCAACTGCTGAACCTGACCTGACGGTCTACCTGTCCTTATCCTATCTAGGAGAACTGTCTACCGCCCCTCAAGTGGAGATTGGGACGTGTAATCCAGGTGTTCCCAGGGAATGATGGAGTAAATCGAGTGGCTGACATACGCACTTCGACGGGAGTTCGACGAGTTTTCTTGAAGATCTGCCCGGTGCTGCAGTCAATAATATGATAGCTGTGACTAGGTTGATGGAAGTTGAAGCTTCCAAGGTCGGGCCCATGTCGACGCTGTAGCTAACGCCATCTACACGACGCCTGCGGAAACAACGTTGAAAGAATCTGAATAAAGAAGCCCGAGAGAAGAAGCGCGAATTCGATTCTATACGATACGGAAGACAAGACGTTATTCTTCACATTTTTATCTAATCTTTTCTAATTTTGTAATTATACGCAATAAACATTGAAAACGAGTATAAAAACAGAACACGCAACTATGCGAGCATAATGGGCAGCGGAAGCCATCGTTGACTACTACTACACGAGATGGGGGTTATGGTTATTTTTATATTTAAAAAACAATATTTAAACAAATAGTCCGACTTTTATTCATAAAAACACAATCGCTTTAAATTATGCGTTACTATCTTACAAATTGTATTATATTGCGGCTGTGCTTAATTTTCATTGCTTCGCAGTCCTTAATATCCGCCGCGCGCAATCAATTATGTTATGTATATTACGACATGCTCATCTAGAACCATTTTATGTAGTACGGCCGCTGATCGCGTCAGTCGGACACGGCTCGGATTTCGTATGAACTCGGCGATTTGACCGATCTCCTTTGCGGCTGTGCTTAACTTTCATTGCTTCGCAGTCCTTATGACGCGCACAATGAATAGTATATATTACGGCATGCTCAACTAGAACCATGATAAGTAGTACAGTCAGCTTCATAATGATATGAGGTGCCAAGGTGGTCAAAAACATGTTAGGAGCAAAGTTTCAATAATATCTTTGCATTTAAAGTTATCAAAATATTGTACACAAACAACCAGCGTCTTATATATCTTCATACCATAAATCTCCAATTACATATACACGATTAAAATGATCTTTTATATGTACACATCGTAACTGTTCATTGGTATCTAAGCGTTCAGAGTACTCATAAATATCTTCACTTACATAGATTATTCCATTTTCAATAGATTGAAAGTTAGACAATAAGGGCCTTCACAGATTGTTCTTTAATTTGGTATTTTTGCGATTTGTTATGTTTTAATTTAGTTACAATTTTCAGACGGAATATTTGCCATGGGAACTTGCCCACGGTAACAACGAATTTTTATGACAACTTCTGTCAGCGATTTTGTGAGCAATTTTGTTAGCAAGTTCATTTCCGCTCGCTCCTTTTTACAGTAACAATCACTTCGCCCGGGACACAGACCGACTTTAATGATGAGCAACTTTTTGTAGCAACTAGGCGTTTAAGTATTGAACTCTGATTATTTTATATTCTATAACAAAATAGCTCAGCGATTGTCGCTAGTGGACGAACTCCCTAAAAGATTTTGAATTGATGTTATCAGAGATGGATAACCCAAGGTAACAAAATATAACGCAACAGAAATAAAAAAGATCATCATTATTATTTTAAATGGTTTAAACTAGAGGAGTTAGATAATATTTTAATTGAGAATCTCAGCAGTGTCATAGCAGATGATTGCATTATTGTGAGCAAAAAGAAAGAGAGGAAAAAATGTATGTAGTAATAGCATTGATGATTTAACATACAGAATAATAAAATAAACTAAGCCTATAGTAAAAGTTCTCAAACAATTGTAAATTCAACCTTTTATTTGTAAAAGAAGATACTCAAAAGTTATAATCGGTTAAAGTCCCTTAATCGTTACTGACAGGTAACCATATCTTATAATCTAAGTAAAATTTACAACTTCTATAAATGACTACTCTTAGTAAAACATTAAAAAAATAATTATATTAAATGTCACACCTTCCTGTTTACTGAATAAAAAGATGTAGCATGCAGAAGGTGGTTTCTAGATCTAACGCCATAAGTTCATATTAAGTGGGAACCACAGTAATATTTGAAATACCTAGATTATAAGATTTGGATACCTGTCAGTCACGATTGTGGGCCCACCTTCAATCGATTATAAATTTTGAGTGTCTTCTTTTACAAATGAAAGGTTGAATTTACAATTGTTTGAGAACTTTTACTATAGGCTGAAGCATTCAAAAGCTTAAAATTCCAATGTGGACCCTCAACGGGAACGCAAACGACCAACCAGCACTTGGCCAGCGTAGTTGACTAAGTTCTAATCGCCCCTAATGTAGGGTAGGCTCGAGACCCTCGGTGGAGACATTATATGAGCTGTTGATGATGATTTATTCATGACCCATGACACACTAAATTCGATTAAATATGCAGCCTTTTATCCAAAAACATATCTGAGTTGCAATAGAAAATTGCATTTAAATCTGTAAATATTTTCTTTTCATTGATTGATATTTTAATCAGCATTTAATTTCAGCATTTTAGCAAATAATTAATATTAATAAATATAATTATTTGTAGAATTCGGTAAAATTAATACATTAGATTTAGAGCCCCTGCATTTGTCATATGACATGCATATGACAGCTCTGGTTAGTTTACAGCAAGGTAGTTTAAGGGCCGTAGTACCCCGGATTAGCGTTTACTTTTCTTTACTACCAAGATATTTTTGATAACTTTGAGTGCTTAGATACCATTGAATAGTTATTCGCGAATATATTAGTGGTCATCTTAACACATTACATAATATTGGAATTGTGTTGTTAAGATAATATTGAGTAGGTACTCTGGCTGGTTACAACAATAAGATACTCTAACAGCGCATATAATATTGAATTTTTGTTTGTTAGATAATTTTGATCAGTCTTGACACTCAGATATTTATGAAGCTGACTGTACGGAGGCTGATTGTGACACTCGGTCTTCATACGAACTCGGCGATATGACCGATCTCCTTAGATTGATATATCTGTGGTGTTACTCAACGCACGTAAGGTTCATAATTGTAAATTGTGGGCGTGATTGCGTAGTACGGTTTCGTTCTTTTGAGTGCGTGCATTAATAGAAAGTAGAGGGGATAAAGCGACGACACTGGTCCCGGTAGTAAATGCGAACCAAAGCAATTCTATCCTCTTTATTATTATTTCTGTGCACCTACGCGACGAGGACCTTAACACCAAAATGTTGGAAAACATTGCAAAATTAGAAATAGAAGATCTTGAATCTCCTTGAGCCGCCTGTCAAGCGCACGGCGAATTCATCCTCTCAGGGTTAATCACAGAATAGGCGATATATTGTATGACCCTAATAAAAAAGGAAACAATGCGGTGGCCTACCGACGAAAGAAACACTCCGCATCCCCTTAAAATAAAATAACAATAATAATAATATCTAAGCGAGATAGACAAAAAGCACACAATACTTATAAATAAAACATTTTGTAAAACACAAAGTAGGTAAATAAAAATTATTCTAATTCTGCAAGTTTCATTAAAATCGGTTTAGTAGTTTTTGAGATAGTTAAGTGTGTGTCATAAGCAGTAAGGCAATGCAAATGAGTTCATCATCGTCCATTACGATTTTTACGTATTATTATAAAGGTATACGAGTACCTCTCTCGGCAATCGCTAGGTTTCCCCCTGTATATTTAACTCTATGGTTACGAAATGAAAAATATTTGATCGGTACAATTAAATTGAGCACCCACGCTTTTCTCTAAATAGTAATACTTTTCGTTCGTCATTTAGTTTCTATACTAAATAGTTATTGTTCACTTTTGAGTCCGATTTAACATAAAAGCGTGTTTTTTAATTTTTGACGTGACAACGTCTTATAATTCGATAGAGCCGGCTGCACGCACGAAAAAACATGACGCATGCGGCGTTACCTCGCTCTGAGGCGTTCCATGTAAGGCCGGCAAAACAAATGAAATTAAATTTTTCTTTTGAAAAATGCTACCATTCCATCAGTATTTTCTTAAGACGTTGTCACGTTCAACTATCGTCAGTAAACCGACTTTACAGACAACCAATTTTTTTTAAACTATTATTTTATTTTCCACTTTTTAGTGCGAATTATAACCGCCCGCCGATGAAAGTAGGTACATACATGCATACTTACATAAATTATAAAAAAAAAACTCTTAACACCTTCAACCTCACTTCAACTTAACAATGCCAACGCCATCTAGTGACGTATAGCTGAACTAACATTCCAAATTGTTTAATTTATTAGTCCTGGTGATTCTAATCAGGATAATCTTATCGAATTATTGTAATGTCCTTGGTCTTTGATAAGTCTATAAAGTTTAAATGAATCTTTAAAGCGGGTCAAAATCAAGTCCAAACGAGTCAGTTACATACATACAAACAAACATACAGGTGAAACTAATATAAGCGTGTTAATAAATACCACACATCTCTCACTGCTGAATATATTTCGGATTTGATTTTATTATTCGTATCAATATCAGGTTTAAAACCAAATCAATAAATTAGTATCAAAATACCTCTTCATAATTCACACCATTATGATATTGCTTTTAGATCTTATGTTTAGTAAATTACAAATAAATTAAATACGATTACCTTTTCTCACAAGCGCTCTCAGATTTTAAAAGAATGCCCATCTAAAAAATCTATTGGCCAGCCTTGCTCTAGCTAGAGAATGACAGAAGCACTATGCTGGGGTTTGGTGCCAAACCATTATTTTCAATATGGGCTTACCTACCTTTAGAACCTTAGGAATATAATAATGAAACTTTTTACTTAAATTTTATATACCAATTTCTTTAATTTAGTTGGTAAATTCTTAATATTAGACATTAATATTAGCATTTATAACAAAGCACATGGAATAAAAAAGATCCCGTAAAAATAAATTCTTATTTAAAATCTTCAAATAGAAAATTATACAAATAAATGCAAACATGCTATTTATACAAAGTTGACAAACAAATTAATAGTAAGTAGATAACTTATGGATTCAAAAATTGTATAATAATTATGAACGGGATCAATTTATGAAAGGCTTTAAAGCTTTACTCCCAATACAATGAAAGGAATGTTTATATTTAGTGCAGATAAGTAATTTAATAAATTTCTAAAGCAGATTTAATAACAAAACATGATGATGTCACTTTTAAAGGTTTAAATCATAGATAATTGGGAGTTAGCATTAAAAATATTATAGACTTATTTGTGTACTATTCATTACCCATGAAGATAGTTCTATATCATGGCATCTTACATAATTATCAATATTATTTATATTGTATCATTATTGTATAACATTTTGTAAATCACTTATCTACATAATGACACCATTAATCAAATTCTCTTGAAGATGTACTTGTAATTAACAAAAATGTGACTATCAAAGAACAAGACTGCATTTTTATAAAATTGTAATTGACATAACATAGTAAGTTTTAAACATCATCTATTGTTGGTAACCAAAATGCCATATTTGTACATGCTGATGCCAACATCATGAATTTAGGATTGAATTGAACACACTGTATTGGTGCTGGATGGTCTCCATTCAAAACACACACTTTGTAGCCTGTGTCTGCATTCCAAACATGAACTCTACCATCTGTTGAGCCACTAAATATGTATTGAGAATCTGGACTAAATGAAGCTTCAATTGGTATACCTTTGTTATTTAGATGACCTGTAAATGTCTGTAAGGGTGTCCCATGATAAGCATCAACAAGTCTTATTATAGATCCATTTGTACTGATCAACATTGTCTTGCCATCTCGTGAAAACTTTAAGCCTGTCCAATCACATTCCTTCTCTTGGTTTAATTTAAATGTTACAAATGGTCCTTTGTCAAATGATCTTAGATCATACAATTTAATACTTTCAGAATTTACACCAGCAGCAAATATAAGACCTTCAGGATCATATGCAGCAACTGGTCTTCCTGACAGATGCATTAGTCCTTGACAATTTGGAGATCGCAAGTCCCATAAACGAAGAGTTTTGTCCAATGATCCTGACAAAAATGTATCTTCAATTGGTGATAAACATAAAGTTACAACTTTTTTGGTATGCCCGGGAAAATATCTTATGTATTTGTTGTCATGGAGTGATAAATATCTTATAGTATCATCAACTTTTGTAGAACTGTGTATAGCGGTGTTTTTGGCATGAGTAAAATGTATAAGATCGACACCATATTTTTTGCTGTTAACTGTAATCACTTGTGTTCCTTTTTCACAATCATATATGACAATTTGATCGTCTTCACTGCAGGATATCAATGTTTCTCCACTTGGTGAAAAGTCTATACTATTTATTTTGTCTGTGTTTTCTCGAAACACTTTAGCAACCTTAAAACTACGAACAACTTGATCTACTAATTTAATCATTTGGAAAGATTTAACTATAATTTTAGTATAGCTGAAAAATTCACTCTTCTATAAACACAAAGTAATCTAACAATTCATAAAAATTTAAAGAAAATCATTTATAGTCCTACAATACAAATTCAATCAATCGAATTTACAGGCGCATCCACAGATCACAAAGAATAGGGCGCATCAGCGTCTTTATGCGCCCTCCACACTCTCGCCGAGAACCCCCGAGAACACCCGAGAAGCGTGAGTGTGATTAGTTTCTCGCGTTCTCGTTCTCGGGCTCGCCTGTTCTCCGCTCGGTGTCGGTTTTTTGGCCCGCTTCAAAGGGTTTCTCGGGCGAGAAACGAGAACCGTATCACATTCTCGTTCACAGTAAATACCAAAGCCGCTGCACTGTCAAAGTCATCCATTTCGCATAATGGTCGAGAATGCAAGTCAGAAGTTCGCGTGAGTATAGAAACCATTTCGTTTCTCGGGTCAAGTCTCGCCGAGACTTCTCGCGTGAGTCAGGGGCTTTAGACAACATGCACTTCGACAATCGCTCTCGCTATCGCTAAGTCAAAAAATGTATGGGATTGACATAAGCAATCGAAAAGTGACGTCATCAAAATAATCGAGTCGAAAATTGCTAGCCAAATGTCAGTTTTCGTTTCTATTGAACCGAAACGCAAGCAATAGAAGGCGTCGCTCGCTAACTTCCCATACAACGCGTAGCCAACATGCAGCTTTGAGACTCGAAACCGACAAACTAGCGTTTCGATCGATCGCTTGGCTTTCGATCGCCGAGACCATGTAGAAAACGCTTGTGAAACACGTTATAGATTAAAATATCAGCAAAAAAAATAGTTTTTAATATTTCATACGCTACGTAGGCGTAATATAGTGTTATTAAAGTTTGTAGAGGTGCATTCTGGGATATACTTTTATGGAAGGAAGGACAGAAAGTCAAAGCAATAGCCCTTAACACAGCTGGAGGATACAGTGGAAAAGATAAAGAAATTAAAGTGGAAATGGACGGAGCCCATACTTAGAAATAACATACAGAAGTGGACAAGAGATGTTACTGAATGGGGGACCCATTCAGGTATCAATGTAAGAGGAAAAAGGGCAGACAGAAGAGGAGATGGTCAGATGACATTAAGAGGGTAGCAGAGCCTTTGTGGTTACGGTTGGCCAAGAACAGATTAGATTAGTACCTATGGAAAAGGCTGGATGAGGCCTACGTGTTAGGAGGACACACCGAACAATAAAAACAATAATCAAAATAGTGTTAATACTGTAATAAATTTAGATTATAATGTAAAACATTTTCCGTATTAAATGGGTTTGAAATTGAATAGTTGTATTTTTTAGTAAGAATATACAGTATTTGTACACAGTGGTTGTATATTAAAGTTTATATGTAATAGTTATTCTCATGACCGTGTCATGCTGGCAGAGTAGAATAGCACCACCAACCCTATATCTATAAATAGGCGTCGTAGAAGGAAGCTAATGGATCAGATAAGGGGTATTGATCACCTTATATGCTGTCCACCAATCTGCATTGGGCAAGTGTGGTGAACTACTGCCTAAACCTTCTCAGATAACAAGGAGAGGCTGGAAAGGAGAGACAAGAAAAGGCTGTTATGTTATGATGATGAATTGTTTGTTTAGGTTATCATTTAAAAATACATTATCTTAATTTGTTGTGGGCTGCCGTAACAATGAGTGTATCTCATGCACCCAAAACATATTTGAGACTAAAAACTATAGACTCTCTAATCTGTGAAACTAATAGAAAACTTTAATAAAATGCCTGATTGATTTATTATTTGGAGATACATTTACATATTCCACATTTTGAACACTGGTGACAAAAGAAATGCCTATGGAACTTAACAACAATTTCACATTATTTTACAATCAAAACTATTTGTGTGCTTGTGAAAGTTTTCATGTTAGGGATTTATTTGTATGAAACAGGAGATCAATCACCCCCTAAAAGAACAGACCTAAGGTATTTGTATGTATCTACATACAACTATTTGTTGATGTTTTTGTATGAACATTGTGAATGCATGGTGTATAGCGTGAATCTATATCTTCTGGATGTAGATTTTTTGACTCGATAGTAAAAATTGTTTCGGAATGGATTTTGTGCAGTGAAACTGATGTTATATTGATACACAAACATCCATGACGACGAGCTGTTAAGAAGAATCATTAAATAAAAGTTTTATAATGTTAATTTATTTAATTTTATGTAACTTTTAATTTTGAGCAACAGGAAACATTAATTAGATTTTCTGTTCCTCATTATTCAAAGTTTTATTCTATTATAAAATAAAACAATTACATTAATCTTTTATTTATTTTTTACATAAAGATAACATGGTCAGCAAAGTTACTCGATTTTTCATTTAAGTCTACAAATCCAACAATGTCATCCTTGCTTGTTGTATATGTCAGTTTCCAGGGCCATTTTAAAGAATAATACTGCTTACATATTTTTCCTGACAGTTACAGTAACTCATTAAATAATTATAATGGTAATTTGTCAATTGGTTTGCTGATGATCATCTGAAAAATAAAATAAGCATTTTAACTTTAGGTTGAAAATTACAGGATTTATTTTCCTAATAATTTATATACTAATTCTACACTAATTCACAGAAAATTGATTAAACCTTTTTATCTAGAGAGAAAAAGATAATCACTCAGAAATTCTGTATAACTAGACGTTAATTTGATGCTGTTGTGGTGGAGTGGTTAATTTAGATTGCTTACAGATTGCTTAGATTAATTAGGTAATGGCTTAGAATATTGGGTAACTTGATAAACCTAATAGAAAGTGCTGTGTGGAGCTTTCTGATTCAAGATGTAGGTACATACTGATTTTAAACTGCGATCAAGACCACATACAGAATGAAATAATCATAATTATTCCTGTCTTTTGAGAAATCTCATAAAATATTAAAAACACATAATACAAATACCAGAAACTTCTAGACAGGCTATCTTATGTGGTTTTCGCTCATAAGGTGCATAAGAATGATCATGACGCTTTCTCGAGTAACTCTTATCACGGAATTGATCTGAAAATGAAATAAAAATATATCATTAAGAGAAGTAGTCATCAAAGTCATTTTGGCTTAACTTTTGCAATGTACAAATTTAATTAAATTTGTAACTACACGTGCAAAATAATGGTTAATAAGAATATATGTATTGTTAGATAGATAAATGTTAATAAAATATTACCTATTTCTGTGGGAACAGTTGATGGTATTCCTCAGTATTCAACAGTTCATGGTAAGATATCTCGAGTTTCAAAAATAAAGATGGACAAGCACCAATCTTCAATTTATCTCCATGACAATTTTTTTCTCAAAATGTTTATATAGGGCACGTAGGTAGATGCATGTTTTATGGTTTTTTCACTAGGAACTATAACCTAGGTATGTCTTTTCATAGAAAATAGAAATGATTCTATGAAATTGATGAAACTTAAAGGTCCTGTTGTAAATTACTTCGGTCGGTACGCAACACTTGTGGTGTGGTACATTATCGTAAACCACCAAACCACCGATGGGACTCATAAGTAGATTCAAAGTGGCGAAAACGCCGAAAACTCTTCATGAAATAAATTTAATTTATTTAGGTTATGTTAGTTTGTCATTTTCAATTTTTGACATTTCTTCTCTCGCTAACTATAGACAAAAATTTTGAGTTATCGATACGACGCCTCGATTAAGCGATCGCTACGTTACTGTCACTTTGGCTACCAAACGATAATCGCTATCGCTGAAGCGTTAGCGATTAGACAAACCGACTCGCTTGTAAGCGTGAGCATGTTGTCCACAGACTACAGGATACTACGTATCAGAGCCTTTAGACAACATGCTCACGCTTACAAGCGAGTCGGTTTGTCTAATCGCTAACGCTTCAGCGATAGCGATTATCGTTTGGTAGCCAAAGTGACAGAAACGTAGCGATCGCTTAATCGAGGCGTCGTATCGATAACTCAAAATTTTTGTCTATAGTTAGCGAGAGAAGAAATGTCAAAAATTGAAAATAACATAACCTAAATAAATTAAATTTATTTCATGAAGAGTTTTCGGCGTTTTCGCCACTTTGAATCTACTTATGTGTCCCATCGGTGGTTTGGTGGTTTACGATAATGTACCACACCACAAGTGTTGCGTACCGACCGAAGTAATTTACAACAGGACCTATAAGTTTCATCAATTTCATAGAATCATTTCTATTTTCTATGAAAAGACATACCTAGGTTATAGTTCCTAGTGAAAAAACCATAAAACATGCATCTACCTACGTGCCCTATATAAACATTTTGAGAAAAAAATTGTCATAGAGATAAATTGAAGATTGGTGCTTGTCCATCTTTATTTTTGAAACTCGAGATATCTTACCATAAACTGTTGAATACTGAGGAATACCATCAACTGTTCCCACAGAAATAGGTAATATTTTATTAACATTTATCTATCTAACAATACATATATTCTTATTAACCATTATTTTGCACGTGTAGTTACAAATTTAATTAAATTTGTACATTGCAAAAGTTAAGCCAAGATGACTTTGATGACTACTTTTCTTAATGATATATTTTTATTTTATTTTCAGATCAATTCCGTGATAAGAGTTACTCGAGAAAGCGTCATGATCATTCTTATGCACCTTATGAGCGAAAACCACATAAGATAGCTTGTCTAGAAGTTTCTGGTATTTGTATTATGTGTTTTTAATATTTTATGAGATTTCTCAAAAGACAGGAATAATTATGATTATTTCATTCTGTATGTGGTCTTGATCGCAGTTTAAAATCAGTATGTACCTACATCTTGAATCAGAAAGCTCCACACAGCACTTTCTATTAGGTTTATCAAGTTACCCAATATTCTAAGCCATTACCTAATTAATCTAAGCAATCTAAATTAACCACTCCACCACAACAGCATCAAATTAACATCTAGTTATACAGAATTTCTGAGTGATTATCTCTTTCTCTCTAGATAAAAAGGTTTAATCAATTTTCTGTGAATTAGTGTAGAATTAGTATATAAATTATTAGGAAAATAAATCCTGTAATTTTCAACCTAAAGTTAAAATGCTTATTTTATTTTTCAGATGATCATCAGCAAACCAATTGACAAATTACCATTATAATTATTTAATGAGTTACTGTAACACCTACAGTTGCATCAGGTGAAATACTGGGTCAGGAAAAATATGTAAGCAGTATTATTCTTTGAAATGGCCCTGGAAACTGACATATACAACAAGCAAGGATGACATTGTTGGATTTTAGACTCAAATGAAAAATCGAGTAACTTTGCTGACCATGTTAGCTTTATGTAAAAAATAAATAAAAGATTAATGTAATTGTTTTATTTTATCAAAACTAGGAATCTTCAATCCTGGAGGAATAAAACTTTGAATAATGAGGAACAGAAAATCTAATTAATGTTTCCTGTTGCTCAAAATTAAAAGTTACATAAAATTAAATAAATTAACATTATAAAACTTTTATTTAATGATTCTTCTTAACAGCTTGTCGTCATGGATGTTTGTGCATCAATATAACATCAGTTTCACTGCACAAAATCCATTCCGAAACAATTTTTACTATTGAGTCAAAAAATCTACATCCGGAAGATATAGATTCACGCTATACACCACGCATTCACAATGTTCATACAAAAACATCAACAAATAGTTGTATGTACATACATACAAATACCTTAGGTCTGTTCTTTTAGGGGGTGAATGATCTCCTGTTTCATACAAATATATCCCTAACATGAAAACTTTCACAAGCACACAAATAGTTTTGATTGTAAAATAATGTGAAATTGTTGTTAAGTTCCATATTTTGTCACCAGTGTTCAAAATGTGGAATATGTAAATCTATCTCCAAATAATAAATCAATCAGGCATTTTATTAAAGTTTTCTATTAGTTTCACAGATTAGAGAGTCTATAGTTTTTAGTCTCAAATATGTTTTGGGTGCATGAGATACACTCATTGTTACGGGCAGCCCACAACAAATTAAGATAATGTATTTTTAAATGATAACCTAAGCAAACAATTCATCATCATAACATAACAGCCTTTTTAATTACACTCACTGGACACAGGCCTCTCCTTGTTATCTGAGAAGGCTTAGGCAGTAGTTCACCACACTTGCCCAATGCAGATTGGTGGACAGCATATAAGGTGATCAATACCCCTTATCTGATCCATTAGCTTCCTTCTACGACGCCTATTTATAGATATAGGGTTGGTGGTGCTATTCTACTCTGCCAGCATGACACGGTCATGAGAATAACTATTACATATAAACTTTAATATACAACCACTGTGTACAAATAATGTATATTCTTACTAAAAAATACAACTATTCAATTTCAAACCCATTTAATACCGAAAATGTTTTACATTATAATCTAAATTTATTACAGTATTAACACTATTTTGATTATTGTTTTTATTTTTCGGTGTGTCCTCCTGACACGTAGGCCTCATCCAGCCTTTTCCATAGGTACTAATCTAATCTGTTCTTGGCCAACCGTAACCACAAAGGCTCTGCTACCCTCTTAATGTCATCTGACCATCTCCTCTTCTGTCTGCCCTTTTTCCTCTTACATTGATACCTGTGAATGGGTCCCCCATTCAGTAACATCTCTTGTCCACTTCTGTATGTTATTTCTAAGTATGGGCTCCGTCCATTTCCACTTTAATTTCTTTATCTTTTCCACTGTATCCTCCAGCTGTGTTAAGGGCTATTGCTTTGACTTTCTGTCCTTCCTTCCATAAAAGTATATCCCAGAATGCACCTCTACAAACTTTAATAACACTATATTACGCCTACGTAGCGTATGAAATAATAAAAACTATTTTTTTTGCTGATATTTTAATCAATAACGTGTTTCACAAGCGTTTTCTACATGGTCTCGGCGATCGAAAGCCAAGCGATCGATCGAAACGCTAGTTTGTCGGTTTCGAGTCTCAAAGCTGCACGTTGGCTACGCATTGTATGGGAAGTTAGCGAGCGACGCCTTCTATTGCTTGCGTTTCGGTTCAATAGAAACGAAAACTGACATTTGGCTAGCAATTTTCGACTCGATTATTTTGATGACGTCACTTTTCGATTGCTTATGTCAATCCCATACATTTTTTGACTTAGCGATAGCGAGAGCGATTGTCGAAGTGCATGTTGTCTAAAGCCCCAGACCGCCAAGTGCCATACATTCGCTTTAGTTCGTAGTGCTAGAATAGAAAATGACATTTACTTTTTTAATTTCGCATTGGTTGCGTTCATGAAGGTACAATTCTACAAATAACCTACATGGATGCGTTCAGTTCCATGCCTGTACACCCAAAACATATCTTTTTATTAAACTTTTAATAATGAGCAACAGAAAACCTTAATTAGGTTTTCTGTTGCTCATTATTAAAAGTTTTATTCCTCCAGGATTGAAGATTGTTTATAAAATAAAACAATGAAATTAATCTTTTATTTTTATTTTTTTTACGTAAAACTAACATGGTCTGCAAAGTTAGTTGTTTTTCCATTAAGTCTACAAATCCAACAATGTCATCCTTCCTTGCTGAATATGTCAAAGCAGTTTCCAGGGCCATGTCACTGAATAATACTAGGTACATATTTTTTCCTGTCCCAGTATTTGACCTGCATCAGGTAAAAGGAGGTGTTACAGTAACTGATAGGTCATTCATCAATTGGTTTTGTTGATGATCATCTGAAAAATAAAATAACCAATATGACTTTAAGTTGCATCATACAGGATTATCTTTATAATCAATGAACTTAATTCACATAAAATTCAAGAAACCTCTTAATAAAGACAAGCACTCAGAAATTTTGTAAACCTAGGCATATTATCAATTCGATGCTGTTATGGTGGAGTGGTTAGTATCGCTGATAACACATTATGCAGCCCGGTAACTAACCCACTATTCGCTAACTTTTTTTGGCAGTTGAAAGTGATGATCACAGAGTGAATTATATATCCATTACTGTTGTTACACCATAAGTGTCATAATAATGTGTAGTGTAAAACGGAAATTGATATGTAAATCACTCAGCGATCATCACTTTCATCTGTCAAAAAAGTAAACGAATAAGCCTACTGGTTCTATTCCTGTAGCGGCAAATATTTTGTAATGGACACAAATATTTCTTGACAAGTAATCTCTGTTTATTTTTAATATATATTTAAGAATATTCATAAAAATAACTAAAATATTTATGTATGTATACTTAATTATTTTAAAAAATGACTATTCTCAAATTATAGTAACTATAACACAATTTATTAATGATTATTAATTTGGACTTAATAATTGATGTGAGTGTGGTAATATATTATTAGGTATTAATTTAGATTGCTTTGTATATTAGGTGAGTAGGCTCCTGATATAAAGTGCTGTGTGAAGCTTTCTGATGCAAGAGGTAGGTTGTAAATTTGATAATAAAAACAATAGATAAGTAAGTAATTTCATTAATGGCAAAGGGTTTTTTAAAAAGAATAGATAACACTAAACTTGGGTTTTAATTCCAATCGGCAAGAGAAGTGAATATTATAAGAGACCAAACAGTCACTAAAATGTAGTCTTAAGTATGTATTTTACATAGGTACCTATGTAATCAGTACATACTGATTTTGAATTGAGGGCAAGACTTTATAGAAAATGAAATAATCGTAAATATTTCCTTTATCTTTTGAGAAAATATCTCATAAAATATTAAAATAATATAATACACATACCAAAAACTTCTGTTCAGGTTATCTTATGTGGTTTTTGCTCATAAGGTAGTGCATAAGAATCGTAGATAGATCATGGCGCTTTCACGAGTAACTCTTATCACAGAATTGATCTGAAAATGAAATGAAAATATATCATTATCAGGTTTACTTAAATATAAATATGCAACATTCTTTTCTTATGACATCTTGTCTTAAACATTTTCAGTTTACACATTTAGTGAAATTTGTACTCTACTACACATGTAAAATAATGGTGAAAAGGATATATTGTTAAAGTAATAATAAACATTGAAAGAATATTACCTATTTCTGTGGGAACAGTTGATGGTATTCCTGAGGATATCTTGAGTTGCGAAAATAAAGTTGGACAAGTAGACAATTTTGTTTTTCAAACATTTTCCTTAAAATGTTTATGGCACACATAATTGTTTATGTTTTTCTCTCTAGAAACTTAAAACCACTGTCTATTCGTTTTCTCATTTCTATGAAATTGATGAAACTTAACATCCTGTAAATCACTGCACTAGGGTACGCAACACTCGCGATACATTATCGAAAACAACCAATTGCACTGTTTTGTAGATTCGAAGTGGCGGATACTAATCAAAGAAAGCTTTTCATGAAACAAACATTAAATAAAACAAACAATACAAGAATTAATTATACAAAAACAACAATGGCGGATGCCTGCCAAAACGTAAAATGGCCGACCCGACCACGTGACCACGCCTATGAAAGCCGAGCAAGAGGGGGTGAAGAATACACGAGGGGGGAGCTGGAAATGTCACTTTCTAATCTAGCACTGTCATCGTTACGATACAAAAATTTGTTAGGGACTTGACCGGGCGTGATGTTGTCTAAAGCCTCTGTTCATTTCATCATCTGTGCATCAGCGCATCACATGAATCTATACTACAACTGGATTGCGTACTTCAAAATGACACTTTTAAAAGTTTAAACCTTATGTAGTTACAATAAAGTAGATTTTCCTGTATCCTACGCAAAGTAGAAAATCCGAGCTCAGTGAGATAGCACAAAAGTAGTAGTCTGTCCTTGTCTAGCCTACCTGCCAGTATTGAATAAAATATTCTTTGGTAATTATTGGTATGTGGAATGGAAGAAATACTAGTTATTTTGCTTAGGACCTTACTTGAAAGTAGTTCATAAGCAATGATAATTATTTCGCTACCATAAAATTACAAAACAATATAATTAATTTGAAATGACATGATTTTATATTTTAAAATTTTAGTAGTTTTTTGTAATTTACGTAGGTGGTACTGTTGTTGTGGTAGGATTGAAATTTCAATATGGCTGCTGTTGTTTTCGTCTTCACTTCCACATTATCTTATTTTCAGTTTTGTTGTAATAAGCTTACGAAAGTGTTAGTGAAAATGGTTTATTTTTGTTGTATAAACGGATGTAAAACCGAATGGTATCCCGGTTGCGGCTTATCTTTCCACAGGTAAGCTAATATAGTATATTTTTAAGTGTAGCGATGTAGGGTGACCTAATTAACATTATTTACTAACCCGGACTGCTGCGTTGATTTTGAGTGTAGGTAGTAAGTATCTAAAATCTGACCTGGGCTCTTTAAAACAAATCTATACATGTGTACAATGTGAGAAAATTTGTAAAACTAAACAAAATAATGTATGTATCTACCTACTACAATAATTACAAAATTGACATTGTTACAAGTTTATAGTCTTCAGATACCTATCATTGAGCTAATATTACTGGCGCGTTATGGCCAGAATTAATTTTCATATCATGATAATGAAATAAGTTTAATTTTCACTTGTTGTACTAATGATCATACCTGCAGTAATAATTCTCATAGTAATGGGCTCTGTTGGGCAAACGGTCTGTATAGTCTGATTGTCTGTAAAGTACAAATGTTATGTAATGGTTATTACTTTATAATATGATAATATTTTATAGGATTCCTAAGGACAATGTAATGGCCGAAAGATGGAAGCAAAGTATTCATGGAAAAGTGAACAAGACATCAGTCATTTGTGGTTTACATTTTAAGGATTTAGACTTTATGAACAAATCAAGAAAACGGTTAAAATACACAGCTCTCCCCTCAATATTTGCAAAGGTATGAAGATATTTCAGTTTTTATTTCTATGGTTGAAAACCATTATTTATTTGTATGCCCTTATGAAAGTAACATATTAAATAATGCTTACAGATTGTTATACCTGACAAGAAAATTCAAGTGCTCAATAGTTTAACATTGGTTGAACCGCTTCAAGGACCATCAACAATAGACACAATAAGCAAAAAACGTAAACTGCAGAACAAATCAGAGAAATATATTCAAGGAGTTTCTCCCGAGTTCTTGTTGTAAAAACACGTGTTGAGAGACTCCATTTTTAACCTCAATCAACCGTACAATTTTTATTACTTTAGTTACATTTTCACTTGACATTGGCAAAATGCGTACGCTTAATGCAACGCGATGCCATTAATTAAGAATAGAATAGAAATATATTCAAACCGAAGACCTATGTGCAAATACACCCCGTAAAAGAAAATTAAAGCGGGAAATAAAAGTACTGTCTCAGCGCCTGAAAAGACTTAACATTACAGTACTTAATTTGAAATCATTACTAGCTATTCTAAAGAAAAAATGCAACAGTTACAGCGAAGTAGAAGAAATGATACAAATAAATTTTAAAAACATTCATGACCAAATAAACTCAAATAAATCTATTCATGGAGCTAGATATAGCAATGACGTAAAATCTTTTGCTCTAACATTATATTATTATTCAGGAAAAGCTTATCGTTTCTTAAGAAACCATATTGCACTGCCACACCCAGCTACACTCCGGATAATGTTGGCCACTCACAACTGCAATGTCGGATTTATGTCTGAAGTTTTTGAATTTTTGAAACAAAAAGCTAGCCAATGCAAAGATATCACTAATGTGGCTCTCATATTTGATTCCATGGCAATCAGAACAGCAACTAATTATGAAGCAAAAAGTGATAAATGGTGGGGAACAATTGATTTAGGCGGTGTTGCTCCAATTGATCCAGAGAAATTGGCTTCAGAGGTACTGGTATTTCAAATTGTATCTCTTAAAGAGAAATTCAAATTCATTAATACAGTTAATTGAAAGAACAAATGTTTCCGATTTTAAAAGAAACATTTTGTATTATACAGGGTTACAGGAAAAGTCGTGCTAGATCCGTTAAAGGCGTGGAGTACCCATCATTTGTGACTTATTTCACTATGAAACACCCTACCCTAAACTTAACCCATTTCGAGATATTCGACTTTTAATTTTTTTATTGAAAATTGCCGATTTTTAATTTTAAATTTTTTTTAAATTTTTAAACGTTGATATTTTTAAACCCATCTTCGGAACAAATGCCATACTATTTTTTTGTAATATCCCTTAGAGAAAAATGAACTTTCTAATATTTGTTTTCATTTCTTAACTTTAACTTGTCTACTACGGCCTGTTCAATTAACTTATACACTATTTTAATAATTGACATCCTATCGCATCTTATTACACATGTAAACATGCAATAATAATAATAATAAGACCCACAAAATAAACAAAATTTAATTTAGAAGCTTAAAAATCGGCAATTTTCAATAAAAAAATTAAAAGTCGAATATCTCGAAATGGGTTAAGTTTAGGGTAGGGTGTTTCATAGTGAAATAAGTCCCAAATGATGGGTACTACACGCCCTTAACGGATCTAGCACGACTTTTCCTGTAACCCTGTATATCGGGATATATCGTGGGAAAAATGTTACAAAAAATTACTTGTGAATATTGCAAATCTGCCTTGTTAACTAAACGGGAGCATGTAGATCATGCCTATTTTGTTGACATTTGTAACTTTTCATCCTTCACAGCTTTCGTCGACAGAGGCGGTCATAAGCATGCTTCTAAAATAGTTTTCGATATTGTGAAGTACACGGAAAATTTGTTCTTAACGCTATCATTGCAATCAAAACAAGATTTTAAGAGAAAATATATGATGAATATAATCACACAACATTTTTACACCCAACTAAAAAATATTCCCCACCCAGTACAGTCACGCACCATCGAATCAAAACATGAAATAGAAGTAATTAAATGTGTAGCAAACAATTATCTTAACATGAGACTCAAAACGTACGCGAAAGAAGAGACCCTCAAAATTATGGGTAATCGCATGACAATGCGTCAAAGACTACATAAGACTATTTTATTTAGCAATGTATAACATGATTTGCGAATTATGAACATAGAAAGCAATTATTGTCTTACATATTATAAGGATATTATAATAAGGTTACAGAAGTAGAATCAATAAATATAAATACCTGATACAACCCTTCTTTCATTTCAAACTAGCTTACCGGTTAAACTAGATTTCATGTCATGACGTGCACATAAACATAGATAGTACCTAAGGCCTCAGCCGCGACTAGGTAGCCGAAATTTCTATGTTAATGTGCACGTTCTAATCCGAAATAATTACCTTTTCCAATGTTAAACGGTTCAGTGTACGGACCATTTAAGGTAACAGAAGCATTGGAGCCTACTATAGAGAGATTTCAATAATCATATCAGAAGCTGCTCACCATAGAACAAAGCCTCCTGGTAGACTTTTGAACAGATTGCATCAAAATTGAATTTTATTAGTGTACAAATTGTACCTAAATGAATAAAGAAACTGTGACTTAGACCATATCGGTTATCACGATTATACGCCCAGTCACAAGCCTTTTTCAAATCTATGAAAGCGCAACATACGCGTTGGACTTTAGTTTTTATACCAGAAAATAAATCATCTAATTATTCATCTAATATTATTTTTTTCTGTGTCCGTAGAAATTATTAAGAAACAGACACTCTTTAGAAAGAGACGCACTACTACTTTTATGCCTCTCTTTCGGCTCGTTTTCAAGCTCATAGTGCGCAATCCAGTTGTAGTATAGATTCGTGGCGCATCATAGCATAGTTTTTTTTCACAAGCGAGCGAGAGCGAGAATTACCGCGGTCCAAGTTGCGCATATGTGCGCTATTGGCACCGATAGCGCGCACACGGAGTGAATCAAATTGAACGTATTATTTATTTACTATTTTCTAATTTCTGCCGTGAAGGAGTTCGCTGTGTTTCTTTGAAGGGAAAGGGAGCCAGTTTGGAGCCAGTGTAATTACTGGGCATTGAAGGCATATCATCTTAATTTCTAGAATGGCAACACACTTGCTTTATTAAGTGATTTACCCTTAATAGGTATTGCAAGTAGGTATAGGTATAGGCGACGGTGACCTTTTAACACCAGGTGGACCGCAAGCTTGTTTGTTATCTCGTAATTGTAAGTCTAAATACCTACTTAACTTGGCACCGAGTAATAACATAATATTTTATTTTTATATTTTTTGAAGTCAGTTAGCCTTTTTTTAAGTTGTTTATTATTAGTTACTGGTTTTCGTGCTAAGTAGCAGGTACAGGCGCAAGCGGCGAGCACTGTCGAATAGCATGACGTCACATGGCAATTAGCCTAGCGCCAGCGACTAGTTTTATACCCAACTTAAATGGGTTATAACTTTGTAAATACGTATCGTATCGAAGTGAAATAAAAACTGTTAATTATGTTGTAATGAGATCTATATTATATGAAATAAAAAAACCATTTTTAATTTATTTTTCCCCAACTCATTCAATGACAAGGCTCTTAACACCTATGCCATTACATAAACAACAATAACCATCATTTTTGTGTAGTTACAGAAAATAATAATTCAAAAAGATCATGGAAATGAAAACATAGATGATGCTCAACAGATTGACAGCTGTCAGGTAAATTTTATCGGTCCCCAGCTTGGACAAAGACTTAGTCTCATAATTAGAAGAATTAGTCTCCAGACGCCGATAAAAGCCCCTGCAGCGTAAATTATACTCTCCACAAAGTCGTACCTATAGCTTCATGGTCGTTCCCAAGTCGTTCCAAAATACTCGACCAACTGTCAAAGTAAATGTTCGTTTACCTTCGGTTTCACTCGGGTTTGTTTTGGAACGGCTTAGAGTAAAATTCACTCTACCCCGAGTAAATTGAAATCTTTTGGAACGCACCCCAAATAGCTTCATGCGAGCAGAGATGCGAGCGTGCGAGCAAGGAAGGAACTTAAATGCGAGCGAGCATGATGCTAAGCGAGCTAAGAGCAATAAGCGAGTATATCATAGATTAACAATAATATCCATGAATACCCACAAGCAAGATGCTGTATGGACTAGATCCTTTTGCCGTCCCTTAAGGCAGGCCATCCACGCTCAGAGGCTTTAGACAACATGCATTTCGACAATCGCTCTCGCTATCGCTAAGTAAAAAAATGTATGGGATTGACTTAAGCAATCGAAAAGTGATCGATTGCTTATGTCAATCCCATACATTTTTTTACTTAGCGATAGCGAGAGCGATTGTCGAAATGCATGTTGTCTAAAGCCTCTGGGTAAACATGAGCGTGTATGATGTGGAAACCTGCGCAGTTGTACGGTATACCTGTAGGCCTATTCGCTTTCTATAACTACACATAGAAAATAATGAGGAAAAGAATAAGTATATGTATTGTTAGATGGAAAAATGTTAAGAATATTACCTATTTCAGTGAGAACAGTTGATGGTATTTCTGAAAATATCTGGATTTTCGAAAACGAGGTTTGACAAGCACCAATCTTTAGACAATTTCTCTCCGTAAATCTGCGTCTCCTGCTAGTGTTTTTTCGAAATATTACACAAAAACATCGAAACAAAGGGGCGTGGCTTTACTTATTTGTGTACGCCATCGAGCACATAACCAATAAAGGAGAAATGTCACATATTTTGTTCTAAAATAATTCCGCCAAACAATTGAAACTACGCGTCATACTAGAGATGGGGATACACAGGCATGCATAATTATGTTTTTATCGATATCGTTACCTACTATGAAAATAAATACTTAATAAAACAAAAATACTAAATTAAAACAAACTTATTTATTTTCTTTATAAATTTTACAGTAGGTAAATCTAAATTCATCAAAATCTTTTCAATAAAAAGTACCAGAAGGTGAATTCAGGAATGATGACAAACAAAGTTTTACATTGTCAGTCAAATAAGTAAACATAAAATTAGAAAATCATATCGAGTTAAAGTATAAAATAATACAGAAAGTAACACATAAAATCAGTGAAAAGTGGTAAACTATCAGTGGAAGTGTTAAAAAGTGAATTAGTTACATAAAACGCGAATTAAGTTCAAACAGTTTTCATAATATTTTTTTACAAAGAAATATTACTTACAACGAAAAAATAAATCTATTTCCAAGGGAAAGCGTGTTATTGAACTGCAAATATCGATACTCGTTAAGATTTATGTTATTGCAGCATGTTGCAACACTAGTAATATACTGTTTTACGTAAGATTGACAGTTTGACGTTAGCGCAAAAGCGCACAACTGTTTCGGAGACGGAGGGCGCGTATTACTACTCTATTGGTTATGTGCTTGATGACGCATACACAACGGTTTTCAGATACGGATAGAAAACACTCACCGGGTACCTACAGAAGGGAAGGGTTTATTTCATTTTGCTGTGACTGCCGAACCACACACATCGTTTAACAGTGTCTTTATCTGTGACTTTCCGCTCTTTGTTGGTAACGCACATCATTTTTTGGGGTTATATTATATTAAATCAAAGTATCAGAGTACAATATTGATATAATTATACATTCATTGTGATGGATTGGTGTAAAGATAATATTCTCTACTTTTTAAATATAATTTGCGAGAGACCCGTTATTTGGGAGGCAGTAAATATGGTCTAACTCGAAATCTGTGTGTTTTACTTGATATTCCATCCACAATCGCTAATCCGGAGAGCACGTCTTCCTCGTCGGAACTCATGATTAATATTTTGTTTTAGCCAGAAACATTTGTCTAGCGGGCGATAGCTTATGTACGAAAACCAATGTTTTTGTTTCATGTTTTCTGAGTAATGTTTCGAAAAAACATTAGCAGGAGACACGGCTTAGCAAAATTTTTCTCAGAATGTTTATGGCACACATATTTTATTTTTTTCTCTCTAGGAACTATAACCACTGTTTTTCATTTCCTCATTTCTATGAAATTGAAGAAACTTTAATTTAAACATCCAGTCGTAAATTATTTCACTCCTCGACACGCAAGACTTGCGATACATTATCGAAAACAACCGATGGCACTGTTTTATAGATTCAAAGTGGCAGAAATTAATCGACGAAAACTCTTCATGAAACACAAACAAACAAAAAAAAAACAATAGTACCTATGCAGAATTATATGTAGGTAGGAATCATGTCATTTCTTCTCTCACTAACTAAAAAAATTTTGAGATGACGATACGCCTCGACTAAACGATTACTATGTTTCTCTCACTTTAGCTACTAAACGATAATCGGTATCGCTGATAGCGATTAGGCAAACCGACTCGCTTTGAAGCGTGAGCATCTTCATTCTTGAGGCCCTCAGCAATGGATATGTAATTCACTCAGTGATGATCCTTTCTTCTTCTGTCAAAAAAAGTTAGCGAATTAGGCCTCAATGACTAAGAAATACTGTTCATTCCTCATTGATAGGCCTACAGTTAAACCTGTCATGTAATCCTCTGGAACGTGGATGGCCCACTTGGAGTGCGTTCCAAAACCAGGTGAAGCCAAGTAGACAGCGTAAGAAAGCTTTCTAATTGGTGTAAATTAACTATAGTTTAACAATACTAACCAATGGTGAAAGCGCTTTTTAATAGCGACCAATAGTGAGCTACCATTTACTCTACCCCGAGTAAATTGAGATCGTTTTGGAACGCACCCTTTGATAGGGAGAATTTAAAAACAAACAACAATCTGTCAGTGTCTCTTTGGTTAATGTCAAACCCAAAAAACTACCTACTGGTCTGCTGTTACGTACATAGGGTTTCATTCATTTAATTTTCGATTGTATCTTGTGTTGAATTGCAAATTTCAAGTAGTCTTCATTTAGAAAAATGAATAATACTCTTCGTCGTTTAGAACCTCTTGCGGCGTCGCTATCTGCAAGATCTTCGTTTCCTGCTACTTTATGTCGTCGCTTCTTATCTAACGAGACAGAAGATCCAAAAACTCACACTGGCCAAGTATTTTGATTAATTACTCTATGAAAAGAGTAACTTATTGATTTACATTCCCTGTTGTGTTTGTTAATTTTTAAAGAATGTATTTGTCATGGATTTCTTTGGGCTTTTCAGAAATGGAATGCTGATGACTATAGATTGGTAAGATTTATGAACTCCCCTAAACAAGTCAATAACAATTGGGCAGTAAATTTAATTGCTGAAGTTCCTCCAAAAGAAGTTACTGAAAGAATTGTTTGGTGTGATGGAGGCAGTGGTCCTGAAGGACATCCAAGGGTGTACATTAACTTGGTAAAGTATCTTCTGCTCCCTTTAACCTAACTATACAAACCTTCAGCAATATCGACTGCATTCATTATGAGTGCTTATGCCCGTTGTGTAAACCTCTAAGTGTATTTATATTACACTAGCTTTTGCCAGCGATCTTTTAGTGTTCTTATAGCTTATTATAAACTAATAATTAGTAATACCTTATTATAAACTATGTTTTTTATTTTTCTATCCTTTGCTAAATTCTATATGACCTTTCATTTCTTATTTCACCCCCACACAGGTCAAAATTTCTCAAGTCCTAGAGCAAATATTTATTTCTTTCTTTCTAAATTCAAAGTTTCATGGTTATATCTTCAACAATGACAACCTTCCATACAAACTTTCATCCCCTATTTCAACCTATTTAAAGCCTATTTTCCATGGTAAAAAGTACCCTATGTCCTTCCTCAAGTTCAAGTCTATATTTGTACTAAATTTCATTAACATCGGTTCAGTGGTTTAAACATGAAAGCTAACAGACAGACACAGTTATTTTCACATTTATAATATTAGTAGGGAAGTAGGGATTTTTTATATCAACGATTTTTGCACAACTTTTTAATAATGTAATAATTATGAATAGAAATATAATTATATTTCTATTTTGGTAAATTATACCATGATTTTATAGGTATTTATTGATTTGTTCTTCTGTAGGTTGGATGTACAGACATCAGTTTATTCAGAAACATGTTTAGGTTGAAAATATATTAAATTGGTTTTACAATTTATGGTAAACTGACATACTCTTGTTCATACTTCCTCAAGAACTGGTGCTCTAATTATAATCTAATCTTCTGTACCATGATAATGGTAAATAGCAGGCACATTTGGCATGATCTGCCTTACCATTTCTCTTGAAATACCTAAAATCCCAGACCAAAAATGCATGATTTGTTTCAAGTACTATAATTAATGTCTTATGTATTATTTAGAGTTTGTATATGGAGATCTGAAGGTCAACCCAATATTTTTTTTGTTTACAGGATAAACCTGGGGATCATTCTTGTGGATACTGTGGTCTCAGATTTATCAAGAAGATAAGTCATTGAAATGCTTGTATAGTGTAGTCCTGACCTGAATACATAATTTATAATTTTGTTGTAGTTTGTTCAAATAAATAAAATGTATAAATTTTCTTCTTATTATTTTTATCTAATTCAGAGCTAGGCCCGATCCGCCCCTATGTGCCAAGTGTGCGGCGCACACAGGCGCTAAGGGAATACTTAGGGGCGCCAGATGAAATGCCATCGCCGATTTGGTACCTAGGTTTAAAAAGAGGCCCTTCATAAGGCTTCGCACACAGGCGCTGCCGGGTTTCGGCGCGGCACTGTTCAGAGCAACATCAATAATAAATTGTAGGAAGATTTGGCATACAATTATGGTAAACATTTTCACTGTCCCTCATACAAGGGTAATTTTTTTTTCCTCTCACATCCACTCTGTATTTTTGTAATAAACTTACCAACTCACAAGCCTAAACCAAAATCCAATCCGAACTCACACGTCCAGTCCAATATTTCGTCATTTCAAATGTATGTAATTTGCAACTCCCATATGGGCGGTAGGTTCTGGGTGAAACTTCCCATTGGGGCATTGCCCTGTGCCACCTACTGCGTCGCAGGTTGTGGATAGCGAAACGGCTCCCAGATATGGAGGCTAGCTGCTACGGCAGTCGCGGACAAGAGGACGACAGTGGCGTGTATGAGCCATGAGAACAATGACCATCTTAACGTTTCACTAGCGCGAAATTTAAGTTTTTTGCTTAAGTTTAAGCTTTCCAAAATGGTATGTATTCTATAGCGTGGATACTATAAAATCATACCAAACGAATTGAGATTACACTTTATTATTTTAGTAAGTAGGTACTAGGTTTTGCCCGTGACTTCGTCCGCGTGGAATTAGTTACTTTGGGCAGTATTTTTTGGGCTTTGGATTTCCATATGACCTTTTATCTCTTCAATGGTCAGGATTTCGCTTTTTAGAAAAAAAAAATCTATCATATGCCTAAATTAAAAGTTTCATCATTTTAGGATGCGTTCCAAAACGGTTAGGGTAGAGTAAATTTTACTCTAAGCCGTTCTAAAATACACCAGAGTGAAACCGAATGTATGCGAAAATTTACTCTGATAGTACCTTAGGGTAAAATTTATTCCATATGACCTTTCACTCTACATGGGTGAAAATTTCAAAAACGATATCAAGTGCCTAAATTTAAAGTTTCGTGGTTTTATCTCCGATGATGACGAACTCCCATACAAGCTTTCATCACTTTATTGCAACCCTTTCATGCCCTTTTTTAAATAAAAGGTACCTAGTTTATATCCTATTTTAAGGTCTAGTATTTTTGTAACTAATTTTATCAAAATCGGAATCTTAACATGTGTGAACTCGCGTAAATGAGGTCGCGTAATCAAACCGGTTTTATGGCATGATATCGTGCCGTCCTATTACTCGGAACGGCACGATAAAGCGCTTAAAAGTTGACTTTGTTTGGACTTCTATACGAACTTTCATCCCCACACGGGGTCAAAATTTCAAAAACGCTAGAACAAATATTTATTTATTTCTTATCAAGTGCATAAATTTATAGTTCCATGGTTATTCTTCAACAATGAAGAACTTCCATACAAACTTTCATCACTTATTTCAACTCCCCTTTTTTCGCAATAAAATGTAGCCTACCTATATTAATATATAATAATATGATATATTTCCACGCTCACACCAATTATCTAGCCCAAAGTAAGTATCATTAAGAACTTGTGTTATGGATACTAGATAACGGATATTTTTAATATACATAATATTTTTAGATATTTTTATAAATAAACTCAAATAAATATATAAACAACCATGACTCGTCAACAAATACTCGTGTTCATCACACAAATATTTGTCGCTACCAGGACTCGAACCCGGACCGCTTGATGTGTAGGCAGCTATACTAACCACTCCACCAACACGGCGTCAACATGTTCAATATGTTATTCTTATGTATGAGCTATACCTATTACAGAAAATTTTAATTAAAATCCATTCAGCAATTTAAAGTTACATCCAAACAAACTTTCACGTTTATAATTATAATATTAGTAGAATAGTAAGATTGCTCAAACTGCGGTTAATTACTTTATTTAATACGATATGTCCGCAAGAAACGCTGCGCGGGTGTACTAGTCGGCAGTGATGTAGTGCCGAGTGACGTCACACGCCTGCAGGTGGCCGCTTGAACTAAATATTTTCCGATGTGAAAGAAAAGGGCTCCGGAGTAGGTATATAGTTGTAAAATATAAAAATCATCAAATGTGTACTAAACTTTATTAAAACTATAAAATTAATAACAAAATTAAACAGCACATCAAACATTAAAAAATTGTGGATAGGTACTTTGTGATTGATTTTTGAATTACAATAGGTAGTATCAATTTTTGATGTGCTGTTTATTTAAAGGTACAGTCAACAGCACGTCGGGCTATACAAAACTGTCAAATTTCTCCAAACGATTTTCAACCTAAGACTATTCAATATAAAGTGCATAATCGATTGGGAAAATTTGACAGTTTGTGGTAACCCAACGTGCTGTTGTCTGTACTAAAAAATATCACAAAATTATATTGCTGTCAGTAATAATTATATAGATGAGGCTGGGTTACTAGGTCGATGTGATTTCATTAGGCATTAAAGAGCATAAGATTTTTTTTATATCAACTTGACTCAGCGTAAATTTCAAATTACTTAATGTGAAGACTACCCCACCTAGACTATAACTTGAGGCAAATGTGATAGAGAATAAAATATAAACAAACCGCTGTCATTTTTGTATGAGTGATGGATGAGATGTTATGAAAGGTAACCAGTAAAAGCGACAATTACCTATACAAAATGACATTTCGTTTGTATTTATCGAACTTGACTCAAGTATAGATTATTGTTATTTACTCTTAGAATTTAGCAGATCTACACACAGGCTGCTTTAGAGAGAAAGATAACTGAGATAAAGGTATTATAAATTATAAGTAGAGTAAAATGTGTAAATAATTAATATGTAAAATATAATTCTGATGAATTAAAAACAAACACAACTGTCTCATCATGTCATCAGAGACTAATTTAAACAATCAATAAAAAAGTACACATTTCTTTGTTAAGTTGGGATGTGACTAGTTAGATAAGTTACATAATATATTAGCCTATATATTTTCCTACACAAACTAAATACAGTGCATAATTAAGGAACTTGTAGAAGCGACATCAATGCATTTTATATTAATAATTGTTACCGATGTATTTGATTCGTCAGAATAATTTATTTATTTAGAACTAAATACCATTCTAAATAAATCTAGGTATACATCGTGATTTTTGTGAGCTTATGAAAATAAACTTAAATCCTTGGTGAACATGGCGTCGTTTTCGGAGGATTGCCCTGACAATGAATCGGTACCATATAAATCGTTAATTTTACTATCCGATTTTCTGAAATAGAAAAGTATACTATTAGCTATTTGATAGTTGAGAAAAACGAGAACAATTTAACATAATACATGCGGGTACTTTTAAATATACAACTAGTCTTTATGACTACTTTTGTTAAGATTTGCAACATACCGTACAATTTTTTGTTACTTTAATTACATTTTCACTTGACATTGGCAAAATGCGAAACGCTGTATCGCGACGCCATTAATTAAGAATAGAATATAACGTCTACACTAGGCGAGCCAAACATGACCCGACGAATAATTAATTCAGACAGGGTAACGAAGCTCCTAGCGCGATTTGTAGGTTATTACATAGAATAGACATAGAAACTAGCAGTGTGAAAGAGAAAGAGCATATCTAAACGCGTGATAGATATACGAGACCACTTCACGTACACGCTGGCGGCCTACATAGGTCAGCATGTCATTCAGTTAGAAAAGTCTGAAAACTCAGAAACTGTCAAGCTGTGCATAGTGTAGTAGGTAGGTACCATTTTTCACGCATAAATGCGCATTACGCGGTCCATTTCAATGTCAATCTATTAACGTAAGTAATTATACATCTAAGATTGTCTATAACAACCACTCGCTCGTTGTATGTCTACACTATTATAGCGCTAATCTTTTTTTTTGTATGGTAGATCAAATGCATTTACGCATCGTCCCTGCGGGGTGGCGCCAACCGCAGGGGATATGTGGGACTCGAGGTAAAGGCGTTCCCTCCATACCCACTAAACATCCTCCCCGGCCTGACCTCCAGTGCGCTATTGCGGGACGGCTCGGGATCTGCGCACGTGAGCACAACTACTCCGAGACCGTCCCAACGCTACCCGTCTAGGCACTTCTTGTGCACCAATTGGTGGCCAGCAGCGCACAGGGGCTACCGATTAACGCCAGCCGCCGTGGACCGCTGGCCGACGCCGGCCTTATAGGCCGCCTCCTCACCGACGGCCGCTCGACCTGGCGCGTCCTCCTGACGAGGACACCGGGAGCAGCCATCGGACCGCACCCGGGGGACTTCGGGTTGCTAGCGCTATATGGTCTAAAACCAATCTGTCTAAAACCAAATCTAGCTGACCAGCGCAACACAATAGAGTCAAAATAAAACCCTTCCCGATACATTTACACTAGACGTTGCAGGAATCTGGATCCTACTTTAGTGCGTATACATACCCTGCAGTCCAAATTGTGCAATATCCCGTTATAGGCACCGATAGCGCGCACACGGAGTGAACCGAATTGAACGTATTCGCACCAACGAAAATAATGTGACGTCATTAAGCCGTGCTAACGGAGCGGAGCACACGAAATAGAGGTAGCGCAGAGTGTGCGCAAATGTGTGAAATTAACGATTCTATTCAGTTTAGGTCTTAAGTGTAGACTATTATGAGGGTTTTTGAAAAACCAGATGGCACTAGATGACACTGAGACAAGAGATCTTGATATCGAAACACTAAAGAAACTCCAGCTCTCAAAACGTCATGTAATTGTCAACTTGTTCTTCTTTAAAAATAATGGCGTTCGTCACACTTAAAGATCACGCATTTTACCAATGTCGAGTGAAAATGTACTTATTATAGTAACAAAAAATGGAGTCTCTCAAAACGTGTTTTTACAACAACTCGGGAGATGTTATTGTCAAATTTACTAAGGAAATCTTGACAGGTGGACCTCATGTCACAGCGCTGCCACCTGACGAATACATTTTTTAAAAAACCCTTATGGTGTTTCTTTATTCCAAACATAAATCAGCTTATTTATTATGTAAAATAGAACACCAATATTTGTTATTGCTTAGAAGAAATGAAGGGTTCCGGTTGAGACTCGTTTTCTCACGGCCTTATCATGAGTTTCCCCGTCGAAGTCGAGGTATGGTACAGCAGACTAGCCGCTCAAATTCGGAGCAGCCCGAACTGGGGTAGTAGCTCCACCTTACAGAAGACCACAGTCATATAACACTACATTTATGTAGTGATGTGTTTCAGTTGGTAAGTAAGGTTGCCAGAGCTCCAAGAGGTAGAGAAGAGGAATAAGCTTGGCAGTGTTACGTCAGTGTTACAAGCGTCTATAGGTGGCTGTTTTCCACCTTTTTTAAGTACTTAGCAAAGTCCATTTAAATAAAGAGCTTTTTCATTTCACCAGGCAGGCCATGTGCTTGCCTATCAACCAAATAAAATTAAAAAAAAATCTCGGTGTTGCTTCAGCAGTGTTTAACAGCCTCGGCTTATAAAGTGCTTTTATTTTTTTTTAAATATGTAAGAATCATTTAGGTGGGTACTAATAAAGTAATAGTTTTGTTACCCGTTATTGACGTGATCAAGATCCACCTCTCCCAAAAATGAATCTGAATCTTCATTCAGTGAAGTCTGTGAATCTGAAATTAATTGTACCAAATATTATTAAAGTTTTAAACTAACGTGGTCACTATCATTTCACTGGAAGAAAACGGATCGAAACGTATGAAAAATATCGGATTAACCAAAAATCAGAGGTTCCTACGTGGTTTAAATCCCGTTTTCTTTCAGTTAAATTATTAAAATTCCCAATTTTTATGTTCCAAAAAACGGTTTTAGTAATGACATTCTCTCGTTAATTTTACGCCTCGATTTTACTAGACTACTTACACATAAAGTTTGTATGAGAACACTTTAAAATTAAGACTTATAATTTATAGAAAATGAATATTTTTTTCCGTATTTGGGTTACAGTATATAAAACTTTTGATTGTTTTAAACAGAATGTTAATGTGTTACCTGAGGTAGTGAGCCGATGCGTGGTGAGATACTCTGCTGAGAGGTAGGGCGGTAGATCGTCGTTGGTGTCTCCTGCGCCTACATCTGCCCCCAGCGTCTCGACCACGGACAGCCATTGCCCATTGTGACAACGGAACCTTTCCACCTGTCGTTACAAACAAAATAAATAGTTTTCTACAAAATCCTACTAGCTGGTAGCTTTTGCCCACGACAAATGCCAAAAGCCACAGCAGTATTGTCAATATTTGCCTTTTTTATAGAAAGGCCAAGCAAATGACACGTCTAGAAGTGGTCACAGTAAGAGGAGTTTGATGTTTGAGGGATCAGACATGTACATCAACCTACCCAACCAAATAAAAGATTGTTATATACTTTGCTTGTTCAAGCGAAAATTAAATAACATTTACAAAAATATTTATTAAAAATTAGTAATCATTAATAATTAGTCAAAATAGATTTATAAAGATAACATAATATAGCCGTTAGTAATGTTACGATTTTGAAATCGGTAGGATTACTATCTCATCACAGAACTCTTTCTTATATATATTATTAGGATTTTTTATTATAAATTGTACTTAAATATATTTTTTTTTCTTTAATTTAATACGATAAATCAATTTGTTATTTTAATTATATCTGGCACATAGAAATTTAGAATCACTCACCTTTATTCTGGCTGCCCATTCATTTTGCATTTGAGATATAATGTCAAGACAAGAGTCACACATCTTTCTTATTTCCACATTCTTATCTTGCATTAGGTCTATGAGATATGCTGGTGCTTCTGTGAAATAAATTGAAGTTGGTGAGAGTATGACGTTAACTAGAATATTATCTAATTTCAACCGCCTCCTAGAGGTTCGCACACTGTAATTAGATCCTGTGTCACCAGGGGAGTACATGTATTCTGTTTGGTTGGCGGTAGAACCTTTTTCAAGCCCTCCTGGGTAGCTATCTTATAAAAGTTTGTCGCCCTAACAATAATGTTAACAGCATTATTGTGTACCGACAAGTTATGGTAAGATAGCCAGTCCCTCTCTGGTTTGAGAGTTCGAGGTGAAGCTCGACTCCATCTTCTTCCTTATCGTCACTATCACCAGGTGAGATGAAGGTCAAGAGCTTACCTGACAAGAATAATAAAAAAACCTTTTTCACCTCTCGAGCACCAAAAGACCAATTTTGCTTCGTAAAATCTCGAAGGAAACACGCTTTTTGCTACGAGCTTTGAATAAGACTGAAATATTTAATCTAAATTATTTTAGTAATCTTACTTTTAATTTTCAATAATTATTTTTAAGATAATAAACACATTAAAAAATTGTCTTGTTTTTCTCCCCTAAAACCATTTTCTCGCTGGAGAGGTGAAAAGTTGTATGTTTCACACGAGAGCATTTTTTTTGTCTCGTGCCTTTTAATCACTCACTGCGCTCAGTACTCTTATAAACTACTGAACTGGCAGGCAGACATATCTCTGACAGTTTATATCGCGCGTGTGGCACGCAGACATATTGTCTGCCTGTTCATTGCATTTTTTATAGTACCCGCGGAGGTGCCCCGCCACTCGACGCCAATTTGGTGTTTTGGGGGTGCCAACACCCAAAGGATTAATAAATTACTCGCTATGCTCGTAATTCAATTCTAGACTACTTCGCTGGTTCGTGATTTAATATCTTTGCTCACAAAATAACTTTGCTCACTTGTTGAACAAATAACTATTAGTAGGAGAGAAACGGTCATGTCACGGTCTAAACCGTCCTTCAATATACTTACGTTGATTTTTAATAAAAAATCCATACAAACGAAGCATCACATAACTATCAACTATAATAATTAAATATTCTAGACTAATATTAACTTTCACTTGTTTTTAATCCAAATATAAACACAGCAATTGTTATTGTGATTATACTTGTTTTCATCTGTCTACTAATGACAGTTCTCATGTCGGCGGACGCCGATACCCGCTTCTAAATTCTATTATTTATAATATTGATTCTGACTACCCTCCATTTTAAAAATATCTCGAACTTTGTATACAAGCCTTTTGGCCCATCTAATTTGTGCCATAAATTAATTAAATAACTAATATATTTTAACTTGTATTTTCTGCCTGGATAATAATATGATAAATAATTTAAATTATTTTTGTTTACATAATTTACTGCTACTTCAACCATAGATTCACTTACTTTGTATAAACTATCCTTTGGTTATGGTTGCATTATTCATTAAACGGAACTCCCACTACAAATTTTGGGAAGATTCTAGAAATTTTTGAGTATTTAAGGCGTAGCTCGGAGAAACTGGGCCTCTTCCATTTTCTCCAGCTATAGTTTAGTAATCCTTCTTGAAGTTATTAACTGTAGTACGCGATCCCCGAACTAGGGGATCCTATCTACGGGCAGCCGCCTACCCTGCTGCTCCGCTGCTGTGCTTCGTGCCACCCTACCGGCCGAAGCTGAACCCACGCCGACCACGCTGGTAGTCGACGTGCCTGGTTCCTGCCGCTTCCTGCGCTAACCGCTGAAGCTAAGTCTCTCTTTCTAAAGTGCGAGAACCCCAGTGCGAAACCCCACTCACGCCCTGAGTTAATAAATAGTGTTAAATTTAACCTATCTTTTATTTCTCTCTTTTCTGCACATCTGGCCGTGCTTCCCACGGCCAGAGCGTGCCAGTGGCGCCCAACTCGCTCAGGGTTCTTCGCTCTGTGGTTCTCATTTTTTTCCTCTTTTTTTATTTTAATTTTTGTTTTAGGTGGGTACCTATTTTTTTTTTTTTTTTTAAACTTTAGTATAATTATTCTATATAATTATATTATAAAGTGCGAATAATTTTCATTCGGTGATAGCCCTAAGCTATTACTATTCTTTTTACTAAAAAAAGTTTAATTTTTGCCGGTTGTTAATTTTTTATTAGCTACCCACTTAATTTTTTTTTTCTCTAACGCTGCAATTGAATTGTTTCGCACACACTCGCCTTAGTCTCTTTTGAAAGTTATAGTGTTGTACTTTACTATGGCGGAAAATACAAGTATTAATTTCCTTTCATTGCAAAAATCTGAGCTCGAATATGAGGTTGCTTTGCGCGGTCAAACTCCGGCTGACACTGTGTTCGAATTAAGAAAGCAGATAGTGAAATTGAATAAGGAGTTTCCAACTGAAACAATTTCACTTTCACATTTGCCTCCTTCTGAGGATCTAGACGGAGTTGTGGCTCGTTTAGATAAATCTTTGAAAAATATAAAATCTTTAAAGAACAAATTCGATAAAAATTTATTATTGAGAACGGAAGTCTTACTCAACCATATTTATCACAGGTTAAATAGGATCGAGGTTGACGACGATGATTTGGATGCGGTTCTTTCCGTCTGCAAACAAAATTTTGAGTCGCAAATGACCGAGCTTAGAACATTGTCACCATCTAGTAAGACTACCTTATCTGTTGACGATTTGCAAAGGGCAATCATTGGTCTAACTGTTGATAAAAACCGTACTCCGGATTTATCAAAACTAAAATTTAATGGCAAGTCGTGTGTGCGTGCGTTCGTTCAAAAAGTGGACGAATTTGTTGAGGCAAGAGGCCTTGATTATGATAAGTTGCTGTCTTTTGGCTATGAAATTTTCACGGACGATGCTCTTCATTGGTTCCGGTGCATTAAGCCCAAGGTGGATAGTTGGTCTCAGGTGGTTGATGCTTTAAAATCGGATTTTAGTCCACATGATTTTGACTACCAATTTTTGTCAGAAATTAGGTGTCGTTTCCAAGGCGAAGGCGAAAATATTAGTACCTATTTACCTATCTATAATGGATGGCATGTTCTCTCGTCTTACTAAACCCTTGCCTGAGGTTGAAAAATTGGAGATCATTACACATAACATCCGACCTTGTTATGCTAACGCATTAGCTTCTGTTTGGCCAATATTAAATATTGATACGCTTAAGGCTGTATGCCAAAATTTCGAAAAGGTACAATGCCAGTTTAAAAAATTTAATGAGCCTTCTGCTCCTAGTTCTTCAACTCTAGCTCCTGAGTTCGCTTATAAGGGCAAATCCAGCGCTTCTGTTAGTGTTGAAAAACCTACTTATAAATCTTATAACGGTACTATAAAACCGAAGTCTTTTGTTACTGCTATAGCTTCAGCAACTCTATACTGCCCGAGGTGTCGTACTAACTCGCATAGTCTAAAGGCTTGTACACAACCAAGAACAATAATATGTTTTAAGTGTGGAAAAAAGGGTGTACGTACTCCGGATTGCACTAAATGCAACCCAAAAAACTAGTTTGCCAGGATTGGAGAAATGGCGACTCTGATCGCTCAAAATTTAATAATTTCTGCAGTGAGACCGAGTGGAATCAGTGGTTAGCTTTTGTTTCGAACGTCTTTTCTAACCACTCGGTGTCTCCAATCCTGGAATCTCAAAATAAATTTTCACGTCCCTATACAGGGTTACAGGAAAAGTCGACCTAGATCCATTAAGGGCGTGTAGTACACATCATTTCTGAATGATTTCACTATGGAACCCCCCATCCTAAACTTAACCGTTTTCGAGATATTCGAGTTTTAATTTTTTTATGAAAATGCCCAATTTTTCGGCTATTTAATTGAATATTTTGATTTCTTTTTATTCTAATGATTATTTTTTTGGTTTTTTACATGAAGAATGAGATGGTTAATGACCTCAATGACTAAAATTGCATGTAAGTTAAGTAAATAGGTCATTGCAGACGATCGAAACTTAAGAAAATAAGTACAAATTATAAAAAAATATTTTTCTTTTCTGGATATCTCCAAAAATTATTATGGCACTTGCTCTGCAGATGTGCTTAAAAACATCTACATTTTATCAGCTATCCAACGAGGTATAACAATCTAGGGTTGTATTTAAACTCATAGAAAAAAACATAGTTGAAAAGGTTCGCACAAGCTCGGACTGAGTACATACGACGCTATCCCGACCGTCGAGTACCTGATGTGAGCGTTTTCGACGGAGTTTACCGACGACTTCGTGAAACTGGCTCTGTTTTGCGACGACGTACGGACTTAGGAAGACCACGTGTCATTGATGACGACGAGGAACAAGACAACGAAATCAAAATTTCTTAAGAGGTGACTTAGGTGACCTACCAGATGATCTCCCATTACAATTACTGTGGGACATGTGGTTTCAACATGATGGCTGCCCTGCTCATTTCAGAAGAAGCGTTAGGGATTGGTTGGACACTAACTATCCTAACAAATGGATTGGACGAGGTGGGCCTTTACCCTGGCCAGCCAGATCTCCCGACCTGACCCCCATGGATTTTTATGTATGGGGGCACATGAAGAGCCTCGTTTACAGTGAGCTCAACCCCATATCGTCAGTGGAAGTTCTCAAAGAAAGGATAATTAATGCTGCTAACGACATAAGAAGAACATTAACCACTGGTGTAGTGAAAAGTGGACTACGTGAAAGAATTAGAAAATGTGTGCGAAATAGAGGTGGACACGTAGAACATGAACTATAAAATTTTATTCAAAAACATTAGGTGAATTACTGAATGATCTCCTAGGTCAGGATAGCGGGACATCGATGGATGCATGAAGATTGTACCTAGCCGAGGGAGGCCGTTCAGTAGTGGAAGCCAGTAGGCTGAAATGATGATGCTGAACTTAAGTCAAATTAATTAGATTAAATAAGTGCTATTTATTCTGAATGCCCCATGTAGCCTTAGAAACTAAGTTTCACCGTTAGACCTACTACCTGAACCTTTTCAACTATGTTTTTTTCTATGAGTTTAAATACAACCCTAGGTTGTTATACCTCGTTGGATAGCTGATAAAATGTAGATGTTTTTAAGCACATCTGCAGAGCAAGTGCCATGATAAATTTTTGAGATATCCAGAAAAGAAAATTTTTTTTTTATAATTTGTACTTATTTTCTTAAGTTTCGATCGTCTACAATGACCCATTTACTTAACTTACGTGTAATTTTAGTCATTGAGGTCATTAACCATCTCATTCTTCATGTAAAAAACCGAAAAAATAATCATTAGAATCAAAAAAATTCAAAATATTCAATTGAATAGCCGAAAAATTGGGCATTTTCATAAAAAAAATTAAAACACGAATATCTCGAAAACGATTAAGTTTAGGATGGGGGGTTCCATAGTGAAATCATTCAGAAATGATGTGTACTACACGCCCTTAACGGATCTAGGTCGACTTTTCCTGTAACCCTGTATAAACTTATGTGTTAATAATAGGAAACTCGTTGGTCTGTTGGATACTGGTTCAGGCATATCTTTATTGGGCAATAGTTCTGATGAATATTTCAAAAAACATAATTATAAAATTTATTCTTGTAATCCGTTACAGCTTTCTGCAGCTGGCGGTCAAAAATTTTATGCTTCTAAATACCTTATTTTACCTTTAACTTTTAATAGAAAAACCTATAATATAAAACTTTATATTGTACCAGAAATACAAAACAATCTAATCTTAGGTATGGATTTCTGGAGAACTTTTGGATTGTTTCCTAGTGAACTCGATGGCCTAGTAGTCAATGCATCTCAGGAGACTAATATTTCTAACATAGCCCTTGATGACCCTAAACATATTTTTTCATATGCTCAACTATCTGAGAAACAAAAGGAAGCTGCTGATGATATTATTTCCAAATTTCGCGGAATTTCTTATGAGGAATGTGGTTTGGGTCGTACTTCATTGATAACTCATGCTATCGATACTGGTGATGCGGTTCCGATACGACAACGATATTACCGTATGTCTCCTCAAAAACAATCCATTCTCAGTGATCAACTAGATGAGATGCTTAAAGAGGACGTTGTCGAACCATGTGATAGTCCCTGGTCTAATCCCGTCCTTCTAACACCTAAGAAAAACGGTGAATATAGGTTATGTTTAGACAGCAGAAAACTAAACTCTGTCACTCGTAAGGATGCCTATAGCTTACCTTATATCACTGAGATACTTGATAATCTCAGAGATGCTAAATATCTTTCCAGTGTTGATCTTTCAAAATCTTTTTGGCAGGTTTTAATAAAGCCTGAAGATAGATGCAAGACTGCATTCTATGTTCCCTCTAGGGGAACCTTTCAATTTAAGTCTATGCCCTTCGGGTTAACTAATGCGCCCGCTACGCAGCAAAGATTGGTTGATTTGCTCTTTTATGGGCCTGAATTTGAGAACAAAGTGTATGTTTTCATCGATGACATCATAACGGTGTCAAATACTTTTGAGGAACATATGTCTTTACTTTCGCGTGTTCTAGATAAACTAAAATATGCGAACCTTACAATTAACTTTGAAAAGTGTCAGTTTTTCAGGGAAAAACTAAGGTATTTGGGTTACGTCGTTGACTCGAGTGGTCTTCATGCAGATCCAGAGAAAGTAGACGTTATTACAAACTATCCTACACCATCGAATAAGAAGGAAGTTCGCCGTTTCTTAGGTACTGCCTCTTGGTACCGTCGCTTTATCCCTAACTTTAGCACCTTGGCTGCGCCTCTTAACAAACTTACCTCTCAAGGTAAGACTGCACCTCCTTTTGTCTGGACGCCGGAGGCAGAGTCTGCTTTCAATAAACTCAAAGAGTGTTTGTCATCACCTCCCATTCTATCTTGTCCTGACTATTCGGAACCATTCCAAGTTCACACCGACGCCAGCGATTATGGCATTGGTGGGGTATTGACTCAGTTCCAAAACGGCGAAGAGAGGGTTATAGCCTACATGAGTAAATCCTTGTCAGCCCAAGAACGCAACTATAGCGCTACGGAGCGCGAAGCACTCGCAGTAATTGCGGCTATAGAACATTGGCGTTGTTACTTGGACAATGGTAGGAAGTTTACCGTATATACAGACCATTCCTCTTTAAAATGGTTTCTTAATATTAATAACCCTACAGGACGTCTAGCTAGGTGGGGAATTCGTCTATCTGCATTCAACTTCGACATTAAACACAGACGTGGCAAAGACAATGTTGTTCCAGATTCCCTATCTCGCGCTGTGCCTGTAGCGGCTATAGATAGTGCAAGTTCATCTTCATCACCAGTATCAGATCCTTGGTACTTGGAGATATTTGACGGTTGTAAATCCTCGCCTACATCTTTTCCAAATTATAAAATTAATGAGAATAAATTATATAAATTTATTAAAACTTTAAATCCCTTAGCTAAGGAATTTGAATGGAAAGAGGTAGTTCCGAAAGACAGTCGCACTAGTATCATTATTGATAATCACTCTAATCCTACTTCTGGTCATCTCGGTATCTATAAAACTTTAAAACGTATATCTTTAAAATATTTCTGGCCTGGTATGCATAAAGATGTTGCTACGTTCGTAAATAATTGTGATGCTTGTAACTCTCATAAACATTATGGAATAATTTTATTTTTGCGTTTACAAACGCGTAAATATAATACTAGAAAAATGCACTGAAGTGCAAATTTCAAAGATTTGATGAAACGATGTTTACCATAAAAACATAAGCACCAAGCACTGACAAATTTCGACAGCGAAAAGCAGTGCCTCGGTGGCGAAATTGGTCAACGCGTCCACCCGGATTGTGGAAGGTGCGGGTTCGAGTCCCGCCTGAGGCAAGTCGATTTTTTTCAGTGCATTTTTCTAGTCTCATAAACATGCTAATCATCCTACCTTAGGACTTATGGGTCGACCTAAGGAATGTTCTAGACCATTCCAAATGATTAGCGTGGATTTGGTTGGTCCATTGCCTCCATCTAGGAAGCAAAATACAATGCTGCTTGTCGTAACTTGTTGTTTCTCTAAATATTCATTATTATTTCCTATACGCCGAGCTACTGCCGAAGTCATAACAAATATTTTAGAAGAAAAAGTCTTTCTTGTACATGGCATTCCCAGTACAATTCTGATGGATAATGGAAAACAGTTCGTAAGTCAAAAATTACAACATATGTTTTCTCAATATAAAGTACCTAAAGTACGTTATACGCCTAAATATACGCCGCAGGTAAATACTGTCGAGCGTTATAATAAAACTATTATGACGGCTGTTTCCACATTCATCAACGAGGATCACAGGATTTGGGATCTAAATATACCAAAAATTCAGTTCGCTCTCAATACTGCTGTAAGTGAAGTAACGGGATATACCCCATCGTTTCTGGTCTTCGGGAGAGAATTGGTTTCTTGTGGTTCTCACTACGTTGACGTTGATCAAACCGACGATATAGTTTTCACAGCTCGAGATGCCTATGCAGAAAATACTGGAAAACTAAGGAAAATCTTTGACCAGGTCCAAAGCTCTCTAATCAAGTCGCATTCTCGTAATTGTGGTCCTTATAATCTTCGTCGCAAAAACTTTGACTTCAACGTTAATGATATTGTCTGGCGAAAAACTTACTATCAAAGCGACAAAGATAAGCAATTTTCTAAAAAACTTGCTCCTAAATATATTAAATGTCGTATTAAATCTAAACTATCGCCCTTGGTCTATGAATTGGTTGATATGAAAGGTAAAAATCTAGGATCTTGGCATATCAAAGATTTTAAACTAAATAAATACTCTTAACTATTGTAAAATATTAAAATTACTAACATAAAAACAATCTTAAAAAATTATTGTATTTATAGTCTAAAACTATAAATATAATAATTTCAAAAACTATAACTAACATTTAAAATACAACAAAACATACATTCTGATGTATTGTTTCCTTTTGAATAATTTAAAACAAAATATAATTATTTTTAAAATAAGAAAACAGTTCCTTATCTTATAAAGCTGTCTTGTTTTTTTGTTCACAAATGCATTTGGTTCTAACCAAATGAAAATTTTGTTGAATTCTTTTGCTGGTCGTGATTTCATTGCTTTGTTTTTTTACAAAACTTTCGGTAATTAAAAATAAAATTGCTAAACAATTTTTCAAAAAAAATCCCTTCCATTTTTTCCATTTTTAACTGGAGAATGCTGTACCTAAACTGCGCTCTTATTCTTTTATAGAATACTTTGAAGTATCTCTTGATTTTACTTTCACACCTGTGACCTTATTGTTTTTCGGTTGCTAAACAACTGGATTACTCTCTTTTGCCTCGCATCTGTAGTCCTAGGTACTACCAAGACTCTAATCTTGTATTGTCGATACCTCTCGTCAATGTTGCAGGGTACTCTTTTGCAGTTGTGTTGTATCTTGAGTGTCTGAATGTTCTATATAACTATTGCTCTGAAGTTTTAGTTTCTTTTTGAGAGTGTAGACTTCTTTAGGGGATTTTTGTCAAGCAAAATCCTACACTAAAGGGGGGGATATGTCACGGTCTAAACCGTCCTTCAATATACTTACGTTGATTTTTAATAAAAAATCCATACAAACGAAGCATCACATAACTATCAACTATAATAATTAAATATTCTAGACTAATATTAACTTTCACTTGTTTTTAATCCAAATATAAACACAGCAATTGTTATTGTGATTATACTTGTTTTCATCTGTCTACTAATGACAGTTCTCATGTCGGCGGACGCCGATACCCGCTTCTAAATTCTATTATTTATAATATTGATTCTGACTACCCTCCATTTTAAAAATATCTCGAACTTTGTATACAAGCCTTTTGGCCCATCTAATTTGTGCCATAAATTAATTAAATAACTAATATATTTTAACTTGTATTTTCTGCCTGGATAATAATATGATAAATAATTTAAATTATTTTTGTTTACATAATTTACTGCTACTTCAACCATAGATTCACTTACTTTGTATAAACTATCCTTTGGTTATGGTTGCATTATTCATTAAACGGAACTCCCACTACAAATTTTGGGAAGATTCTAGAAATTTTTGAGTATTTAAGGCGTAGCTCGGAGAAACTGGGCCTCTTCTTCCATTTTCTCCAGCTATAGTTTAGTAATCCTTCTTGAAGTTATTAACTGTAGTACGCGATCCCCGAACTAGGGGATCCTATCTACGGGCAGCCGCCTACCCTGCTGCTCCGCTGCTGTGCTTCGTGCCACCCTACCGGCCGAAGCTGAACCCACGCCGACCACGCTGGTAGTCGACGTGCCTGGTTCCTGCCGCTTCCTGCGCTAACCGCTGAAGCTAAGTCTCTCTTTCTAAAGTGCGAGAACCCCAGTGCGAAACCCCACTCACGCCCTGAGTTAATAAATAGTGTTAAATTTAACCTATCTTTTATTTCTCTCTTTTCTGCACATCTGGCCGTGCTTCCCACGGCCAGAGCGTGTCAGTCAAAGGTGACAGTCAGTCACGCGTAGCAGCGCGATCAGCGGCAGCGCCTCGTCGCACCGCGCGCAAACCTCCGAGCTAGCATGTTACAGTACAACAGAAATAATAATAATAGCACTAGTGTCTCGTAGTACACAAGCGCGCGACTTGTCTTTGCTTGTGGCTCAGTGCTGCTCGCACCGTCGTCGGTCGGTGAGATATAAATGCCTTAAAATGGTGTTTTGCAGCATTGGTAATAAGGAAAATCATCCAAAGTGTGTAATTACACTAATAAGGGGATCACATTTCATTAGAATGTATTATTTTAATGTACCTAATAATGCTGTTTTTATCAAAATACACCTTGAGAAAATATTTCACTATGGAATATTGTTTTATATGTTATTAACATAAATCGTCATATCCATTGCTACAGATGCCTTTAAAAATGCAGAGCGTTTTAAAGTGTACACAGCAATGTATTGTTATTTTCGATGTCCCTTCTCTCTAGCATAAAAGTTCATGGCACGGACACGATATACTTGCACAGCACAGCCACAATGCCGACGCGACCAATGAAGAGCGACGTTGTGTGTGTGTGTGTGACTTACGGTGAGTGTTGTCTCTTATTATGTAAGGTTCATAATTGTTCGTAAGCAAATTTACGAGGGGACAAAGCGGCGACATTGGTTCCGGTAGTAAATGCGAACCAAAGCATTTCTATCCTATTTATTATTATTTCTGTGTGTAATACAGAGTTAGCTTACCTGTGCGCGTGACGAGGTGGTCAGCGGCGCGCGGGTGCGACAACATCTGTCGGAAGGCGAACACCGTCTGCAGCACGTGCTCGTCGTCTGCCTGTCGCGACCATCTACCTAGCATGTTATAGTGTAGCTTACCTGTGCGCGTGACGAGGTGGTCAGCGGCGCGCGGGTGCGACAACATCTGTCGGAAGGCGAACACCGTCTGCAGCACGTGCTCGTCGTCTGCCTGTCGCGACCATCTACCTAGCATGTTATAGTGTAGCTTACCTGTGCGCGTGACGAGGTGGTCAGCGGCGCGCGGGTGCGACAACATCTGTCGGAAGGCGAACACCGTCTGCAGCACGTGCTCGTCGTCTGCCTGTCGCGACCATCTACCTAGCATGTTATAGTGTAGCTTACCTGTGCGCGTGACGAGGTGGTCAGCGGCGCGCGGGTGCGACAACATCTGTCGGAAGGCGAACACCGTCTGCAGCACGTGCTCGTCGTCTGCCTGTCGCGACCATCTACCTAGCATGTTATAGTGTAGCTTACCTGTGCGCGTGACGAGGTGGTCAGCGGCGCGCGGGTGCGACAACATCTGTCGGAAGGCGAACACCGTCTGCAGCACGTGCTCGTCGTCTGCCTGTCGCGACCATCTACCTAGCATGTTATAGTGTAGGTTACCTGTGCGCGTGACGAGGTGGTCAGCGGCGCGCGGGTGCGACAACATCTGTCGGAAGGCGAACACCGTCTGCAGCACGTGCTCGTCGTCTGCCTGTCGCGACCATCTACCTAGCATGTTATAGTGTAGGTTACCTGTGCGCGTGACGAGGTGGTCAGCGGCGCGCGGGTGCGACAACATCTGTCGGAAGGCGAACACCGTCTGCAGCACGTGCTCGTCGTCTGCCTGTCGCGACCATCTACCTAGCATGTTATAGTGTAGGTTACCTGTGCGCGTGACGAGGTGGTCAGCGGCGCGCGGGTGCGACAACATCTGTCGGAAGGCGAACACCGTCTGCAGCACGTGCTCGTCGTCTGCCTGTCGCGACCATCTACCTAGCATGTTATAGTGTAGGTTACCTGTGCGCGTGACGAGGTGGTCAGCGGCGCGCGGGTGCGACAACATCTGTCGGAAGGCGAACACCGTCTGCAGCACGTGCTCGTCGTCTGCCTGTCGCGACCATCTACCTAGCATGTTATAGTGTAGGTTACCTGTGCGCGTGACGAGGTGGTCAGCGGCGCGCGGGTGCGACAACATCTGTCGGAAGGCGAACACCGTCTGCAGCACGTGCTCGTCGTCTGCCTGTCGCGACCATCTACCTAGCATGTTATAGTGTAGGTTACCTGTGCGCGTGACGAGGTGGTCAGCGGCGCGCGGGTGCGACAACATCTGTCGGAAGGCGAACACCGTCTGCAGCACGTGCTCGTCGTCTGCCTGTCGCGACCATCTACCTAGCATGTTATAGTGTAGCTTACCTGTGCGCGTGACGAGGTGGTCAGCGGCGCGCGGGTGCGACAACATCTGTCGGAAGGCGAACACCGTCTGCAGCACGTGCTCGTCGTCTGCCTGTCGCGACCATCTACCTAGCATGTTATAGTGTAGGTTACCTGTGCGCGTGACGAGGTGGTCAGCGGCGCGCGGGTGCGACAACATCTGTCGGAAGGCGAACACCGTCTGCAGCACGTGCTCGTCGTCTGCCTGTCGCGACCATCTACCTAGCATGTTATAGTGTAGGTTACCTGTGCGCGTGACGAGGTGGTCAGCGGCGCGCGGGTGCGACAACATCTGTCGGAAGGCGAACACCGTCTGCAGCACGTGCTCGTCGTCCGCCTGCCGCAGCCGCAGCAGCGCGACCAACGCCTCCCCGCCGCCGGCCCGCAGCAGCGCGTCCGCCGCGCGCTCCTCGCCGCACATCGCGCCAGCTGCCACCACGCCCTCCAACACTAGCTCGCAGTCGCACGTGCTATCTATAAGCACAGATTACCACTTCTTACTTTCTCGTATACGTAGTATACAGGAAGCCTTGTAATTGTCAAAAAATTGGTTGTCTGTAAAGTCGGTTTACTGACGATAGTTGAACGTGACAACGTCTTTTCAAAAGAAAAATTTAATTTAATTTGTTTAATAGATTTTTGCTTGCACTTCAAGCCTTACATGGAATGCCTCAGAGCGAGGTAACGCCGCATGCGTCATGTTTTTTCGTGCGTGCAGCCGGCTCTATCGAATTATAAGACGTTGTCACGTCAAAAAATCGACCTCGAGATTTTGACAGATTTACACGTTTTGGACCACCCTGAGTCAAATAAACTGTTTTTGGAATTATGACTGTGTGTGTGTGTCTGTGCGTTAGCTCGATAACTCCAGTATGCTTTAACTTATTGCAACCAAATTGAACATGCATGTATAACATAAAGATATAAGGTTTCTATCAACTTTTGAGTCGTCGATTACGAAAGTTAAGCAACCAAGTGCGCGATCTTTACTCGGATGGGTGACCAAAATTTAACATGCATGTATGACATCAAAATATAAGGTTTCTATAAAATTTTGAGTCGTTTCCGGTATACGAGAAAGTCAAGGGGAGACCATTCCCGATTTTTTTTGACTGATTATTATTGACGGGTTCTACCGCAGTGTCTCAATACAATAGTTAATTTCACCTCTCCAGCACCAACAGAAGTAATAATAAAGAGGATAGAAGTGCCTTAGTCACGTGACCTTGGTGCCGCACTTGTGTCTAGTAGGACGCAAGCGCACGACTTGCGGCTCAGTGCTACTCAAACCGTCGTCGGTGTGATAAAAAGTGTGAGTGTGACTTATGGTGAGTGTTACTCAACACTGTCTCTTAAACTTAAAGTTCATAATTGTAAATTGTGGGCGTGAATGTGTAGTACGGTTTAGTTCTTTTGCGTGTGCATTAATAGTAAGTAGAGAGGATAAAGCGGCGACACTGGTTCCGGTAGTCAATCCAAGCAAAAGTATTTATCCTTTTTATTATTATTTCTGTGCCAGCACCAAAAGTTCTTTTTAAAAAATCTCGAAGCAAAAACGGTTATTGTTGCGAGCTCCGAACAAGACTGTAACGTTCAACCTACAAAATGGCAGTAATTTTACTTTTATTGAAGTTATAGTTTTTTAGGTGCGTTATGAAAAAAATATGAGAGTGAAATTTTAAGATGCGCGCATCACTGTAACACAAAAATCACAGGTTGAAGTCAAAGTTCAAGTTAAAGTCTCGAAATAAATATATATGATATAATTTGTACTAAATATTATAAGATTCTTGATTTTAAATATTTATTTAATATTTTTTTTAAAATCTTTGCTGTGTGCAAAGAAGTATAACTTCTCACGCGCGTACATAAGAACACGCACCCATTTTTTCCTTAGTTTTTCATTCGAGAAAGTCAACAATCAAACAATAATGTTATCTACTAACCTGGGTCTAAAATCTTCATGATACAAGGAATCAATTTATATCTCTCCACAACAGCATAGACATCTAAATTGTTGTTTGCAATTAAAATGTTGCTCAGTGTCCCAAGACATTCTATTATGAACTCCTCAGACGCATCATTACTAGTGACAGCTCCGGCAATATCACCAACAAATTCCTGAAAATACATTTATGAAACAAATTCAGTGTGTGTTAAGTTAAGAGCGTTTACGCGTATTTTGCGAAAATCGGCACATTTTGAGCTTCTTAATTTCTATGAATTCTTATTCTACCAATATAAATGTTATAAAAACTACTAGATAATATTTTTTCGCAAAAAGTTGTAAAGGAAAATATTTAATTTAATTCTTTATTCATAAATTATAACAAAATATCTTAACAGCATTTTTAAAATTTTACGTTTAGATGCAATTTCGAAGCCCTTAATATCCGAAAAGGCTAATATTACAATGAAATAAAAAATAATGTGTAACTGACAATATCCCGAACAAAATAGTTGTAAAGAAAAAAAATTAAATTTCATAGAATTACTAATTAAAGAAAAATCAAATCACACTGCAAGTATTACGAAAATACGATTTGGAAAATTGCTATTTCTAACAATTAATATCCCTTATTTGAAGAAACAAATGATGTAATTTAAAAGAAGAATATATACTCTAAACTTTGGTATAAAAATGATATCTGAACAAACTATAATATATTTATAATAATTATTTAAAAATCAGTATAAAACAGTCCGCGTAATCGCTTTCAAATCAGTCGCCCATGAGGCTTGTCGGAGAGAGGTCACGTCGCTCGGTGCTAGCTCCGTGATCACGCGTAAATATTCGTAATGCTACTACAGAACGAACGATGGTGTTGATACTTTTAGTATTGATAACCGACTTCATATAAAGATCTATGTTGCACTCTATGTATTATTTTATGAATGTTCACGGATATCTCTGTTAATTGTGGACCTATTTTCTAAATACTTCTGATATGGTGCTATTGTCACCAAGTCAGGATCTGATGATGAGATTCCGAGGAAATCGAGAGCAACTCTCAAATTTTATATGCAGGTATTATATGCTTCATATTTTATTTCCTGAAGCTATTGAAGTATTTGCGTCTGGTAGTCATCATATCATGTTAATGAGCTGGTGATGGCAGGTAAAACTCCTCCATGATTAGGGTTGAATGATAATTCTTGAATTAATATATGTATTTATAAACCGATAGTTGTATCATTTTATGTTATTCAGGTGAGCTGACGATGAAAAAAAATCTCCTAATAGTTAGGAGTTGGATGATAATTCCTTAAATATTATGTGTACCTTCGTATAGATCGACAGTTGAATTAAGTTTTTTTCTTTCTATTTCTATTCTATCAGGTTTTTCAGGTGAGCTGATGATGGAGGGTAAAACTGCAAAAGTTAGGAGTTTGAGGATTATTCTTTTAATATTATGGTCCACATATTATAGTAATATTCGGTAACGGTTAAGAGATGGAGAATAATTCTTTAAAATATCATAGGTATGTACAGAACGATAAACCCGTGGTCCTTGCTTTGGCTTTCCCTCCACACCTTGATTCTGTACAATTTTGTTGTACTGTTCGTTCTTGTCCCAATGTTTGTTTGTCCTTATGTATTCTTTAACTTCAAAAGGAGGTTCTATGTTCTAATCTAAGTATTTTTTTCTTTGCAAAGTCAATGGTTTTTGCTAAATACTTTTATAATAAATAAAATTACTTTAAATGCAGAATTGTCGACTACCCAAGATTTGTTACTTTTAGCACTACCATAATATGGGTATCAAATGAAAGGCTTTGTAGAGAAAATGCGAATGAACCGTGTCAAAATAACTATACAATAAATTACTGATAAAAAACTTTAAAAACAAAGATTTTACTTAATTGCTCTAAAAACAAGAAAGTAAACTTAAATTGCATTTAAAAAAAAAATTATAGGCAAGTATGTACTAATATGATAAAGAGTTAAAGTTTGGAAATAGTTTATGTAAGTTTGTGAATAGCCATACGTGATACCGGCAGAGTAGAATAGCATCACCCCATATGCTCCAATGGGTGTCGTAGACGGCGACTAATAGGCCAGCAAAGGGGTATTGACTACCAATCCACATTATGCAAGCGTGGTGGACTACTGCCTATACCTCCTTCATTGAAAAGGAGAGGTCTTTTCTTCCAGTAGTGAAATGAATTATAAAGGCTGTGATGATAAAAGTTTGTGAATCGTTTTTTTGTGACGTTGTAGGAGGTAATTGTAAAATATAGAAGTGTTTGTGTAGTAACATGCAGGTAGGTTGTATTAATTTGTTTTAAAAAGTGGTGTGGTGAAAAAATTTCGATGTACTTAATAGATACGTTTTCAGGAACTTGGGGGCTGTGGTTCGAACACAAGCCTTCTAGGTTACAGTTCGAACCACAATTTCGAATTACATAAAGTGTAACCATTATTTTTCATAAATTTAGTTGCCATTCAGGTAGGTACTTGATTTAAAGTGAAGTAATTTGTGGATAATGGTATTGGTCACACATTTACAATATTCTTTGCATGATAGCAGTAATTAGTAACATGTAATGTGTAACTGTTTATTATCCTAAATAAATAAATAAAAAAAAATTGCTGTATCTACTGAACCAATTGTGAAAATTGTTTTTGTGTGAGGTAGACCATGCATCTAGAAAGGCTAACTATGTATATAATAACCAACAATACGCGAAAGAAGCCACGGGCTGAGCGGTCGTTATATGATATATATGCTTGTGGCAAGATTTGCTTCTATTATTCATATCTCTTTATTTATTCAATCGCTGATATACACAAGTAAATCTCGCGACAAGTATTTATATCATACTAGTGGCCTCCAGCGGCCTCGCTCGCGTTAATGTCGGTTATGAAATAGCCTAGAGCCTTCCTCGATAAATGGAATAGCCAACACAAAAAAATATCTACACTCATGATATAATATTAAAATTATTATCTCGATGAAAAACCTCAAATGACATTCTTTTTAACAAAGATAATCAAAATGAAAATAAAGGTCATTTACCTGTTGCATAATTAATGAACATTATGCAACATGTTCGGCTCAATACGTTACAGTTATTTTTCTCAAAAATCAAAAACTTAGAGCAAAACGGGACGGCAAAGGGAGCCAAAGGGACGCTAGTTTATGTACTGCACATAATTAGGTATTAAAACACTTGCGGGATATTATTAAAAAACTCGCCAAGGCTCGTTTTTTAAAACCCCGCTCGTGTTCTAATAAACCCTATTACGTGACAGTAACATGAACTACTATACCCATGTACTATATGATAGGTGCGACAAGCGTGGCAGGTGGCCACCAGATGTTATTATTACTTACATATATATTCAAAATTTAATTCATGTTAAATGTGTAACCGTTAATTTTCCATAGTATTCAATTTAAATAACTTGTATTGTATATTTAATTTCATTTTGTGAAAAAGTATCGAATTTGTTTTTGTGCTCTGTACCTGGACGGCAGCGCGAGTAATGCGAGAGGGAATGACCGCACAGCGTGTAAATACCTAAACTTGGAGTCTGCCGTACGGCGTAAACGCTCTTAAGAGAGAGTTGAAGAGAAGGCAATGAAATAGATATGATGTTAATAATTATTTTTGTAACTATGATTTGCTTAGCTTAACAGTTTACACAATATTATTATACAATATAGATACGACTTTTTTTACTGATTCCCAGCCAACCACAAGAAAGTTAAATAAGTAGTATGGAACATGTAGTTCAACATATACAGGATGAATTTTTCAAGTGGGTGTGGATGGCTAAATCCGAGAATATGAGGAATAGCGAAAAGTACTCAAAGGAGTCTCGGGCCCGAGACTGATGAAAACTAAAACTGCATCATTAGATTTTTGATGTAACGTAAGAAAAATAAAAAAGTATTTCGTTAATAATGAGCTCTTTCCAAGTTTGTCAAAAAACCCTTTCACAGATGCCATGTGTTTTTCAAAACTCTTTTGCTCCCAAGTTTCCTTTTCCGAAGTAAACAAAGCAGCAATATAAAAAGCCTTTTTTCATATATTACATTACCAGTTTTTTTTTTATTAAACATTTGTGCGAAATAAAACGGTAATCGAATTTATGTGAGAATGGTTAAAAAACTTTACCACAAACAGGGGTTTGTTTTGCATGTGGTGCGAAAGGTTCCGCACAAGCTTCATAAGCATGGTGTTGCGGTGCCTGAAGGCTCGTGCGAGCAGTTCACGGAGGCGTCCCTCGGCCGCCATTTGCTGAGCGGCTCGCTCACACCACGCCAGGTTAACGCACAAGGCTAGCAGTACGTCAGTCGCTCCTGGACCGTTACTAGAATTGCTGTCACTGTTCACATTTAACAGCAGCATATCAGTTAGCTAGAACAAACATGCCAAAAGTGTAAAGCACTGTAACCCGACTACGGAAAAAGGAAAGGAATGAAATCTGTTGAAAATGTGGTTTACAAGGTAAAATCGACTCCTCCTATTGTTAAAGTCGGTTAAAATGTACCCTATGTTACATGTACAGTAGAGCGTCGATTATTCGAAATAATTGGGGGACCTTTTTTTGCGTCAGAAAATGCTTTACGCATACTTAAGGGCAGGTGGGGCCACCCCAAAGTTATGTGGGACTCACCCAGTCAAGGCATACCCACTAAAAACTGACGTGTTCCTCTAGGTCGTGGCTTTAAGGTACTTGGAGCAATCACCGTGTGCAACTAATTGGGGGACCTGGGTGTTCGGAAAACCGGTATTTTCGGATAATCGAATTGTATTGATTCAGCCTTACATATTTACATACATTTGAATGAAAACCATATTTATATCTCTAATGACAAATGGGAATTAAACAAAAAAAAAGTGCAGCCAATCTTGTAATAAAACATGTACTTACTACAATTAACGCTTAAAAACCATCAGCTAGTCGCGACATGTGCACGATTACTGAGACGTGGGAGGCGGGAGGGGATATGTAAGCGCGAGGAGTCCGCGCTGGCGTAGTAGTTCGGATAATCGTTCGGTCAAATCCTCTGTCATACCCCTTTTTTTAACACATCAATCACAAAAAACTCTATCATATAGTAAAGTGTGTTCATACTGAGGAGTCTTGATTCGTATATTCAGTTTGTATAGTTTCAAAATATGTTAAATTTGCTGTTTTTTCCCCTTAGGTACAGTAAAACAAATATGAATTTTGGATAAACTTACCAGCTTCACACAGTCAGATTGTGTAAATAGAAGTTTAACTCTATCATCCATGCTCAAATGATATAATATTTTCATTGCCAAGTTTATATGCTTATCATCACCTGTCAATTAGAAAATACCTTATTAATACATACAATTTCATATTATTATAGAAAAATATATTTTGGAAATAATATGATAGAAATATACTTACTTGTAAATTGTATGAACTTAGGAAGTAATCCCATTTTTACCATCTTGGTGCGCAGTTTGGTGTCAAAAGTTAAGTTAAATAAAAGCTTTAGATTAACATTGACTAAATCTGCATTGGGAGAATCGAGCAATGGCGCAAGTTTTTCTATAATTCCTTTGGACGCCATGCTATTCTTGTTTTCAACAAAAATGGAAAGCTTTTGTAAAAATGAAACAATTAATATAAGCAAATCAATATTAGAGTGCCTTTCCATTGCACCTATCAGTAGGGACACTATATCCTTTTTATGCATTTTTTCCTCTACTTTGACATTATCTGCAATATTCAATAGCATATAAAAAGCTACTCTTAATAACTGTTCTTGTCTCTTTGACAATGTCTTTAATTTCCGTTTCATTTGCTCTTCATCATTTTTTGACAAACACTCATCAGACACATTGCACAAGTCCTCATGATAACTAGATACTAGTGATCGAGATTTTTGCATGTTTATGTCAGCTACAGCCCATGTGCCTGATTTTGGACGACGCTTTGGTTCTGGTATACGACTTTTTGGTAGTTCACTCTGAAAATTAAGAATAAAATTATAGACAGTGTCTTATTTTATATAATACAAAACACATACACAATTATTATTTTCAGAATATTGTAGATTACAAAGAATATTTAATTCTAAATACTGTGGCATTCTCAAAAGCAATATCAGTTACATACATACATAGTTATGCTCATAATCCCAATCTGTCAGTATGGGCGATACTTACCCCAAAATAGTGACAGCCTCTTGTGTACACAAAAGGGGCATCAAACCGAAAAGCAACTAAACCTTCAGTGAACCAACAAACAAAATCCAACAACTAAGACAGATGTTACACAATTCCTCAGCAGTCTGGCAATATTAATGATAATAGGAATTAGGACTACTAAATTAAGAATATAGGAATGCCCCATTTGAGCTAGTATGATAAAATGGTGACAATGTATATGTTATGGTAAGTGTGATTAATTGAAAATTATTAATAAGTAATTACCAACAATGATTAATAATTACCAAAATTGAAGGCAAAAGTAATTAATTATTTACTTTTACCATTATCTTTTAAAGACACAAAACAGTATAGTATACAAAAACATATTAAACCAACGCCACATAAAATTGGGAGCAGGGCAGACAAATAAAAGACACATCACAACATAATTTAATAATAATTATTTATAAAATACTTGCCTTATCTGGTGTTAACAAAGGTTTTTTACCTTCAACCTTTTCTTTCCACTGATCATACCGTTTTAGTTCATATTCTATTACATCCATACACAATGATCCAATTTTATACTGAATAATAACTGGATGGAACTCATTGTAAGTAGAAAAGCAAAAAAAAGTGTATACAATATTTGTACTCAGCTCAATACTTCTCTTCCATTCCTCTCTAAGGACTCTTGATAGAGCACTTAATAATGCTTCTGTAAGTATAAAAAAATTATTAAAATGAACCAGATGAGTCTAGATAGATAAAAAGTTTATCTAGAGCTAAATATTACCATTTCTTGATAATTCTAATAAATTGTCTGGATTTCTAGCTAATTGTAATATAAGTGCAGATCCTTTAATTTTTTCTGGAATGTCATCATAAAGTAATTCTACATAGTCATCAATACAATTCAATACTGCTACCGGTACACTCTCTACAGGACTCATTTTAAGATGATACCTATATTTTTAATAATTATTTTTCTAAAGCTGTAAAATAACAATAAATAACAATGTTAGAAATATTTAAAATATATAAGAATTATAGCTCAAGGATAAATTATGGGTCTGTAAGAGCAGGTGTGCACTGGCGACTTTCGTTATTGTGACTATTTAAATCACTTTTATCAAGCCCAAGGATATGTATATTGCACGTTACGACGTGACAAGTGGGTGGCATTTGGTGCATTTCCATACATTCTACGAGAGTGACAAAATAGTCACCGTGAAAAAAATTAACCAGCACACCTGTTCTAATAGTACGACGTTGTTCTTTATAAATAGGAATATTTACAAAAGATACGAATATTGTTTGAAATAGATAAAATATTTCAAATTAAAATTCAATAACTTCAACTATGTAAGGGCTTATAATTATTGGCTGGGACTTCACAGACAGATTAAGTATTATTTACTAAACTGAACACAAAATATACAGGAAAGTTTAATGTAGAATTTTACTAAACTACAAGTAATGAGAATCAGTGTGGATTATTTATAGTAAAAAAGTTCAACATAACTAAAATTTATGAGAATATTGCTCAATAACACTTCAATTTGTCAATTACCATATTTTCAAGGTAACATAAGCAAAACAAATCAAAAGAACTTACGGATGTATTTAGCAATATAGATTTTTGATAGAACATAAATGTTTTATTATTTCAGCTGCTTTTTTCGATAAAATCAGATCCAAAATTTATGGTATCAACAAAAAAATCAATAAATGTTGATATTATAGCTTGTCAATGTCATTCAAGACGTAATTGCAGACCAAAAAAGAGACAAAAAAGAATTGATTTTTTTAGTTGTTTCTTTGCTGGTCTGAATCCTAGTCTTTTGAGCCATTTTTTTAGAACTTTGAATGAGTATTTATAAACATAAAAGGACTTAGCCTGCCATCCACTGGCGTTTATTCCATATGAGTTTTAAGTAACTGCAGAGAATCATCGTAGGCATAAATAAAACCGTTGAAGCCATTATCTAAATGTCATCTCTACACGCTTTCCTGCGACTTTCTATCAATGACTTAGGAATACCTTTCTATAAAATGAAATGAAATAAAAAAGCATTGGATATTCCGGCAGGAACAAACGCTAGTGGATGACTATATATAAATATATTACACTTCTATTATTAAATTATAATGTGAAATAAGATAAGACTATCGATATCCATTGTCTAAGCTATCGATTCAATATCGTAAGGTGTAAGTTCACCTTTGTCTGTGCCTTGTGTTATCTTTGGTATTGATAATGTCACGTCAAGTTTCTATTAATCTATGGTAATCAGTAGTAGTGACTAATTTTGGAATTATTGTTTTATTTTGGAACAAAAGTTTAGCTTTCTCGTAATTAAGACGTGTTTAGATATTGTTTAGATACTAACAATAGTATTTCGTCTAAAATGCTGTGTAAGTTTCAATAGTTCAAAGGTTGTTAGCTGATTAGTACAGTGCAATGATTTAGCAGCTATTATTTCTTGTCTATTTCCTTCCAGCAAGATAAGCTACGACGATAATGAGATAATTTGAAGGAGGCTACAGAGACTATTTGAAGAAATTTTCATGGTAAATAATCATATACTGCTTTTTTACTGTGTTTGTCCTTATTGACTGAGTTTTATACGTTTGGAGTTCATTGTCATTATGGTGTTTACATTTTCGTGATTTAATTTTGTCTCTGCAGTACATTAATTACTTGGCCTTCAAATGAAACAATTCAAATACTATTTTACATTTCATTTGATATATCTACATAGTATGAGGAAAATGAAAAGTCTGATTTTAATTGCACCATATAGGTATTTATTACTGTACATTTTAGTAATTTGGCTTTTATTTCCAGATTTTAGTTTATTATATTATTTTATTGCTTTTAGGGACCATCCATAAATTACGTCACACGAATTTTAGGACTTTTTAACCCCTCCCCCCGTCCTTGTCACAGGTTGTCACATTTTTAGAACCCCTCCCCCCTCATGTGACATCACACATTTTTTAATTTTATGCATGTATTTAGAAATAATCAAAAGTTATTTTAATTTTTTCTTTTTTTTTCTTAAACCTACTCAAACCCTTACCAGAACTCTCGTGAATTTTGTGTCTAAATTGCATTACAACGCCGCTCTAGAAGTTGATTGTTATTGCAAGTGAGATAATCTCATAGCGAGAGTGCTAAAGTATTAAAAATATAGATCGAGTTTGAAAATTTTTAGATTTTTTTATTCACATATAAATTTCGCGTTTTAGTACTTTAAATTTTAACATGTAACGTCACAAAGCTTTTGACCCCCCCCCTGCCCCGTGTCACACAATGTCACATTCTGGTGATACCCTCCCCCCCTTTAACGTGTGACGTAATTTATGGATGACCCCTTAGTAACGTAATCACATTTTATTAACTTTACTAAATGACCCAGATGCAATGCAAAATACATAGTGAACAAAATAATTTAATTTAAGAAAATTCATGGTCGGTTAATAGAATGTTACTGTGACCAATATTTAAATTTAAGTAGGTATTCATTAATTTATATAGAAATTGTAGATACTACGTGTCAGTAGAGAATTTAAAACCGAAGTTCAAAATATTATTTTAATGGGTTTTAATTTAGAAAAGAATATAGTTCTTGGTCATTAAAAAAGTAAATGAAATAATACAATGAGACAATTATTATTATTATGTATACTAAAAATATGTTTTTGACTAAGTCATAGCTTTTTCCCTGTACGAGTCTTATTTCTGTTGTCATACAATAGTATGAAGCTATTATTATGATCTTTCACCTGACATAAGTCACAACTTGATACACCTTGGGGCCAAAATGCCCATTTTCCTTTACTATCATTCAAAGGCAAGGTCTTGATATAATATGGTCTATTTGGGTAGTTTATTATATATTTTAATAGCCATGTATTGTGTTTTAAATAGAGCTAAATTACATTTTGGATTAATTAACGCACTTTGTTTACAATTTCAGAAATTTCATTTCATGTCACTAACCTGAGTAAAGAAATAATTTTTTTTACAAATACTTATAATAAATTTTACTGTTATGTATGTAAGTTTTTAATGTAAACCTATAAATAATATCCAAAATTGTGAATCATTTGATTTACCATAAAATTGATAAATAAGAAAAGTGGTAATGGGACAAGATATAATACTTATATAAGTTTAATTACATGGCCAGAAAAGAAAAACATTTTTATTTTGCTGAGAGAAAAAAGAAAATGTATTTGGTTTTAGGTAATGCAACTAAACCAATTTTCTGTTTTAGGAATTTAAATAAATTTGTATTAATATGAAGTTTTAACAATCAACATGACTGAAAGTACCTCAACACTTACTGCACCTATTTCTTTGTCAACATATCATCAGCTGAGTTTGACAGGTATTATCAATTACATTCTTACGAAGATTTAGTACACTATAATATTTATACACATGATATTATATTGAATTGTATATATTTATTTTAGTTGAATCTGCAAGCATCAGGAATTCGGGTCTTTTTAAACCTAACCCATATTTGCAAGTGACCATTGATGACAAGATATCTAGAAAAACTGAAGTTATAAAAAATACACTACATCCCAAATGGAAAGAAGAATTTACAATTTTAGTCACACCGCTATCACAGATACTGTTCAGATTGGCAGACCATCATAGCTTTAGAAAAGACAATATAATTGGAGAACAAAGAGTGAACTTATTTAAGATCTTGCAGTTGTTCAATGGGAGATGTGAAAATGTGGAATTGACTTTAGGTATGTTTTTTTTTTATTAATACAATACTTAAAACGTAATTACAACTGTTTATACTACTATCATATTCATACACTTTTTCTAGTTTAAGAAACCTAGTAATTATTCTATCTTAATTTTTCAAACTACTATAGACTGAGGTTGTGATGTATGGTCAACATCAGAAGTAGATTAATAGTATAATATTAATAATTAATTAATAGTCATATAACATGTCATAGCAACACCAGCAACTATGCAGTAATAGTTTCTTGCTACCATTATGTATGAATGATTTATTATTATAACAAGGTACTTAAGTGTTCATCTACTTCCGATGCTGTATAAGCATTTTATTGATACTATACTGTATTATTATTTTTATTTATTAACCTTTAGCATATGGTGTCTTGGGATGCAATGTCACCTCTCACTAAAGGTGTTTTTGCACTACAGTAGAAACTCGTTTATCCGGCCCTCAGTTATACGGATTCGCAATTATCCGGACTACCAACCGCGATCAATTTATAGTACCTACAAATCGAATTTATGCAAGCATGAATGTGTCGGAACTTGCATATCCCGCCCGCGCCGTGTGGGATCGCTGCCCCGCGTGTTTCGTTATTGTTTTAGTTCGTTTGCATGAAACAGAAGAAAATATAGATGTGGAAAATGATACAGGACCATCTCATGATGTAGCATTTCATGCCCTAGAAACAGCTCTCAAGTGGTTTGAAAAACAAACAGAGAGTGATACTGTAAGTTTACTACAGCTGAAACGAATTCGTGATATAGCAGCAATGAAGAGAAAAAGTTGCTTACGTCAAATGACAATTACCAAATATTTTAAATCAAATTAAACTTATTAGTACCTACTTATTACATGATTACCAAATGCAAATTACTAAATACATATTGTAAACAAATTATTTATACATACGTACCTACCTAAATATTTTATTTCATGATTAATGCTGCAGTAGTTTTGTATTACAGTATGTAATCTAAGAAAATATGTTTATACATACATAAATAAGTGTTAATTTCTTAATAAACATTGATTTTCATTGATATATATTTGTTATTTTTAATAAACACATAACATTATTCTCCATACATTCGATTATCCGGATTTTCGATTATCCGAATGCCTATCGACAACAATTAGTCCGGTTAATCGAGTTTCTACTGTATTAAGAAATGTGACTCTACTTCTTTTAGTGATATGCTTCAAACATTCAACTTCTGCTTACCAACCAGGTGGAATGGAGTCATTTGATTGACCTTTATTATGTTATATAATAAAGGTCAATCAAATGACTCCATTCCACCTGGTTAATATATATGTGATTAAATTAGACCTTCTCCATAAAAAATATAATAATGGAGACCTCCTGGTAAAAGTAGAGGAATAGGGACTGGTGAACACATGATGAGCTATTTAAGAAAACAGAGTTAAAGAAGAACGTAAAAGGTTCTTTTAGACAAGCGTTTTCTCCTGTCCAAAGGTTTATTTTTCAGTGTTACACTTTAAATTAATTAGAGTTATCTGTACTCGTGGTGTAACCTTTTTCGTTTAAAATCCGTTACAATTGTAGTTACGTTAAGAGCTCGATTTGTATAAAACGTGAATAGCGCCCCTAGCGGAAAGAAGCTTGTATCTAACTGGTTCTCTTGTTTAGTGATTTTTCCGTGACATTGGTATCAGACTAGCTAGCTAGTATCACCGTACCAAGGTTTGCGTCATAATGATGATTATAATAATTATATTGTTCTGGAAGAAGATTCTTAGAAGTTAAATAGCTAGTACCTTAATCAGTTTAGGAAGGTGAAGTGATCATTGAAATTAGGTGAGATTAAGAATAAGCCATTCCGTGTCATAAAAAATGTGATCACATTTGATTACAAGAATGTTATAGTTATGTAATGCTTTCGTTTCTTTACATTACAATTTTTATTATAGATATGATGAAAGCTGCATCCCAAGAAAATGCGTCCAATACAACAGAGTCAAAAACTGCGGAAGTTATGATACTGCTTGATGGACTTAAATTAGATTCTGCTATTCTACATCAGTCCCATGAAGTGATAGAAGCTGCCGCTTCACGAAATGCAACCAATGAAGGTGTTCGCGCTAGATTGCGGCGTAGTAATCCTGAAACTTTAAGATCAATGATGCGCACACAAACTCTGAGGGTAAGAATACTTTATATGATATCAACAGTTTTGATGTTCTCAAAAGGAATACTCAAAGAATCTTTTTGTCTGTCTGCCAAGACTCTTTTGCTTAGGACACCATCATAGTGTTGATTTGAAATTAATGTCTATTACTCAATCAATCAATTGGAACTATGAAAAACTTAAATTTATAAGCAACATAATCATAATATATGTATAAGATACATATGTTAACACTCACAAGGGAATCATAATGTATAGGGAACTTTCTGTTTAGCTACAATAATTAAATTCGGCAAGAAGGAACACATCCTAGCGTAAGTAAAAGGAAAAATTCGAGAACGTAAATATCTTTGTATGCAACACTAACTCGACTTGATGGTAGTTTTTTTTTTCATGTATTGTTTAATTAAATAGCCACCACCTGGGCCACCCCCGCTCAGTAACGGTGTGGTGCCTGTCGCGGGTAATGCACTAGTGGAGAACGGGCCAGTACCGGCGGTGATGCCAGGCCCCGCCACTGCCGCTGGACCCTCGCACCAGGATACGCCTCCAGTAGCCGCGGCCTCCACCAGCAACCCTGAGGAGCCGCTTCCACCAGGCTGGGAGATGAGATACGATGTCTATGGTCGAAGGTTAGTTATTAGGCAACAATAAGCTCGGGAAAATGTCGGTAGTGTTTTATCTTGTTCCAACTATACTAGGTCATTTACCGTTGTGTATGTATCCCTGGTTCCAAGTCTCACTAAAGAAAAGACACTTCATGTACTATAAATATCAGCCAAATGCATATAGCGTTGATGGCAAATAGGTACTCTAAAAAGGGGGGTTAGAGACTCCTCCCATTTATGAGCAGCAATTAAAAATATTAAGGGCTAATGGAAGAAAATAAAGGAAATGTTAATAAAAGTCTGATTTATTTTTTGCAGTATTAGAAAGTTTCTCGATACGATAACGTTACGAATCTTTCAAATATTCGTGCTTTTGCCCAGTGTACCATAGTATAACCAGAATAGTACACATTCTTCATAGAATTTAGACGAATATAATAATGACGATTCTTACAATGTATGTATTTGAAATTAAACTCATTTAATATATTTATTTTATTAAAATACATATACCTAATGCTAGATATGTCAATGATACTATAACATTGTCAAATGTATTCAATATTTTAAATTACTTTTTGAAAAATGGTGTAAATCCGAGCTCACGGCCATTTTTCGATCGTACACCCCAGGTCTTCCCAGCTAGTGGACCTATCGCTCTGCGAGCAATCTCTATGTGTGTGTGGGATCACATAGACATATGTATCTAACAACAATACAGCGAAAATAGTAGATTGTATAACAAGGGAGCAAAATAGTATTTTTATGGAGAGGGATTCAAAGTACATCGCCCGAAGGAAAAATAATTTGCTCTCAAGTTATATACTCTACTTTTCATCCCCTTTCTATGAGAAAATAAATAAGAGACGCTGTTATGTAATTAATGAATATATTTAATTAAAACAAGACATGTGAAATGAAGTAAAAATAATTACAAATTTATATTTATATTGGATACGCTAGCGCAATTATTAAAAGTTATTGTCTCGATTTTATTTGGGATCGATATTGTTTTCGATTCATTTACATTTTGAGTATTAGCACGACGTTGTTAGCTTCTATAGTTATTGTTTCAAGAGTTAATGCATTATCACTTAGTAGAACTCAATATTTTTGCAAAATACAATAAAATATGTACTGAGGTAACAAGAACAGAAAAGTAATTCGCGCGCTTTTGTTTTTTTTTTTAGTTAGTGCGGGTCCCCGTGCCGTGCAGCCAACACGTACCAGCCAGTAATTCACACAATTTGCGTTCGATTTCTATGAATTATAAATGTTCTAAATTCAAATTTCTTTTACGCCCGCTAAAAAGCTCTTATCGGAAAAGAGCTATTTTGTTCCCACTTATAGAGGAACAAAGCGACACTTTTCGAATAGAAGGGATGAAAAAATATTATTGGTACTTCGATGAATGCACGCTCTTAAAGGTAGCTAATGATTCGGTTGTGCTGTGTGTGCGAAGATACTACGTGGACCACAACACGCGGTCGACGTCGTGGGAGCGTCCGCAGCCGCTGCCGGCAGGCTGGGAGGTGCGGCGCGACGTGCGCGGCCGCGTGTACTACGTGGACCACAACACGCGGACCACCACGTGGCAGCGGCCCGACACCGAGCGGCTGGCGCGCTTCCAGCACTGGCGCGGCGAGCGGCGGCACGTGGTCGCGCAGGGCAACCAGCGCTTCCTCTACCCGCAGCAACAGCCGCCGCCGCCGCACCAGGCGGACGACGCCGAATCATCGGTCACCGGTAAATACCTATTTTCTTAAAACATTCATGGAAACAATGGTGCCGATTCCGTTGGCACAAACTAGACTAAACTTAACTAAAATTAGGTTTAGTGCTGTCAGATTGCGATTCCTATTCTGTAACGGACTAAAATGACAGTAATAAACTAAATTTTAATCTGACAGGATTAAAGTTGATTTAGTTACTCAATTTAGCTATTCGCTATTCTGTTGTCTAAGTTTTATGTTAAAATATCTCTAAATTTAGAAATGTCAAGCTAAATTTAGACTACGTGTAAATTGATGTCGATTAAAATTAGTTTTTGAGAACAAATGAATAGTTCATCACCGACTTTGACGCCGCCGTGGTGGAGTGGTCAGTAACGCTGCCTACATATCGGGCAGTCCGGGTTCGAGTCCTTGTAGAGGCAAATGTTAGTGTGATGAACACGAGCATTTGTTCATGAGTCATGGTTGTTTATATATTTATATAGTTTATTTATAAAAATATCTAGATTATTAAGTAAGTATACTTGTCCGTTATCTAGTAGGTATCCATAACACAAATTCTTAAAGATACTTAATTTGGGCTAGATAATTGATGTGAGCGTAGAAATATATTATTATTATTATTAACTAAGTGATCTGTGTTCATCACGCATAATCAGAGAATCAGCTTTAGTGGGATTAATTAGATTTCGAAAATAAGTAGTAGGGTAGCCGTATGAAAGATGGAGAATTTTGTATCAGCAGGTTTGATAAGTTCCGCAGAGAGGTATATGTAGGTCTTAGATTATATAATCCAAGATGTAGGTAGACGGGCTTTTTTTTATGTAGAAAAGCTATCCACTTTTTTTTGTTTTCCCTATCACGGGATGGAAAAAGGATATAGCCCATACAGCCATATCTTCAAGCGAGAAAGAAACATTTTATAACACGATGCAAAGCATTACTGAGGGCCTCAACAATATGCATTTCGACACTCGCTCTCGCTATCGCTAAATCAAAAAATGAATGGGATTGACATGAGCGATCGAAAAGTCACTTCGATTGCCTATGTCAATCCCATCCATTTTTTTATTTAGCAAGAGCGAATGTGGAAATGCATGTTGTCTAGGCCCTCTGGACCGTCCGAAAGCCTCCTCGTGGCGGACCCTGGTAACGTGATGGGGAAACTTTCTCGGCGGGTGTGTAGCTTTTGATGTCAAGTGTGTCCCCTTGATATTCAAATCACGTGCACAAAAATCTATATTTTGATGTCAGTATTTTCCGCTAAACACTTCCAAAATTTTAATTCAAATATATTAGATAAAAATTAAAATAATAGTTTTTATGCTTTCGTTAAACTCACATACGTTGGTTAATACCTTTAACTACTTTCAAATTAATTTTAAAAAGTTTATTATTATAAATTTTCTTAAAAATACCTCTTTCATTCATTCTCCATTCGTTCTTTATTTTTATCAATCTACTAAACGGGTAACACTGTTCAATTCAACTAAGACGCGCTAGTCCTGTCAAAAAAGAAAGATTAAATTAGGTTAGACGTGACAACAGAATAGCAAATGATTAAAACTAAATTAAAATTAGAATTGTTTTAGGTTAGTTTAGTTTAGAGAGTGGCACAACAGAATTGGCACCATTGTCATTATTTTCGAAAAAAGAACGCGAAGTATAAACCGTATCCAATGCTGGAGCGTTTTTTGAATTTGGAACATCACAACGCTTCAGCAATGTATAGCGTGCTGGAGTTATTAAATACTCTTTGATTGGATCTCTTTTATCAAGGGTCGGAAGATATGCGCCTTTCTCTGTTAAGGGCAGCAGGACTAATGTGGGTCACTACGCCACCATGAACAGACTACAGCGGCAATATAATAAACTCTGCAAAGTATGTAGCATCGACATCTTTGCAGATAAGCCCCAGAAATTCAGGCGCCTAATACTAGAGTCTTTTGACACTACACCAAATTAATGACTGAACATTATACAATTTTAATCATAATTATAATTCTCTTTTAGTTGAATAAGTTATACCTACCTTTTTATATAAATTCTAGTCCACATTGCATGCCGTGGCAACCTTTAATTAAGATGGCACTTAGTTTTAAGTTTGTTTGTTTCTAAAATTTTGACTTGTATCAGTGTTTATCTTGTTGGTTGTCCTAATAAATTAAAAAAAAAAAAAAAAAAAAAAAATCCGGCATACAAAGTCTCTTTGCTTAGCACTAATTGCGTTCACGTGGCTGTTTAGTCATACATGCGTTTGTCTTTCGGCACAGCACAGGTGTTAAATAAAAAATTGGCGGAAAAGCTGAAAATTTGTCTTGATTTGTTATTTACATACATAATAATATTTATAAATCTGGTGTAGTGAAATGACTATTGATTGTACTACACCAGATTTAAACGACAATCGACCAGACTCAAAGGCAAAAGCCCCAGATGATATATTATTAGCGACAAGGGTAAAGTATCTTTTATTTCCCTGCATTCTTTTGAGAAAAGCACTAAGTAAGAGAAAAGTACTTAGGGCCGAAACTGTGTTAAACGCGCGTGGGCACGCTTACGTGCTCCTTGGGCACGCGACCCGCCACGTCGCGGGACCTGTCGCGTAGACCTGCCTTACGTAGTGTCACCAGTACAATTTTAAGTGTCCGTTTACACAGAGACGCGAGAGCAGATTTAGATCGCAAGTTAAATAGAGCCTTGGAATATTGAAACAGGGTTTAATTTTATATTTCACTTCTTTTGTTATTGTGAATGCTCGAAAGCCAGCCTAATGCGCTTAGTGTGAAACAACAAGAACAGTTGACCGTGCCTCTAATGACGTGTTCTTCCGCGCTCGCGCAGCCGACTGGCTCCATTTGTCTTTCTTTCGATTGCACATTTCTTCATCTGAGCTATCTAAATCCATATCTCAAATTTAAAGTACACGTATCAACAGATCAAAATCAAAATCCGAACTACGCTATGCTAGAGGTAAGCCGCTCTCGAAAACACAGACCGGCTCGGAGAGCCACATGTGAATATTTTTTTGTAGATACATCCCGGTTTTTCTCCCTTTTTTGTAGATCTATTAAAGATGAATAGGCAGCGTTTTCAATGAAACCTGACTTGACTTTCAACTAATTTGCACAAAAACATGACAAATTATGTACCTTAACCTTCCTTGTGAATCACTCCATCTATTGGTAGAAACCGCAGGAAAATCCGTTCGGTAGTTTTTGAGTTTATCGCGAACAGAAACATTAGCGCACATACTATATACACTTCTTCATAATAGTAACGATCACTGAAGAGACATGTTGCGTTGAAATAAAAAACAACATCTATGTATACTTCTAATTGACAATACCCATAGATATAGGAAACTGTAGATGGGCAATGTGAAAGAGAAAGGGCATACTAACACGTATATTAGAACGAGATAGATAGATGAGACCATTTCACGTACACGCAGGCGCCATATGTCGGCCTGTCAGTCACGAAGAAAAGACAGCGACTGTCAGACTGCAGTGCTATTTTTCACGCACACATGCGTATTACTTACACATTGGTACATTTTTTTGTCTCGCCCTAGTCAATTCATTGCCAATCTATAAATCAGTAATTATAAATCTATGGCAATATGTACACATCAGGATTTTATTTATTATGGAATGCCATTAGATATAATCATTACCTATATTAGTAGGTATTTACGGTGATACATATGATAGGTGTTTCTTTAAGGCCTTCAAAATATATAAGAAAAAGTCAATACTTCTGTAGAATTTTTTTATTTAAATAATCTTTCTAATTGTCTTATTTGTAGATATAATCTATGACGGCTATCTACAAATTCGTCTTGGCGATCGACAACAAACATAAAGTGTACATTATTTTATTTATTTTACAGAAAACTTACAGCTATCTTAATATTAGTAGGTATACTGAAGACCGTTTACAAGTTTCCACAATAAAATAATAAGTAAACATTGATAATATCACACTTAGATGAAAAAAAAAAACAGATAAAAAAACAAAATTACGAGTAGATAATTAAATACAATGATTGTAGAACAAAATAGTCTGTAAGTAGATTTTTAAATTGAGTGGTTGTAGTATTAAATAAGTCTACATCATGGTCCCTAGAGATGTAATTGATTATCATTAACACGGTTGTTCATATCAGCTATACATGTACTTATCAAAGAGAAAGCATCGTGATAATAATGTAATACAGATAAAAATTTGATCATTGAAACTGTGCGCATACCTGGAGTTTTTCTATTATGAATATAAATATAGACTGATTATAATTATAAAATTCACTCGCGTCCTCGCTTCCGCTCCCGTCCTCACACTCGTCGCGCCTTCGACGCGTCTCTCCGTATGTTTGGACAAAGGGCGGAGACGTCTTTTCATTTTGTCTCTTCTGAGTGTTTTGCTTCGTGACGCTTTCATACGTTTGTATGAAAGTACATTAAAGAGGCGCCGAGTCTCCGACGCTTCTTCGAAGTCTCAAAAAAACGAAACGACCTGTGGTTATTGATCATAAATAGACGCATGGTACACTAGTGTCCCTCGCAGTCAGAGAAGGCCCTGTGAGGCTCCATAAAGCTTACTCACTAACAGAAACAGAACTCTATTAACATGGGCCATTTGACTGAGATCTTTTGTAAGTGGGAATACTTCCCCAGGTTCCAAATTCTAGATAGTAAAGAGGATTCGTCCAACATGTTTTATAATTTAATTTTAGTTCAATTTTAGTTCATCTCCGCTTTTTGTCGTGTTGAACATCTATAGATATGTATTTGGAATGCTGTTTCACCAAAACACAGTTGCAATTGAGTAACACCACATATTCGCTTTTAGGAATTCATACAAGTTAGTAAAAAAAAAAACTAAAAGTTTTGCTATTGCTCATTTTGAAAGTGAGCCAAGAAGTATTTATTTAAATTCAATAAAAATATATATCATTATTAAGCACTGTTTAAATGTTGTCTATAAAAAACACACTAATATTTGTCGAGACGGAAAGAGCAACACTTTTTTCGCCATTTTGACAGCTATTGCGACGGAAGTGCTGTAATTGTGTCCTCTAGACGCATGCTAATTGTAACCGGGCTGTTTGATAGATGGTGTGACTTTGTTTACGACATATTGATTGTATCCGATATAAATAAATAAAAAAGCTTTCTTTAAATGACCCAAATGAGTGGGAGTAAAGTCTGCCCAAAATTTACGCATTTATTATTGTAATTTATTCATATTGATATATCTATTGACGGTAATGATGTTTTGAAATCATTATGTAAGCTGTGGAGTTTCTTTCGCCATTTCTTCTTCATCTCAGCATAATTATAATTATCTTGTCCCGAAAGGTGGTCGGGTTTTTGACGATTTAAAAGAACTTAGCAATTAGTCCAATTAAATAAAGAGCTTTTTCATTTAAATTAGGCAACCATCCGATAATCGGGTCGCGGAATTGAAGACGAGTTGATCGTAAAAAGCCAGTGGTATTAGTTGTAGGGGCGCCGAGTGGTAGCGGTCCGCCTGGTGCCGCCGGCACTGTCCCGGCGCCGGTGCCGGCTGCGGGCGCGGGGGCGGCGGCGGCCGACGACGGGCTGGGCGCGCTGCCCGCCGGCTGGGAGCGCCGCGTCGAGGCCAACGGACGCACCTACTACGTCAACCACAAAAACCACACTACGCAGTGGGAGGACCCCCGCACGCAGGTACGTGCCTAATGTTGCGGCCGCACACATCGCGATGTCGCAAATATTCGCGTTATCGCAATGTGTCTAGCCAAGTATTCGCGAATACTTCGTCACTTCGTGCGAAGTCGGAAGGACATCGCACCGTTGTCGGTAAACTGGCGCACATCAAAGCGTTTTTGTCGCGATGTCCTTCGCTTGCGTGGCCACACTTCGTCTTCAGTCGGCGGACAGACATCGTGCGCAAGTTTAGCGACAACTATGCGATATCCTCGCGACTTCGCACGAAGTGTCGAAGTATTCTCAAATAATAATAAAATCTTTATTGAGCCAAAGCAAAGTACATGGTGTCTTACAAAACATGATACTGTTTTTTATGCGAGGCACATTCTAAAGACGTAGTGAGTCGTTAACATCTGTGCTAGTTTTATAATAAAACTGTGTGACAGACGCTAACTCTTCCAGATTATTGTTTCAAACATTATGATATTTTTAATGTCATTTGTATTGGAAAGAAATATTAATAACAACATCAAGGATATCTTTGCAGGGACACAAACTATTATTTAGTGATATGTTTTTGATACTAACATTGCTCAATTTTCTACTGATTCAAAGTCATTTATTGCTATTCCACAATGTATAAAAGATATTAACAACTGATTATATTATACTGATAATAATTACTTCAACGTCATAGACAATGACGATTTAATCTTTTGTTTTCGTATGTGAACAGTCAATGTGCCCCTATTCCATTCCAAATATAATTCTCAATGTGTATTGTATTTTAGGGTCAAGAAGTTAGCGGCCCAGAAGAAGCTTTACCGGCAGGATGGGAGATTAGATTTACCGAAGACTGTACGAGATACTTCGTGGACCACAACACTCGTACTACCACATTCCAGGATCCGCGGCCCGGAGCACCCAAGGGTGCTTACGGCGTACCAAAGGCCTACGAAAGGTCTTTCAGATGGAAACTTAGTCAATTTAGATACCTTTGTCAAAGCAACGCTCTACCCAGCCATATTAAAATTACTTTATCACGGCAAACTTTGTTTGAAGACTCTTATCATCAGGTTCGTTTGATAATGATATGATAAACACGTATTAAAAAATTATTGAGATTTAACATTATTATTTTCTTTCAGATTATGAGGCTACCAGCTTATGAGCTACGTAGACGATTGTATATAATATTTAGAGGCGAAGAGGGTCTAGATTACGGTGGCGTCAGCAGAGAATGGTTTTTCCTACTTTCACATGAGGTCTTAAATCCTATGTACTGCCTTTTTGAATATGCGAACAAAAATAACTACAGTTTACAAATAAATCCCGCTAGTTACGTCAATCCGGATCATTTGCTTTATTTCAAATTCATAGGCAGGTTTATCGCAATGGCTTTATATCATGGTAGGTTTATATATTCGGGATTTACGATGCCGTTTTATAAGAGGATGTTGAACAAAAAGTTAACAATGAAGGACATCGAGTCTATTGACCCCGAATTTTACAATTCTCTGGTATGGATAAAGGATAATAATATAGATGAATGTGGCCTCGAAATGTGGTTCAGTGTCGACTTCGAAGTACTGGGGCAGGTCATACACCACGAGCTAAAAGCGGCCGGGGACAAAGAAAGAGTTACGGAGGTAAGATCTTACACTTCATTTTGGTATTTGTTTTTACTTTCTCGTCTACGTAGTAGAGAGGAAGTCTTGTAATCGTCAAAAAATTCGACCTCGAGATTTTGACGGATTTACACGTTTTGGACCCCCTGAGTCCAAAGATACAGCTTTTGGAATTATGTCTGTGCGTTAGCACGATAACTCGAGGATGCTTTAACTTATTGCAACCAATTTTAACATGCGTGTATTACATTAAAATATAAGGTTTCTGTCAACTTTTGAGACGTCGATCACGAAAGTTAAGCAAACAAGTGCGCGGTTGGTACTCGGATGGGTGACCAAACTTTAACATGCATGTACGATATCAAAATATAAGGTTTCTATTAACTTTTGAGTCCTTCCCGGAATACGAGAAAGTCAAGGGAAGACCACTCCCGATTTTTTCGTAAGTGACAAAACAAAGCAAAAATCCAGTCTAATGGTAAGCTGTATCCGTAGCTTATAATACATGAATACATACGATCACGCTCGTAGTCCCAACAGGGGCTGAGCAGAGAATTAGGTAACATTTAGTTACATATAAAGCCACATCTGGCAGTATCGGACATGCAGTGCGTCCTAATTGTGACACGTTACCACCGTGTCCCCTACATAAATAGGGCACCAAAAAAGAACGAATGCTTCAGTAAACATTCCAACGCAAATGCCAACAACCAGGACAAATGTTACACTCAATATCATCTCAGCCAGCCGGGTATTATGGCTTTATAATATTAGAGTGTAAAAGACATGAACAGTCAAAAGAGAACCATGTATTCTGCTCACCATCATAACATTTTTTTTCTTTTAGACTATACCTGGGAAATTGATAGTTACAATTTTATTGAAGGTCAAAGTCATATTTTTTTTATGAAAACATATTCTAAATATTATTTCTTAATTATTGTCCAAAGAAACATTATCAATTTTTTTAGTATTTCATAACAAAAAATGGCTTCAAAACGTCAGCTTTTAATGTAGCTCACTCGATGCGCACGGACACTAACGAACGGTAGGCCTATTCGCTATTTCGCTATATCGCGGTTTTGCGTGCTAGTTGATCGCTTTACATTGCGCGGTACAGTTTGCAATTTTTTTAACATCAGAAAGAGTGGGCAATGTATGAAAAAAGATCAGCAGACATTTGATCGAGCCCGAAAACTATCAAAACTCATATTAAAGGTTTAAAGGACATAGGATATTTTTGGCGCGATAGCCTAGCTAGCACTAGGAGAACATAAATCGAAGTATTTGCCTCAAAGTAAAAATACTACTATTAACCATCTCTCTCTTGAATAAGCTATTAAGCGCTTACACATAAATAAAATTAATTATTACCATTTACAGGCAAACAAAGAACAATACTTGCAACTCGTGACACAATGGCGTATGACTCGGGGCATAGAAGAGCAGACGTCCGCATTTTTAGATGGATTCAATGAGGTAAATTGTAGGAAGAAAATGTTACTCTAAATAAAACATTTTGATAGATACTGGTCTTAATTGGAAAAGGATTTATTTTCATGTCATGGCTGCTATGGCATTACTTAATAGGATATGTTATTTTATTCTTTATTATATAGATAGATACTTGAGACTGGCATACAACTAGAAAAAATATAGGTTTTATAAATAAATCTCCCTTTAGGAATTGAAATTTTAATATTTTATTTTTATACATACACTCTGGAATTTTTTATGGTGTGTCCATTATACTAGTGCGATAATGTTCATTAGAATAGAATATTTATTTGTTAAACATAGGTCATTATCACACTAATGCGTAAAACGCTGTGACTAAATTAAAAACGGCGCAGTAATAGTTATTTATTATACAAGAGTGGAAAGTTCCTTTTTAACCGCGTGCTCGATTTGGATGACCGAGCAAGCGAAGGATTCTAAAGTTGAATCACGAGCGCAGCGAGTGATTCTAAATTAGAATCCTGAGCGTCAGCGAGGGAAACAAACGAGCACAAGGTGAAAAATCTTTCCACTCGAGTGCAATACGTAACTTTTCATCCCACCTCAGCGAGGAAATGACAAAATAATCTTCATTCTAATCATAAATTTGGCACCATAGAGGTTACATTAAATAGGTTTAATGACGTTTTGAATTTACAATTATATTGAGTACTCATTATATGTGATGTTCTAAATTCAAATCTACTTTGCCGCTCAATCGAATAAAATTGAATTTTCCAGCCAGATTTCGAAGCGCAAAATTACACTTTCCGAGGTGGTGGGATGAAAATGTTTTTTACGTGCAAGTGTGTAGAAAAGTAATAATAATACTTTTGTACATACATACAGGGTGTAAGGGACCCGCTCTCTAAAACGAAAAATATAAAGTCTACTACTTCAAAGTAAATTTATGGCATAAGTAGTTTTTTTTTTAATTGTTGGTAATTTTACAACGCGCAATGTATTACGTACGTGCGGGCGGCCCGTAGCGGCCCGACGCAAGCGGCGGTGGCGCCCCGGCGCGCGACGCGTATCTAAAACTGAACAGGTTCGAACGCCCGCAGACTAAGCCCGCAGATCATGAAAACCTCTTCACAAATCTTTAGTTTAACAGAGTTACAGTCATTTTTTTTGTACGGACAACATTTAGTTTTCAACCTTAAACGTGTGCATGCAGGGGCATTGAACTCGTAAAGTAGGTAATGAAACTTCAGTAAAGTAACTAACAAAAGCCAACCACAAGGACAGATGTTACACTCGAAATCATCTTAGTAGTCCGGGTACCGTTTGATAATTTTAGTAGGTACTTAAGTATCATACAAATAATAAAAAAACACAAATAAATAATCAAAGCGACGAGTAACAACTTTTGTCTTATTAATTACCTACTTAGCAAATAAGCGAAAGCGCGCGTCATCAAATCAAGTTACCTCAGATTTTATTTGGTCTGAGGTAGTTACCTACCTACCTTTTCACTAACTTGAGAAGCACCATGACATGCTGAGTGAAAAAAATAGAAAACGAAAATGATAAAAAATTCTAACATGATAAAAGCCCGAGACAGGACTCGAACCAGGGACCTTTCGCGATCCGGGCGAATGCACTCCTCTAAGCTACACAGGACTTGTAAGGTCACGAGTTACAACGAATTTATTGAAGACATTATTTTACACACTTACACACAATCAGTATACCGATTCGTTGGTGTCCCTTTTTATGCCTTGTAGTCTTAATTGATTTAATTTCTAGGCACGAGTAATAGTTTAGCTATCTACGTTTAAAAGTAAACAACAACAAATACCTAGATGGGTGTACGTGAACGGAGAAATAAGCCAGATTTCAGATCCAGATTCGATTCCGCACTAACATTAGAAAAATAACGAAAATGACAAGGAAATAAATAAAACTAACAATTTGATAAAAACTACGTACCTACGTTAGGCATTTCGTCTAATGAGGTGCAATTAGCGCTCCCAGATTTGGATACCTACGCCGCGATATCCTTAATGCAAGGAAGCATTTCATCCAGCTTCTCTGAGGCACATCCACTTAATATTGCTTCGTATTCGCAAGCACTGTACGCCTAATTAGAGGCAGTTTAAAACACAACTCACACACACACACAAATGAACTAGGTAGGTAATAACATTTCGTTCGTAAATCACATGCATTTACGTTCGAAGCTAACAGCGAACTGCGCGTGCGTCCTGCGCCGTGCACCGACTGGGCGGCATTTTCATTTGTCCTTTCGGCAAATACAAAGAAGCCGCCTGTGTCTTTGTACTATCCGCCAAAGAATGCTGCCGCCGCGTGTTGGTGGTGCCGCGCAGAATAACAGCTGATCATCCAAAAGTGATAGAATTTCTCCAAAAAGTACCTATGACTTTAATCAGTATTAAGTTTATAATGATATTTTATGTGTGCAAGATGCACAGTATATAGATGTGGAACAGTAAGGAAACTACCTACAAACGTTCGAAACGGCCCACTCACACAAACGTGTGCATCGACGAGTCCCCTAAGCGATTGTCGCGGTGCTGTCAGTAGTGCGTGCCGCGTCTAAGTTAATTTACGCGATCTTTTTGAAAATGTCTCGGGCGTATTGCGTAGTATACGGCTGCTTGAACTCAGCTTCATCAAAACCGGAGTGATCGTTTTTTCTTCCTGCTGATTTTGAACGGTAAGAATGATTTAATGTTTTCGAATCAGAATCGTTTATTTGCGTTCAATGTAAATCCAAGATGGCGGCTGCAAGAAATTATCAACTTTTTCGTCATGGGTGTCGTTTTCATGGTTTTCGAGGGAGTTAAAGTCGATTGTGCTATCAAAATGTAAATCCAAGATGGCGGCTGCAAGAAATTATAAAATTTTTCGTCATGGGTGTCGTTTTCATGGTTTTCGAGGGAGTTAAAGTCGATAGTGCTGTCAAAATGTAAATCCAAGATGGCGGCTGCAAGAAATTATCAACTTTTTATCAAGATTTTTTATGTAATGGTTTTTTAATTACTAAGTGCCACACACATTTTCGGGTTTAACCCGAAAATGCATGACAAACACCCGAAAACAGCAGCTGATGAACCCGACCGCGCTTCACCTGCGCTGCGGTGCCTATCGCGCGCCCGCTCCGAAAAGCGCACGAAACGTTTTCGTTCAACCGCAATTTGCGTACGTTCCCGCCAAAACTTGTAAAAGGTTACGCCGTGATGACAAGTTAAAGATCTACAAGTTGTTGTGTGTCAATATTAAACTATTTCCCGTATTTTTAACTATCGTCTTTTGCTGAGATTAACCGACGCCATGAGATTACCTATTTAAATTTTATTTGTAAGGTAGTTATTTCAATATGATTGATTGACCACTACAAAACAGAAAACTTTTTTTTCATAAAAAAAAACAATATCAAAAACATTAAAGGGGACAACCCTATTGCTTCAATGGAGTGTAGGTAATTATTTTATGAACTAGGCTTAGTTTCCATACTGTTACATTTCTATACTGTGCAAGATGCATTGTACTAAAGGCTATTTTTGTAGCTACTTTTGTTTGTACAGCGGTTTAATTGTGTTGCATAAAGTTCTCGTCAATACGTGAGTTATGAAATTTAGTTTGTTGAGTTTGCGTGAGAGTCTCCTAGCGCGTGTTGACTGATGACGTAGATGCCTACATTATCTTGTTTACTAGGTAACATAACTAATAGCGGTATTTTAAAACTTCGTAATAATGATGTAGGTATCGCCTCAGTAGTCTGTGGAAGAGTGGATTATTATGATGATATTTAAGCACGTAGGCGACACTGTATAATGCAGTACCTACCTACGTTATTTTTTGTCATAATTAAGTGGTTATCCAGGCGAAAGAAATGTCGCCATTACGTACCTAGGTACCTAATAAGAATGATTATTCTAACTCAGTACTAAAATGTTAATACTTAGCTACTTACCTTCTTTGATTACATGGGCTATTTTACATTAGAAGCCTACTTTAGTCTGTCATAAAATTTAAGAAACGGGATATCTGTTATGTTTGTGAATTATGATAGGTACCTATCTAGCAGGTGTGGTAAAACATACCTAGCTTCCCTATCGTCGGGGTGCGTCAGAAAAGTTTAGGTAGTAGATGGGATGGCGCGGCCGGCCGGTATCGCTCGCGTGCGCTGACCTTGGTCAACGTGCGCGGGTTCAATGGGTCAACAACGGTCAAGGGCAAGGCCACGCAGCGGCGCTAGACGTTTCGCTCGCCCGCCGCCCGGCCCGTAGACTGCGCGTGATATTTTTTAGTACATTGCTTTTATTGTAAAAAAAATGAATTTGCGTTTGTAAATTTTAAATTATTGTTTTATTTTGTTGTCTTGGCATGATAATACACAAAATAAGTGAAAAAAAAGTGTTAAAAATGTAATTTATTTTTGAGATTTTACCTATGACATCGTATTCAGTATCACTAGGACTACCTCCTGTTTTCGTTTTAGGGAGCGTTTCCCTTACACCCTGTATAGGCTACATTTTAACCGACTTTTAAAATAAGAGGAGTTGATTTTTCCTTGTGAACCCCGATTTTAACCAATTTAATTCCTTTGAAATTTGTACACAAACTCTTATTGTGGTTGCTAAGCAACAAGAAAATGATTAGATAGCTATTTTTTCGGTGCTTAGCAACCATAACCCATATTAAACAGCATGGATTAGGTAGGTACGTTATTTCCGTAGTCGGATTACAGTTTTTTTTTAAAGTTTATGCTTGTTATTTCAAACAGGTTGTACCGCTGGAGTGGCTCAAGTACTTTGATGAGCGCGAGCTAGAACTGATGCTGTGCGGCATGCAAGAGGTAGACGTGGACGACTGGCAACGAAACACTATATATAGGCACTACACGCGCAATAGCAAACAAGTTGTGTGGTTCTGGCAGGTGGGTACATTACATACAACTAAAGTGTACTACAGTGTAACTGGGTAGACATTGGCGTCCTTTTAAACTATAAAGATAAGATAAGATAAGATAAAATTTATTTCTTTATAAACTTAGTCTAGAGAACATAGTTAACATCTAAATAATTTACATAAGTATAGTGACTATGACCATAGTATAAGTGAACAAGTATCTGATCTGGATCTGGAATATAGTCGTCTGTGTGAACTTGTTCGTACAACTACATATGCCATTGCCTAATAAAACCGTTTAGGATAAAACGGACCTGTAAAACGGTACACTGTGTGAACGCGGCCTTACTCGACCACGACGGCGTCATATACGTCAGCTTGTGACGTAATAAGAAAATTTTAAATTACGTTCTGTGTAGCTCAGTTGAGAAAAGCAGTCGCGCAGATCGCGACAGGTTCGATCCCCTTCTCAGCACTTGATCACAAGATATTTTTGCTGGCTTTTAATTTCAAAATTTTATAAAACTTAATCTAGTGCAATTAAAAAATATATATATAATTTTTTTCATAGACCAGGCGGCTGCAGACCATCCTACCCAATTTGTCTCTCCAAGAATTTTTTAACTTTATTCCGTAGTTCAAAGTTGATAGTTTATGTTATTGTACCTGTTGTCTATATTTTATAACTATTTTTTTTCTAGTTTGTTCGACAAATGGATAATGAAAAACGAGCAAGATTACTACAATTCGTGACTGGAACATGCAGAGTTCCTGTAGGAGGTTTCGCTGAATTAATGGGATCAAATGGACCCCAAAGATTTTGCATTGAGAAGGTAAACCTTTCTGACTTACTCTCGATGAATGGATATGTTTTATTATTAAAAGTTTTGTATGCGTACATGTGACTATATCACATAACAGTAACACCTTATAAGTTTAGCCTAATAGAATTTAATTCTAAACTATAGTATTTTTTTTTAACAAACTATTACTGAGTAGGTATGTCTCTCGCATATCTCCGATATTGACAGAGTGAGACGGGTCAAGTTACAGGCTGGGCCGACGCCTTTGTTCTTGTTCAAATTGTAAAGGTCCGTTCATATTAAATACTTCTAAACTTTTTGTATTCGTTCGTTAACATTATCTGTTCAGATGATATTATGATATTTTCATAAATAAATAACAGTAAAACAATATTGGATATAGTTTTAATATTTTATGCACTAAAACTTATAAATCAAATAATTATTATATAATTTTTGTAATCTTAAAAAGTATCGTCATCGCTTCCTTTTTTTAGCACTTATATACAATGTTGATATTACATACGCGGAAAATCAGAATCTTCCTTCATGATGTTCCGAATTTTATGTAATGTAGGCATTTCATTTTGAAAATAAAATTTGTGCACCACTTGTCGTAGAGCGTTTGTCGTAAAATCATCAAATTTATTAATAACCTTAATCGATTTCTTTTCTTTTTCGGTGATCTTGGACCACCTGATTTCATGTCTCCAAATAACCCAAAATAACAAAAAAAATACCTAACAAAATATAACATATTTAGCCTCAATTAAGATCCTTCGCTCAAAAAAAAACCGTATTTACATTATTATCAATTTGTGACCGGTCTTTTGTGGCGTTTGTGTGAAACGGACTTATGTTGATTACGTGTACCAATAGCAATGCAGTCAAAATTTTCAGTACTCGTTTCTCGTAAAAAAATAGACTATAACATTAAATTCCGATACTATAGTTAATACACGGACTGCTGAGATGATTTTGAGTTTAAAATCTGTCCTGGTTGTTGGCTTTTGTTTGCTGAATGATTGTTAATATTTGGGTTTGTTTTCGTTTTCGACTGGCAACCTGTCACTATTTTGGGGCACTGCATGGCCCATGCTACCAGATGTGGCTTCATGTGTAACGAAATAAATGTTACCTAAGGCTCTGCTCAACCCCTCTTGGGACTATGAGCGTGATTGCATGTATGTACTATAGTTAATTTTAAGTTTTACTACATACCGACGTATGTGGACAGACTGCTGTAGAAATGAAATTATTGATAATTTGTTTTTGAATGTAAATAACTTAGTGTTGAGTTATTTCTGTTTACAGGTTGGCAAAGACACGTGGCTGCCACGATCACACACCTGCTTTAATAGACTTGACTTACCGCCTTACAAGAGTTACGAACAACTATGTGAAAAACTTAATTACGCTATAGAAGAAACTGAAGGTTTTGGACAAGAGTGAAGTATGTATATGTTTACTATTAGATTTAGTTAAAAAATGTAAATTATTAGCACAGTACACTGCACCACCATGTAGGAGGAAGTTATTCACCAATGGAATTGGTGCTGTCGTAAAAAGACCAACCAAATATTGTATGAATATTTTGTTTAAACTAATTATTTTATTGTAGATATGTTTTAGTATACTGTCAGTTATATAAGAAATATTTTGTTTGAACTATATTTAACGATGTTCATCTATGAAGTTCATTAAATAATTTAAAGTATATGTTTTTTTGATATTATTTACCTTACTATTTATTTAGAAATTAACCTCAATAATAGCTATGCGACATACATAACGATAACAATTTGCGACCATTCCGATAATCTATGATTCCGATACATGCCTTTCGGATTAGTTACAACGTTAACTATTTTTATTGGTATAATTTTAAATGATTCCAAATTAAATTAGAAACAGATTCCAAGTCACAATTGCAATAATTTCCAAATCAAAATTTATAGAATTTAAAACTTCTAACTAACCTACACCTAATCCATCCCATCTAACGCTTTACGAATATAATGATAAGTATGAAACTGATTTATTACCCACAAAACACCATGGCGAGCTTGGTGTCAAATATTAGACCAAAAATGCACTAGCGACAGTCAGGCCGCACTTCAATTTCTTTATGAAACGGCAAGACATTAAATCACTGACTTGCGGCCAGTTATCAACGGCTCCGGTTGTCTTGGAGCTGCGGCGGGCCGCATCGGTTGGATGTAGCGGCGCGCCGCATGCTCTCCACGCACTCGGGGTTAGCAGCAAGCGCTTTCCACGAATGTTTAAATATAATTTTGATAATAATTAGAGATGGACCGACGAGATGGAGTCGAGAAAGCCGACTATTCGGCATCGTTTGTAGTCGGCGACTATTTGGCATCGTTTGTAGTCGGCAACTATTCGGCATCGATTGTAGTCGGCTACTGTTCGGCATCGTTTGTAGTCGGCTACTGTTCGGCATCGTTTTTAGTCAGCGACTATTCGGCACCGTTTGTAGTCTGCTACTGTTCGGCATCGTTTGTAGTCTGCGACTATTTGGCATCGTTTGTAGTCCGCTACTATTCGGCATCGTTTGTAGTCGGCGACTATTCGGCATAGTTTGTAGTCGGCGACTATTAGGCATCGATTTTAGTCCGCTACTATTCGGCATCGTTTGTACCCACCTACATACCTAATGTTATTCCGCCCTTTCAAATTCTTTGGTTATTTACGTATATGTTCGACGACAAAGGATATTTATTATAACAGACGTTATAATATCACTTAACTGTTTTTAATTCATATTCGTCTATAATAAAATTCACGTATAAAGCGGTTTTCCACCGCGAGCGGAGCGAGCCCATTAATTACTCTGTTTACCTCGTAATACAAAAATGCATACCTACATCTGTTTCCACCATCAAAGAGTCGAGCGAAAATGACAAAGAAGGCAAAAGAGGAAAAATAAGTTCGCTCATCTCTAGAGAGCGAAGCGAAATTATTAATAAGTCCTTTCAACTTGCAATCAAATTGTACATAGTAGTGTTTCCACCGAGAAAGAGATGATTGAAAACGACGAAAGAGTAAAAAAAAAAAATGTGTCCGCTGCATCGCAGTCTCGCACTAGTTTGAAAATGACTCGCTCGGTAGCCGACCCGCGCACCCCTGCCCCGTGAGCTCGCAGCCTCGCACGCTGTGGAGATCAAAATTCACAGTGCCCGACGCATCTGCCTACCACAGACGAGCAAATCACCCCTTCTACACATTTTTTAGATCAACTAACCATCGGAGTATAGTGTTATCGGCAAACTGTCCTATTCGGTGAAGAGTACTTCGGCGTACCATAGCACGCTCTCATCGGCCACCGCCTTATTGAGAAGCGAAAACCTTGGTGGATCCTCTAGCCTAGCCTGTAAGGCGGACGACCCTAAAGGATTACTAGTCGGCAAACATCCTCCTGTGAGGGGTCCTTCTACGATTACGACTTTCTAGGGCTTTCAAGCCGGAAGTGAGCGACATGCTTCTAGTTTCCAACAAGTTCTGAACTAAAGAAAAATTACAATATAATACTTTAATCCAGTTTAATGTTTCAAGCAGTTACAAAACACTAAATAAATTATTATATTTTATTTTAAAACATAGTATAAATAATTAAGTGTTGTATTTTGAATTTTTTGATGTAATGTTTCAAATCAATTTAGATTTAGCGAATTCTTCTGCAATCTTCATTGCATCCCTAAGGTTTTGAGGATTGCTTCCCGAAGCTTGAGCAGACTCTGCCTTGCCACCACCTTTACCTCCCATTACTGTTACAACAGACTGAACCCACTCGGATGCAAGAAGACCTTTTGAAGCCAAGTCTTTTGGAACAGACGCCAAGCAGTAAATTTTATTGCTATCATTATCGACAGAGAAGAAAATAGCAGCTGAATTAGGACACAGCAGTTTAACTTGTTTTAAAGCACTGTCTAGAGCTTTTGTGTTGTCATATGCTTGTAATTCAGACACAATAACCAACGAATCTTTTTCTTCTAGACATATTTGTTTGGCTTTTTCAGTTACCATATTAATTGTAGCTACCTTTGAAGCTCTCTCTTTATCGTCAAGTTGTTTCTTTAAATTTTTTAGCATTGTTCTTAATTCATCTTTTTTCCAATATGATATTTGAGCTTGCGAAATTTCGTTAGTAAGATCTACAATTCTCTTAACCACTTCTTTTGGATTTGCAATATTTCCTTCAGTTTTTAAAAAGTTCGCAAGATCATTTACTTCATTTTCTAAAACACTCAACTTGTTCAAAGCTTTCATCGCTTCGGGGCCAGTCAATGCTACAATTCTTCGGATACCTTTTGCTATTCCTTCTTCACTTACAATTACATATTCTCCAATATGACCAGTTTGATGTAAATGGGAACCACCACAAAACTCAACAGATGTTTCGAAACCAGACGGGCCATCTGGATTCTCTTCTAATTGTTCTACTGGTATACCAACGGATACTACGCGTACAGGATCAGGATAGTGCTCATCGAACATGGCTCTCAAGCCTTTTATTTTTTTTGCATCCACCAATTTCGTATGTTTTGCGAAGACTTGTTTATTTTCACTAATAATATTTTTTATAATATCTTCGGCTTCTTTAATTTGTTTGATAGTCATTGGACCCTTATTAGTGAAATCAAATCTTAAACGATCTGGCATAACCAAAGATCCACGTTGATCAGAATCATTCCCTAGAACTTTTCTTAAAACATTGTTGAGTATATGTGTGCCAGTGTGATTATTCATCACCAATCTGCGTCTCTCGGTGTCAATATGTAATTCTAAAGTATCACCAATTTTGAAAGTACCTTCCACTTTTCCTATGTGTAATACATAGCCACCCTTTACTTGCACATTCTTTACTGTAAATTCAGAACTTTCGTCGCCTATTTTTACCATGTAACCTTCATCGAATATTTGTCCACCCTGTTCAGCATAAAAATTTGTGTGATCCAATATTATGCCACATTCATCACCAGAGACAACTTCTTTCACAAATTCTTTATTTTTTCTTAAAGCTACAATGGTACCATTGCATGAGCTAAAATTATATATAGCATCTTTGTCTGTGGTAGATGCTTTGTAATTATATTTTGGGGAATCATCAGTAACAGAAATACCATTATCCTGCAAATAGCTAATAGCGTGTATATCTAAAACTAACAAGTCTTCTTGACCTGCTGCTTTACCCTGTGAAGCTAAAAGAGATTCTTTTCTAGCCTTTTCATAGGCTTCCATATCAATACTAAGTCCTTTTTCTTCACACATCAGTATAGTAAGATCAATGGGAAACCCATAAGTATCATAAAGACGCCACGCAACGTCACCAGGTACAATTTTTGAATCTCCAATTTTCTCTATTGTTCTGTTAAGTAAACTCCTTCCTCTTGAAAGTGTCTTCAAAAATTGAATTTCTTCTTCATTTATAAGTTGTATGACAGATTCAGGGTCTTTTTTTATTTCCGGAAACACATCACCTAGTAGTTCCACTACCGTATGAACTAAAGAAGAGAAAAACCCAGGTTTGCCATTAAGTTTCTCACTGGCATAACGAACTGCTCTTCTCAGAATGCGACGGAGGACGTATCCGCGACCAGTGTTATCAGGATATCCACCATCTGAGAGTGCAATCGTCAAGGTCCTAGCATGGTCAGCTAGAACACGATAGGCCATATCTATTCCATCAACATCCTCAACACCAACTTTTCCAGAATATGGTCTTGCACCAGTGCCATTTTCAATAGCTTTAAATAGAGGCATAAATAAATCGGTATCATAATTTGCTCTTTTGTTCTGAATTACTGACACTAGTCTTTCAAGTCCCAATCCACAATCTATATGTTTTTTGGGCAAAAGTTTCAGGGTGCCATCTGATTCTCTATTGAATTGTATAAAAACCAAATTCCATATTTCTAACACATCAGGATCATCCATATTAACAAGGTGAGCTGCATCGCGACCTCCTATTCTATCAAAATGTAATTCTGAACAAGGGCCACAAGGTCCAGTTTCACCCATTTCCCAAAAGTTGTCTTTCATACTTCCAGGTAAAATATGCGACTCAGGCAAACCCAAGTTCAACCAAATATTTTTACAGTCTAAGTCAGGTTCCAGCCCCGATGCAGAGTCTCCTCCAAAATAAGTGACATATAACCTGTCTCCTGGTAACTTATAAACTTCAGTCAATAGTTCCCAAGCCCAAGCACATACTTCCTTTTTGAAATAATCTCCAAATGACCAATTTCCCATCATTTCGAAAAAAGTATGATGGTAGACATCTTTTCCAACATCATCCAAGTCATTATGCTTGCCACCAGCTCTAATGCATTTTTGAGTATTTACTACCCGAATATATTGTGCCATATCAGAATTTGGGTCTACAGACCCTAAAAAGATTGGCTTAAATTGATTCATTCCTGCATTAGCAAAAAGTAAAGTGGGATCATCCAGAGGAATTGTAGAAGACGAGTGGACATACTTATGTCCTTTTTCAACAAAGAAATCTATATATGTCTTACGAACTTGACTGGCAGTCATTGATGTATCCATTGTAAGGGAAGTATTCTGAAAAGATAAAGAGAAGTTATTAAAGCACATAAATTAATATATTGTTTATACAGGGTAGAAGTGATCTCTTTTAGAGATAAGTCCGCCCTTGAAAACTGTGTACATAAATGAATTATATGAGTTACGAGTGCCTTTGTTGATGTTGTTCACCTCACTTCAATCCTTTTAGATTGAAATTTAAATGAGCAACTTATTGGCTAAAATATACCCTGTTGTGAATTACCTCTCATACGGGGTCATTAACAACGACATATGGGGTGAATAACAACATCTCTAAACTCTGAACAAAAACTATTTTTTTTTTGTTTGTCTTAATACAATGTATTTAATGAACATATTAAATAGTCGAGGTAGGTAGGGCACAGCGGACTAGCCGCTCGAATTTGGAGCGCCGAAACTGGAGTAGTACCTCTACCTTACAAAAAGCCACAGATAAATAACACTACATTTTTTTGATGTTGTGTTTCCGTTGGTGAGTAAGGTTGCCAGAGCTCCAAGGGGTCCCTAGCCCAAGGGGACTAGGGTTGGTAGCGCGCTACTGTGACGTCCATGTTGCGAACGTCTATAGGCTACGGTGATTGCTTACCGCCGGGCAGGCCGTATGCTTGTCTGCCAACTAATGTATATCATAAAAAATACTTAACTTTTTTTAAATCATAACTAAACCTAATTAAAATAAAATATATTTTATTTTCTAATGCCTTTTCTAATTTTCTTTTCTATATGGATGGAATACCTAAGTTCTTTATCTCATCAGACTTATATATTGGCTAGGCATTATTGAATTTAATTCTGTAAAAATATTAAACTAATTTGATAAAACTAATAGAGCATATAATGGCATTCCTAGTATCACTTTAATTTAAATGTTGTTGTAAATAACCTCCTCAGGTGTTGAAAATATCCCCATTAGTTGTTGTGTATCACCCTTCACGTCGTTGTTAGTCACCCCATTTTCAATAAAAAATCTAACTTAAAATTATAAATTATTCCTGACTCAAAAGTTAATTGATTTATAGCTAACATATTGCTGATTTCATCAAAAAAATAAACAAAGTATGATAATTTTAGTATAAGAAGTTGGTTGTCGTAGTTACCGTGTTGAAACTTGTAAAGTTAATCACCATCTAATTTGGTCTCAAAAAGTCGACTTACTTTCGACAACCACCGCGGTCCAAATTGCGCATATGTGCGCTATCGGCACCGATAGCGCGCACATGGAGTGAATCAAATTGAACGTATTCACACCAACGAAAATATGTGACGTCATGAGTGACGTCATTAAGCAGTGCTAACGGTGCACACGAAAAAGAGGTAGTGCAGTATGTGCGCAAATGTCAAACTCGAATTTGACGTCTATGTGTATAAATTATTAAGAGTAAACATTTGAGTTTTGCATTAATAAAGACTCGTTATAGCTACTTTATTTGCTACAATAATTTTATTTTACTGTATTAATAATCCTAGAGTGCTACTTTAGTGTTTAAATGGTTTTTACCTCTTCTTAGACGTTTTGACATTTACACACAAAGCGTGGATCAAATTGATTGCACGCAAATAGTGCACATAGCACCGTATTCAATTCGGTCCAAGGCGTTTGCACTGTTGGTAAAGTTCGTAATGTTTGCGCATTATGGACCGCAGGGAACGAAACTGCCGTGAATTATGCAACTGTCAAAAGAAATTGTTGCCTATTTGAAAAAATAAAGTTCTTATAAAACCTTTTAAAAATATTTTGAAAGGTTAGGCCTTTTAATAATAATAAAAATATCGAACTTCTGTATACCCTATTCAAAGGCAAATAAGTCTTTGAATAGGGTATAGGGTAGAAGTTCGACAGTGATGAAAAAATTATCGCCTATCCAGGCATTCACAAATAGCATGCAAACAAAAGATACAAAAATTGCACTAGTACAATACAGTTATCCCTACTTCCCTACTAATATTATAAATACGAAAGTAACTCTGTCTGTCTGTTAAGCTTTCACGTCTAAACCACTGAACCGATTTTGATGAAATTTGGTACAAATATAGATTAGATCTCGGGGAAGGACATAGGTTACTTTTTATCGCGAAAAAAAGGTTGAATGGGTTGAAATAGGGGATGAAAGTTTGTATGGAAGTTCGTCATTTTTGAAGATAGAACCATGAAACTTTGAATTTAGGCACTTAATAAAAAATAAATAAATATTTGTTCTAGCGTTTTTAAAATATTGACCCATGTGGGGATGAAATAGGCCCTATTTCATCAATTAATAGGGGATGAAAGGTCGTAAGGAACTCAAAATAAAGTTACGCATTCACGTCTAATTCACGATCCAAGATGGCGACGTGACTTTTTAACATTGTCAATATAGGTATCGTGTTCGTGGTTTTTGGGGGTCCGGATTACGAATAAAACATCTAATATTTTTTATGAGAATAAACTTCTTTAAACCTAATATTTCGAGATCCAAGATGGCGGACGCGACTTTTTGACAAAATGTCAAAATGGGTATAATTTTCGTGGTTTTCGGGGGTCGCGATTTCGAATACGACATCTATTTCGAGATCCAAGATGGTGGTTGTGACTTTTTAATATAATATCGATATGTGTATCATTTTCGTGGTTTTCGGAGGTCCCGATTCCCAATACAACAACCATTTTGAGACCCAAGATGGCGGACGCGACTTTTTAACATAATGTCAATATGGGTATCGTTTTCGTGGTTTTTGGGGGGTCCGGATTACGAATAAAACATCTATTACGAAATCCAAGATGGCGGACGTGACTTTTTGACCAAATGTCAATACGGGTATCATTTTCATGGTTTTCGAGGATCCTGATTCCAAATACATCATCTATGTCAAGATCCAAGATGGCAGATGCGACTTTTTAACATAAAATCGAAATGGGTATCATTTCCAAAGTTTTCGGGGGTCGCGATTTCAAATAAATCATCAATTTCTAGATCCAAGATGGCGGATGCTACTTTTTAACTTATTATAAATATGAATATCATTTTCGTGGTTTACAGGGTTCAGATTATCCATTTTGAGATCCAAGATGGCGGACGCGAATTTTAAACTTGATATCAATATGGGTATCATTTTTGTAGTTTTCGGGTGTCTCAAATGGATGCTGTATTCGGAATCAGATTTCAGAATATAGCATCCATTTTGAGATCCAAGATGGTGGAAGGGGTTGAAATATGAGATGAATTTTTTTATGGGTGTTCTCAATACCAAAGATAAACCATGAAAATTTTAATAGTACGCGATAAGAAATATACAAATATTTGTTCTAGCGTTTTTGAAATATTAACCCATGTGGGGATGAAAGGTTGCATGTAAGTTAGCAAATGATGGAAAAACATAAAATGGTAGATTGTAAAAATGTCATTTACAGTAGTGTACGGCAGTTTGTATGTGTATTTTTTGCAAAATAAGTACCTATACAAAAAAATACAATGCTGCCTAAAGTACCCAAAAAATGTTGTACAATATTTTCGGGTACTTTTTGTTTTATTTTTTTCAAAAAAAAAAAGTTTTTTTTTTTAAATATTGAAATCCACTCGGAAGCCGATCCCAAACCACCTGTATTCAGGGTGTTGGTTATTTAGTTTACATGTTGTATATGTCTGTTTTACATTCGTGATTTATTTGTAGCTGATGATCTCCTTATTATTTGAAAATTCTTGAGTGGAATAAAACGCATGCATGGTTAGCCACTTATGCAGTGTTATCTTAAATTATTCAGAGAGAATGAAGGTATTATTGTGCAGTGGTTATGAATATTACTGCCATTCTAAGTACTCATCTGGTAGACATAAACCCTTTTTAAAAAAAGAGCCGGGTCGATATTGTAGGTCAAATTGTTCCTGAACCTGGGAAAAATACCAGTAGTATCATCATGTGACGACTCCACTGGCAATACTTTCTCTCTCAGCTCGGCTTCGGCTCAGCTTTAGAAAGAGGTACCTTATAGAATAGGTACATACTTTTTGTGTAGATAGACGCACTATAGACTAACACATAAATTGCAATTTCATTTATATAAATGTTCAGATAAAATATTCTAAAATTAAAGACAAATACACTTTGAAAATATTTTATCAAATAGTTTGACAGTTGTTGTTGTTTTAAAATTTTATTGATAATGGTAAAGCACAGGATGTTATTTTATTCAGCCACTACCAAACAATAATTAGGTAGGTACTTATAACATTGAGTTAGGTTAGACTTGTGATCTATACGCGTTAGCCAAGCGTGACGCGGAAGCGGCCAGCGAAGGCCAGAAACGACTTTTTTACATTTTACTAAAGGACTATTCTATGTCTTTTGGGTTTTTATTATAGATGAAACGGATAGTTGTTTGGAGGCCGGATGGCCGGATATTCGGCCCATTGTCTTGTTGCCTGTTGCGACGAGTTAAAAGCCGCAGACAGGTGTGGCGAACGCGATCCGATCGATTCGGGCGGTCGCTAAGTTTTTACTAAAAGTTTTTAGTTTAGAAATTTACTATACAGGGTGTAAAATACATTAACAGTCAAACGAAAACCATGTATTCTGCTCACGATTTTATAGAAGGTTAAAGTCATAATTTTTTTTCCCATTTTTTTATGAATTTTTTTTATGTTATTTCTTAATTATTGTTCAAAGAAACATTATCATTTTTTTTAGTTTTTCGTAACAAAAAATGGCTTCAAAACGTTAGCGTTCAATGTAGCTCACTCGATGCGCACGGAAACTAACGAACGGGGCCGCCGTCTGGCAAAAATATCGCGGTTTTGCGAGTTGAGATCTTTACATTCCGCGGTACAATTTGCAATTTTTTTTAACACCAAAAAATAAAAATCATGCCAGCAATATTTTTTTTGAAATATGTCTTATTTTGATGTATAGAATACATGGTTTTCGTTTGATTGTTCATGTCTTTTACACCCAGTATATGTATCTATCATTAGAGTATCCCAGATGAAAATTTTAGTTTTTGGAAGTCCTTATGACTCTTTAGTAGGTAACTTTTTCGATTTTAAATAAATGCCGTCATAATTATGTAATTTTATTGATATTTATTACCTCACAAAGATTAATGTATTGCATTTATAATAGGAAATTGTCGTAGTTTTGAATATCCAGTATCCAGCCGGATATTGAGCTACTATCCAGTATCAGGCCAATAAATACCGGATAGTTACCGGATATCCATTTCATCTCTAATTTTTATGATACAATTAGGAATTTTTTGTCAATTTTGCAGAAGATGGGAGGTAAAAACAGTTTATGTTTCTTGATGATATAATAGTATTTTGAATTTTCATATTTAGTTTTCTTTTAATCTATGCAATTTATATTTAAAAAAATGTGTAGCAGCCTCCCCCAAAAAAAGCGATAAATTTGGTACTTCTTTCTAAAGTGCTTCTGAAAATTAATTGCGACTTTTTGTATATGACATTATGAAAAAACAAACATTTGTAAAACTAAATCTTATCACTGGATGATAAAACTTTATTAGGTACTTTATTCCAATATTTAAATTACACCATATTGCAAGTAAAACTATAGGTACTTTAATCCACTATTCAAATTACAACATATTGCAAGTAAATGTTGACCATGACCAGATAAGCAAGGGGTTCTATAAAGTTTCTTAAATACTAGATAGAGATAACTATTTATAAATATCAGAATTATACAAATAAAATGTCATGGTTGAATTTGAATATTCTTACTATACTCTCTACTGAATATACCTAATTAAAGTGTAGGTTTTGTAGTCTAGGGTAGGTCTACCTTCAACTTCCCCATAAACTCTGATTACCTACCTACTACTTTTTGATATAAAGCACTCAATCAATTGGTGCATTGCATCAGTCTAATCAATAACATTTGCTAATTAATACTTTACAACTAATATTTTGTAGTTGTTCAGGGTATTATACTGATAAAGCTACGAAAACAATAACTTAAGCCTGTAGCAGTTTTCTGCCATATGGAAAGTAATGTGCATGTGAAATGAAGGGATATAATGAAATTACTCTGTCTTGTACTGTGCAAACAATGAATTGAAACTTCTCACTAAATGGAAAAGTTTACATCAATCCTAATCATTATCTTACCTGAGAAGAAGCACAGAATGTTCAATTCTACAGGACTTGTATTCCAATTCGAGCAAAAGTGATGGAAAGGAATGTATGCAAGCAATTTGACTGTACAGTCCACATGTACAGTGAAAGTGCCTGTCTTGATGTTCAGTTGACAGTTGACACTGACACCTAATTTGACACATCGACCCAAGAATATATACAACTGGAAGCCACACTACCACTAAAATAGTGAAGTCAAAAATTTGTCCTTGAAACCGCTTACTCCTATTTGTCCTTTTCTAACCTTTAGAAGACGTATGAGATGGTCATGTGACCATGTGGTTTCAAGGACAAATTTTTTGGCTTCACTATCATAATAATAGTGTGGCATCCAGTTTCACCTACTTGTGTGACAACCACATTCGAACATCAAGACTGACATGGTTGTAAGCACCTATATTACAGATCCCTTTGATGCCGTCCCCAATAGGTAGGTTTTAAAAGGATATATGTTTTAGTGCAGCCGCACATTGGAAGAAATTTCTAACAGCAAAATTCAGACGCTCGCCAGAAGTCACTAGGTGCATACATTTTGTATTAGAAATGTCTTGTTTAACAATGTGCGGGGTTTATACAATAGGAATGCACTGACTAACGTCCGGTGAGCGTCATATTTTTTCTGTTAGATAATTATGCGGCCACGCTTAAACCCTTTACAGCGTGGATTTTTCGATTTGGCTCAAATTAATTTATATGATTCTACGGCCTATTAAGTACACTAGAAAAATATAAAAATATTTTTTCTGTAATTAAAAACCGAAATAATTGACCCACAACCCAAATTCTCACATTTGATACAACATGCAGTGATAGTAACATATCATATATGGTATGTACAGTCAACAGCACGTCGGGCTATACAAAACTGTAAAATTTCTCCAAACGATTTTCAACCTAAGTCTGTTCAATGTAAAGTGCATAATCGATTGGGAGACAGTTTGTGGTAACCCAACGTGCTGTTGTCTGTAATACATACATAGCACAACATGCAGTTAGTCCATGTAACTATTTTGTGGTTTGGTTGTGTTTTAATTTTATGCGTATAATATAGAGATGAAACGGATATCCGGTAACTATCCGCATAAATTTACTATCCGGCCGGATACCGGATATTAAATACCCACGATAATTTCCTATAATAAAGTGCAATACATTAATCTTTGTGAGGTAAATATCAATAAAATGGCTTATAATAATGACGACTTTTATTTAAAGTCGAAAAAGTTACAAAAAAGCTTTTTAAAAAACCAAAGTTTTCTTCTGAGATATTCCCTCTCATGATTACATAAAATGTAAACATCTAAACTAAAAAAAAATAGTAAAAACTTAGCCAAACCGCCCGAATTGATCTGATTGCGTTTGCAGCGCTAAACTCGTCACGACATGCAACGAAACAATGGGCCAAATATCCGGCCTCGCAGCTCGCCGGTTATCCGGTATCCGGCCAAACAACTATCCGGTTCATCTCTAGTATAATAAATAAATTGCCTTGTTTCTTTCTCGTATACTTACGTAGTATAGATGAAGTCTTGTAATCGTCAATCGACACCTCCCCGAGTCCAAAAAAAACCTTAGCCTAAAATAAAATAGCAAATAAGCCTCGCGATGCCGGGCTTCGCTTCTTCTTTCTAAACCCACGAAGTATAGATTCGTGTAGATACCTAATCTAAGGCTCAAGCTCATCTCTTACTAGTCTGTGAGCTCAGCTTTTCTTTTTTCTATTCTTTAAGCTTAGACAAAGAATCCTTGTCTAAGTCTTTAAGTGACTGACTGACACAAGACCATAGTATCTCTTACTAGTCTGTGCACAAGACTGACATAATAAAGTGAAGGAAGAGGTTAGGGATATTTGCATTGTTTGAATTGAAAACGCTGTAGGATTAAATTTATTTATCGACAAATAAATCGCATTAGTTTTATGAAATATGAATCTAAAAACGATCCACTGCTATAAAGCTTCAAAAAGTGAAACCAGTTAAAAATGGCATTATTTCATTTATTTAGAAAATTAAGTTTATCAAATACTGGTAATAACTACATGAAAGGTATCCAAATTTGTCTTTATTCCCTGTCGTCAAAATTCAATCAAGACTTGATTACGACCCAAAGCGTCGAAAACAAAACAACGCAAAATATTCTGACTCCAGTTTATGAAGACTTAACTCCCCTGTCACCATTTTATCCTAAAACATTTAACCTTGCTGCATATGTAAATAGTTCAGAGTTATTGCAAAATTTTATCTACCTCAATGTAAATTTGAGTAAAATTGAAAAAAAACCTTACATAGTTGAAAAACTTTTGAAACTTGATATTGAAAATGTGAAGAAACATATTTTTTTTCTAAAGGATTATGTATGTGGTGATGAAATAGGTAATTATTTAACTAAGAACCCCATGATATTATATGAGTCCCTGCAAGATCTTGAAGTCAGAATTCATTATTTACAATCTAAACATTTTACCAAACCTCAAATAGAACGAGTTGTTTCAAAAAATCCATTTTGGCTGATGTTCAGGTATGCTAAGTGTAAGTTTTTTTTTTCAAAAGGAGATACCTACAATAAAAGTTAAATAATATTTTTACTGAAGTTAAAATCTTTTTTTTAGTACCACAAGAATAGACAAGAGATTAGGATACTTTCAAAGTAAATTTGGTTTATCTGGAACAGAGGTAAGATTACTTACTACAAAGCAGCCAAGACTAATAACTTATAATATACATCATATTAATACCAATACATTTGCTCTGAAAGAAGAAATGGGATTTAACGACATTGAAATGAAAAAGCTTATATTGGAGAAACCTAGGCTGTGGATGATGGGTATGAGTCTATTATATTGAGTAATAGTTTATTCGTATTGTTATTTGTTGTCATAACATGTATAATTAATTTTTTTGATTTTAAAATGCAATAACAGTAATTGTGATTTGATTTACTATAAGTTATTGGTATTGCACATACCAACTGTGATGGTAATTTCTTGTTTCCCATAATAAAGAGATTTTTGAGCAAAATTACAATGGATCGTAATCTTTTCTTAACTTCTCAATACTAACAGAACGAATTTATGTACTTACCAAGAGTTTCTCCAGAGTTCTTGTTGTAAATACACGTGTTGAGAGACTCCATTCTTAATCTCAATCAACCGTACAATTTTTGTTACTTTAGTTACATTTTCATTTGACATTGGCAAAATGTGTACGCTTAATGCGACGTGACGCCATTAATTAAGAATAGAATAGAATAGAATAGTACTTACCGGTCTTATATTAACCCAATAAGGAAAAACTAACAAATTAATTGCTTACGTAATGAAGTCCTGTAATGGTATGGATTTTCTTAATACAATATGCCTACATAGTAACATTCCTTTTTGTACCACAGTAAAGATGTTATTTTAAATCATCAAAGTCGGTCCGTCCGTTGCAAAGTTGTATACCAATTTGCATCAACTGATTTTATCCGCTGCGCCACAATATAGAAAGAGAACGATACAGTACTTTGACTCCATAGTGACGAATCGGCGCACGCACACATACAAACGTCGTTTACACGGCCGCTAAGCATGCTCTGATGCTAGGGCCGCACCTGCGGCTATCGTCACGAAGCTTCGTGCTAGGACACGATACGCGCAGATGTGACCGGCCGTTATCGGCTATCGTCGCGAACACAGTCTGATTAGAGATCGTGACGCGAATATTCGGGTTGCGTGTGCGTTATCGGCCGGGAGGCGGTCCGTCAGGGTTTTAGCGCGCTAGCTAACCTATCGTACTGCGTGGTCAGACATGCGTTGTTTATTTCGGAGGTTGTTTTCCATTATAGTCCGCGCAATTTAATAGGCCCGTTTGACAGATAAATACGTCAGTAGAATGTAACTGGGACGCAATCAAAACACACGCAAGAAAAAATAAAAATACCTATAATATTGCATTTTTCAGTAATACAAATACAATCATATTTTAGCGAAATAAATAATCATCCACCATCTTCTCTGTTTAGGTTTCTTCTTTTTAATTTAATAAATGCATTACGTAATTATTAGCATACATGTAGAAGTAAGGAAAGTGATCGTCCATAGTTAAACGAAAAAGAGGATACCTACTACGCGAGTTAAACGTCTGGAAATGATTTTGGCCATCTTGGATTATTGCACGATAGTTCGTGCAAATAAAGAAATGCCACGTGCTTTATTGAGATAACTTTGCTAGGGCCGCACTTGCGTGTATCGTGCGAAGTATCGCCACGCATTACTAAGGGACGATAGGCGCAGGTGCGGCCGAAGCATGAAAGGCAAAGCCGGCAAAACGGCAAAAATGGCCGTGTAAACGACGTTTGTATGTGTGCGTACGCGCCGATTCGTCACTATATATGGAGTCAAAGTACTGTATCGTTCTCTATATTGTAGCTGCGCTCTACGGCAAGGTTATGACGTGACTCGGTACTATCCGTTCGCGCCGCGCCGCCGCTGCACACTGGAGACTGACTCATTTTCATTTCATAAATCTATAACTTCCATGCTAATAAAGATATTTACATGATTTTTTTCTACCTGATAATCCCTTCTAATATTAAATGTGCGAAAGTAACTCTGTCTGTCTGTTAAACTTTCGTCTAAATCACTGAACAGATTTTGATGAAATTTGGTACAAATATTAGATGAAATTTGGTAGTAGATTAGAGCTCTGGTAAGGAAATAGGCTACTTTTTATTGCGAAAAAAGGCTTGAAGGGGTTGAAATAGGGGATGAAAGTTTGTATGGAAGTTCGTAATTTTTGAAGATAAAACCATGAAACTTTGAATTTAGACACTTCATACTAAAGAAAGAAATATTGGATCAAGGATTTTTGAAATTTTGACCTGTTTGGGGGTGAAATAGGGGATGAAAGTTTGTATAGAATTCGGCATTGTTAAAGATGAAACTTAAATAAAATATTGCTTTATATTTTCAGATCACTTATCAGTATTGAGAAGGTTTAATTATATCCATAATATTATGCATATAAGTCATGCAACTATAGTCCACAACCCAGAGGTCTTACTTTGTAGAAATTTTCGCTTAAAACAGCGTCATCTGTTTTTGCAAAAGTTGGGACGAGATCAATTTGATCCAAAGAAGGAAAATTATGTTCCAATAAAGGCTTTAGTTGAAAATACTGATGCAGAATTTTGTAAAAAATATGCGAAGTGTAATGTTCAAGATTATAATATTTTCTTAAAAACTTTATGATTACATTAGCCTGTTTTCCCAAGTAATATTTTATTGTGAAAAGCGTTAAGAGAATGATATAATAAGGTATCAAATATTCCAGCTACTGTGAAGACACCACCTACTATAGCACATATGTTTGTTGCAAAATGACCAATAGACCTGCAAATAAATTGTATCATTGTATATTTCCACAAAATAAATACACCTACAATATAATCACGTTAAGAGTTTTATTTACTTACCGATCCTTTTCTGTATATTTCACCATTAAAGGTGAAAGTTCGTAGCTAAAAAATGCTCCGGGCATACCCGATTCTGAATTAACATTTGAAACTGATTTTTGATGTCTTGTCACCGAAAATTGATTTGTATGTAAAACAGTAGAGTCTAGTTTTATATACATAGTCGGAACAATTTTTAAGTAATATTGAAACATAACAGCACCTGTAAAGAATTAAAGAATCCAAGTTAGTGTTGAAAGTTCATAATTTATTTTATGTATTGTGATTTAAGTATATATTTGTTTTAAATAACGCCGTTCTCTAAAAGGTTATGTATTGATTGCAATTGAATAAATATCCTAATAAATAAAAACTCCATTAAATAATTTAAGAGGAAAGTTTTGTATTATATCATTAACAGCTTATATAATGTCCCCACCGAGGCGTTCGAGCCTACCCCACATTAGGGGCGATTAGGCCTTAGTCAACCACGCTGGCCAAGTGCGGGTTGGTCGACTTCACACCTTAGGGATTGATTTTCGGGATGAATTTCCAAAAATCTTAAAATAAATCTTTCTTAATTTGTAACTGAAAGGCCATGTACTAACTTTTGTGGATTTTACTTTAAAAATGACGGATTTTCATACTAATCCTTTCTTAGTGCACCCCTGGACCTCTTAAGGAACCTACGTACCAAATTTGGAATCTCTAGGCCTAGCAGTTTGGCCTGTGCGTTGATATGTCAGTCAGTCATTCATATATATTTATACAGGTTACATTTATAGCTATTTCTCCATAAAATATGAATCTAGGGTAATGAGTAACACCAACGTTTTTTGTTATCAGCATATCTAAATAGTAGGTAAGTTGAGAAAAAAGAATCTGTTTTTATTTTTTTCCTATCTTCAAAACTGACTGAGATATTAAACGTTAAAGTACGGCTTCCGCGGCAAACTCCGACTAAGCGTCCGCGCCAGCGCGTGACGTCACGGCGTAACAAAAATGTGAAAATATTTTTTTTCTTGGTCTTTCTTTAATTTAAGACACCATGTTGTTTTGAAGAAATTGGTCCTTATAATAATAATAATATTTGCTGTTGACAATGACTCCTCTATTTTTAGCAAAAGAAAACTGGCGCAAACCTGTAGTACTTAGCACTTTGGACCGCAGCGTTGTATGGCAAAGTAAAGAATTACATGGCAGATTCTACCGAGCTCTCTATGGGCCCGACGTAGATTTACTAGCCTCAGTATCCTGGATCCGGTTCGGTGACCTTTTTGGTGAAACCGAAGGTTTTGTCTGTGCAATTATGGATGAGGTGATGATGACGAATAACTACCGGAGGTTTATCCTGAAGGATGGCACATTGGATATTTGCCGTGCGTGCCATCGCCCGGGTGAATCCCTCAGACATATAATCTCCGGTTGTTCTCGCCTCGCAAATGGCAAGTATTTGCATAGACATAACCAAGTGGCCAGGATAATACACCAACAACTTGCTTTGAAATACAATCTTGTGGCATCCGAGGTGCCGTACTACAGGTATGCACCAGAACAGGTTCTTGAAAATAGTCATGCCACATTGTATTGGGATCGATCTATCACTACAGACAGGACTATTGTAGCCAATAAGCCCGATATTGTATTGATAGATCGACAACGTCGCGCAGTAAATGTTGATGTCGCTGTTCCCCATGACGACAACCCTGTGAAAGCTGAAAAAGATAAAGAAAACAAATATCTTGATTTAGCTCACGAGATTGTTGACATGTGGGACATCCATTCAGCAATTATTGTTCCGATAGTCATATCTGCACATGGACTGATAGCCAAGAGCCTCGATAAACACCTTGAGAGGCTCGCGTTAGGTGGTTGGATCAAGAGTCAGATGCAGAAGGCAGTACATCTGGACACGGCCCGTATAGTGAGGAGGTTCCTGTCTCTGGATCCTTAACCACCGGTAGCCGGGACCCTGATCTTGCTGCCGATGGGGAACTGCATTTTTGTATTTTTAAATGTTATATTTTTTAGTGTTTATATATTGTAAAAAAATAATATTTAGAAATATAATTTTGTATGTATTTTAAATGAAATAGAGGAGATAATAATAATAATATAATAATATCATTTATTTCAATCAAATTTGGATCATACATGGATACATAAAATGGATACAAATTATATTAATAAATAACATTTCAATTAAAATTTTGGATTTAAATAAGAATTACAATTATAAATTTAGTATTTGAAAATAATATATATTAATTAAATTATGAATGACTCTTTCGGTTGGTATCATAAAATACAGAATGTTTTTTTTCACATTTCACTGGTGAGAATCCCGGGTCCAGCAAGTGATTTTTCAAAAATCTTTTAATGCAGTATAGCCAATCACCCATGAATGCACTGAATGCATGCTTCTTAGTTAAAAAGTGGTACCGAGATTGTGGACTAGATGGTGCTACTGTTTTCACAACCCGGAGATAGACATCACTTAAGTCTCAGACCAATGATTAAAATCATTGGTCTGAGACGTAAGTTCTTATATTAATCTATGCTTTTATCGGAAAGGAAATGGTATGAAGTTCTGTGACAATGACATGCTGTAAATCGACGGCATACCCTGCATGACAATGACATCCTATTAACCCAAGGAGCTTATATTACCTATAGAATGGAGTCATTAGTCAAATGAAAAAAGTGAGGGCAAAAATTTTGACAACCCTTGACATTTCTTGACATTTCTTGACATTAGCTAGAGAGGCTCTGTCTCTTTCTAGTAGGGTGCCTATAGCAGAAAAAATAATTACGGACAATCTTGGACTTCGTTAAGTTAATAAAATTAATTAGTACTCAAAGTTTAAAATATTTTTGAGTTTACCATGACAAAGAATTAACATTCATAATAATTAGTTTTAATCTTCCGTACAACTGTCTGTTACTATAAGTAAATTTACACTTAACATTGGCGAAATATAAAAATGAAAAAGCTCTTTATTAAATGGACTTTGCTAAGTACTTTTAAATCGTCAAAAGCCCTACCACCATTTCGGGACGAAATAATAATTATTATGCTGAGATGGAGCAGAAATGGCGAAAGACTCCGGCGAAGAACTCCACAGCTTACAATTTTGTAATGATTTCAAAACATCAATACAAGTCAATAAATAATTATCACTTTCATTTAAGTTACAGTTTTACATGCGTATATTTTGGGTAGTTATTAAAAATAAATAAAGTAGTAGTAGTGGTAGTTTTATAAATTCTGTAACACACTAAGTTTATTTCTTAATAAAAACTTGATCACAAGAACTGTTCTATTTTAAATCTAAACATAAATAACAATCTAAACATTCATATATGTATTACATATGTGACTCAAGAATTTATGTAAAACAAAGTTATATATACACATAATATTCATACTTAAAAGAACAAAATCCTTTATTATTATATGATACAATGATATTCGCAGAATATAGTTACATATTCACATAGATACTTCTAAATTACAAAATATTGACCTAAAATATATTACTTTCATATCAATCGATGTTTCATAATACTTTATAATGATTGGCAAAATAATCGATTCTGTAAAACAACTAAGAAGAAAGTTACAGCTAATTTTGTACAAGACAAACTTAAAATCGCTCTACTATAAAGAAAGAACTATGCAGATGTGACTTTATTCTATCATGAGACCAACAATTAAAAATATGAATACCGGTAAAAGATGTAAAAGAATCATTTGTACTCGTAACTCGATTAATACTGGTTAACGTATGACAAGGTTTATAACTTTGTCATGTATTAACCAGTATTAAAAAAATATGCATAAAACGATAAGGATTTCCTATGTAAAGTTGGTCGGTACGCAACGTATCACACCATGTATTTGGAATAGCCCGTATTAACTTTGTTGCCCAGGATTATATTTGACGGAACTTGCATACCATACAGCCAGACCGTTAAAAACCTTGGCGTACTGTTTCATACAAATTTATCTTGGGGTCCTCAATTACAAGAAGTCAGCAGGAAGCTATTTGCATCTGTAGGATCTCTACGTAGAATTCGTAACTTCCTCCCAACTGCTACCAAAATTGCGCTAGCACAATCCCTCCTTCTTCCTATCCTTGATTATGCCGATTCCTGCTATCCTGACCTTACTGTAGAGCAACTAAATAAACTTGAGCGCCTTCAAAACGTCTGTATTAGATTCATTTTTGGTTTACGTAAATTTGATCATGTCTCCGAATTTCGCTTAAAACTCAAGTGGTTGCCTATTCGTCTTCGCCGGGATGCTCACATTCTTTCCCTCCTTTATACCATTCTTTTCCATCCAAACACCCCTTTTTATCTTAAAGACCGATTTAAATACCTTCATGACACCCATTCACGTGTACTAAGGTCATCGGAAAATCTCAGCTTAGCTACGCCAATGCATTTCACGAAATTTTATAGGAATTCGTTTTCTGCTAGCGCTGTGCGATTGTGGAATGCTTTGCCATTGGTAATCAGACAGGCACAGTCACTCCATGTTTTCGGGAAACTGGTAAAGGAGCACTATCTGACACTGTAACTTGTGATTTCCCATTCATAAGAAGTGTATCAAGTATATGTATTATGTAAGCATCTATATTGTATATTATTTTTTATATATATTATATATATTTATTTATTAATTATTGTTTATATATGTAGATATTTAGTGTATGTCGTTATATGTATATTAAATTGAGTAAGAGCTATATAAATAATTGTTGCATCGCCATCTTCCCTTTGTTTATTTTTAATCCTGTCCATCCAAAGGTTGCCTGGAAGAGATCGCTCTTAGCGATAAGGCCGCCCATTGTGCATTGTAATGGAAAACTGTTCTGTATGTAATCTTTGATATGTGTGTCGATGTGCAATAAAGTTTAATTCTATTCTATTCTATTCTAACTTTATTCGGTTTCAAAGAGTTTGTACCTCATTCTTACTTTAAATTGAACGCCCTACGTATATATATCAACCTTCTGTACCTGTTACGCAGTTACGAAGTCAGAAGGATAAGAGCGAAGATAGTGTAATTTCCGCCTAGGGTCTTTCGGAAATCTAAAAAGAAAAGAAAATGTTATGTATACAGGCACTTTTAACTTGTAATTAGCATATTAAAAACTATCATTTGATAGGCTTGAATAGCACAGTCACAATTTTATTAATGCTGTGTCAATTTTACTAACCCAAATTCGAGTGAAGTTTGAGGTCACTGTGCATATTGCACTCTGCGTTACATGTTAGTAGATGCAAATGTGAAAGATAAAATACACTATTACACTGGTAAAATCCAATCAATCATTTTGAATATGTTTCTCAATTAAAATAATGTACATTGCACAAATTACATGTTTTGTTTGTAAATAAACGTTCCCAACCAAAAATGGGTAGAACGATTTATGTATTATATATATACATAATCTATAAACTATATATATAATCTATATATATCTATATAACAGCTATTTCAAAGACTTAAAAAAATATATATATCAATTTTGATTGCCATTTCTGAAAGGAAAAAGGTTATTATTTTATAATAATTCTGGAAATCCTAGTCACCCTAGTCAATTTGTTTACACATATTTGAATAAGTAATTTATGTATGAAAATTAATTAAATTCAGATAGTATTAAAGCTGAGTATCAGAAATTACTTTCCCCTATGGAGTTTCGCCCAATAACGATAATCATATGGAATTACATGTGAAAAACCAATTTTACTTAGGTGAACAATAATATGCAATTATAACACTTACAAGTGAAATTTCAGACTGCATCCTGGATACCACTCACTTCTGCAACCACGAACTATACAGCGATGCACCATTTTGCACTATTTATAGTTATTAAAATGTAAAAAGCCGTACCAAAATCGCGAGTCTATATTTATTTATTATTGTGAATATGTCAATTACGACAATTTATGTCATGTTGAGATTTCGGGACATTGACACATGAATAGAGTGCTGCCATTACATAAATCCTTTCATTTCCCATAAGTTATAGAAAGAATCACAATGATGATTTTCAAAATAAAATACAAACCTAAACATTAAAAGTAAATATATTATATTAATTTCTTTCATCGATAATAAATACTGATAATTGAATACAATATGTTAAGTTTTTAGCTACTTTTCTACTTTTGTTTTAGAAAGATGGCGAAATACTGGGGAAATCTTGTTTCTATGTAGTCGTGTTTAGAAAGAGATGACGACAATTTCTAGAAAGAGAAATGTGAAATTTGAAATGTCAAGTATTGTCAAAATTTTTGCCTTCACTTTGTTACTTTGTCTAATGACTCCATTCTTTAGTATAAGCTCCTTGTATTAACCCTTAAGCAGGCCGCGGACGTATGCTTCCCACATAGATTTTTTAACGTCGTAGCCAGGTTTTGGTGAATAAAAGCCCACAATCTGTCAAAATCTAATCTTAAATATTACTCTATGGTTCCAAATACTAAAACTCGGTGTTTCCGAACGCATGTGTCATTGACAGCCAGTTGAATTTTTGACTACCGTTGGAGAGGTGATTTTCAGTAACTGTGCAATACTTTTTCCGATTATGGCGAAACCAAGAAAATTAAGTCGTGCAATTTTTTGATATGTTATAGATTTTGAAATACAGTATCAAAATTTTAATGTTTTTTTGTTGTTTTCCTGCACAATGTTATAAAAATAGGGTAAAATAACATGTGGGGAACATATGACCATAACCTGTTGAGTTGAACTTTTTGTGGGAATTATATTTCCTTTGCCTGTTCTAATTACCTTATTTTTTGTATACTAGCTTGTTCACCCTACATTGTTCGCGTGTTTTAACATAAGCAAAAATAATATAAAAATAAAAGTAAATAAGTAAAATAAGTACATAAAATAAATAAATTATGAACAGACTAGCCTTTGCCATTTATATATAGATATACAGGTAAGAGTTGTCTATACCCAGGCAATGGGATTATGTTTTCCCACGTAATTTTTTCAGTTATTTCAGTGTTTTTTCAGTAATTTGTTGATAAGGAATCGGAAAGGGCGTTATTTTAACCCTAAATCCATATATAACACTTAATATACAGTAGCGGTTTATCGGGGCCTGTTTAAGGGTTAATCGGCGGCATAGATAGCATCATAGATTTATTATTACTGGCATTTTTATATTGGTAATGAATCGACTAGGGTGAGACCAAAAAATACACCGATGTGTGCATAATGCGCATGTGTGCATGAAAAATAGTAGTGCACAGTTGCTGTCTTTTCTACGTGACTGACAGGCCTCCTTAGGCCCCCTGCGTGTACGTGAAATGGTCTCATCTATCTATCTCGCTCTAATATACGAGTATGCTCTTTCTCTTTTACATTGCCGACAGTTTCCTATATCTATGGATAGCATAATGACAGTACATAGGAGGAGAGGAGTTTACTATACGGGAGGTGCTGGTGCTTCCCTTGGTTTACCGTGGAAGAGTGTCGCGAACGAATTATGTCTGTTTTTGAGAATACTTTGAATATCGTTAGTGGGCTTATCTTGCTTAAATCTTACTTTATAGGTTAAAAATTAAAATAATATTTAAAATTGTAGAATATTAAAGGGATATCGCTTATATTTAATCAATAAAGTTACTAAAAAACATGGCCACTTTTGCCGGGAATATACACAGGAAAATTGCCAATGAACTTTTTTGAAGGGAATTTTTGTTTCTATTATAATTAATTGATCACTTTTATTGTGACTTAAGACAACAGTAAACTAAAATTTATTGCATATAAATATATATCCTTTTCTCTAAAACTAACCAAAATTCCCACTTTGAGACTGTTCCCAGTCATTGGGAACGTTCCCGGTCACGGTCTATCACTAGTTGCCATGCATTTCACGCCAAGCAATCTCTAGATACATTAAAATGTGTGACACCCACATTTTAATGTGAACATTAAGAAAAGTCAGAAAACTGAAGACCTGGCTCTTTGGGCTAAATCCCTTTGCCGTCCCATAATAAAGAAAAAAAAAAACAAATATTTCTGTTTGACATTTGGAGTGTTTGGCGGGAAACCATGGCGTCTGGATGTCGATGGATTTTGTGCAGTGAAAGTGGTGTCGTTTCGTTGCATAAGCATCCAGTGTTGTCGAACAATTAGGAGGAATCATTGAAATAAAGGTTTTGTGTTTATGACGTTGAGAATTGTATAGTGGTTGGAAATCCCACTATGATTCTCATCAGTCCCCATCATGAGGTCTTTACCATGCATTTCTCGCCAAGCACTCCCTAGATGTGTGGCACCCACATTAATTTTATTGCAAAAATAAAGAAAGAAAATATGAAACGGAAGACTTGGCTGTATGGGCTACATCCCTTTGCCGTCCCGTAACAGGGATAATTTAAGATTTTTTTTTTTTGACATTTGTCAAGTCAATCGTTGCTGTCAAAGGAAAATTTCATAATTTTTATATTAATTTAATCAATTGGTACTTAATACATTTTCAAAATGCCTGTTCCTGGTGGAATGTACCAAAATCAAGGACCTTCCTGTTTCGATAAAATGAAAATGGGATTTATGATAGGGTTCTGCGTTGGAATGGCCAGTGGGGGTATCTTCGGCGGGTTTACTGCATTAAGGTTTTAAAAACGTTTGTTTCTATCGTAAAATTTTAAAACATTACTTAAATTCTAATTAGATATTCTTTATTTTAATTATAGATATGGAGCTAGAGGACGCGAGTTAGTTCATTCTGTCGGCAAAGTGATGCTTCAAGGTGGAGGAACATTTGGCACGTTTATGGCTATCGGAACTGGAATTCGTTGTTAATAGTACATAATAATTTTTATTTCTTTTGTAAATACAACTTGTAACTGTAATGTTAATTAATTCCAATAAAATTAAAACCTTTTAGCTTATAGAACAGGTATCATTTCATTTATGCACTTTTGTGTAATGTTTGACGAAAACATGTGAAGACTTCTAAGAAGTCTTCACATGGTTTATTTATAATCATAAATTTTGAGTAAAATAAATGAGACAAATAATTTTATAAAAATATTAATATTATGAAATATTAAACTCAATATTGCCTAAATGCCTGATTACTGCAACAATAAACAACATGTGTGCTGGAAATGGGGGTGATTCATAGTTAGCCCAAGGGTGTCAGAACTGTAAATTAAATACTGGAAAGACCATTGCTTGTAAGGCTCGCAAAGTTGCTAGCGGCTGCCAGTGGTGCCTCGAGCAGACTTGCAACCATGGGATCAATTTGAGCTTTACATTATTGTGTGTATATAGATAAAATTTAATTTCAATCCAACCTAAAAGGTGCCGTCCCGTTGGTTTAGTTATTGGTTGGCATATTTTTCTTATTATCATTTTAATTATTCTTATAGCTTATAAATATTATAAGAGAGACTGCACTAACCTTCTTTAGCTAATCCTGTAACTCCATCTAATGGTGCTGTATTTCCACTTTTGATGTCACTTCCAAAAGACAAATGTCTGATTATATGTGTTGTGTTAAAAGCAGAGGATGAGAAAGGTTGTACATCATGTACATGGACATGATTTATAGTGAAACTCTTTCCTGGAGCTATATGAAAACTACCCCCAACCTAAAATAATAACCAATATAAATAAGACAACAAATGTCTAATTAACTTGTAAAGCATATAATAGTTATAAAATTACTCTGTTAACTTCCATGTAACCATATATCTGGCATCCTTCTTTCAGAGCCAAATTTGTTCTTTCTATGGATTCATCATTTTTGCATTGTTCTATAGTAGATAGATCAGGTAAAGCCCATCTTCGCAGTCTATATGCTTCCTTGACATCTTCACAAGTATTACAGCACCTAGAGGAATATTAATCAAGATTATATAGTAAACATAGCAAAAACATAATTAATATCAGGGTGGGGTATATTAATTATTATGGGACTACAAACCAATCCCGCCAACATAGCCCGGCAGCTTTATTTCAAGAATTATGTCAGCAACATGTACCAGTATTGCGCTGTAGTATCATTTATGCATTATTTGGGGCATGTATCAGTACTTCAGTAGTGATAAAATGAACAGGAAATATTTCCTAGTCAATGCTTGCAAAAAGGAAAAAAAAATTATACTGTGAATAATTATATTTAGCAAATTTTACCTTAGCCACAATTTATTTTAGACATAGATACCTACCATACTATAATAATTAGTTACATTTTTATCACTACCATGCTAATCTAATAAAAAAGAGAAATAGGTACCCAAAAATTAAGAAATTAAGCAAATTTTGTAATTTGGAACACTGCTGATTGTTCGACCAGCCTAACATTTTCAACATTGACGCCGTCTTGGTGGAGTATTCAGTATAGCTGCCTAGACATATATGTTAGTTTGTGAGTCATGGTTTTTTATACATTAATTTAAGTTTATTTATAAAAATATCTAAAATTATTATTTATATTAAAAATGGCCATTATCTAGTATACATAACACAAATTCTTAATGATACTAACTTTGGGCTAGATTGGAGTAATCGTGGAAATGTATTATTATTAATCATAAAACATTATATACCTAATGTGTAAGTGTACTAGAACGATTATTTTTATGAAATGGATGTTTATTCTAGTACCTATATGTATGCTATATCTATAACTATATTGCACAAATGACCTAGTGTAGGGGCTTGTTAAATCTGTAGGTACCTTTTATGTTCCTTTGGCTATAAACAATTTATTATTTATAATTATAATTTCTAGATAAAAGGTTGAAGCTAAATCTGAACATTAGTTCTAGTGGCCTTCATCAAACAACTTACTGAGATTCATTGAATGCAGCACCATAACAGCTTCCACAGAGTACTTTTCCTATACTGGTGTTGTTTGGTTTGGTCTGTAATAATAGCAAGCAGTTACAGTATTTTCTCAAATATATTGTAATAGCCCAACATTATTTTTTAGATTATAGGAAATAACAGATTGATACTAAACTGTTTGAGTAGATTTATGAATTTCTTCCTTTTTCGGTTCTTCAATAGGATTTCCCTCAAGATCTAATCTTCTTTTATGGATGTTATGTTCCATTTGCAGATGTTGTTCACCAGAAGAGTCCATAGCATCAAGTACTAAATCTAAAAACATGTTTCAATAATGTGATAATTACATAGTATTCAAAGCTTCACATTTTAGTTTAAAGGAGATTGTTATTAATACCATAATTTTTAAATATGCTTAATATTATACTTATTAGAGATCACAACTAATTGAACTTACAATCACATGAGATTCTGGGTACTACAATATCGAAATTAATCCTTAATTTATGACCTCTTGAAGTATCCACAAACAACTCTTCAGATATGTTTGGGGACATATATGTGTAAAGTTCTGATAAAAATAGTAGAATCATTACAAAAGCACCGGTAACAGTAACTGAAACAAGCGATATATATATTTTTTTTTATAATACAAACTATTGCAATAGAAAGATGTTTAAAGGTACGAACTAGCGGCGCCGGTTGCAGTTTTCACCCTAAAATCTTCTAAAGTTTTTGCGTACGCGTCTAGCTGTTTAAACTTATCTATTAAAGGCGAAGACATGATTTTATCGAAAATATTTAGATATAGTATCGAATGAATTTTTGTACTGCAAACAAAAAGTTAGTTTAAACATATGTACAACAAAAGAAACGAAAGAAACTTATTTTTACATACAAAAAAAACCAAGAGCAAAGCAACACAATCACATGTCAGTTTGACATGAGTTTTTTTTTTGTTTTTTTTTTTTTGTTTTTTTTTTTTTGGTATGATTTTCCCTGTTACGGGACGGCAAAGGGATCTAGCCCATACAGCCAAGTCTTCAGTTTCATCTTCTTTCTTGATTTTTGCATTAAAATGTGGGTGCCACACATTTTAATGCATCTTGGGAGTGCTTGGCGAGAAATGCATGGTACAGACCTCATGATGGTGACTGATGAGAATTGTATAGTGGGATTTCCAACCACTATACAATTCTCAACGCCACATACACAAAATCTTTATTTCAATGATTTCTCATAACTGTTCGTCAACACGGATGCTTATGCAACAAAACGACACCACTTTCACTGCACAAAATCGACTCCGAAGCAATTTTGAATTATCGAAATAAAGATTGACATCCAGACGCCATGATTTCCCGCCAAACCAATGACGTAGGAATTCTATGGACCCGGCCTATTGTCTGTAGCTATAGTTATTTTTATATATATTTTGCGGCCAGGCAGCCATATTGTGTGACATAACTGTCAGTTACTGTTTGGTACTTCATGTGTCAACGATTTGTAAACATTATCAAAATTAATATTTATCTTTCTTTTTCTGGAGATTTCTTCATTGCAATTACGCGAAGTTGTGAAAGATCACACCGTCGTAATGCCTAAGTGTAGTGTAATAGGGTGTGGGTCAAGGAAAGACGAAAATCAACAAAGATTAACGTTGCACCGGTAAGTCTTAAAATTTACAAGTAAATAGTAAATAGTTTTAGCATTTATGGGTACTCTGAATGTTTTAAATTTTTTATTCATCCATGTGATTCCATTCATGTGGATTTCAATTAAAGATTAGGCTTTATTTTGAATATTTTCAAGCTAAGAAAATGTTGAATTTGACAACTAGTGTTGTTCTCAAATTATCGAAAGTGATTGACGATAATACATAATCATGACAATATTATATTGGAGAGGCCTTAGGGGCAGATGGAGTACATATGCCTTCAAAATAGCATCTATATAATATCGGATCATTATTCTTATACGATTTAAAAAAGAGGATTTATAAAAAAATACTGGTGTCCATAAGGTTGGTTACTCTTACAACTTGGAAAGTGTTTAATTTTTTATTATTATTTATGTCTTCTTTTAACCTTATCAATTGTAATAGATTCATACAGCTAAAGAACATAAATATAAATGAAAATAAAATTGCCTATCCCATACCCAACCCAAATTATTTAAGATTCCAATTTTCATCTCCAATATATCTTATAGGTTTTTGTTTTTTTTAGGTTACCAAGAAGTGAATATAGGAAGAAAATGTGGTTGGAAGCAGTAGGAGTGGAAAAAGCTCTTTCCAAAGCTGAGTTTATTGCCGGTTCTTCTCAGAACAAGGCCTCTTGGTAGACTCTTAAGCCGATGGCATCAAACTTCACTTTGGCGTCAAAATTGTACCTAAATGAATAAAGAAATTTGAATTTGAGTTTGTTTAGTCAAATTAATAATGGTACTACATGTAAATAATAAACATATTGATTTACGTTCTAGTATTTCGTTTTATTATTTTAGCAAAATATCTTTGGTGTGTTTAAGTAGTATACTCTTTCTCTTTTACTTTGCCCATCTACAGTTTCCTATATCTATGCATTCATTTCATATTGATAAGCTAACTTTATGACACAATAAAATTATTTCACAAAATAATTTTATCGATATAGCAAGATACTACCGAACAGCACTATAACAGCTGTCAGTCCGCCATTTTGTGCGCTCAACCGGCACGGTTTTTTTGTTGTTAGGGCACGTCCATTGAATTCCTACGTCATTGCGCCAAACACCCCCTTTTTTTTTGTTAAATTTTCTCTGTTACGGGACGGCAAAGGAATCTAGCCCATACAGCCAAGTCTTTAGTTTCATCTTCTTTCTTGATTTTTGCATTAAAATGTGGGTGCCACACATTTTAATGCATCTAGGGAGTGCTTGGCGAGAAATACATGGTACAGACCTCATGATGGTGACTGATGAGAATTATATAGTGGGATTTCCAACCACTATACAATTCTCAACGCCACATACACAAAACCTTTATTTCAATGATTCCTCATAACTGTTCGTCAACACGGATGCTTATGCAACAAAACAACACCACTTTCACTGCACAAAATCCACTCCGAAGCAATTTTGAATTATCGAAATAAAGATCGACATCCAGACGCCATGATTACCCGCCAAACACAAGATTTTTTTTTTTTAGTTAAAATTTCCCTGTTACGGGACGGCAAAGGGATCTAGCCCATACAGCCAAGTCTTTAGTTTCATTTTCTTTCTTGTTTTTTGCATTAAAATGTGGGTGCCACACTTTTTAATGCATCTAGGGAGTGCTTGGCGAGAAATGCATGGTACAGACCTCATGATGGTGACTGATAAGAATTGTATAATGGGATTTCCAACCACTATACAATTCTCAACGCCACATACACAAAACCTTTATTTCAATGATTCCTCATAACTGTTCGTCAACACGGATGCTTATGCAACAAAACGACACCACTTTCATTGCACTAATCCACTCCGAAGCAATTTTGAATTATCGAAATAAAGATCGACATCCAGACGCCATGATTACCCGCCAAACACTCCTTTTTTTTTTGGTTAAATTTTCCCTGTTACGGGACGGCAAAGGGATCTAGCCCATACAGCCAAGTCTTCAGTTTCATCTTCTTTCTTGATTTTTGCATTAAAATGTGGGTGCCACACTTTTTAATGCATCTAGGGAGTGCTTGGCGAGAAATGTATGGTACAGACCTCATGATGGTGACTGATGAGAATTGTATAGTGGGATTTCCAATCACTATACAATTCTCAACGCCACATACGCAAAACCTTTATTTCAATGATTCCTGATAACTGTTCGTCAACACGGATAGATATGCAACGAAACGACACCACTTTCACTGCACAAAATCCACTACGAAGCAATTTTGAATTATCGAAATAAAGATCGACATCCAGACGACATGATTTCCCGCCAAACAACACTCAGATTTTTATTGTTTTTTTTTCTTAAATTTTCCCTATTACGGGACGGCAAAGGGATCTAGCCCATAGAGCCAAGCCTTTAGTTTTATTATCTTCTTCTTTCTTGATGTTTGCATTACAATATGGGCGTCACACATTTTAATGCATCTAGGGAGTGCTTGGAAAGAAATGCATGCCAACAGACCTCATAATTGTGACTGATGAGAATTGTATAGTGGGATTTCAAACCACTATAGAATTCTCAACGCCACATACACAAAACCTTTATTTCAATGATTCCTCATAACTGTTCGTCAACACGGATGCATATGCAATGAAACGACACCACTTTCACTGCACAAAATCCACTCCGAATCAATTTTGAACTCAGGACCACCGAAATGTAAAAGACTAAGTAGCTCTTTTCTTTCAGGCAAAGACACCGGTCTTTGCCTGCCGCCTCGAGGTAAACGTTCAGACTACTTTGCCATCTCTCCCAACGGACAGAGTCTAAACCAACATAACTAAGGTGTACTGTGCCATTGGAAGTAGGTACTTGTTGACAAGGTAAATACTTATGCTTTATTTAGTCCGCTACGTAGTTGTCTACGCTCGCAGTATACATTCATCGCTTAAGACAGCACGTAATCGTCATGGCAAACACACTTTGCGCGTTGTCGTACTGTGTACTCTGTGGTGCGTGAGTATTATGTAACGCGCGGCCGCCAAGTGGCGAATGGGTGCTCAAAGTGTAAACACAAAACTTTAAATCGTGAAAACTTCGCAATTTAATGCCCTGTGGGCATGTCCGCAATTTAATGCTATACAGGTAAATCTCCACAATATAATGCAAGTTGTAAACTATTCATCGATATCCGCAATTTAATGCTTTTATTATTGTTTTTTCCTCAGTCTCATACTGAAACCTTATTTCAACTGAATGATCATTCGCTATTGAATGCACCATCGCAATTTAATGTCAAGTCGCAATTTAATGCAAGTCGCAATTTAATGCCAAGTTGCAATTTAATGCCTCGCCGCAACTTCATGCAGCCGAAATTTAACGCCAAGTCGCAATTTAATGCCCCGCCGTTACTTCATGCAGCCGCAATTTAATGCCCCGCCGCAACTTCATGCAGCTGCAATTTACTGCAAGTCGCAATTAATGTCTAGCCGCAAATTTAATGCATCGCAATTTAATGCCCCGCCGCAACTTAATGCCAGCCGCAATTTAAAGTATAGTCGCAATTTAATGCATAGTCGCAATTTAATGCCAAGTCGCAATTTAACGCCAAGTCGCATTTTAATGCCAATCCGCAATTTAAACTACTCACGGCACAATACTTTCGTTGATTATCAAAGAACATTTATTTTTATAAGTAGGTATAAAATTTTCGGTCACCCATCCGAGTACCGACCGCGCACTTGTTTGATTAACTTTCGTGATCGACGAATCAAAAGTTGATAGAAACCTTATATTTTGATGTCATACATGCATGTTTAATTTTAGGTCACCCATCCGAGTACCGACCGCGCACTTGGTTGCTCAACTTTCGTGATTGAAGACACAAAAGTTGATAGAAACCTTATATTTTGATACCATGCATGCATGTTAAATTTTCGGTCACCCATCCGAGTACCGACCGTGCACTTAGTTGCTTAACTTTCGTGATCGACGACTCGACTTGTGCTTGATTATTAATAAATAATGCAGTAAAAACCCACAAAATAATATACAAATATACAAAATTCCACTATTAACTCATGAGCCAAGTCCTTCGATAGCCTATATCTTATGAACATTCTCTCATTTTTAAAATAAAATTTTAAGTAAAGCACCAAAAATCCTCTAACATTCGTGTAACGTTTGAGAAAAAGTAGCGTCATTTGAAATGTAACAGAAACGTAACTTTGACAGCGTTTGTGTTTCATCTGCGTTCGACATGCGTTCGCTCCTTAGACAAAGAATCCTCTAAGGTTCGCTCCTACGTCATTGGTTCGCAGCAGGCTTAGACAGCAGCAGGCTAAGGTTCGCAGCATCTGTCGAATCAACGTCGCGATACGAAAACATCGAAAATTTGCATGCCTCTCATTGGTCTGAGTTGCATGCTGTGTTCCATTTGCGCTTCATCTTGAAATGGGGCCAGGACTCGAACCCGGACCGCTTGATGTGTAGGCAACTATACTGACCACTCCACCAAGACGGCGTCAATTAGCGTCGTCTGAATAGCGTTTTTCCCTAATACATACCACCTCCCTACCTTCTCAGGATCACGCGTTGTTACGGACTTAGTACCATTCTAAAGAGAACAAGCAATCTAGAAAAATGCACTGAAAAACATCGACTTGCCTCAGGCGGGACTCGAACCCGCATCTTCCACAATCCGGGCGGATGCGTTGACCAATTACGCCACCGAGACACTGCTTTTCGCCGTCGAAATTTGTCAGTGCTTGGTGCTTATGTTTTTATGGTAAACATTGTTTCGTCAAATCTTTGAAATTTGACCCGAACGAAATATTTTTGCAAATATTTGACGCCCAGTTAAGATGAAACTACCTTACATTATGGAATAATTTAATTTTTGCGTTTACAAACGCGTAAATATTAATACTAGAAAAAAATGTCATAATTGGTCAACGCATCCGCCCGGATTGTGGAAGATGCGGGTTCGAGTCCCGCCTGAGGCAAGTCGATTTTTTTCAGTGCATTTTTCTAGTATTAATATTTACGCGTTTGTAAACGCAAAAATTAAATTATTCCATAAAAAGCAATCTTGCAACTCATTCTCTGTCGCATAATCTAGGAAGTAAGTTTCCGCCAGCTGCCAGTATACACGTTCTCAGGGAGAGGCAGCCTTAGGTAACATTTGTTTACACATAAAGCATTTGGCAAAGGTAAGTAAGTACCATTTTGAGGTACATGTAGTATGTACCTCAAAATGGTGGCAGTTTGCCAGCCTGTCGCCTACATAAAAGGGACTTCAAACAAAAAGTAATAAATCTTCAAACAAACAAAAGCCAACAACCAGGACAGATGTTACACTCTAAGGCCCGTATTACAGAATCACACCAAAAAATCAATCATGTCTTGAGAATCGTTTGTCACTTTCTATCAAGCACAAAGTGATAGAGACGTACGACGCTTACCAATACCAGCCTAAATTATATCAGCAGTCCGGGCATGTCAGAGTCTTAGCGTATTAGTGCTCAAAATTCGGGAGTAGTTTTATATTACCATTATAATAATAGCCCCCCATCCATTAGAGTTAATTCCTTCCGGAATGTCCAGTCTATAAGGAATGATTTCTAGTAGATAGGCCAGGGGCTCCCAAACTTATTTTTATTCTGACGCCCTTAGGTATTTGTAATTTTCTTGTATCAGAAAACTCCAGATAACATTTATAATTTTAATGAGAAAAAAATACCGTAAAAAACAAAACAACAATAAATTTGAATAAAGGTATTTATTTATTTAAATATATACTTGCTTTTCTGAGCACGGTTTGTGAAAACGGGGCTCATGTTTGGAAATCGCGACTTTCATCTCTTTCTCTACATTTATTTTCGCTCGATTCGCTCGCATTACACAGACAGCCATTCTATGTGGATCTGGTTGCTCCACATAGAATGGCGGTCTGGATGCTGGGATAACGCCGCGACACCCCAGGGCGTCGTGACGCACAGTTTGGGAAACCTTGGGATAGGCAAAGCTTATCAAAGTAAAGATTAGACTTAGACTTAGATTTGACTTAGATAGAAAGTCACAGGTAGGTAAGCATGTAAATATGACATTAGTTAGTGGCCTCAACGGTTTTATTTAACCCTACGATGATTCTCTACAGTTCATCCACCAAGACAAGTTATACGGAATAAAAGCTAGTGAACGGGAGGCTGTTGTTTTTGTCATTGAGTAAGGTTTTCAGATCTTCTCGAGTTATACGATAGAGTCAAGGTCGGCGGCGATGGGCAATTATGTCTTGCTGTGGTACATTTACCGTTTACAAAAAAATCTTCCTTTGTCGATTAATGGAATTTCTATGCGTGTTATTTTTAATTGTTGCCATATAGAATATTCAATTATAAATAAAATATTGTCATTCCAATTATAAAATTTATTGTTAATAACCTAAGTAAATTATACTTAACGATACATCAGGTCTACGTATCTCTGCTATTATAGTGTAAAGGTAGCTTGGTGTATCAACACTGTTCTTCAAACATCAACTGATCGTATGACCTAGCTAACAATACATTGGATGATCAAAAATGTATTAACAATTCGAAAAACAAAACACTGCTAACGCTTAAAATATTCATATTTCCGCCGACCTGCCACACAATCAGTTTTGTAAATTATTAATAACATTATTGAGTATTATTTACACGTGTTTACAGTCTTTTAATTTAGTTTAAAGAGATCACTTCTTAACATTGAAGCCCTCTCCCGTTGGGTCTAAGATCCACGGGTAGTTGTTGGGACACTCCATGCACGTAAATAACCGCAGTGTCTCTCCTGGCAGCTCCCGTGTGGTTAACGGACAGGCATTTGGCAGCGAGCAGTAAGGTTGACCCTTAATGTCACATTTGTCTTGCTTCCATTCCTGGAAGTCTCTGAGTGAAGACAATTCTGTAGGATTTTGCATCCATTGGATAACTTGAAGCAAAGATACGAAGTAGACATCATTTTTCTCCAACATTTCTTCAATAAACTTAATTAACTCATCTCTGAACTCTTTCTTTGACTTGAGCCACGAAGCATGGAAGTGAAGGCCGAGAGGAGCGCGGTTGGTAGAGTAGTGGCGGTTGAAGTTATGACGCAGGAGGCGAGCGAACTGATCACCGGTTTGGATATTAGAACAAGAGTCAACCACATGACAACCTGGTAGAGATTCGTCGAAAGTGGGGTCGTCTCTTCTGTCCAATTCATTCATAACCATTTCCCATACTGGGTGACTTCTTGATGGACAATTGTGAGCATTACCGTTACATTTATGGGGCATTCGGAAGTACAGAGTGTAAGGCCAGATGGGTACTCGACTCAGGGGAGCAGTGATCGAAGCATCGTATACGAAGTACTGGTCAGCCATCATTTCAAATTGCTTATTTCCACCAACTCTCAAATAAGGTGCACGGACTCCAATGATCGAAGCATCAGTAAGGTTCGAGAAACGTTCAAGGATAAGACGTCCGCCGGCCATTTCAGCCAGCCAGTCATCATAACTTCCGCTGGTCCAGTATTGTGGGTCATCTTTGTGTGTTAAAGAAAATACAGCAATTTCATGACCTTTACGGTGTAACTCTTGTACTGCAGCATAATTTGTATATTTATGTGAAACAAAGAATGTACCACGGATTTGACAACCATTAGGATTATGACGGTTTCCATTGAAAATTTGATCGTAAAGGTCAATGTTGTCAACGTTTACGGCTCCATTGAAAGTGATTGTGATCATCTGAGGCACTTGGTTGGGCTCTATGCCACCGGGAATACGGGTACCATCAGCAGAACAGAAACAGTCAGGTAGCGTGCATTGCTTAGGGTCGCAATCTGGGGCTCTGTTGGGGTCCAATTCCACAGCTGTAAAATGATTTTTTATTAGTATGACGATGATGATTTAATCAGGTTATAAAATTATGAATGGTGTTTCAATAGATACTTACTACATGCGTTCTCATCAGATTCGTCTTTGCAGTCAGGTTTTCCATTACAGAAAAGTTCTTTTTCTATGCATTCGCGATTTCCACAAGCTAATTTTCCTTCTGGACAAATTGGCTCGTCAGTTTTCAGGATAGGCATAATTTTTCTGGGTTCTGAAAGAAAAAGTATCGATCGTTATTGCAAATATTGGATATTGATTTTACAAAAAATCCTGGACCAATTGCAGGTGACTGGCATAATACTCCGTTGGCTTCGAGTACTTCCACTGTGTAACTATTTGGTTGTAAGAGTGTTCAACAAGAATCAAGTGAAGAAGACTCGGCGAAGCGTGACAGAATGACATAGTTGAATATGCATTAAGTAGACTTATAAATAGAAGAAGGGACAGATATATGAGGTGAACAGCCACGTTTACATGAGAATTATTAGAGAGGTGGAATTGTGGCATATTAATTTTGATAGGAAGATAAATTTATTAAAGAAAGGTTCCAAAAAGAAATATTATACAAGAAGATTATAGAGATCATGGGATTTTAGGAAATAGAAAATGTGTTTTATTTTTGCAAATAAGTTTCATCTGCTATTAGATACTTAAATCAAATTTTGGATAAGCTACAGTAAATAATTTATTTGCAAAAATTTTAAGTGATATTTTAAATTTTGAAGTCAATGTAAAATTTAGTAGTTATTCATGTGATAATACATTATATTGGACTTAACTTTTCCAATTGACATGCATTAAATTTCTACTTTCTTAAATTTTACATAGACCGCATAGAAAAAGAAATAGGTGAGTAAAATATAATTCTGCTTAAATACAATAACCTGTATAGGTGAATTTTTAACAAGCGTGTATGGGCCAACAAGTAAGTTGGGAACAACAAAAAATGCTCAAGTAAGTTACGGGCTCATTTTTGCTGAAAACTATCAATGATCTTTGTTATCTGTATTTTTTATATTAGCTAGTAATTCTAAAGAGAATTATCATTTAACTATACATAAAACCTAAAATGTAACGATTGTTTTATATCTACTTACAACGGAAAGTATTATATTATTGAGTGCATTTTGGTATTATTATATATTGGATTTAGAGCATCACGCTTTGTTGAAAATTCCAAAGTTAGAAGCATTTGTAAGTGTATAATACATACATTCGTTCAAGTGATTGTTAATCAAGTATACTTACACCAAAAATTAATAGATAATGTGATCGTATTAGAATGTTAATATATAAAAAATCTATTTTCTACTTTTGTTGTTATTGAAAATTAAAAGACAAATGAAGCGTTTAAGCTTTGTTTTAGTACTTAGAAGAAGTGTGTATAGTGTCTGTGTGAATAGGCCGATATATTTACACCTGCTGTGCTGGGTATTCTTAAATTGAACTGGCAAAGTGTATTGACGTATCGGGATCACTGTTAAACCACTTCGCTAGTTCTACTCTTAAATTATCGTCGTTATTGCACCAACATTGCTTCACAGTTCCCACCCATTCATTTGCACTATTTTCATACAAATGTATAGGGTTAAACTATTTTCATTACAAAATCTTAGCACATTTTTAGAATGATAATGATAGTACGGTGTAGAAGAATGTTAATGCGTAACTGACGGGCCGGTGCAGCCCGAGCCGCTGGCTCCGTTGGGGCCTCATGCAAATAGTCCTAGCTACAGTGCGACGCGGCCCCTTCACCCAAGCCTGGTTGTTCGCTCGCGCGAATAGCTTCTGTTTCGGCACTTACTCTCGAGTTTGTCACAGTTGTTCACTTTACCCTTCCAGTCGCAGGTTTGTTTATCGAGATCGAAGGCCAAACCAGACGGGCAAGTGATCTGTTTAAGACCTGACCTAGTGCACCTGCATTGACAAGAAATAAAATTAAAACAAACGTAGTAAAGTAGGAAGTGGACATTCGGTAGGCTGCTGCGCATGTTTTTATAACATTGCTCGATTCTGATGAGGATGTCTAGCCCTCCGTATGACCACTTCCTGTGATACACGAAACTTACTTTCTAATTTATCGCAATTCTTAACGTGTGTTTTCCAGTCACAGGTTTGGCGGTCGATATCGAAGGCAAGTCCGCCAGGGCACCGCACAGAGGCGAGCCGGGTCCCTCCATCCTCTCCGCCCTTGTCACACCTGTACACAGCGTCGCTTTCAGCTTATACTTATTTCCCATTAGTGACGAAATGTTTCTTTTTCCAAAGGTTAAAGTTAGTAATAAAAACATCTTAAAATATATGTACTAGATATAAATGCTTTCAAAAAAAAACAGGAATACCCCTTCAAGTATATAAGTTTATTAGGAACTCAAGAACTTCAAGTATATACCTAAGTTTATTAGGAACTAAACCCTCAGTTATGTATTTAGGCACATCGAATAGCAGTATTGTGTCTAAGTATTCGAGGCACGTTAGTGATTGTCCATTCATGGACACGAATGTGTCCGCATGACAATAGTTCTTCATAAATAAATCATACCTCATTCATACAAGAAAACGAGGTTTAATTTTAGCTTTATATTTAATTTATTTAAGCATTAACTATGTAAATTATATACCTGTACCACATCTACGAATATGATTAAAATATTAATTTAAGCAGCTCTAGGACAATTTAGAAAAAATGATACTTTCAACTTTGACCTTGAAATGTTTACTGGTCATTTTAACATAATGTGGAAAATTTATTTAATAATGTTTATATCATATCGTATCATAAAGCTTTCGTAAAAAAATAAAAAAATATTATGACATGTACATTACCTCAAAGTCATTAAAACTAACGGTCCTATTCTAGAAACTAATAAGCAAATATTCCTGGTGAAAATTACATACCTATTTTTCTCATTGCTTTATAAGTTTCAATCAAGAATAATTGAATGTCGGTGATTACCATGTGCTATGTTTGCAGACTTCAATGTTAGTTACCTCTTCAGAAGTAAAAACGTGGCCGGCGTCGGTCGTAGTCATAGCAAACGCGTTGAAGTCTTTTATAGGCATTTCCTGCGCACGCTAACTAGTATTTATTTTACGATTTGCTTAATTATTGTGACATGTATCTTTATATGTATTCGTTATTGAAGACTTTGTGAAATTATGAAAGACTATTGGTTTAGATATCGCAACGAGAAAACTTGTTCGGTAGGTTTCACTTTCAAGGATTGGCGAGTTGGTAATATCTGAGTTGTAACAGAGTAGTTGCTACAAATAAGTTGCTAAATGTGAATGGTGTTGTCTAAATAATTTTCATGGCGTGAAATGTAAAAAGGAAATGTGGCAAAAATAAATCGTAGAGTAATGGAATAGTTCCGGTTGAGACGTCTCGTGGAGTTGTGTAGCGTATTTATGGTGCGGTGATTACCTGACGACATCGCGGCAGTCTCCGTCGGTGGTGAGGCGGAAATACTCGTCGGCCGGCCTGCCTTCGCACAGTTGCTCTGCGCTCAACTCATCGCCGCCCTCTTCATTTTGTCTCTTTACTCGCACTTCACCGTTAACTGTACAATACATGTCAAAAATATTAATTGAATATCTTACTTTAACGGATGTTGAATTATTTCTCAATACTAAAAAGGCAATAAACGGTTTGCCGTGTATTAAAAAAAATTAATTACTTTAAATTTCTTCAGAGCTTTCGACATTTATTGCTAGTGACATAAACGCTGAACAAAAAAAGTAAATAAACATTTATCAAACTTTGGTAATAAAAATCTAGTTTATGAATATAGAGCGATCGAAATGAATATTCAAAATATTTCTAAGTAAGCTATGTATATTAGGTAACGCAACTTAACGTAAGCAACTATTACAACATAGCGAGTGAAGGAATGTAGTACCGTTTCATAGCGACGTCGAATGCCACGCAAGTTAGGTATGCTTGCTTCGTTTAATTACGTTTGTTACAAAACTTAAGTATAACCGAAGTTTTGTTACATGGAAAATCATCCGGTCAAAAATTACCATTTTTTTCCCCCGATTGAAATGAAATTAGATTTGTATTCATAAGCGGTTTAAGTGCTACACTACGATTATGAATTTGGTTAAATAAATACCTGTCATATGTGTATTGTATAAGTGTTCGCTAGTAATACAGAGGCGAGATGATGGTACACCTCGTTGAGGCTTTATTTCTTATCAATATTATGCAGAATTGATTTATTGTTCAAGTTAGTTACATTCTATTAAGTTTGACGTCGGCATTGAAAGTTGAAATGTTGAAAAGAAATCGAGGTCAGCCCTGACTAGTACGAGCCACGCACAAGCCGGCATTAATTCATTGTTGCTTTTTAAGTTACCGTGTTTATTTAAGCTTTGTAAACACAAATGTTTAATAATAGAAAAAAAAACCATTTTAATTTGTATCTATTACACTATAGACAGATAAATAAAGAAGTCATCGATTGGGTTTTTGTAATTATATAACAGTTTAAATTTTAATTATGTTATTATATAACTATTTCTTTTTTTAATCATTTAAAAATGTGTATTATTTTTCTACATTTATTGTAAAGAATAGATATTAGTTAATTTTGCATTACGCAGAATTTGAAAATAAAGTAGTGTACTCACTGTAGTAGGCGAGCAGCAGCACACCAAGACACAAATACGCGTGTCGAGCCATGGCGCTCGGCGAGGACTGGTCGTTGCGTCGCGCGCCGCCAAGAAAGTGCAAGAGGTCTCCGTTGCCCCTCTTCACCTATTTATATAAGTCGGCAGGGCGCGGCGACTCCTAGCGCGCAGGCAGACTCCAGCCGTCCTGTGCCAAGTACCACTCCCGAATAAGTCATACACCGTCAACCTAGCTTTTATGAACCTCCTTATCACATTTATACAAGTCATCTAGAACTATTATTATGTCTTTAGTTAATGAATACTTAAGGTTTTGACACAGTCTATTAGCACCCTTCAATGAATTCTGTTTATGCAATTCTTACTTTCTCCTAAATCGTGAATTTTCAAGGTATTCTTTTTAACAATAGCGCAACTTTCCTAACTTCGATGTTGATGTAATAAGTGCATAGTTCACGTTGATTAGAGATGAAACATTAGAAGCATGTTATTTAGCAAATTAAATTACTATTATAATTGTGGACCAGATAATTAACAATAACCAGAATATAAAATCAATGAAAAAAATAGTAAGGAATTAATTAAGAGTGAGTAGAGGTAAAACAGTAGGTATATTATCACTCCATATCATTTTAAAAAAACGCAAAAGATTTTTTTAAGAGTTTGTCTCCAATAGGTAATGATAAAAAATAATTAAAATGTACTGTAGCTAAAAATAAAACATCCTATAATTTTTAGATAGCAAATTTATAAATAAAAACTTATTAGTGGTCAAATACATTGTTCCTTCAAATATACATTATTTGCATAGGTAGTTAATTAATTGATTGTGTCTACTTCAAGTAAACCAATGTACCCTTTGTAATTACATATTTCTATCAGTATATCGTGACGACAAAAATTCAACAATTGAATCTTAAACAAACTATATATTTTATACATATGCTTTTACTGTGACTAAATCAAATTACAAAAATGAATTGGTGATCTATTATGAAAAATATCTGGAACAACACTCTTTGCTTGTTGATATAATTGGTTATGAAATAGTGTTTACGGAAACTTTTACGATTTATAAGTTGCGTGACAATTTACACTAGATATACCACATTTTTAAAAATAATAGCCATGTGAAATTGGGAAAATTTGTGCAAGGTATTGGAATGTTTCAACATGTTATACCTATGTAGTATAAATCTGCGAATCTGAATTTAATGACTTCCTTATTATTCAATAAATTAAAATATCGATTAGACCCGCGAATTATGTTACTCGTATTTCAATTTCAAAAAAACTAATAAGTCTTATAATGTCCAAAGATTTCAGGGGTTAGAGATTCATGACATAACAGAGTGAAAATGAATCGCATTCAGAACATGCTAACAACATAGTTGCCACTGCGTTATTACATAAGTACATACTTGCGAGAGTACCGTTTTGCGTAAAGATTATATCAAAGTTTCAGTTTTTTTAATTATTACATTCAATCCAAGAAGCTTATCTTATCTTCGTGATTCAATCATTCAATAAATATGTGACAAAGTCTGAAAATTTGTGTATTTTTTCTATGGTTAATGGGCATCAAAAACATAAACTGAATGAGTGACTGCTTATATTTAAACCCCTAAAAGGGGCAAATGGGGTGACAATGTCTGAAAATCAACATGGATATTTTTTGTCATCATTGAAGATAAAACCATGCATCTTTGAATTTAGGCACTTGATAATGAATTTAAGAAATAAACAGGTATTTGTTCTAGCATATTTAAAATTTCGAGCCACACTGGTATAAAATAGGAGATGAAAGTTTATATGGAAGTCTAAAAGAATCTTTCTATATTTAGGTACTATACGTATATTTATTGAAAACATGTGTGTGATAAGAAATAAATAATATAATTAATTTAGGGAATTGATTAAAAATACACTACAAAATATAAAACGGTTACTAAAACTAGATACAAAATACTTGTAAACCACTTAATTACCAATAAAAAATTCGCCTTGGTCCTTTGAAACAGGAAGCGTACCAATAACACTGGCTACATTACCTCGCTGAATCGCAAGACTTTTTTTTTGCGCGAAACAAACCAACCTTGTTGTCCCTTACTGAATCACGTAGTCGCTCTGCAATATCCTGAAAAAGTCTGTGTGTTCCAGGACCCGTGGTCCAGGGTCTTTTTTTATGTTACGAGATGGCCAACAAGCTTACGGCCCACTTGATGTTAAGTGGTTACCGCCGCCTATAGTCTCTACCCCAAACGGCCCAAATAAGTAGGTGTTCTTCTGAGACACCATGTATTTGCGCCGCTTGAGAGATTCAGCAGAAGCTGCAACCGATCTATACATTGCTGAGGTAGCTCGAACATGGGACATGGCTAAGGTGTCTGCGTTAAAAGCTGCGGGTTATTCCGGTAGTCACAAGAACCCGGCGGATGATGTCATTAACCTCAGCATGTCTTGTAAATCGGTCTGCACTTCTTGCGCAAGAGAGACCGTGGTGACCAAGATTATCTTCCAATAATGTGTATGATTAGTAAAAAATTAAAAACCAAAAAAAAATAAGTTCAGCCCAAAGTACCTACCTATCCCACGCGGACGAAGTCACGGTCAAAATCTAATAGTTATATAATATTATAACTAATATTTAAATACGTGGGATTAAAAAAAATATCACTTGTGTTTTTATGAGGTGTTTGACTTCCCCTTTTTTTTGCATCTATGTTTTGCACACTCTAATTTATTTTTAACTTAAAAAACACGGCTTATTTGCGTAGTTGAAACTACGTCCCAATAAATTTTAAGAAGAAATGTTTTATGTGCAAATTAATACCATAACAACATCAGCCTTCGTCCCTTTACTCCTATAAATAAGCCTCCCCCATGGTATGCCACTGAGCTAACACGTACCTTTATTATTATAGAATACGTGCAAACATACACGTCTACCAAGTTTAACGAATTCTAAATTATTTCATTAGTATTTCTTTTCTAATTCCATTGTAAATTAAAAGTATAATATGGTTAAGATTTTTGTTTATTTTATAAATTATACGTGTAATTATGTTACCGGCCAAACCCGATTTCAGGATTAACTAGTTTTCCCTAGGCCAAACTAGTTCAAACCATCACTCAGTCTTGTAGGTGCATAAAACACAAGACTCTCCCAAAAAAACTGTGCACTCCGCCTGGTCATAAAAAATAACCCTAACCTACCCATCACTCAGCCTTGGTAGGTGCATAAGACACTAGATATTTCCGCAATATCAAATCGCATAAAGGAGTAATTGGTTTGGCCTAAGAAAAACTAGTTCGTCCTAAATTCGGGTTTGGCCGGTAATATATACAGTTTAATGTGTAAATTGTTTTATGTTTACCTACGTTTGTATAAAATTTATTAATTAATGCTTACCTATATAAATTATACTAAATCTAACTATTACATTATTCGTCCTATTTTACATATATTAATTAATTATTATTCTTTTGTAATATGTAGAATATCATGGCTTGTTCTTTGCATACTTACTTGTCCAGTTGGACACACTTTCGATTAATGGAACCTGTTTGATTTTATGTCAGTGTCAAAGGTGGAAAGACGATACATAGCAATACGGTGTTTCGAAGAAAAAACTGCATGAAATAAAGCATGATGCAACCACCGCGATATGTAAGACCGTGGAAACGAAACGGGGTTTTACTTCACCTAAAACTATTGCTGCAAATCATTAAAATTCAATAAAAAAAATCTTATCTAGCGTTGAAAATGGCGAAAGATATATTTTGTTTCTTTCAAAACTTTATAAACTTATATGAAATACATATAAAAAACCAAAAACAAGGTTCACCTGATAAATATATTCATATACGTTTACAATACTTTATATCATCATATTTAACATTTACACTTAAATCACTCGATTTATTAATAAAAACCGCATTGAAATCCGTGGCATACTTTAAGTTCTAAGCATAGATATAGACATGAATTGAACATTACTGATTGTATTGTTTATGAGAGGCTAGTTGTTATTTATTTTATAACGATATGCGAAACAATTTTCGTTGCCTTACGATAGTTTATGACTCGCTGGTACATGACACTAAATATTTTTAATAATATGTTTGCAATAAATTATTTTTCATTTCTCATACTCGGAAAGTAGCGTTTGTTTGATCTGAGTTTTGGGTGAAATACGCTAATTCACACCACAGACCGGGTAAAACTCATTGTAATTGCTTCCTTCCCTATAGCGGGAATAAATTTAAAAATAGAATTGAATTTGGTCAGTGAGTATTCTCTGATTTGGCGTTCCAAAGTTAAAAATCTAGGGATGTTGACACCATTCACAAATAATCCTAAGGTGTTGAAGTGTTAAATTGTAAAAGGTAATGTATTTTTTACCAGAAAAACTCCATTTTTTTAAAATTAGCTAAGTATATAATTTGATTTTTAAGCGCATCAAAAATTCATAAATTTTATAGTTAAGTGAGTGTATAACTCAGTTGACTATAAAAATTTATGATTTTTATATGCAAAATAAGGCATTTCTCAATGCATGTCATATGGCAAGGATTTTGAGGTCTTATAGTGCGCGTGGACACACAGGGTCGTAAAAACCTATTCATAGATGATAATAATAATAATAATAATAATAAATCATTTAATCCTCACCATAATCATACAATAAAGATAATACTTATGTGGGGATCGGAACTATGCGTACTCTCAAATGAACGCACAGCTTAGGTAGCTAGGGTAGATGGGGAGCAATGAAAGTTTCTGCATTTTATTAAAAATAAAGGGACAGAAAAATACACTAAAAATCGACTTGTCCCAGCCGGGAATAGAACCCAGCATCCTCTGCAATCAGGGCGGCTGCGTTTTTTCTACTTTTTAAAATATTTACGCGTTGGAAACTCAAAAATGATTCCCTATACAAGGGTCCTTTGAAAGGTAGTATTTTATATGTCATTTTCCACGTTACCTTAAACTGATGCCTTGATGCCTGATTGCCTTGAGAAAAAATAACTAAGCACCTTCTATGAGGCAACCAGACAGCTAAAATATTTAAGTCTTGAAATCGTCTTTGTTTCGATATAAATCATTAGTTTCATTAAGCGTAAACATTCTACTCGTATATCAGTAACTTGTAAATGGACTTGGGATTTTTTATTTAATGTGGTTAGCTTACACAAGTATATACGGTATGCCTAATGGCATGCAATCAATATAGCCTATATACTATAGGTGTCACACACGCGCTGGCGAATCTAATCCAACACTGCGATGAGATTGTGTTGGCTTTAAAAACTTAATCACTCCTATGTATGTCTATACCGATAGACTGTTGAGATGATATTGAGGGTAACGTCTGTCCTGGTTGTTGGATTTTGCGTTACATTATGTACAGATGGATTGTTACTTTTTGGGTTTGGTGCCCGTTTATGTTGGCAACCTGTCACTATTTGGAGGCACTGCATGGTTCATACTGCCAGATGTGGCTTTATGTGTAACAAAATGTTACCTTAGGCTCTGTTCCACCCTTCATGGGATTACGAGTGAGCGTGATTGTATGTATGTAGTACGTACACAGACATACAAACGCATGACCGTACTATCGCTCATAGTCCCAAGAGGGGTTGAACAGAGCTTTAGGTTGCATTTCATGAAACATAAAGGCAGTATGGGCTGTGCGTCATCATCATCATCCTCATTAACAGCTCATATAATGTCCCCACCGAGGGGCTCGAACTTACCCCACAATAGGAGCGATTAGGCCTTAGTCAACCACGCTAGCCAAGTGCGGGTTGGTCGACTTCACACACAACCAAAGAATTTCATCATAGGTGTGTGCAGGTTTCCTTACGATGTTATCCTTCACCGTAAAAGCGTCGATTAAACGTACTCTAAATATGAATTCTAAATTTGAAAACACATTGGTACGTGGCGGGGATCGAACCAGTGCCTCTCGGGTGGAAGACAAAGTCCTTACGCACTACGCGACCGACGTTTTGTGCCTCCAAGTAGTGAGAGGTTGCCAGCCTGTCGCCAAAGATATACGCAGTGTTTTTTTATGCAACTAGATGACAAACAAGCTGACAGTTACTGTTACAGCACAACCTGGTGTTAAGTGGAAAAAATCACTTGGTATTGCAGGTGCGTTGTCATCCTGAGGTCTAAGATGAAATGCCTTCCATGCCTCGTTATTACACTGGTCTTTCCCTTTTCCTTTACCTTTCCCTTCAATCCTAAACACAGCAAACTGTTTCACAGCTGAAATAGGAAAGGCGGTGGTACCTACCCAGACGACACTATATTGTACGGGCCTACCACCTAATCAGTTCAATAAGTAAGGTGACTTTTAAATTCGGGTATCTCACGCTTAATTTTCCATTTTTTGTTTTGTTCTATTAGTACACTTGTCCCAAATATTTTCTTACAGTTTCAACAATATAGCTAAATAACTTTGCCATCGGCAGAAAGAAATAAATGTAAGACGTGGTTTAGTGTGCTCGAAGATTTTCTGCTATCAAGGAACTTGCATCAAATTTTGTTTAAAAATTAAATGAAGTGCTCCAAAACTCTTAAAAAATAAACAGTGGTAACGGTTAGTGCTCTGAGTAAGAAAATATCTATAAGTGGTACTTGTTCTTATGGTAAAAGTTAAATAGTTTCGGAATGAATTTCGATGACAAACCAATATCATGTCCTAAGCATCCGAAAAATGTGCAACTTCTATAAAAGTGATTCGATAATTTTTCACAACGATATTCTCTACTGCTTCAACACAGCGTCCAGAGCGAGGTTCATTGTTTGCATCTTCTCGTTCATCTTGGAAGCGCTTGTACTCTTTTATTATTATTATTTTTAAACAGATCAGGCTTACCGTATGCCACTATCAACATTCAATGTGGCTTGGAGCACTAAATCCATTTTTTACCCAAAATTTGACTGTGATCCGTTTTTGTGTGATAGCTGAAAATCGGTGTGCACACCAAACAACGTCTAACATAAATAACAAACTAATCATGCTTTAGTGTTGAAACTGTAATCAAATATTCGGGACATTTGTACTAACAAAACAAACCGAAAAATCAAAATTCGAATCTATGTTGTCCGTGTAATTAGAAAAGTCACCTTACTTTTTGAATACCTCTCGTATATAAACTGTTTTAAAACTTGGTAACTTTATATTTTAATTAAGTTCTGCTTATTTCTTTGTGAATTACTCCCAAGCTTACGAGAATTATTTTCTATTATTTAAATGTTAGGTCAAAGTGAGTAGATTTTCTTGTCACTCACTGTGTCATGTGATACATTTTTTTTTGCCAATAGAGGCCCCGATGACACTCACACCTATTTTTTGCAAACAAGAAACTAAGCAATAATTTACAATATTAAGTAGTAGACACTCTTTAAGAATGAGCTTAACGACATGTGATTTGTGACTAAAATTCTATTCAACTTAATTGCATGATATTTTACGCAAACAAGAATCTAACACAATAATTTGCAATATTAAGTAGTAGACACTCTTGAGAATGAGCTTAACGACATGTTATTTGTGACTAAAATTCTATTCAACTTAATTGCATGATATTTAGTAATTAATGAAAATATTCGGAAAATGCTTTAATTATCAGACTTTCATAATAATGAAATTAGCAAAATAGATTGCTTTGAAGTCACTGGTATTTTTTAACCCCCGACGAATAAATAGAGGTACTATAAGCTTAATGTGTGCATCTGTATGTCTGTCTGTGGCATCGTAGCACCGCTCGCGATGCGATTTTGATTTAGTTTTTGTTTTGATCAGGAATGTTCAGCTATGATTCAAGAATATCTGTTTAGCAGCTATTTTATTTGGTCGTCTGGGTACGTACCACCGCCTTTCTTATTTCTGCCGTGAAGCAGTTCGCTGTGTTTCGGATTGAAGGGAAAGTTAGTCAGTGTAATTACTGGGCATGGAGGGCATATCATCTTAGTCCCCAGGATGGCAAACGCACTTGCGGTGTTAAGTGATTTACACTTAATATTGCAAGTGTCTATAGGCGGCGGTGACCACTTAACATCAGGTGGGCCGCAAGCTTTTTTGCCATCTAGTAACATAAAAAAAAAATAGTTTATGAAGGGATTTGAATAATTTCCACAGGTCTGATGGATTCAAAATTGGTTATGATCCCTTTCAGACCTGAATTAGTGTTTCGCCTTAAAATATATTTCATTGATATTCTTGAATAGGAAAGGTTATTTATATAGTTTTTATATTTTTGAAAATTTCATGTCTACACATATTTCTTGGCTAATATTGTTTGATATCTTTATCTTAAGAATATACAGAATGTCATAAAAAGTTTATATTTCACCTCTGGTAATTAATTTTAAAGGTTAATTTTCATAATAAGAGTATTTTTAAACTATGTCATATATACATTGAAATGGACACCAGGTCTGAAGGGGTTAATTTGAATTACTCGTAAATTGACTATGAACATTTACTAGAAAAGCAAAAAAGATTACTTTATTTAGGATAAATATTTTTTAAGTGCGTGTGTGTGTGTTTTTTTTTAAATTAACAGTTGGACGTGGAATACAAATAATTTAGATGGCATTCAGTATTATGAAGAATGCTTTAGGCAGTGTGTGGAATAAAATGTATTATACTTATAGACATAGTATAGAATTCATAGGTTTTCTACCGAACATTGTATTATATGAATTGCCGTTAACATATAAAACTTAATACCATTCTTATTAATTACATATTTATATCATATAAGGTGACTTGAATTAATTTAAAATGTATTTAAAGATTCTTTGCAAATGCTAATGTATTCACAAAGAGGTCACATTATAATTTAATGTATAATGAGAGTGCGTACACACGCACTTCTTAGGGGACCTTAGTGACCAGCTTACAGTCAAGGTCTATAACTTAGTTAATAAATTAATGATAATAGTCACAAATGCCAACTTTTTAGAGTTCCATTATACTTAATATTTTATTAATTATCAAAATCATAATTTTATATCAATTATTTTCTGATTAGTTTAAACTGATTATTTACTTCCATACTTAGGTATTACGTTAATGGTAATATAACCGCCAAGTTCAAGGGCCAACCATGAAGTTTGAGGTTAAAGTTATTAATTGTAGACGAAATTTGTTCCTCTTGATACTTAAGCCATCGCAATAGACATCAATTGACTAAATATTTACGCTAGTTACAAGTTTGTCGACGAGAATTTAGATTAAAATTGATAAGAAACCTTTTAAAAAGAAAAAAAAAGGAATTTGCATTGACGCATAAAATAATATTTAAAAATAGCCTCCAGTCAGGCTTAGGTGCAATAACCCGTAATACTGTTGAGTTATTGATGCCACTTTAGCTAAAAGCACGATTTATAATACTGCGATAGAATCTAAAGATTATTTTGCATTATTAATAGTGCTGACTGAAAAATATTGCTCGGTAAATTAAATAAAAGAAGCGTTGTGCAATTTGATTGTACTGTGCAATCAAACAGCGATGGAGGATTGCGACCTTGCGTGATATCCTGGTATATTTGGTTATATAATAAACTGAAGCTAGTCTGCTAGGAGCAGCGCGTCACGGCGGCGGCGGCCCGGCGAGAGAGCGCTCGAGGCCGACCTCTTGACCGCTGCTGACCGCCCAACATCTTCACCGCACAATGCAAACAACAAACGATTACGATGCAGACGCAACGAATTATGTTTCTATTTAAACCGTCACTTCCTTCATAACACCAGTTAAACAAGACAGCTTAATACACGAATCGCAATTAACAACTGGATAGCAATTAATTATTTTGTATAAATCTATGTAATATTATTTTTTAAAATGATTAGGTACTTGGGATATCTATATTATGCTTATGTTGGTCTTCCATTTGCACTTTCACGAGATGCGTTATACGTTGCATAAGACACTGAACATTTAACATTTAAACTGTCGATTGCTTACACTTTTGTTACGTGTACATTCGACCTGAATGCGAAAGTTATAAATTAATATTGTACTATATTGATAATATACAACTTCCTTTTGTAACCTCTTCGATAGCATATTTAGTATTGTAAATTGATGGGGCTTCAACTACTTAAAATGCTTTTCACCCAACTGAATGGAATAATTTTTGTTTTTAGAAGTCATGAACTTTCTTAAGATGCACTAAGCGCTACGTAGCGGCACGCGGCCGATGTCGCGCCGAGCAGGCGCGCACAAGTCAAGGATCCTACCAGATATTTCCTTTCACTTGCGACAATGCATATACACCTATAGATAGCTAGTTAAACAGGCAGTATAGCCTGCCAGAGCCGATACCTTATAACTTCAACTATACAAGTAAATACATCACTTATTATGAAGGTCGTTCTCTGCAATTGTCGGCAGTAAGTGCTAGTTATTTGTATACAAGTTCCTAGGAAATCGTGACGTCTTTTTCGACAATTCGCTTATTTCATGTTTATTAGCATGAAGTTAATTTAAGTCTTAAATCCTAATTGGTGATCTTTAATAATAAACACTAATAGAACGTATAATGGTATACGGAAGAAAATGTCATGGTAATGTCCTTTACCAGTAAATGGTGACAGGTGTTTAAATTACGATAGAATGTAAACAAGAACCGTTAAGCTTTTACTCTGGTCAGATTGCTCAGATCATTAATTATCGAAATTACCTAATCAATCTGATCATGTTTCAAGCCTATATTTTTATATGTAAGTTCTGCATAAGTTTACGACAATTTTGCTAATATCTTGCGCATTATTGCTTATAAATACTGTGCTATATTTTTATGTTAATTAGCCATTTATATTTTTCGTCATTTTCGATGCGGTGTATGTAAACAATGACGTAGTTCGGTCGAGATTCGGAGAATTGTTACGGGAGGACAAAAACGATCTCCTTGACCAAACGAGTTTGAATTTAAACCATACAGGAAAACAGCTTAAGCACCTGAATGTAAATGATACATAGATTAAAATTTGTTAGTTTAAATAAGTACAACGATCTGTATGTAGAACTAATAGAAGCCTTAACTATCGTAAAAAATAGATAGATAGAAGAGATATTTACATACATACATATAACAAATGTATAGTGAACAGAAAAAAAAGATTTTACTTAATCATTTACGTATGGCAGTCGGGTGGAAACTTCACCTCAAAATAGTGTTGACAAAGAACGTTGTAAACACAATTGCGGGATGTGACTGAGTACTTTCACTACTTTCACTATCACGAACTTACCGCTCGTCCACCTCCTAATATCATCACTAACCAGAGTACATACAAACTCTCTATTTATTTAGATATATCAACCAGTACAATTGTTTTTTCCATTGTCCTTGTTCCTCGCTGAAGTATGCATGTTGCAACACAAAATGGAAAGCTTGTTGTGGCGCTGACGATATGTAGATGGTTGGGTGATGATGTGCAACCACCACCCACCGGTGTCAGGAGAATAGCGTGTTGGTGGCGCTTGGCACCTATTGTCTCGTCACAGATTCGTCATGCCGCCACAACTAAGTTCATATGTATGCGCCTCCTACATTTTTTTTAAATTATACTTTAAGCTTGGAATGCAACCTTTCGCATTCCAAAATTACCAAGTACGTTCCACGTTCTTCACGCGTAGAAAATCATGTACGGGAAATACTTATTATTTTTGTTCATAAAAAAAGGTATGTCAACTTTCATAATAGAATTGTTAATAATAAATAAGTACCACTATAATATAGTACACTAAAAAGCATGATCATGTATTATTTATGTTTTCGTTTTCTATTCTCAATATTGTATTCTAAATTATCAACGGAAATCTTTTGATGTCGGTATTTCATAGATAGGTATAAGAAATGCAGCGGCATCTACTTTAGTTTCACGATCACACTCAATAAATAATTACTATGTTTTGTATGTATAGTATAACTATACTCATATCGTTATTTTGCATCGTGTCGGTCCAAGAATAAATCATTTGGTCAATACCCCTAAAACACCAAAGTTTCCCACACACATGCAACTCTACGATTGTGTGTATTGTGTCTGCTGGAAGAAGCTTCGAGTGTAACTTGGGTTCACAAAACTCCATTGGTACAAAGGCTAATGACTTTGTTCACTTCAGACAAGTCAATATTAAATATTTATCCAAATATACATATTGTAATAAAGTCTGAGTAGTATTGACAATCTAGTACCTATGACCATAATAGTTATAAAAACACTTATCACGACAAAGGTCAATTTGTTACATATATGTACTCGTATTTTTAAATTTACTACCTTTTGTTGATCTTGATATAGGTATAGTAAGTTTACGTAATAGCAATTCTACGAAAAGTGTGGATAATGATAATACTTACACCGTTACTCATGGAAGTTGCAAAAGGCGACCAATCGACCTTGGAGCAAAATTATCTGTCCCCCTAGGTCAGCCGTAGGTATGACAGCATTCCCCAGTAGGATTGACGTCAGATAAGTTGGATAATCGTAGACTCGTATGTACTAAAGTGTTTATAAAAACGTTGTATAATATAAATAAAATAGTGTTGTAATATTTTATACCAGACTTTTGTAAAATTATTAATGTATAAAAACAAAAAAAAAAATCCGGAGAAGTCGATTATTGCGCTAGGTATTGCAGACACTTTTAACCTTCTAGGATGTTGGGAAAACTTGCAGGGCAGGGTTTGTTTTGGGTTTGATTGACTTTTCATAATTATATGAGCGCTATGATGCGCTCACATATATAAATATATAGCGCTCATTAGAAATATTTGGTCACAGTAACTCCATGATCTATGATGTAAAATTTCTTCCTCTGGGACTTTAGGATTTAAGTTTTAGGACTTTAGTAACACATGAAGATGTCGTAAGGTTAAACAGCTTATGGATTTCCTGTTACTGCATCTATTGAGTTAAATTATCTTCTGGCTGGCTTCTAGATTTGGTACATAAAAGAGTTCCTGTCTTTGAACCGGTATTAGTTACTTACCACTTACAATACCGTTTTTATACAGCAGTTTTTGTCATTACGAGCGTCTTGCTTTACGCGTGTAAAGTAACGTTAAGTCATTATTAATAAAAACTTTGTGTATTGACAATAAATTGGGAGTTTCTCCCGAGTTCTTATTGTAAAAACTTATGTTGTCTCTATTAGTCTAAGATCCGAACCTAATCGACCTTCACCGAGCTGATAATAGAATGAAACATATTTTATTATTAATTTAGTATATTAGAAAATATATTAAAAATGGGTTGTCTAAAAAAATCCTGTACAGACTATTTTTAATTATTTTTTGAAAAATGATTTTTAATAAAATATTGCAACATCAAGATAATAAGAAAATTTTGTCGCGCGCTTATGATGATATAAAAATTTTTCTATTATCCAATCGAGTAAAAGTAACTGATATCGACATACCTGTTCATACCTGACAACCCAGTAGTTCGCGCAGGTAAATAATAGACAACCCAATGCCTGCACATTCTATACGGTTTCTACTATCAGTCAGGACAAAATTTTCTTATTATCTTGATGTTGCAATATTTTATTCATTTTTTTTTTAAAATCATTTTTCAAAAAATAATTAAAAATAGTCTGTCCAGGATTTTTTTAGACAACCCATTTTTAATATATCTTCTAATATACTAAATTAATAATAAAATATGTTTCATTCTATTATCAGCTCGGTGAAGGTCGATATAGGTTCGGATCTTCTACTATATTGGTATATTTGCTCTTAGGAATTTACGGACACAGAAAACCAAATCCATTGCTGGAGCGGTTTTTGAATTTGGAACATTACAACGCTCCAGCAATGTAGTATGAAACGGCGTGCTGGAGTTATTAAATACTCTTTGATTAGATCTCTTTTATCAATCTTGGCATACCAAAGTCTCTTTGCTTAGTACAAATTGCGTTCACGTGGCTGTATAGCCATACATGCGTTTGTCTTTCGGCACAGGTGATAAATAAAAAATTGGCGGCAAAGCTGAAAATTCGTCTTGATTTGTTATTTACATACATAATAAATTTATAAATTTAATAATTAAAAATAGTTCCGACGGTTCAGAGAGTGAAATGGAGATTAATTGTATTAAATTGTGTCTGGTGTACTTCACCAGATTTAAACAATAATCGACCGGATTCAAAGGCAAAAACATAAAGCATTTTTTAATGAAAGCCCCAGATGATATATTTAGCGACAAAGGTAAAGTATGTTTTATTTCCCTGCCTTAGAATAAGAACATACTAGAAGGATAGTTCCATACAATATGCCGCTTCAAAACTGACGCAAAAAATTTGTTATGTGTGCTAACGCTTACACACAGATACACGCACACTACTAAAAATTGGTGTGGTCACTAAAACCTCGTCACCCCAAAACCAGGTAATTTAAATAAAACATGAATACTACTTCTGATTTTGAAGTGAGACTTCTTTTTATACGATAGATACATCGTAATTTGTAAATTCGATGAAACGGAAAAGCCACACCAAAGTTTTTGACGGATAGTTTTAAATAAAATATCAGGGTACCATTTTGGTGGTTTTCGGGGGTCCCGATTAAAAAAAAATATATATTGAGATCCAAGATGGCGGACGTGACTTTTTAATATAATATCAACATGGGTATCATTTTCGTGGTTTTCGGGGGTCCCAATTCCGAATTCAACATCCATTTTGAGATCCAAGATGGCGGACACAACTTTTTAATAAAATATCAATATTGGTATCATTTTCGTGGTTTTCGGCGGGCCCGATTCCAAATACAACATCTATTTTGAGACTATCATTTTCGTGGTTTTCGTGGACGAACACGTCGAAAATGATACCTATGTCGATTTTGTATTAAAAAGTCGCAAACACCATCTTGGATCTAGAAATAGATGTCACATTCGGAATCAGGACCCCCGAAAACCACGAAAATGATACCTATATTGAAAAATTATCAAAAAGTCACGTCCGCCATTTTGGATCTCGAAGTAGATGTCTTATTCGTAATCCGGACCCCCAAAAACCACGAAAACCATACCCATATTTACATTATGTTAAAAAGTCGCGTCCGCCATCTTGGATCTCGAAATGGTACAACATCCATTTCGAGATCCAAGATGGCGGACGCGACTGGCCGCCGAAAACCACGAAAATGATACCCATATTGATAGTTTATTAAAAAGTTGTGTCCGCCATCTTGGATCTCAAAATGGATGTTGAATTCGGAATCGGGACCTCCGAAAACCACGAAAATGATGCCCATATTGATATTATATCAAAAAGTCACGTCCGCCATCTTGGATTTCGAAAAAGATGTTGTATTCGTAATCAGGACCCCCGAAAACCACGAAAATGATACCCATATTGATATTATATCAAAAAGTCGCGTCCGCCATGTCGAACTTCCATACAAACTTTCATCCCCTATTTCAACCCATTCAACCTTTTATTCGCGATAAAAAGTAGCCTATGTCCCTCCCCGAGATCTATATTTGTACCAAATTTCATCAAAATCGGTTCAGTGCTTTAGACGTGAAAGCTTAACAGACAGACAGACAGAGTTACTTTCGCATTTATAATATTAGTAGGGATAATTATTTCTACGCTCACACCAATTATCTAGCCCAAATTAAGTATCATTAAGAACTTGTGTTATTATTTACTTTGAATTCCTTTGCTTCGCTCTTGAATCAAAGTAGCGCCCTCGCCGTAAAAGTAGATTGTATGATAAGGGAGCAAAATAGCTCCCTTATCATACAATCTACTATTTAAAACCGGTCTAGGCGTAGAAACATACATAAAAAAGAAGATTAAGGCGACTTGAAAACCTCCTCCTTTTCTTAAGGCGGTTAAAAATGTCCAAACGTCAAGTCAAAACAATCTAATCATCAAAAAATTTGTTTTATGTCATTAGTATTTTTTGTAGAACAATTAATATGATTAAATTATTGATTTCGACTAAATTCTAAACAACTAAAATAGGTAAAATAATTTCTGTAACTGGCAGCACTCAGTATTTAAAAAATACAAAATAAAATATTTGGTTTTTATTGCTTATAAAGTGAAAATACAATAAAATATTAAAAACTTACGTGTGAAAAGTAATGTTCTCACTCTTTTTATTTTTTTCAGTTCGATTATTACACCATATGATAGCACAAATCGTCATTTTTTAATAATTTGTTGGAGATGCGTACGGAGTGCGTTGACCTCGACGACTACGCATAGAGTTTCCGTATGGTGCCAAATAAGGCCTAATATTGGTTGCACCAAATTGAGTGCCCGGATACGGTATCTGTATGTTCTTAATCTAAGTTCCCTGCATTCTTTTGAGAAAAGCACTATATATGGCTCGGCTGAAATGGCAATTGCCTGTCTCGTATTAGTGAAGTCCTCGCCTGCGGCTCGGCCTTCAAACTCATACTCTACCTGCAATTGCCTATTTCGCGGCCTTTGCAATAATGTACTATTTATTGTGAGTTACTAGTGGATAGAGTTTATAATTGTAATATTTTCTCTATCACAATACTACTACTATCGTGTTCGTGATGTGAGGAATAATTATATGAGAATACTTTAATAGACATTTTCTTACTTCATTTATTCTATTTTATGATTTTCGTTATACGATAGAAAATTACTAATCTCGTCATGTATGTATGTATAAAGAAAATAAATATCAAGGAAATTTATTTTCTTTATACATACATACATACGATCACGCTCGTAGTCGCAAGAGGGGTTAAGCAGAGCCATAGATAACATTTCGTTACACATAAAGCTATATCTGGCAGTATGGGTCATGCAGGTACTCCAAATAATGACAGGTTGCCAGCCTGTCTCCTGTCTCTTTATGCTGAGTCATAATGAGATCTTTTTGTATGATTTAAATATATCATTAAACCGGATGGAATTTTGTAATGCCCACCTGAAGGGAAAGTATTCTTAATACTGTAGACAGAAAATTTTACTCAAAGGAAACATTCCTTTATTTTTGAAAAGAAAGAAAACTGCATTCAAAATTTTTCGAAAATTCGCTTGCCACACCCGGGAATCGAACCAACTAAAATCTGTAAAAAATACACTATGTACTTTTATTGCATCGGTCGTTAGGGTCATTTATAAAGACGAAATCTCTCTAACAAACTTGATAATTGAAATGAAAGGAAAGCCATGAAAAAGGACTTATAAATTCAATGGGTCAAGTTAAAGCACTTTTACTCAAAGATCCATCTGCTATACATGTTAGTAGTTAATAATTATCATTGACGTCATTTATAAGTACATTAAAATTTGTGTATTCAAGAGAATGGAGCCCATTTCGAGCAACTAATTAGTTAGTTTACCATTTTATGTAAATAAATAAAATTATTAAGGGTTTCATGGCTTTCCTTTCATTTAATTTATCAAGTTTTATATAGAGATTTCGTCTTAGTAATTTACCCTAACGATCGATGCAATAAAAGTACAGGATGTAATTTTTACAGATTTTAGTTGGTTCGACTCTTGGGTGTGGCAAGCGAATTTTCGAAAAACTTTGAAAGCATTTTTCTTTCTTTTCAAAAATAAAGGAATGTTTCCTTTGAGTAAAATTTTCTATCTATAGTATTAAGAGTACCTTCCCTTCAGGTGGCATTACGAAATTCCACCCTGTATTAATGTGCTGTTCATTTAAAATGATTTTAATCCAATACTGTATATAGGCGTACATCAGTTCATGACGTAAGGGGGATAACGAAACTAAAACATTTGCTCGTGTTACAAAGGAAGTGATATAATTGATGTTTAGGTCTTGAAGTGATTATTTTCATAACTAAAGGACCAAAAGGAGAAATAATTTCAAACAAAGAAATTTTTAGTTTTTGTATTTTCAAATTTTTCAAACAGACTTACATTAAAAAATCACATAAAGTATTAAACAGACCTATTAAATATTTATGTGAGTCTATATTACATACAATAGGTACTTAGACTACGGGCGGGATTATGACCCGGTACACTTGAAATTACAGGGAAACATATTCAGACTTATGTTAGGTATAATATATCAATGATCTATTTGCGATATTATGAAAACTCTCAATATGTTGCCATGCAACCTCGCAAACGCATTTTTATCAACTAATTAGCGCTAAAAGCGTGAGATCGTGGCGCTTTTAATAATGGCCGTCGCCCGTGGGGTCGTTAAGCCATGGGTAGTTGACGGGGCAGCGGACGCACGTTTGCAGGTTGATGGTCTCGCCGGGCACCTCCTTGGATGTCAGCTTGCACGAGTGTGGAACCCAACACGCGGGAATGCCCTCCACAGCGCACTTCTCCCTCCATGGCTCGAAGTTCTTAGCCTCTGAGACCGTGCGTGGGTTTTGGATCCATTGAATGACCTGGGTCATGGTCACGAAGTAGACGTCATTGTGGCTTGAAAGGATCTCATCAATCCAGTATAAGAAGGCCTCCAAGTATTCAGGGTTATTTCTCAACCAAGCAGCATGGAAATAGAGACCAAGAGGCGCACGATTTTGTTCGTAGTGGCGATCGAAATTGTGATTCAAGAAGTTGTAGAATTGATCTCCTGACAAAATGTTTGAGCAAGAGTCAACCATAGCGCAACCAGGGAGGTACTCATCGTTATTAGGATCTTCCCGACGATCGAGCTCGTTCATTACCATTTCCCAAACAGCGTGGCTCCTAGTTGGGCAACTTTGGAGGTTTCCGTGGCAGCGGTGGGGCATTCGGAAGTACATGGTGTATGGCCATAGTGGGGGATTGGATAATGGTGCAGTGATGGTGCTGTCATATAAGAAAGCCTGCTCTTCCATCATAGTGAACTGGTTATTACCACCCACACGAAGGTAAGGGGCGCGGACTCCTACAACGCTATTGTCGGTGACGTTTGCGAACTTCTCAATGATGACTCTCATACCTGCCATTTCCTTACCCCAGTCATCCACTGTTGCGTTACTCCAGAAGCGCTCATCATCGTTATGGCTGTTGAAATAAAGTAAAATGTTAATAACTGTTTTTATATGTGTTTAAGAAACATGAGATAGTAAAATTACAAAAAGCGAATCTTACGTGATGGAATGAACAGCGATCTCGTGTCCCTTACGATGGGTCTCTTGGACACCAGAGTAGTTCGTGTATTTGTGAGAAACGAAGAAAGTGGCTTTGATGTCACAGCCGTTGGGGTTTTTTCGTTTTCCATTAAAAATTTCCTTATACAGTTCGATATTATTGTTGTTGATGGCGTCGTCGAATGTAATAGTGATCATTTGCGGTACATCTCTCGCTGGCAGGTCACCGGGGATAACTGTTCCATCTTCCGAGCAGAAGCAGTCGGGCAGAACACATTGGGTTGGGTCACATGGAGGAGCTCTGTTGGGGTCGTTGTCAATATCTACAACAAAAATAGGTTACTTATAGTGAGGTCCTCCTTTGCTTTAGTGATTTCAGTACTATGTGTAATAGAAATAGATAAATATAAGATGATGAATTAGTGGAATTTATGATCAATATTTAATCTTTCCCTGGCGACAATATGCAATCTCCGACGCGTTCTACAATCGAGTGGGCCAGTACTTGAAACCAGTATGGGTACTTTCGCTTAGTCAAATCGTTCGGCATTGCTGGTACTCGACTGATTTCACTTTTGATTCGGTACCTACTGCTATAAAACTTGATGTATTTGAAACTAATGCAAGTACGTGTACAAAGTACAACTGGACATTGCGTACTGAAGTAAATTATGACACAGTTCAAATAGAAATCTTAATAAGGAAATAAATACAGACATGAAGTTATATGTATATTATATATAATACAGACAACGTTTATGTACATTATTTCGAAGTAAAATGTTATTATTATCTATTAGGATTGCTCGTGAAGAGTGGTTTAATATACCGATCATGTACGTAATTACAATTCAATGTAAACTTCATTAGAATTTCAATACATACAACGACGAAGAAAAGCGTATCAACAGCTTGGAATAAAAAACGACTGACATATTGAATGCCGACTAGTTTTACTTGTGAGTTCAACCTTTTGTAATATCTAGAAAAATCTAAGTACGACATATGGAGTACTGGATTGTAAACAAACTACGCACCCCATTTGCTTAACATGGATTGCAACATAACATTGAGATATTTTTTAGGCCAAGTGATTGGCATTTCAGGCAGGTCGTTCGTCACGCCTCGCAAGCCAGTTCTGAATCGAAAAGTCCGTTCAAGTTCAGTTGCTATTTTAATTTTAGATTAGTCCCTAGGCGTATGCTAACGATACAAAATACTTTAAAGAACACAGTTTAGATATTGACTTTTTAAATCTTGTAAATGTATTTACCGAGTTATATACAAGGTTCTATGGTATTTCACTAATGTCGGTTTGCATGAATAATACACATAAATCAAAGGATATCGATTGTAATCCTAGCAAGGTAATGTTTCTTGAGAATATTATTGCATTAATATTTGTATAAATGTTCCAGCAGTGGTATTACATTCAGCTACTTGCGATAAAAATTAAAATTACCTAATATGGTTTTCTGATAATATCGTAGATTGCAAAATATGAATGTTGTCAACATTTTGACTCTACCACAAAATCGAGCAACCATAAAATGTTATGATAATAATATTACGTGTACGAAATTTAAGTTACATACCACAAGAGTTTTCGTCAGATCCGTCAGCACAATCTTTCTCGCCGTTACAGAAGAGGCCACGCTCTATGCAAGTGGAGTCTCCGCAAGCAAGGAATCCGTCTTGGCAGAGAGGCTCCTCAGTATACAGCAAAGGCTTCACTTTACGCTCCTTGTTCTTGAGTTTGCAATTTTTGACTGCATCCTTCCAGTCGCAAGTTTGTTTCTCAATGTCGAAGAATAACCCAGCTGGGCAACGAATAGCTTGAATACCCTGCATCACAAAGAGATGACGGTACAGAATAATATTGACATAATAACTCATAATTGCAACGAACGGCATGGAAAATATTCAACCGCAACGAACGGTTTGCAGAATGACACATCTACCTTATTAAATTCGCAAACTGATTCCGGGTTTGTGTATATAAGCAAAACATTATCTACTTATTCAATACATGATCTGATGGTTTTTGTATATTCCAGATTAGGATTGTTATCATTGTCTTGCACAGCTTGTAAAATAAGTAGAAACATGAATACAAAAACTATGTGAACGGAATTATAAACCAAGATCAAGGCCCCGTTCTGCTCGTCTTATAATGTTACAAAAATCTAAGTACGACATATTACAAAAGTTTTTTTTACACAAAGCGATTATCAGTTTGGAGGTATGATAATATTTGCTGTTATTATTGAAAAGTTAACCGAGGTTATGAGTGCAAGCGAGAGCAGTGACATGTTACCGAGGCTGTGCACTGGATGACGTCGCGGCAGTTGTCGCCCTCGCCAGCCACCAGACGGAACCACTCTCCGGCGTCCTTGTCCTTGCATAGTTCTTGTTCCAGGCTTTCGTCTTTCTTGGGTGAGTCTTCCGCTTGCCGCCGCCATCTGTGCCCTTCGGCTATCGCTGTACAACAAAATAAAAATATAATCACACCGTCTACCTGACATGACAACTTCGGTTAAACTAGACTTGAAGGGAAAGGACAGTCAATCCGGAAATTAGTCTGTGTCTTGTTCTTGAATATTTCCTATTAGTATAAAGGCAATATTGAATTTATCTTTATTTATTAGCATAATTAACATGATGTGCGATTACTTCCTGCTTTTTATAGGTTTTTTTTAGTGCCATCTTTAAAATGTCACCTGGAAACGTATTCAAATGTCAAAGGTGGGGTGAGCGCACATGACATTTGACTCGCTTCGAAATGTCAGCGCTTGGGCAAGCAACAAGGACGACTCTTTCTACGTTCTTCTGCTGATACTAAACTGTACATTATGCATGGCATTTGATGCCTTTGTGCAGGCGAGGCTGTCGAAATTATTATAATTCCAAAAGGTTATGGAATAGTTGATTTCCTTGAATAGTAATTCAGGAAAATTTTATCTAATTTACACGCCTAATAACTAATCAATTTATTGACAAACTAGAATTTAATGTATTGAAATTAATCTAATTGTATATTGGTTGATTCAAGCATAATATCTTAAAGTAGGTAAGTATTACATAAAGCTTTTTAAGAAGTATAGAACATCATGTTACGTCTTTGAGAATGAGTAAATGAGTCGTTCTCATAAGCTGCACTAGATTCAAATTGTTTTATCCATTAATTACACGATTTGCTAATAGGCAATAAAAAATAGAAGCAAGTCGCTAATATACACAGAGCAGTGGTAGCAACTGCGGGTACGCAACACAGGGAATTGACGCGTGATGCAAACAGTTTCGACTGAGTTTGTCTCACGGTCTAATCTATATTACCGACACTTTTTATGATAAAATCATTATAAAACCCGTCTAAAATTTTTGCGGATAATAGTTATCCGCAAAAATTTATAATTTGTGCGTGAACCATCCCACACCACTAAAATACGTAAACGCGAGAGAGATGTTGCTACAAGAAAGTAAATTATGCATTTTCGATTTTGTGTTACTGACTTTCTCAATAAAGAGTTGGATTACAGGTGATTGATTGATTACAGCTATCATATAATTTAGTTTATGATTTAATTTTTTTTTAACGTATTAGTTAAGATTAGTATTAAATAATTTTTATGAAGTGTATAATTTGTAAATAAACTGACGTGAATGTACTTGGTTAGATTTATATTAAAAATACTTATAATACATAATATGAATGGTATAATAATTGTTTTATTAACAAATTTTATTATTATATTCACGTATTATTATTGTTATCCTTTATTTCATTTAAACTGCATACAAAATTATATTTCAAAATTAAATTTTTACAATATATAACACTTAAAAAATATAATATTTTAAAATACAAAAATGCAGTTCCCAATAGCAAGATCAGGGTCCCGGTTACCGGTGGTTAAGGATTCTTCTCACTATACTGGCCGTGTCTAGAAGTATCTTGCTGCCTTTAGCATCTGACTCTTGATTATTATTATTGTTATTATAATAATAGGTATTTATGGTATAGTACACATCTATGTTGTATATATTATATCTATGTATAAGTTTTATCTGTGTTTATGGTACCTCGAATATTTTAGTTTTTTTTTGTGTTTTTATTATTTACTCTGCACTGTATTGTACTCTAAATTACTTTAATCACGCACGTTCATATTTAACGTTGTTACATTTTTCATAAATGCAATAAAGAGTACATTCTACTAATATTGTAGACGTGAAAATTTGTATGGATGGATGTAAGGATATGTTTTCACGCAAAAACTACCTAGTGGATTTTAATGAAACTTTACAATAATAAAGCTCATACATCAGAATAACATATAGGCTATAATTTATTATACTAATCCTGCGCAGAAGAAGTCGCTAGAATGAACTAAATTATGCCAGATAGTATCTCAGAATATAGTTCAGGAAGTCTACCTAATAAAAATCCCGTGCAAGTTAATATATGTAATGACGTAATATCAACATATTCAAGTAGTTGCAAATATTTAAATATTTTGTGAAGGTTAGTCAAATTTGCCAAAATTTAACTGCGAACATCACAACGCTCATAAATTACAAATAATAGTCACACTTTTTAAATAAAGAAATAGAGAATATTAATGGTATTCCAAAATCACGAGTCTAGAGATAGGATCAACATTAGCCAGGATAGTAAACAAGAACCGGTTATCTTTGACCCGGATCTACCACGTGTACCTAGAAAGATGTGTCACTCTTTTTTGTTTTTAATATATTAACTGTAGCTACGTTAATTAATATTTATAGAGTCTCTTAAATTATACAGTTACAAAAATCAGTGATTACGTAAATGCCTAATGTAGCAGGTTTTTAAAATCATAGAAGCGAGTCAATTGCTTAGTATTTTTATAACGGTATTACAAGCGGAAATTTGTATTATTTTTTTAATAAAAATAACAAAGGTACGAGTGATGAGTCCTGGCATGGTAACGCTCGTAGCACGCGTTGACGTTTCGTAGCTGTAGCGCGTTGATGTCTTTTGCTTTCTACGAGAATCTTTAGTAATTTCATAAATACGTGTCAGTGGATTATGCAAGATTTTTATATCCGCTATATGTCAAATGTAACTATTATACAATGTGGCTTCACGTTAATGGGACCGAATGTGGTTGGCACGACTGCGACCCCAGCTTCTTGACAGCTCACCGAGTTTTTGCAAGCTGTTATCGCACAGTGATGTAGACATGTATACGCAACACATTCGCACGAGAATAAATCTATCTATGACCTGTTTCAATGCAGTAAAAAGTGAATATTGCAAATATGTCTTTTGTTTTGTAACCTCTCTTGTTAACTTAATGTTACAACTAAGATAAGGGTTAGGTTAGCAGTATTTTATCACAATTCCTTTGCAAACAAAGCTATTATAACAATGGATTGGAATTCTGGATGAATCTATTTAATAAAAATATAGCGGTACTTGGTATCATTAATCGACATTGAAAGTGACTTTTCACAGCGATATAGTTGGTTACGGAATACGAATGAGGGCAGGCTAGGTGTCGATATGCGGCACGGCGCGGGCGTCGACCGGCCTCATGATTATTCAGTGCAACCTCTCGACTTTCCTTCTTCAGGTCTGCTCCCTTCGACCGCGGCCACCACTAACGGGATAGCTTCCGTACATACTCCACATGATTAATTGATTTATTGTTATCAAAATAATATATTAACTTTAACAGTGATACATGATTGACGAAAGCAACCTTTAATTGATTTGCATAACTGTATCACTAGGATAGTTGAAAATCCAGCAAGCTTTCAATAACGTAACATGTAATTGATCACGAAGTTGACTTTTGAATGGTATTATAATTTTATCGGATATTTATCGGCATGCTCATATCATAAATGACTAACATTGAAATACTTTAATTCTTCAAATAAGTCAAATGAAAAGTCTATGACTACGATTATACTCGTAATAATTATTGTAGGTATGATTGCTTTTTAGAAAACAACTAAGTAGAGGAGAATGAATAAGAGCGCGGTTGTTGCAACCGCAAACAATACAGCCTCTGACTCTTAGATATATTGCTATTAGGTTACCAATAAAATAAGGAATTTATTACTCAACGTCGAACATTAAATATACCCAGGTGTGTCAATAGATGCTGCGTAAAGAAAACACAGCAAAACCTTTCTTTCACAACATTCTCGACGCGACACATCCTAATACCTACATTATTATAGTTATACCTACTCACAAAAATTTCCCAATATTTTATGCTTTGCAATTTTAAGAATGTGTATTGTGCAGGCATAATGTAATAACAAGGTCAAGGTTAGCAAATGCACTGTTTGACGGCATAATGTATGGTTCGGTGACTGTCATGTCATATCTGTAAGCAGCATGCCGATACTTTAGCAAAACAGATAAGATTACTAATGTAGGCATTCAATGACATATAATTTCAGAGACCGTTAATTTACAAGGTGTAAGATTTTAATAAATGGAGATAAAATAAAATAGCTACGAAAATTCGCAAATGACTTAAACTACAAATACAAAGTACAACCAAGTTCGTATTTTATAAAATCTTTTTCATTCATGTTTTCTTATTGTAAGTGATTCGTTACATTTTATTACTAATTCGAAGTTATTACTAACAAGCTATTTCAATTATTATGAATTATAGCTTATATGTTATTCTGATGTGTAAGCTATATTATTGTAAAGTTTCATTAACAAACACTTAGTCATTTTTGCGTGAAAGAGTAACAAATATTCATACAAAATTTCTTATAATATTTGTAGGATATTCGAAAAATGTACATACAATTCAATTTTACTATGAAGAGAAATAATTTTATAGAGAAATCATGTCCTGCACTGAGTTCTAGTTTTATTTTTCATGATTTACTAATTTGTAAAAACTGATTGTTAAGTAAATACTACCTATCTTTGAAAAATTATTATGTTCACACATTAATTATTTACGTAGGCATGTTTCTATTACCGAAATATCATTCTATACAAAAATTAAAGCAAATAAAACAAGAATTTAAAAAGTAAATTTTGGCGCTTTTCCTGCAATGGAAAATTACCAAGGCTTTCTTAGTTACACAGTTCTTTCTGTGTACTGTGTGAGTAGAATGCCATATTGGTTTAATCTATTAAAGTAGCCGGGCTCATAAAATGAATGTTATTGAACTTGAAATTCAAAGGTGATTTTCTATAGGTAACATTGAAAAGAATCTATAAGATTTCAGACATTGATATTAGGGATGTAAGATTGTTTATTAATTATTTATACGAGAATACGTGTGAATTGAAGAAAATTAGTGCCATTATTTAGGTATTCTCTACCTCAGTTTAAATATAAGACAATAAACCATAACGTGAACTCAATAGAATAAAAGTTCTTTTATAGAACTGTCCTTATATAACGTGACGATTAAGTTTTCACACATAAAAATGTCATGTCTATCTAAGAAGCTTAATGTTAACCTTTCCTAAAAATTTAACTTCCTGATTTAATTTTATTCTTGTTTCTGAGCACCTTGTCACATTTATTGGCTAATTATCTAAAAATTATGTAGTCTTTCATGTTGTTTTTTATATTCTTTAGTAAGTATAAGAATTGCAAAATTAGATGAGTCAAGGACAACCAGTTATCGTGAATAGTAAAGAATTATAATATAATGAATATTTATAACCTCATTATTATACAAATTGTATCAATGCCGGACACATTCACAGTTTAAATAAAAATTAATGGTATAACATACATATTTATTTTTAAGACAAGTTTTTTCATCACGTATCTAAGTGCTACTGTGCATAAATTATGAAAAACATGTTTGCCGAAGATGGCATGATGCATGCTACCTTTATTGATGTATTCGCTTTTGAACAGGCTCGGCATTCAATAACGACCGGCTTAATAAGTCCTTTAATAAATAATACTAATTACAATGACACTGCCAGTCTACCGAACTGGATGAGCCACATAGCCCACGTGTGCTGCGTAATGCATTTTGTGCCATAGATTAATTGTAACAAAGTTCCGAATGATCTAGATAGGAGCTAAGTAATACTTCCATTATTGCAGCCGACTCGACACTATTATTCAAATGAAAGTGATTCGTATTAAAGTGCCGAAAATTCTATCGCTCAGTGTTAATTAATTGTTTATTAATTACTTTATTACTAGTCAAGGTCGATTAATGCATGCTAAAATATAAATTAATTAATGGCTCAATTTTATGATAATTTACTATGAAATTGCGTGAACAAATCTAATAGTCTTTTTAATGGAATGTTGACCAGAAAGCGAAAATTGTGTTTGTAATAATAACTTCTGATTATCTTTGAGTGATTTAATTTTTTGATTAGCTGAGAAACCAATTATATCGATTTCTCTATAGATCGTGAATTTAAGTTATCAAATAAGATTATGCAGATTATGTTGTCTGTAGGCGGCAATCGCCTCGAGTCAGCCAGCAAGCGGGGAGCGTGACGTCAGTGGCACGCAACATACTGCTGTAACGTGGAGCGAATGTGAAAGTTCGACAGTGCGCACCCACGGCAGGTGCCAAACAGTTGTTTTACCAAATAATCATCTACCAAGTTTTCATAATACACTTGCTACATAAGATTTCTATGCCGACCAACTTGTACTTAAAGTGGCGACAGTCCCTATCTCTTGCTTAATATTGATTAAGAAAACTTGGTAAATGAAAACAACTCCATTACGAAATGGTCTCCTAGCAAGAACTGTCATTATAACGTTAACTGACGACAACTATCTCGCCTTAAATAATGTGCCATGGTGTGTTGCACAGATCAGTTATTAGTACTCGTTACATAGTTACGTTACACCGGAACATTTCCTGTATTCAAACACCGAAACAAATGACGACTAGTGAAGCAATAATTTCACACTATATCGGCACATAGTCTAAGGCTTGATACTTGCCAGTTCAGTACATCGCTAGTTAGTCCTTGTCGCTTGAGCCTCGACGCGTTGATATCCTTTGGGCGTTCGTACTTGGCTGCATTCATTTGTAAACTTCTCAGAGACACTGTCTATCTCGCAACGGCTGAGCTTTGGACAACTTCACTGTTCACACTCAATATTGACGTAATCACTGTTATACCAGATGGACGGATGTGACATCGCGTCACCCGTGACGTCGCGAGATGGACGGCCTTTACAGGCGTAAGATAAAGGTTAGGACTCACCGCAGGCGAACAAGAGGCACGAGGCCAGAGTAGCGACACGGGCGTAGCGCGCCATGACGGGATCACAACAGGTCGTTGCGCGGCCGACGAGCGGTTAAATAGTGGCCTCAATCTGCGCCCCGCCCGCCTCGCCCGCACGCCGCAGCACCTCTGCCCTCGCACTCATCAGCTGTGAATCACCTGCAGCATCGGGAACAGCTCCTCGTCACTACCCTCAACTCCAACTAACGGCTGGCTCCTACTTGCGTTACTTACATTCCTCTGGCAGAGAATGTTGTTTGCTCTACGAGCTAGTGGCAGGAAAACGTTCAGAAATATGTAAATGTATAGTGTAAATACCTACATTTGTCCTTTATGTTTAATTAATATCCGTATCATATTTTAAGAATCAGTCACAATAAAAATGTTTCTAATATTCACAATCTATGCTTACTCTACACTGGCAATATTATATAGGATTTTTTTAAATAGTTTTGTAAGAAAACAGCTATAGTCTATAATTTCTAATAAAAAAAAATTACTTCACGTTACAAAATAGGCTGGATTATAGAGTATTAAATTTTATAAAGTAGTGGCAACTTCAAAGAAATATGAAATAATTTACATTATATAAAACTGCAAAAAAGTTAAAAAAAAGATTCATACTCAAGTAACTCAAGACGTTCAATATAAAGTGAGAATGAGGTACAAACTCTTTAAACTATTAAACAGGATACTAATAAAAAAATTAAAAAAATATTTTTAATATATTGTGTTTTTTAAAAAGGGAAGTCTTTTGTTTGCAGTTGTCGTAGCATGTTGTCGAAAATGGAAAACAAATTGAATGGGGTCGTGGTTATGAAAAAGTCTTTTCGCATTATAGTATGTATAAACTTGTAATAAAATCTCTTTGGCTATACTATTTGTATCTGGCTGGTTTTGGTATCATTGAAAGTTTAAATTTTAAAGAACATAATTCCAAATTCAAATTAGGAAAATGTGTGATTTTCATTTGTTTTTCGTACCGCCAAGATGAGTGAATCTAATGAAGAAATTCGATACATTTTAAAATTTTACTACAAAAAAGGTAAAAATGCAACGCAAGCCGCGAAAAAAATTTGCGATGTTTATGGACCTAGTGCAGTGTCTGTGAGAGTAGCACAAATTTGGTGTAAGCGTTTTCAATCCGGAAATTTTGATGTCAAAGATGCACGTCGCTCTGGTCGCCCTATTACAGATAAAATGGATGCCATTTTTGAAAAAGTGGAGCATGATCGGCATGTCAGTAGTTACGACGTAGCTGAAGAACTGGGAATTGACCACAAAACAGTTTTGGCGCATTTGAAAAAAACTGGGTACACAAAAAAGCTCGACATTTGGGTACCTCACGAGCTCACTGAAAGAAACCTAATGAACCGTGTACTCATTTGTGATTCTTTATTACGACGTAATGAAACCGAACCATTTTTGAAGAAGCTGATAACTGGTGATGAAAAGTGGATCACGTACGACAAGAACGTGCGAAAAAGGTCGTGGTCAAAGGCCGGCCAGGCTTCACAGACTGTGGCGAAACCCGGCGGGTTAACTCGCAACAAGGTGATGCTGTGTGTGTGGTGGGATTGGAAGGGCATTATTCATTATGAACTGTTACGACCAGGCAGGACCATCGATTCTGAACTCTACTGCGAACAACTGATGAGATTAAAGCAAGAAGTTGAGAGAAAGCGGCCGGAATTAATCAACAGAAGTGGTGTGGTTTTTCATCATGATAACGCTAGACCTCACACATCTTTAGCCACTCAGCAAAAATTAAGAGAGTTTGGCTGGGAGGTGTTAATGCATCCGCCATATAGTCCTGACCTTGCACCTTCAGATTTCCACCTGTTTCGGTCTCTGCAGAATTCTTTAGGCAGTGTCAGGTTAACATCACGAGAGGACTGCCAAAACCACTTGTCGCGGTATTTTGACCAGAAGTCCCAAAATTTCTATAGCAATGGGATCATGTCCCTACCTACAAGATGGCAAAAAGTTATCCAACAAAATGGTACCTACATACTTTAGTTAAATGTAAATAAACTATATTAAAAAATGTTTTGAATTTTCTTAAAAAATGCGAAGAAACTTTTTCCCCAACCTATTATATCCGTGCTTGAAAATTTTCACTAAAGAACGAGATAATAAAGATTTACAGGATACTTTAGGAACAAACCCACCATCGTATTCCACAGTTGCACGTAAGTGCACCGAATTTAAACGTGGAAGAACATCCACCAAAGATGACCCTAGCTCGGACCGCCCCATAACGGTAGTGACCTCTCTTTTAAAGGGATGGCCATGATAGAATATCTCGATCATGGAGATGGAGATTACAGGCTATTTTTAAGCAGAGCAAATAAAATATTGCGTAAATAAATTTGCGAAAAATGGCGAGGTAAACTAGCAAAAAATGAAATGTGTTCGATCAAGATAATGCCACCGTTCACAGATCCGCCATTGCTATAAATGCAATTCGAAATGCTGGCTTCGAAATATTTGAGCATCCTCCATATTCAACCGACATTGCCCCAAGTGATTTATGTCTATTTTCAAGGTTGAAGGAGTCTTTGAGAGGACAGAAATTCGAAAATGTTGAAGCAGTAGTCCTTGCAGTACAGGAATTTTTAGGAGGCCAGGATGAAGAGTTTTTAAGGCAGGAATTTTAAGTTTAGAAAAAAGGTATTTCAGTGTATTTTGCTAAAAGGCTACTATATCCATAAATAAAATAACATTTAATAAAAGTCACCGTCAACATACTCATTCTCACTTTTTATTAAATGCCCATATAGTTTTACTTTTTAATTTAAAAGTGAAGTAAGTAAGATAATGTACCTTAATATCTTTTCTAAACACTATTAAATCTGCGACATCATATTAGTTTGTTTTTAGTTTTAGAGTAGGGTACGGGCAGTGGCGTAGCGTAGGGGGGGGGGGGGGGGGGGGGGTAACCATTTCATATTTTTATTGCAACTACAAATTCGGACCAATTGAAAAGAGTATGGAATTATTCATTAGTTATTCTGTGATGAATTCGGGGAAACCCCTTTCTTTGAATGATATTTTGTAGCAACTGCTGGCAACTCCGTCAATTCTGACTTGCGGCGCTTTCCCGTAGTTTATTTTGTGTTCAGAAGAATATTTTGTGCTATAATTGTCTTTGACTATTCAAAGAAAGTTTAATTCATAGATTACTTAATGATTAGGCAAATCCGTTATTAGAAAGAGATTTTATGTACCTAACGAGTTACGTATTGATTGTTGCTTAGCGCTCATTGGCGAGAGCGCGCACCGATACCGATAACAGAGGATATACATACGCGCACTTTTTGTGAATGACAGTCAAATTAAATAACAAAATGAAATTGAAATTGTTTTTAAGACAAGAAAAAATACACTGAAAAAATCGACCTGTCCCAGGCGGGAATCGAACCCAGAAACCTCCGCAATCCAGGCGGCTACCTACTCGTACCAGGGCCACTACGCTACCAGGGCACTGCTTTCGTCGTCGAAATTTATCAGTGCTTGGTGCTTATGTTTTTTTGGTAAAGATTGTTTCATCAAATCATTGAAATTTGCACTTCTAAGATCCGAACGAAATATTTTTGCAAATATTTGAAGTCCAGTTAAGATGAAACTGGATGAAACTACCTTATAGTGTGGAATATTTTTTTTGCATTTACAAACGCAAAAAAATATTCCACACTATAAGGTAGTTTATTTTTGAGACTAGAAAACATACACTGAAAAAATCGAGCTGCTATTTTTTCAGACAAGCGGAGGGGTTTTTACTGTTAAAAATATTTAAGCGTTTGTAAACCCAAAAAAATATTCCATATGAAATTGTTATAATAAGAAAAATCCTATTTTCGAATGAAATGGCACGTTTTCTTGTCTCTAACAGTGATATTGTAATTTGTACACTATTTAAAAACACAGGAAGGCATTTTTTCGAGCGATAACTTAAAGCGTTACAATGAAGTGCTGTCGACCAGCCCAAAATCCGAGAGGTTTCCAATTATTTTTCATTAATTCCAAACTGAATATAAATCCGGCAATTGCTCGACTTTTTCGTTGCCATTTTCGAGCGAGTGCAACGCATCTATACTTTTAAAATTTCTTAGTATGTATTTGCATAGTATACATTAAATTGAATTACCTAAATAAGAGGGCGGCAAAATTATTTTCCGCTCTGGGCGGCCGATACCCACGCTACGCCACTGGGTACGGGCGATGTTACATATATTTAAGTCAATAGTTCATTAATATGTATGGGTTAAATTTCAGTAACATAAATTAAATATCTTCCTAGCTTTCAAGCGAAGTCTAAATTCGTGGTATTCATCAACAGCTTATATAATGTACCCACCGAGGGGCTCGAGCCTACCCCACATTAGGGGCGTTTAGGCCTTAGTCAACCATGCTGGCCAAGTGCGGGTTGGTCGACTTCACACACAACCTAAGAATTTCTTCATAGGTGTGTGCAGGTTTCCTCACGATGTTTTCCGTCACCGTAAAAGCGTCGATTAAACGTACATATGAATTCAAAATTTGTAAACACATTGGTACGTGGCGGGGATCGAACCAGTGCCTCCCGGGTGGGAGACGACGCTTTTACGCACTACGCCACCGACGCTTCTTCGAAGTATAAATTATTAATAAATTCGTAGTATATTTTGCATGTTTTACCTGTTCACATATATCGCATAGGTGACATATCTACATAGCATGACATAAATATGTATGTGTACCTACTGTAATTATTACTAAATGGAATATTTATTTATACGGGCCATATAAGATAACATTTACTGTATTAAAGATAAATATTGTTACTTAATCGTGAATTTTAAACTGAGTAGGAAAAACAAAGTAGGTATTTGACTGACTTTCGAAGCGCGATAATCAAAGGATTGGATAATGTCGTAGCGTGTGCATCTTGGAATTGATCACTTCATGATGTGGCTTACCATTTCTTGAAATAGTTATATAATTGAAATACTAATATTGTAAAGAGGAAAGATTTTATTGTTTGTTTGTTTGCATTGAATAGGCTCCGAAATTACTGGACCTATTTAGATGAAATTTGGTTTGGAGTATTTTGGTACTGTGTATTTTGGTGGTGTGGATGATTTTGGTATGGAGATATTTTGAGACCCTAGGAAGAACATAGAAAAACTTTTTGGCGCGATCATTATGATAATAACAGCCTTTATAATTCGAGCCACTGCTGGGACACAAAGCCTCTCCTTGTCATCGAAGGAGGTTTAGTCCGTCCCACCACGCTTGCCCAATGTGGATTGGTGGACGGAGTATAAGGTGATCACTACCCCTTTGCTGATTTAATTTCACAGTAATTTATTAATTAATATACTGTCTAAAACAACTCTATGATAACGGACTAGGATAATAATAACTTGTCCATCTGCGCGAAGCCGAAAAAGCAGTTAATATAAAAATATGTTTTGTCATTAGTGTATATTGGGCATTATTTATCACAATTTACCAATGCTTTCGAGTTATTTGCGTGTTTATTATTCGTTTTTGCTATAGAAAACTTATATAATTTAATGAATGCAATAGGTAGGTACCTACTTTAATTAAACATTAAACGTTATCGTTACCATGATTGTCCCAAATAGTTCTAATTGCTTTTAATCACTGTGTGTACCTGGACTTTAAATGAACACGTAGGACAAGAAATTATGCAATGTCGAAGTAATTTTAGATTTTAAATAATTTGGCTAATGATTTTTTCTAACTAAATCATTAAAAAGAAGATTAGGGAAGCTAATTCTGAATATAATTACCTATTAATATATTCGCATTTGTAGTTAATAAGTGTTCAATACTATTTTAATTATTCGGTTCACTTTATATTTTCTTTCTATCAATCAATGTTGGGCAAATGCTGTTCTTTTATAGGGAAATAAGGAACGCCTCTTTTTACTATGAAAAAGAGGCCTCGCCTCAAGTTGGTCTTGTATCGCTTTGTAGCGTAACAGTAACTCAAATACGGATCGGTAGGTGGTTTTAGTTTATTTTACAGATAGAAATAAGAATTCAATAAATTATAATAAAAATTATATCAGACGTCCCTCGTTAGGGCTTTTTAAAGAAAAGTTGAGGTGACCAGCCGAAGCGCTCGTCTTCTAATCTTTTTTAATGATTGAATTTTGTTATCTGACACATAAACTACTTACCTACCTACATATGTACATATTGTTTTTTTTGTTAACCCCGTCAACAAGGTCAAATGCATTTACGCATCGTCCCTGCGCGGGGTGGTGCCAAGCGCAGAGAATATGTGGGACTCGAGGTAAAGGCGTTTCCTCCATACCCACTAAACATCCTCCCCGGCCTGACCTTCAGTGCGCTATTCCGAGACTACACCGAGACCGTCCCAACGCTGCCTGTCTAGGCACTCCTTGCACCAATTGGTGGCCAACAACCATTCCTCCACTGATGGCTGCTCGACCTAGCGTCCTCCTGACGAGGACACCGGGAGCAGCCCTGAAAAGGGCTGTCTGGAACTAGCCGTGGTGGGAAAACAAAAACAACTCGACGATGGCATGTGACTTCGAATGCCAAGGGGACACACTTGACATCAAAAGCCACACACCCGCCGAGAAAGTTTACCCACCACGTTACCAGGGTCCGCCACGAGGAGGCTTCCGGACGTGGACCCCCACCTACATACATACCTACATTTTCCTATTCATCTTGTCTTTAATAAGCGTAGTCGTAACGTCTTCTTCTTAGTAAAGTTCACAGTGCTTTCAGGACCACGGGGTATTGTATAGATTTTTATGAGACTATTTTGGGTTCTTTGTACTGCTGAGATAGTTTCGAGTTTAACATCTGTCCTGTTTGTTGGTTCACTTAAGGTTTGTTACTTTTTTAGTTTTATTACATATTATGTAGGTCTATACTAGTATTGTCGTTGGGGATTGTCCCCTGCAAGTCACCACCAAAATCCTTTTTCAGGGCCACGCTGCCGGTTGCCAGCGGCGCAAGTTGGGACGTTAGACGACAGGCGCAAGGCGCCGTTTGTGATGAAAAGGCCCTTTTCAGGTCTAAAGGCAAAATCGGTGAGTCATGGGCGCAACAAACATCTTTGAAAGACGTGGCGGGAGGTCTATTTTTATTAAATGTTAAGATCAACTTTTACGCTGGAATACCCCTTATGACCAACGGCGGGCGTCTCTTGTATGAAATGATTATAATTATGCTAGTCCTGTTATTTACAAAATAGGTATGACATTTAAAATCCGATGTATTAATCTTTATGCGTGAAACTTAAAAACTAAAATATTACATAAGGGCAAGTCTCCCTGGACATGTTAATTAATAAGGTTAAATTAAATAGTAAGGTTGACTAAACATTATTTAAACATTAATAAATCAAACAAAATCAAACACAAAATTAAAAAGTAAATAATAAATTTAAAAGGTTATGAATATTATTGGAGTAAGTGTCTAAGGAGACGCTTGAAGACATTTAGACTTACATTGAAAATATCAATTTCCTGATTGCTTTTAGCCAGGTCATTGTTTTGGCGACACATACCGACGGGATTGAAATACGATGTACATATTATTGCGGTATACCTGAAGGGATAATAATTTTGGTATTCTAGCTCTGTAATATGTATTGAATCTAATAGCAGAGAGTAGTGGCGGAGAATCTATTGAAGAATTGAGGATTTTATACAAATATAAAAGTTCAGTTTGCATGCGTCTTGCTTCCAATGTGGTGCATATTGAATGTTTTTAATCTATCGCTATAAGTACAGAGTTTTCGGTGAAGTCCCTGACTATAGGAAACAATTGTCAGGTTTTTTTGTATAGATTCGATGTGATTAGTATGCACGGCGTAAAAGAGTGACCAAATAATGGACCCATAGTCCAAGTTGCTTATTACAAGTGTGTTGTATAAGTACCTATATAACATAGTTGGACTTTTTACTATGAACGCTATGGAACAGCGGCTACTAAACAACTACGGACCAAAGTGGCGATACGGTTCCGAGCTGATAAATGTGGCACGACCATAAGTCGGCATTCACGACATCCATTGGAGGATATGGGGCTATTCTACTCTGCTGGCATCACATGACTGAAAAATTAATGTTAAGTTGTACACCACTTTACCTACACAGTGATTCTAGCATAGTCATATAAACACTATGGTCTTATCAAACACTAGCTGTGCCCGCGATTTTGTTCGCGTGTTATAATGTTATATAGCCTGTAGCCTTTCTCGATAAACGGACTATCCAACACAAAAAGAATATTTCAATTTGAATCAGTACGTCCTGAGATTTGCGCGTTCAAACAAACAAACAAACAAACTCTTGAGCTTTATAATATGAATAGATTTAAAATGATTTTTGATTTCTCATAGAAACAGTTCGGACTGTAAAACAAAATGTGCAACAACATGGAAACTTTCAAAAAAATTTACAATTTTAAAATTTTTGTTAAAAGTAGTTATTTTATTTGGTCGTCGCAAACTATAGTATTTATATGTCAACGTTAGCGAGGGTAGGTGCCAGCTATGAGCCTTCTATTCAGCCTGAATACTTCTTTCAATAAACTTTTGTATTTTTTCGCTACTAGTTACTTTGTCCACCAGTAGTAACTCTCACAGTTCGCTGCTAAAGCATTTTTAATATAAAATGTAAGAATTTTCATATTAAAGATAAGTTGTTTGATACAGCATTGATGTATACAATAGAGCAGGTATTATGCGTGAATCATGCATATAATTAGTCTTATACAGAAATTATTTCGTAACAAGCAGCGCCTGCGTAGTCGCGATTATGGCTTTACAGCATATAAAATTATTTCACTTTTTGAATACTCAATTTATAAAGCGAAGATACAATACATTCCAATGAATGATCACTAAATCATTATATGTATATGTCACCGAAAAATAACAAGAACCGATTTAGTGATCATTAATTGGAATGTATTGTACCTGTTCGCATAATACCTGCTCTATTGTATACAGCAATGCTGTATAAAAACAACTTATCTTTAATATTAATATTCATACATTTTATATTAAAAATGCTTTAGCAGCGAACTGAGAGAGTTACTACGGGTCTTGTTATCTTGCGGTGACATATATAAAAAGAAAAGCCCTGCCTCACTGACTGAATGATCAACGCCCAGCCCATACTCATGGATCTAGATAGCTGAAACTATTTACGATGTAGACAGTGGCGTAGCGTATTGGGGGCGGTACGGGCGGCTTGTCCCGAGCAGCACTTTTTGGGGGGCGGCGAAATTTCACAACAAATAAGAAAACATATTAAAACCATTTTCATATTTTTATCGCAACTACAGATTCGGACCGATTGCAAAGAGCAGAAATTTTTCATTGCTTATTCTGTGACGAATTCGGGAAATCTCCTTTCCTTGAATGATATTTTGTAGCGACTGCTGGCAACATAGTCTATTCTGACTTGCGTGAATTCCCCGTAGTTTATTTTGTGCTCAGAGGAAGAGAGTATTTTGTGCTTGAATCGCTTATGACTAATAATTAGCAGAGCGTCAATGGCGTAGTGCGTAAGAGCGTTGTCTCTCACCCGGGAGGCACCGGTTCGAACCCCGATACGGACCAATGTGTTTTCAAATTTTGAATTCATATGCACGTTTATTCGACTCTTTTACGGTGAAGGAAAACATCGTGAGGAAACCTGAATGTAAATCCAGCAAATACCTGACTTTTTCGTTGCCATTCTCGAGCGTGTGCGATTGAAATATTTACCTAAATAAGAGGGCGGCAAAATTGTCTTCCGCCTCGGGCGACCGACACCCACCACGCTGCGGCGCTGGATGTAGACAAGGTATAAGGCCGGATTTTTCGAAATTCTGCCCCTAAGAGGGTAAAATAATAAATTCGTTCCCTAAGGGGATGAATGTTCGTATGCGGATACAAGATTAATTCTTTAGACTCTGTTTTATTCAAAACTTCACAAGAGTAGGAGTAGAGGGACAGCACCGATTTGAAAAAAAAATAGAGGTTTATGTATTTATTTCTACCTTTATGTATAGTCCTAGGCAAATTATATTATTGGCACAACCCCTATTTGCCACAACATCTAAAAATAATTCAGAACAATAATCCTTTTTTCAAATACTAATTACACCGAAGACAAAAAAAAGTCATTTGCGAAATTCACCCCAGTATTTGTTCTAGTATTTTTGAAATTGCGACCCAAGTGGAAATGAAATAGGACATGAAAGTTCGTATGGAAGCCCAAAACAAATCTATCTATGTTAACTATTGGTATTCACGATTATTTATTAGAACATAATTAGTGAAAAATTAAGTTCATTAAAATCTAAAAAATTAAAATGCTGCTCACAGAAACTATTCCACGCGGACGAAGTCGCGGGTAAAAGCTAGTAGTTAAATAAACTTTCACTTTGTTCACCTACCATCAGGCAGGCAAAAGTCATTAGGGGTCTATTCTAAATTACTTTCAATTCCAATTGTGGATACAAGCTAAAGATATAAAAACATGGAATAATGGAAAGGGCGTCATTATGCTTTGGCAAACTAACAAAACTTTCAACTATCCCTACCTTCTACCAAACCGAACACAGTAGTTAGGTGTCGCCTGTGGATCGAGCACAGTACCTTCGGATTTTGTCACTAAACCAAAAAAGCGGAGACATCTAAAAACATTTTGTTTAATGAATGTTTTCATTTACGTCCCATTTTCCATAAAATTAATGCACATTAGAATCCACATCGCGGAAAAAATGTAAGACAAACCTGAAGAACGACTAGAAATCATAAAAGCAACTGTAATAACTTGGTCCTGTAGTAGTAAAATAATTAGTTCTATCTAGAGCAGTGTGAGTTTTATGGGATTCGAAATTGCTTTTGCTTCATTCTTCCGCACAGTGCAGATCTAAGTTTTTATTAGTGCTTCTCTCCGACACACAAAATTTCTGATTTTTACCATTTTATTCAGTAAAATAATATCCAAAGCGCATTGTAGTTTAATCGTGATCGGACTCTACTATCACTTTCAATTAATCATTATGTACTTTCCTTATACTTCATGTTAAAGTTTTCTTTACACATGAAAGTGGTTAAACCGGAAACGCTTGGTGTGATCAATAGACGTATCATCTTCAAACTCACCAGCATTGTTTTTGTGAATTGTTTCTTTAAAGTTAAATAAAAATAAAAAAGATAAACAATCTCTTATTTTTCTATTTCTCATACTCTGAAAGTAGCGTTTGATTGATCTGAGTATAGGGTAGAACAGGTTAATTCCCACCACAGGCCGGTAATTGCTTCCTTCCCTAGAGCGGGAATGAATTTAAAATAATAAATTAATTAGAAAAAATTTTTAAAAACAAGTTTTTATTAAATATTTAAAAATGTTTCTTTTTATTTTTGGTTATGTTGTTCTCACGAGTACGACAAAAACTGTACATCCTTCCAGAGGTACATTGTAGGGGGATAAGAATTTCAGTGTAGCAGGGTTCGCCCTGGTACCCTGAGGCGCAAGATTAGCGATATGACATGTTTATACACCCTCTTACCATAAAGCCCTCGGCATGTGATCACCTTGGCATGAGGCCATCCATCTAATCAAAGATAGAATTCACATTTATAACAAACGGAACGAACGAACTTTATTTCCCAAAGATGGGGTCGTATATTCACATCCACCAAACTGCCACCTCTTACCACCCATCAAAAAAACTGTCTACCCATTTAGACGTATCAAACTCAACGCTGTTGTGTCGCTTGATTTCTGAGTTCCTATGGCCATCTTCCAGCTACATCATCAGACCCCGGCTACCATATAGCACCAAAGTACTAGATGGTAGCCGGGGTCTGATGATGACGTCAAGACAAATGAAACGAGCCGAGACTCGATGTGGTTGCGTCGTTTCTTTACTGAGTTCCTATGACCACCATCCAGCTCCATCATCAGATCAGACCCTGGTAATCATCTAAAAACAAAGTACTTGTCAAGACGAATCAAACGACCTGACACTCGATGGGGTTGCGTCGTTTCTTTACAAAGTTCCTATGACCACCTTCCAGCTCCAGCATCAGACCATGGTTACCATTGAAAAACAATATACTCGTCAAGACGATTCAAACGAGCCCAAGCGCGATGAGGTTGTCTCGTTTCATTGCGAAGTTCATATTGCCACCTTCCAGCTCCATCATCAGATCAGCACCATGACAACATAATATTATATTGTCACGCGATTTACACGTGTATTCAAAATTTCAGCTCTATCGGTAACCGGGAAGTGGATCTAATTTAATTTGCAAGATTTGATGACAAACATCGGGACAGGTGAAACTAAATAAATTCTTCTCTAATTCGGCAGTTAACCATCCCGCGGCATCCACCGGCGGCGACGCATTCTAAATTTAAAAAGAGTCTTTATACATTAGGGATGTTGACACCATTCATAGATAATTACAAGGTGTTAAATTGGTAAAAGAGGGGTGAATTCTGAAGAACCTGAAACACGTGTTTGCTCATTTATATAAAAAAGCACTCCAGTGAAGTTTCGAATAAAAGTCTTAATAGTCTTAATTCCAAAAACTGTATTTTTGGACTCAGGGAGGTGTAAATCCGTTTAAATCTCGAGGTCGAATTTTTTGACGATTACAAGACTTCCTCTATACTAAGTAGGTATACGAGAAAGTAAAAAGTTAAAATTTTCTTCGCGAAAACTTTTTCGGAGACTTTAATGTTATCATACTTTCATTGAACCATCATTGAACTATCTGAAACAAGGAAATCAATTTAACTTTCAATATTACCAATTACACATTTATATTTCTTTATCATTTATATTATTATACTCGTAATTAATAACACTACTTTAAGATGTCGTTAAATCTGTTTTTTGCAAATATAGCATTTTCCTCCCTGTAGTGGGGTGAAAAATTGTGTGTTTCGCTCGGCAGCAAAGTGATTCTGCGTCTCGCTTCGCTCAAGCGTTTCTCTCAGGATTCTATATTTGAATCCTTCGCTTGCTCAGGTTTCAATACAAGTACTCGCGCCAAAAAACAACTTTGCAGTCTTGCATAACAGTAGTTATTTGTTCAACAAGTGAGCGAAGATATTTTTTCTGCGATTGCCGACTCAATCAGCAACCAGCAAAGTAGTCTCATACTACTAATATTGATGAATGTCTACTGAGTGCAGTGCAGTGCATGATTTAAAGGCACGAGACAAAAAAAATTGCTCTCGTGTGAAACATACAAGTTTTCACCTCTCCCAGCGACAAAATTGTTATAGGTGAGAAAAACACATGAAGACAATATTTAAATGCATGTTTACTAAGCTAGAAAATATTAAAAAATAAAAGTGACATTATTACATTTCTTCAAACTTAAATTGAACGTTACTATGTTGTTCGGGTTTGTGACTGTCGTCTTATTTACTTGCGTACCTACTAGGCATAATTTCTTAGTTTTCTGTGTGCATTATGGATGGCAAGAGGCGGTGAAACTAAACGATTCTCGATAACTAAATATTTTTCAGTCATAACCGGGCACCACTTATTCCAATAATAAGAACAACCTGTAACAAAATGCATTAATTTTACAAAAGTATTAAGCCAATAGTACGGCGGCGTGCTGTTAATTAACTATTGCCGATGTAACGTACTTTTATACCGAGGAAGTTATATTCTGGTGCTTCCTTGAAATCTTTCTCAATCTCAGATGCGGTGGAAACTTTAGATATTTTCAGGCTTTTAAAAAGGAAGTATGAAGGATATCAGGCGGCAGTTTATTAATTTTATTTGCGACACTGAAAATATGCGTCTCAAAAACTCATAAAATTACACTCTTTTGGCCTCACCGTTAATCTAAAATTGGAGGACGGAATATACCTACGTTATTGAAAGTATCACGGCTCAAGGTAAACGGTCCCTGAACTTATCTCCATTATGTTTGCAGGATTCTTTGTTTTTATTGACTGTACAGCAATAGATACAACAACCGATAAGTTTTTTCATTAAAATTTTATTCAAATGAATTAAAATAACAATTTAATGACGCATGTAATGTGTTTATTTTATCACGCCTGCTTACACGGTTGAATATGGCTTCAGAGACATTTTCTTCAATCTTTTTACCCGACTACGGCAAAACCAAAAGGAAGGGTTATGATTTTAGCAGTCTATGTAATTGTATGTATGTAATTTGCACACAGCGCGCGAATAACATGTATGGCGAGCGGACAACATTGCACCTCGGCTCATCAATAAACTACCTTCAGATCTATGACAAATAAAAATATAAAAGATAATATGAAACAGTATTTTCAAAATCCATTTAGAACGTTATATATTGCTATCTAGCCTCGAAATATATATGATGTCCCAAACAATAACGTCAAGCGGAAGTCCAGAGATAATCCAAAGGATGCTCTATCTCTGAACTTCCGCTCGACGCAATTTTTTGGGACAACCTGTATATTTCGAGACTAGATAGTATTTCAAAGACTTGACTTAGACCTTTGGTGTAGTAATGAAATATTAATATTATTTTGATATGATCTACTTTAAAAATATGTTTATTTTTGGTGGCCGACTTTCAGCACTAGCCTAAAAATATAATTATAAAAAGCTCAAGCAAATGACTCTATTCCGCCTGGTGGTATATAGGTATACAGAAGTGGAGTTCAAATGCGAATATAGCTAGTGCAAGAAATAAACCCCTGCGCTAGCCACCCTCGCTTTACCGACCTGCAAGGTGCCTTTTCACGCCTCTTTTGAATGACCCAGAATTGTAGGAAGGAGGGAACACGTGTGCTGGCAGTGAATTCCATTTCTTAATTGTGCGACAAAGAAAAAAGTTGCCTCACTTTTCTGAAAATATTATTTTAAAAAGTTTAATTTGTTTTAATTACTTTCAATTGTTTTATAAGAAAAGCACGGTGGGCAATGCAAGCTATACAATCCGTAAAAATTCTTTGGTATATTCTATTAATTGCTTGCTGTTAAATTACATTCAAAATCGCATTAAAAAAATCGGGAGTGGTCTCCCTTTGACTTTCTCGTATATCGGAAACGACTCAAAGGTTGATAGAAGAAAAAAAAAGATATTTTGATGTCATATATGCATGTTAAATTTTGGTCACCCATCCGAGTACCCACCGCGCACTTGGTTGCTTAACTTTCGTGATCGACGCCTGAAAATTTGATAGAATCCTTATATTTTGATGTCATACACGTATGTTAAATTTGGTTGCAATAAGTTAAAGCATGCTCGAGTTATCGTGCTAACGCACAGACACACACAGACATAGTTCCAAAAAAAATATTTTTGGACTCAGGGGGATCCAAAATCTCAAGGTCAAATTTTTTCACGATTACAAGACTTCCTCTATACTACGTACGAGAAAGTAAAAATGACTGACATCTTCAATTTAATAGTAAAATAAGCCTTTAGTTCGTCGACAGACCGTATATGGAAACAAAATCTTTTGAACGAAATACTATTCGAAATTTGACATCATGACCCAGACCCATTACGAGTGGTCAAATCTATCTTTAGTGGCGATTCGTCGTTAGTATTTAAAACAGTGAAGAGTTCGATGCAAGTTTTAAGTGTTTTACATATACATATATAAAGTCACGCCATTAGGGGTAGAGAGAGAACACTTCTTTCCACTTGCTCCCATCCTTACATACTCGTACTACTCTTTCGCTTCTCTCATCAGTCTTCACATCTCGGTGATTACGACTACTTTTGACCAAAACCTTTTTGAACTTACTTTTATTCGAAAACTTATTGATGTTTTCGATTTGATAAACAATCGATAAACGTTCTCTTAGCCCTTTTCCCGCATCTCCGTTCACTTTTCCGATTCATATATCTATCCTTTTTGCCAGTCTGCTTTCACACATTATTTCTACATGATCAAGCCAGTTAAGCATCCTTGTTTCTATTCTTGTAACTATCTTCTTCTTCTTTTTAATTAAATGGCGTTCGCGATATCTAACGCATTTCACCAATGTCAAGTGAAAATGTACTTTGAAGTAGCAAACAATTGTACGGTAGATTGAGGTTAAAAATGGAGTCTCTCAACACGTGTTTTACAGCAAGAACTCGGGAGAAACTCCTCTTGTATCTATGTCATCCTTCAAACCATCAAACCGCAGCTCTCTTTTATCCTCAAAGGAAGGACTAAAGCCTTCCTCTGAGCTTTTATCGCGTCACCTGTCACTTAATTCTATTCTATTCTATTCTTAATTATTGGCGTCGCGATGCATTAAACGTACGCATTTTGCCAAGTTCAAGTAAAAATGTAACTAAAGTAACAAAAATTGTGCGTTTGATTAGGATTAAAAATGGAGTCTCTCAACATGTGTTTTTGCAACAAGAACTAGGGAGAAACTCCCACTTAATTATATCTCAGCCATGTTCCTCAAAGTTCATCTTCTTTTTTTATATAAATGGCGATCGCGACACATAAAGATTACGCATTGCGCCAATATCAAGTGAAAATGTACTTAAAGTAACAAAAAATTGTACGTTAGAGTGAGTTAAAAATGGAGTCTCTGAACACGTGTTTTACAATAAGAACTCGGAAGAAACTACGCTTACAGATTCATCGTGTTCCCAACTTTCACTCGTTTCTCAATGTCACTGTCACACTTTCCATCTATCGTAAATACAGATCCCAAAAATATAAACCTGAGATAAAAACTCTCTCACTTGTTCGAGCTTTTCAATTATAATAATACACAGCCAAGCTTTCATCTCTTTCAAAAACTTAGGTCTTGCTTACGTTCACTTTCAATCTTTTTGCAAACAGAACTTATGACACTGTTACCACTGTTACCATCATGGTAACAGTTGCTGTTATGCATGCATAGGCCAATGACGCAAGTACCTACGTGGTATCATCAGTAATTATTTAATATTCCATACCCAATACAACCTCCCCAGTAATTGCAAGCGCAGCTGATGCATTGTTCTCACTGAAGCTACGTTGCTTCCAAGGGATACACGACGCAAAGTAGTCGCGCATACCATACATCCCAATCTGTTGACCCTTAGTGCCAGGTCGTCTATTACGAAAAATGACTTCATCCGCAATTGCGAATTTTGAAGTCGGGACGATAGTCGTCTGAAGTTGGACAGTCAAACCTATTACGAACGCTATCGTTCCCGTCTTCGGTGACCATAAACAATTTCAGACCCAGACCCGGCGTTAGTAACCGCTGGTTCTTGTCTTGTCAGTTTTGGAGGAACCTAACCTCAAACTGTGATGAGTGTTGAAGTCCTCCAAAAACACAAGTTCTGCATTGCCAAATTGCTAACTGACAAAAAGTCGAAATGTCTCCATGTCGCCGGTCGGTGGTGCAGATTATCAACTTTTTTAAGACAATTTACCACAGTCATATTTTGTAGAATGCGTCAAAATTCAATATTTATTTATTTATAATTTAAATCAATGACTCAACTCATAATCATTATTAACTACATAATTATCTGCTGACAGCTTTAACTTACGTTTGTAACAACTGTTACTCGTAACTGATTTTCAATTCTTCTTCTTTCAATAAAAATACTCTAAGAAGACATTATTTTTTATTTATTTATGTAAATAAACGGATTACTACCAACTATATTTTTGTTTAATCTTATTTGCAGTCCTATACGATTTAAGATTTTTTTCCTTTATTGTTAATTTTGATTAAAGCAGGTTACAAGAGTCAACGGATAGCCAACGATATATTAGTCTATACCAGCTACTAACACGGGTGCCAAATTTCATAAGTGTATGTGTCTGTATGTTTGTATATTTGTATGTTAGTGGACGCATAATTATCTCAAATACTAGTAAGTCGGATTACAAAAATTCTGTTGGACTAGGTTTAGTTCAAATTAGGGATATGAGTGCGTGCAAGTTTGATCAAAAACACTTCAGTAATTTTTGACTAAGAAAAAGCGTCTGCTACAAACTGAACTGTCCCGTTGGTGTTGTCGCTGGTGGTGAATAAATTGTAGCTCTAATTTTTGCCACCGGGTAAGATAAATTTGTGGCTCTATTATATTATTATGATAGAGCAACAAACTTATCTCAAATGGAATAATATATAAAATATTTTTAGCAAAAAAATAGGGCAACCGACTTCAATGCGTACAAATTTAAACTAAAAAGTAAGAAATAAATAATATTTTTATGAATTAGTTGAAAAGAGCGTCATAGAAAACCAAGGAAAGTATTGATACACATTTATAATTCATACTCCGATATATTTGGAGCCGGTGCCAGCTAGCCAAGGAGGATAGTGTTTGCAATTTTCGAACTTCACGGAGCGGCGGATTATTTCTTATCTTCATCATTCATTATTATGTATAGTTAATGGATTAATCAAGTTCGTATCTATTAGGTAAGTTTTTTTGCTTAGGCTGGCACCGACTCCAAATATATCGGAGTATGAATTATAAATGTGTATCAATACTTTCCTTGGTTTTCTATGACGCTCTTTTCAACTAATTCATAAAAATATTATTTATTTCTTACTTTTTAGTTTAAATTTGTACGCATTGAAGTCGGTTGCCCTATTTTTTTGCTAAAAATATTTTATTTTATTATTTTTAGTGGAAATAAAGTATAATTTATTGAAAACGGATAGGCCTACTAGGCGCTCATTAAAACTTAATGGAAACTTTAACTAAAACGTTTTTTTTGCTATTACTGATTTGTTCAAAAAGGGTCGAATTTATATAGATAAAATTTATACGGGCCATCTCTGATCTTGACGTACCTAAAAAAGAATCATTAAAATCGAGTCGTAATACTCATAATTGACGAAGTAATCAGGTAACAAACACAAAAAAACAGTCGGATAGAGAACTTCCTCTTTTTTTTAAGTCGGTTAACAAATAATATCACGTCTCAGACCTATATCTCATTACAAATGCCTGCCATTCATTCAAAATGAATGGTAAGTTAATGAACTATGAACCTAGTTATTTAACTTTTAAACTATGACAAATTATTTTAAGTTCATAAAATAATTTGTCATAGTTTATGTGTTGACTATTGGACCTACTAACCAAAATTTCACTATTGCATATTAGGTGATGGCAAGTTCAAAAAAAAAATTTACATTATTTTTGTGTTCGTGGACGATATTATTATTTCATCCCCAATGAAATTATCATTTTAACAAAAAAGTACTGAACCAATTTCGGTATAATTTATACGGGACCACCTTTGGAGTATGTCCTTCCTAACGAAAAAAGAATCTTCAAAATCGATTCATAATTGACGGAGTAATCGCGGAACATACATACAAAAAAAAAAAAAAAAAAAAAAAAAAAAAAAAAAAACATACAGTCGAATAGAGAACCTCCTCCTTTTTTGAAGTCGGTTGAAAATAATTTAAAAAAATTGAACCAACTTCAAAACTGATGCATGGTGTTATGTTTAAAATGATCTCAAATTCGAAATATGATAAATTTGCCGATGCCGATGGTGATCGATGCCAATGGCGATATTTACAGTAGGTATGAGAATAAAAAGATATCTGGAATAACATGACACTGGCACTGACCTCCAAAAATATTTTCAACACAACAACGGTTTGTGCTGCAACCCGCAGCCTCGTATGTAATGATGAGAGCTAAGTTCACTTGTATCATAATATACTATTATCATATTTTGACTTTTAGACGGTTTCAAACAGAAAACTTTTATTTCTCCCTTTTCATCAGTTTTAAAAATTATTATTTTTAGATGAAACAAATTGACTACATGTTCTTTTCTATAAAATATGATATTGATAGGTTTATCATTTCGAATTGCTATCAAACAAGCGGTTTTAATTTTTAAGTGTCTAAGTCTAATTGCTTGTAGGTGCTCTTCCTCAGTTTCTTAGAGCCCAAGCGGGGAAAATGTAAGGTCAATAATAAAATAGGTATATAGATATTGCTTTATTAATAAAATTATAGCCAAGACAGTTTCAACCTTCTGATTATTGAGCTGAACATGTATAAAATTATTTAGTAGTTCACAAATCACAGGAAGATATTTATCACTAGAGAGAAAAAATAAAATAATTTACTACAAAGATCTATACCGAACTATAGACATAATATCACCACTGAAATTCCTACATCAATACATTTCACTCCAATGAAAATATTTTAAATCTCCAAATTACCTAAATTGAGTGACATAGAATACATTAATGACTACTGTATTAATTAGCTAATACACATATCTAGTACATCTAGTACAGTACTGATACACGTAATACTTAGGCTAGAATTAAACAATAAGTAATCATACGCTAGGCGACTTTTAAAAGCTCAGCTTCTAATATATTAAACAAATATTGAAACCACTGAATGACTAAAATATAAGTACTTATATATTAAATAATTAATCATGTTAATAAAACGAAACGTAAATTGATATAAATAATGCAAACACCTAATAATCAATATCACAATACAGCTACTTGTTACGATGTAGAGATGAGGCAACCCCAAGACACCAACAGTAACTATAGCTTTATTCGCAAACCGCAGAATTATGTAAACAGTTGTTACATTATGCATAAGTAGCTACATAAATTTGTTTAAGTCAACTTATAATTAATATAAATGCAATAACATACTTCTTCTATGCCACAAAATTATCCCAATAAACACTTAGTAAAATGCACAACAACACTACACTGTTTATTAACTAATGCATTTGGTTAGGTAATTCGAAAAATAGTTAATCGTGTGAAGTAGTGCCTCTGTGTTATGGGACTGTCCTGTTACGAACCTATACTTACACATTGGGTTCTTATCATAGATTTATTATTACTATGGTTCTTATAGAAATACGTGTCAAGTGGAAAGCTATTTATCGAAAGTTGGATTTTGAGATAATTTTGTGTTTATACTAGTATAGAAAGATTTTATTTGTACTTGCAAACAAATTCATATGATTATAACGTAACTCAAGTGCTAAAATTATGCTTAGCAGTCCTACTTCCACTTTCTTTCTCTTAATACTTTAATTTGCAAACATCGACCATACAAGTAACGCAAAGACACTTCCTTTTTAAAACGCTCAATTATATTACACATATTGGAAAACACATAGGACATATAGATAATATTCTCATTTAATGAGTATTTCTTGAAATACTTAGCTAAAGTATGTACTACGTTTGATTTTTTTTATATGTAAGAACCTATTGTGATACGACCCGATGACACTTATAAACAAGTTATAAATATTCTTCACACAGTTACGTAATTATGCAATAAACTATCGAGAAACATTAGGCAACATTCACTTTCTCATTACCCACAAAATAATCCAAAGCGGCAAATAGAATAGACTGGAGCCACGGATTAATTTTATTAATATTTCTATTTTAAACTACTTTTAGCTCCTGCAAGAAGAATATTTGAGTAACTAGAAAACAGTGCAATTATTTCATAAATGCCTTTTGTCAATGTTACTAAAGACAATTTAATTACCTATTGTAAGTTTCCAAACAGAAACAAATCATTCTATATTTTCTAATATTGCATTTTCTAATTTGCAACAGTTTAATAGAATATTTTTTGCGCTTACAAACACGTAAATATTTTTAAAACTAAAAAAAAAACGATCGACACCCGCCTGGGGCAAGTCGATTTTTTCAAGTGTATTTTTTCCAGTTTAATAGAAATAAATGCTATTAACGTCTAAATTGATGATTTTATCTATTGGAAAGTAAAATTTATCTCTGAAATATAATCTATTTAAAAGTATATTAAATATGTCTAATCGTTTATCTTATAAAATAATATCTATCATACTCTACAACATACAAAATATTCAGACCTAATTGTAACACCCTACAACACAAATGCGTAACCCATTTATAGAGAAACACTACAACAAATGGTGTTACATTTTCAATGCACGTTAATAATCAAGGCATCCAAAGTCCGTTATTATAAATAAGAATTTAAGCGTATTTATTTATTATACTTAATGTGGTATATCCCGATGTTGTTATAAGCTCAATTTGACTGGATTTATATAAGGTAATTTAACATTTACTATTTTCTTCTTTATGTTCGTTGACTACAGAGAGATTAAAATAAGTTAAATATGTAAATATAATATATGAAAAGTATTACATTAAAAGATACCACCAAAGGCTAAAGTAAACTTACCTCTTAATTGTACCATCGTCACTATGCACTGCGATAGAAACCAATAATTTAGCGTTCTAGTTATAATTCAGCTGTTACCAGAACTGTAATGTTTTGGTTATTACGAAATAATATTTGATTAAACGAGTAAAAATTATAAAACATGCTATGTCTATAAATCTATTGTACTGATTTAGTTGGACACGTCATGTTAACACAATAAAAATATTACATATACAGTTGAAAAATCTAATAAAGAAAATAAAAGTAAAGAGTTAAATAAAAGGCAATATTATTTCTGTATCTATTTAAACACATTGACATTTTTAAGCAGCAAAGGGACTATTACTGGTTGCGCATTGCACGCTGTTGTATATCCGACTGTTAATTATCATAGTATCGAAACACTGATACTTAATTGTTCTAAAAATAATTTAAGTGTACTTTTTGGTAGCTTTTGTATTTCTAGTTTTTTTGTTGACAAATAAACTTTTATTCATTCATTGTATGTACGATTAATTTCAAAGTCGCACAATTGTCCGTATTGGACAGCAGACGACTCGTTTTACATTGTCGTGTGGCGCAAACTACACTTTTGCATTAACAGCTTGGCTCCACCCTAATTACCTTTTCCACGAAACTTTACTTTTGTCCATGAATGGGAAACTCTTAAGATTTTCCTTTAGGTTAAAAGTTCTATTCCAATAAATCAGTGTCATCAAAAAGTGTAATAAGTTTACGTCAGCACCTGGTGGTTATGACCTTGATTAAATTTCATGTTGTCAAGGTAGTGAAAACCACGATATAGATTAAGTAGATGCATAGGTTAATGGAGTATAGACTCGAGAACACCTAATTTACACAACCGCAATAAAACGGTTACAATAAAAACCATAGTCCTTTCAAGAGTCGCATAAAAGCCAACAGCCGAAGAAGATGATCAAAAATAGAACTCCTAAATCCATTATAAAAATATCTTTGCAGAAAGTATAAAACATTTACACTTATTGCAAGTAACCATTAGTTGCTATATCATTTACGTATAATATTTATTCTCCAGAACTTTATTTAAGTACCTACATTAAGTTTTAATTTTTACCATCTACTTTTGCTGCTGACTGTACATAGTGACAAAATAATACAAAGAAAAATATATAAACAGGTCATTTAACTAATAGATTGTTAACAGAATTGTTCCAAGTAGTAAGACCAAGATCGGTACTCAAATATGTATCTATAATAAAATTCTCGAACTACTCGTATATAATGCTGTTGATAAAGTAATTATTTCCATGTATTTTTGCCAGTCAAATTTTTATTACTTATAGGTTTGTAGGAGAGGTCTGTTAGCATCTGAACTAGTGCGTCGCTGTGGTGTTCGTTTATTTGATGTTGCAGTGTCTCCATTGGCTATCAGCGAGTCGCTGGCGGTGGCGTCTACTGCTGCGAGATCTGCCTGCGAAGATAAAGTTATAAAATTAATAACAGACCTATATATTTATTCATTACAACGCTCACAGTATTTATGAGTCTATTACTTTTATATATATTAGGCGTAGTAATAAACTAACAATATCCTAACGTGTGAAGTACTCTTATCTTTTTCATAGTGCGGCGTCTATAATAATATCTGCTCAATACAGTGACATGTAATTTTAGGTACTTTGACCTTTAACAGTGGCGAAGTAAATTCAACCTTTATACAAATAGTACATTTATTAACTAGGGCGGTAAAACAAGGGGCCCACGTCCGGAAGCCTACTCGTGGCGGACCCTGGTAACGTGGTCGGGAAACTTTCTCGGCGGGTGTGTGGCTTTTGATGTCAAGTGTGTCCCCTGCATTCGAAGTCACATGCCATCGTCGAGTTGTTTTTGTTTTCCCACCACGGCTTGTTCCGGACGGCCCTTTTCAGGGTCAAGACCGCGCCCGAAGTCCACCGGGTGCGGTCCGATGACTGCGCCCGGTGTCCTAGTCAGGAGGACGCGCCAGGTCGAACAGCCGTCGGTGGAGGATTGGCTACTGGCCACCAATTGGTGCAAGGAGTGCCTAGACAGGCAGCGTTGGGACGGTCTCGGTGTAGTTGCGCTTACGTGCGCAGATCCCGAGCCGTCCCGTAATAGCGCACTGAAGGTCAGGCCGGGGAGGATGTTTAGTGTACGGAGGGAACGCCTTTATCTCGAGTCCGACATATCCCCTGCGGTTGGCACCACCCCACAGGGACGATTTGACCTCCCCGTCAACAAAAAAAGGGCAGTAAAACAAAGAATGTCTCAGATTACAGGTATTTGACGACCGAACTGAAGGCGAGGGCGATTAATAATCAATCTGAGGGTTTTTTTTTACCGCCCGAGGTAAGTACAAATTTTTCTGTCACCCCTTGTAAAAAATAAGGAAGAGTTAATAATTAATAATACGTAGTAAATGCACAATGGGCAGTCTTATCGCTAAAATGAGCAATCTCTTCCAGACAACCTTTGAATGGATAGGCAGGACTAAAATTGATATGGGCATTGTCGATGTACGTTCAATACATATAGTATATAAATATTATTAATAAGTATAGAATTAATAAATATAGAATAGAAACATATAAACTTACATAAATAAACAATGGTATGGTAATAACTAATAAATAATACTTTCTACTTAAATACTATACACCTATGCCAATATAAGATATAGGTATACCTGTATGCTTAGATACAATATGCATATTATTAATATATAGATATACATAGATGAATATTACAGAACAGTTACATTAAAAGATTCTTTGACTAGAGCGGTGAAAGAAAACGTCCCCTAACTGCGTTTTCCTTACTGCAGCACACCATGAATTCCACAGCAGAGCTGCTTGAACAGTAAACGATTTACGGAAGTAACTGGTGGAATGCATCGGGATTGGCAGCTTTCGGTTTTCTTGTGTTCTCAGTATACGAGAATGAGTATAGAGGAGATATGTAGGGTTACGTCAGTAAAAAGGAATCTATTATAGTTCAAAGTTTAGGCAGGATAATAAAGGTAAAGGCTGGGATTACAATTACCAACCCAACCCCACCCATGAAGCATCAAGATGCAAGATGAAAGGCTCAGTTGGTGTGGTATATAAAAAGGATGAATTAAAAGAAAATCTAATCGTGCTCCCTTAAAGAAAAGTTCACGTGTCACCACAATGTACATATAGGTTCTGGATATCTCTATATCTTTAGATATATAAAAATTAATACTGACTGACTGGCATATAACAGCCCGCACACATATACAGCACGCACAGCCCAAACCGCTGAGTCTAGAGATTCCAAATTTGGTAAATGGGTTCCTTATGAGGTCCGGGAGCGCACTAAGAAAGCATTTTTGGAAATTCACCCTATAAATTGGTGAAAAGCGGTGAAAAGTTTGTATGGAAATCTTTCATTTTCGATAAAAATTGGTACATCGCCTTTCAGTTACAAATTACGAAAGACGTATTTTAAGATTTTTGAAAATCAAACCCTAAGGGGGTAAAATAAGGGTTCTCCATTTTTAAATTAAAATCCATAACACCAGTATTATGTAACTAAAAGAAGCCTTTCGCTAAAAAATTAAAGTAAATTGTATTTTAGGATATCACGAAATTCTACCCTTACGGGTATAAAATAAAGGATGAAAATCGTCATAAGTCCACTTATCGTTTTCATACATTATCTTTGAGACATTAATGGAAACATGGATGTGAGCCGCAAGCGCCACTCCCCGGACAGTATACACGCAACGCGAGAAAGCGGGTTGAAAATACACTTAGCACATAAGCAAACTAGAAAAGTCCTGACTCATTGAAGGATTGATCAACGTCCAGCCCATACCCTTGGACCTAGATAGACACAGAGATTCCTTTTATGATTTAGATATATATAAAAGAAGACACTGACTGACGGACATATCAACGCACAGCCCAAACCGCTGGGTCTAGAGATTCCAAATTTGGCACATAGGTTCCTCATGAGGTCTAGGGGTGCACTGAGAAAGGATTTTTCAAAATTTACATCTTAAGGTGATGAAACGGGGATCGAAAGTTTGTGTGGGGAAACAAGATTAGTTAGACTATTTTCTTCGAAACTTCACAGTGTTTACTTATTTATCGATAGGAGTACCCTATCGATAAATAAGTAAACACGTATTTCATGCTTTTTCAGAATTCAGCCCAGCCCAGCTTCAGCAGAAAAAGGGGAAAATGAAACATTACAAAGTCTGAAAATCAACATAGGGATTTTTCCTCTTAGGCACTTCATAAGAAATAAGTACAATAAAAAAATAAAAATGCTGCCCGAACTATTCTACGCGGACGAAGTCGCGGGCAAAAGCTAGTTTACTATATGTAAAGAAAATATCATACATTTTTCTGAGAAACATGATACATATAATGTTATTACTAAGGGAATAACACGTACATAAAACTCGTCTGCACAGGATAAATAATTGATTTATGGGCCAATGTATACGTTTTTACAATAAGCTTCCGACTAATAATAGTGATTTGCCTATTAATTAATTTTAAAAAAAGCCTAATTATTAAAAAAAAAACAAGATAAATGATTCCATGCAAATGCTTGGGAGTAAAATCTGTCCAAAAACGCTTATAAAACTGTAATTTCTGATATGACTATTGACATGTTTTGAAATTATTCAGAGTTTCTTTCGCCATTTCTTCTTCCTCTTTCTTTGAGTTTTGATGTTATCCAGAGTAAAATAAAGAGATGAAATACAGAACTTTAAAAAAGGAAAAATTGTCAAGGCATTTTTGAGGGTCAAGTGGAACGAAAAGATCTCTGCCTACGGCTATGGGGGGAAGTGCCACCTTATACGAGGTAATTTTTCATTGGTTTTGGAGCTGAAGCCCTCTAGAACCTCGTTAACTAGTTAAAATAAATATATCAGCATTTTTTTCGTAACAAATACTGACTTGTAATATGAATACTTTATAGCTGGCGCTCTTATCAAAGTCAATGACCGGATACAGTACGAGGCGGCAAACACTCACGTATTGAGTTTCTGAGCTATGGAAGCGCGAAGTTCATCTCAGGATTAAGTTATTGCGCTCTCTAACAATACATCTTACGCCCAAATCTCTTTTGGATATAATATATAAAATAGTATTTGGCTCCAAAGCCATGTAAAAAAATCACCGTGTTTACGTAAGTATATTCTCTCATCCTAATCAACCATCTGTAACTGACAACGGCGAATGTTTTTTTTTGAAATCTAAAACAGGGCTAGAGCCACAAGCAGCCATTTTCTTTTCAATTTGTGTAATTCAATAATATGATAATCTACATGTTCTTATAAATCACAGCTTTTTTTAAATTAATTTAGTTTAGATTTTGATCTTCTGCGTTGTTGACGTACGAAGAAAGTCCCTGTACTGTTTGATCTAATTTATATTAAAATTTAGAAGTATTTATGTTATTTATTATTAAATATTGCCTTTTACAAGCGTCTAATAATGTGTCACCGATTGATATTTCCTTTTTCTTTTGGATAAGGCATGCGTAGTGAGGAATAATGACTTTTTGGACATTGCCTTTAACTTGTTGTTACAACAATAATACGCATAGAATTTGGTGCTTCAACGCCAGAACCATTATAAAAAACAAATAGGTACAAGTACAGACAACAGCACGTTGGGCTACCACAAACTGTCAAATTTTCCCAATCGATTATGCACTTTATATTGAATAGTCTTAGGTTGAAAATCGTTTGGAGAAATTTGACAGTTTTGTATAGCCCGACGTGCTGTTGACTGTACATAAAGCAAACGATTTGTGCCCTTGAACTATGGCCTAATCGAACTTATTCAACCTATCTTTAAAGTAAAGTTTAGTTCGTATTTTATCTCCTAATAGGTTTACTTTACATAACGAATTCGAAAGCAAATATTATAAATGACCTTAACACTGACCTTCGAACTTTTAATAAGTGCCAGAACTTAACCTATAGGTCACAATATTGAAGAGATAAAATTACTTATGTATATTTTTACATTTTCAAGCTTATTATTTTGGCACGATTGTATTAACCGTGTGTAGGTACTAATGAAGTCCTTATAACGAATTATTTATAACGCTCCTGCCCGCAACTTCATCTGCGCAGTATTAGTATCTATTTACTCAGTATAGATTTATGAGCCATATATTGTAAAGTTTCATTAGAATCCACTCAGTAGTTTTTGAGTGAAAGGGTAACAAACATACATCCATCCAGACATCCATACAAACTTTCACGTTTATAATTTTAGCTAGTATAGTATTATACTTATTATCTGTGACACTAGTAGGATTATGAAACCCACGTACCAATATCCGTCAAATTCCTTTATCGATATATAAATAAGTGAACCTTTAATCATGAATTTCGTAGAAGAAAGGTAGTTCTCTAATAATTACCAACTATTAATATTCTTTTTATCTGTTACGAAATTTATCTCTTACTACTGACGGTATTAATATAAGCATAGTCAAAATATTTATAAGAATTTACAAAAAAATGCCTTTATTTTTAAAACAAAAAATTAACGCTGGATAAATAAGGGTTTGTCACATTTTTATAATTAGGAATCTGATTTTTACAGATGATCTTTCTATAAAATGTCTAGAAACTTTTTAACCGTTTCCGTGGTGTTTAGTAATCACTTTTTATTAACACAATCACAACACAATATTAAAACGATAGCTAATTTTAATTTACTTTTTAAATATATTTACGTTTTTGCGAAAATGTTTTGAAGAATTTTATATCACACATAGTAAAAAAACTAGGTACCTACTAAAAAAATAAAGTATAAAGTTTACTCTAATCTAAATCTAAAAAAACATTGATTAAGTACCTACTAATAAAAAATAAGAACAAAAGACTTCATATTCGCAGTATGAACAAAAATTTATATTGATTGTTTGCAGCACCTGCAATGCTTGCGATTTTTGCTAAACTGTGTAGATTTATTTTATTTTATATTGTTTGAAACGAAATTCCGCACAGTGAATACGTTTCGATTTTTGTTTCTTGTGTTCAAATGTTTTCGTTTTCGATTTTCGTTTCAAACTGCGAATATAAAGTCTTTTATTCTATATACTGCGAACATAAAGTCTTTTTGGTATGCTTTGTTAGTCTTTGTTATGTTATGGTATCCATGTAATACCAAGGTATTACATGGATTGGATTCACCGGGTAGGTGCCGGGTCCTTGCCATTGCAGAAAGATAAGCCAGGAACAATTCCTGGGACTTGTGACCAAGGTTTAGTTTTAAGGAGCCTTTATGATGCCTCATCAGCGCTTATCCCGGCTTTTCTCCCTGCCCGTTCATATTTGTTACGATTCCTATACCGGGTGGAATTTTGTAATGCCACCTGAAGGGAAAATATTCTTAATACTGTAGACAGAAAATTTTACTCAAAGGAAACATTCCTTTATTTTTGAAAATTTATTTTAGAAAACTGCATTCAAAATTTTTCGAAAATTCGCTTGCCACACCCAGGAATCGAACCAACTAAAATCTGTAAAAATTACACTATGTACTTTTATTGCATCCATCGTTAGGGTCATTTATTAAGACGAAATCTCTCCAACAAACTTGATAATTGAAATGAAAGGAAAGCCATGAAAAAGGACTTATAAATTCAATGGGTCAAGTTAAAGCACTTTTACTCAAAGATCCATCAGCTATTCATGTTAGTAGTTAATAATTGTCATTGACGTCATTTATAAGTACATTAAAATGAATGAATTTGTTAGAAGAACAAATTTTTCCCAGCCAGACATTTTCCGGAGCCCATTTCGAGCAACTAATTAGTTAGTTTACCATTTTATGTAAATAAATAAAATAATTAAGGGTTTCATGGCTTTCCTTTCATTTAATTTATCAAGTTTTATACAGAGATTTCGTCTTAATAATTGACCCTAACGATCGATGCAATAAAAGTACAGGATGTAATTTTTACAGATTTTAGTTGGTTCGACTCCCGGGTGTGGCAAGCAAATTTTCGAAAACCTTTGCAAGCAGTTTTCTTTCTTTTCAAAAATAAAGGAATGTTTCCTTTGAGTAAAATTTTCTATCTACAGTATTAAGAGTACTTTCCCTTCAGGTGGCATTACGAAATTACACCCTGTATATATAAATACTGGTTTAACATATAAAAATACACATTAGAATGTCGTAATCATTAATGACCTGTAACAGTAGTTTAAGTTACTGTAACATAATAGAGGTTATTAAAACACGAGAGGCTCTTTAATGGTATCACACGAGTGTTTTAATAGCCAGTTATTTGCAGTATATATCGTCGCCCGATCGCATAATTGGCCAGATCATGAACACGCACACTACTAAAAATTGGTGTGGTCACTAAAACCTCGTCACCCCAAAACCAGGTAATTTAAATAAAACATGAATACTACTTCTGATTTTGAAGTGAAACTTCTTTTTATACGATAGATACATCGTAATTTGTAAATTCGATGAAACGGAAAAGCCACACCAAAGTTTTTGACGGATAGTTTTAAATAAAATATCAGGGTACCATTTTGGTGGTTTTCGGGGGTCCCGATTAAAAAAATATATATTGAGATCCAAGATGGCGGACGTGACTTTTTAATATAATATCAATATGGGTATCATTTTCGTGGTTTTAGTTGGTCCCAATTCCGAATTCAACATCCATTTTGAGATCCAAGATGGCGGACACAACTTTTTAATAAAATATCAATATGGGTATCATTTTCGTGGTTTTCGGCGGCCCCGATTCCAAATACAACATCTATTTTGAGACTATCCAAGATGGCGGACGCAACTTTTTAATATAATATCAATATGGGTATCATTTTCGTGGTTTTCGGGGGTCCCAATTCCGAATTCAACATCTTTTTTGAGATCCAAGATGGCGGACGCGACTTTTTGATATAATATCAATATGGGTATCATTTTCGTGGTTTTCGGGGGTCCCGATTACGAAAAAAACATCTTTTTTGAGATCCAAGATGGCGGACGCGACTTTTTGATATAATATCAATATGGGTATCATTTTCGTGGTTTTCGGGGGTCCCGATTACGAATACAACATATTTTTTGAAATCCAAGATGGCGGACGTGACTTATTGATATAATATCAATATGGGTATCATTTTCGTGGTTTTCGTGGACGAACACGTCGAAAATGATACCTATGTCGATTTTGTATTGAAAAGTCGCAAACACCATCTTGGATCTAGAAATAAATGTCACATTCGGAATCGGGACCCCCGAAAACCATACCCATATTTACATTATGTTAAAAAGTCGCGTCCGCCATCTTGATCTCAAAATGGATGGTGTATTAGGAATCGGGACCTCCGAAAACCACGAAAATGATACCCATATTGATATTATATTAAAAAGTTGTGTCCGCCATCTTGGATCTCAAAATAGATGTCGTATTTGGAATCTGGGCCGCCGAAAACCACGAAAATGATACCCATATTGATATTTTATTAAAAAGTTGTGTCCGCCATCTTGGATCTCAAAATGGATGTTGAATTCGGAATCGGGACCTCCGAAAACCACGAAAATGATACCTATATTGACAAATTATCAAAAAGTCACGTCCGCCATTTTGGATCTCGAAGTAGATGTCTTATTCGTAATCCGGACCCCCAAAAACCACGAAAACCATACCTATATTTACATTATGCTAAAAAGTCGCGTCCGCCATCTTGGATCTCAAAATGGATGGTGTATTAGGAATCGGGACCTCCGAAAATCACGAAAATGATACCCATATTGATATTATATTAAAAAGTTGTGTCCGCCATCTTGGATCTCAAAATGGATGTTGAATTCGGAATCGGGACCTCCGAAAACCACGAAAATGATACCCATATTGATATTATATCAAAAAGTCACGTCGGCCATCTTGGATTTCAAAAAAGATGTTGTATTCGTAATCAGGAACCCCGAAAACCACGAAAATGATATTCATATTGATATTATATCAAAAAGTCACGTCCGCCATCTTGGATTTCAAAAAAGATGTTGTATTCGTAATCAGGAACCCCGAAAACCACGAAAATGATACCCATATTGATATTATATCAAAAAGTCGCGTCCGCCATGTCGAACTTCCATACAAACTTTTATCCCCTATTTCAACCCCTTCAATCTTTTATTCGCGATAAAAAGTAGCCCATGTCCCTCCCCAAGATCTATATTTGTACCAAATTTCATCAAAATCGGTTCAGTGCTTTAGACGTGAAAGCTTAACAGACAGACAGACAGAGTTACTTTCGCATTTATAATATTAGTAGGGATAATTATTTCTACGCTCACACCAATTATCTAGCCCAAATTAAGTATCATTAAGAACTTGTGTTATTATTTACTTTGAATTCCTTTGCTTCGCTCTTGAATCAAAGTAGCGCCCTCGCCGTAAAACCGTATTATTTAAAACCGGTCTAGGCGTAGAAACATACATAAAAAAGAAGATTAAGGCCACTTGAAAAACCTCCTCCTTTTCTTAAGGCGGTTAAAAATGTCCATACGTTAAGTCAAAACAATCTAATCATCAAAAAAATTTTTTTTATGTCCTTAGTATTTTTTATAGAACAATTAATATGATTAAATTATTGCATTCGACTAAATTCTAAACAACTAAAATAGGTAAAATAATTTCTGTAACTGGCAGCACTCAGTATTTAAAAAATACAAAATAAAATATTTGGTTTTTATTGCTTATAAAGTGAAAATACAATAAAATATTAAAAACTTACTTGTGAAAAGTAATGTTCTCACTCTTTTTATTTTTTTCAGTTCGATTATTACACCATATAATAGCACAAATCGTCATTTTTTAATAATTTGTTGGAGATGCGTACGGAGTGCGTTGACCTCGAGGACTACGCATAGAGTTTCCGTATGGTGCCAAATAAGGCCTAATATTGGTTGCACCAAATTGAGTGCCCGGATACGGTATCTGTATGTTCTTAATCTAAGTGTATAACCAAGGAGCTTATACTAAGAATGGAGTCATTAGTCAAATTAACAAAGTGAGGGCAAAAATTTTGACAATACTTGACATTTCAAATTTCACATTTCTCTTTCTAGAAATTGTCGTCATCTCTTTCTAAACACGACTACATAGAAACAAAATTTCCCCAGTATTTCGCACTCTTTCTAAAACAAAAGTAGAAAAGTAGCTAAAAACTTAACATATTGTATTCAATTATCAGTATTTATTATCAATGAAAGAAATAAATATAATATATTTACTTTTAATGTTTAGGTTTGTATTTTATTTTGAAAATCATCATTGTGATTCTTTCAATAACTTATGGGAAATGAAAGGATTTATGTAATGGCAGCACTCTCTTCATGTGTCAATGTCCCGAAATCTCAACATGACATAAATTGTCGTAATTGACGTATTCATAAATATCGACTCGCGATTTTGGTACGGCTTTTTACTTTAAAATAAGGATAAATAGTGCAAAATGGTAAACAAATACATATTTCGAGCTGGTAGAAGTGAGTAGTATTGAGGATGCAGTGTGAATTTCACTTGTAAGTGTCATAATTGCATATAATATTGTTCAATCTATAAATTTCATTTTTCACCCGTAATTCCAGATTATTAGCGTTATTTTGCAAAACTCCATAAGAGGGAGAAATTTCTGATACTCGCATTTAATCCTATCTTAGAATTTAATGAATTTTTGCACATAATTTACTTATTCAAATATTTGTAAACAAATGACTAGGGTGACTAGGATTTCCGGAATTATAAGGAAATAATTTCCCTTTCTATCCATTCCTTTTATAAATGGCAATCAAAATTGATAGATTATTTTATTTAATTCTTTGAAATAACTGTTACATAGATAAAATACATAAATAGTTTTACCCATTTTTAGTTCGAAATGTTTATTTACAAATAAAATATGTAATTTGTGTAATGTAAATTATTTTATTTGAGAAAAAGATAATGAGAGTATTGATTGGATTGTACTAGTGTAATAATGTTTATCATTCACATTTGCATGTACTAACATGCAACGCAGATACATTGCACACAGACAGACAGTATTAATAAAATTGTGGCTGCGCTCTTCTGCACTTGTAATCAAATAGCATATTAAAATCTATCAAATGATGGTTTTTAATATGCTATTTGATTACAAGTTAAAAGTGTACATAAATATTTATATACACTTTTAACTTGTATACATAAAATTTTCTTTTCTTTTTAGATTTCCAAAGCGACGAACCATATGGTTGTCTATTGTGCCTTTAAAAACAAAATTTTAATAAAGTTAGAAAATATGTAGTTTCCAATTTCAAGACACCGACACTTTCAAGGCAACTGCTTATGTCAAACTTCAAGCCCTTTTTTCAATAAAACCACTACTCAATCACTTTTCAAAGGCAACCCTTGAACTGGTTAGTAAAAATTTTCTTGATATTATACAGTTAATACAGAGAGCTAAAATGTTTGGGGAAATAATTTTAAGGGCATCAGGCATCATCAATTATTGAATAAACAATGACTCAATTGAATTTTAACATTCTGCATAGTCACAAAAATGGCGTATGACGCAAAAATGAGAAACCAGGATTTCCGAAGTAATTAGTCTATTGTCACCAACACTTCATTTATCGATGTTTAGAGTAGGTTAAATAAAGCGTAAGAAATATACATTCGAATGAAGTTAATATAGTATGAATAATTTCTAATCTAGTCCGTTACACTTTTATCTTGATTATGCTATGCCCAAATGGGCAACATGATGTGCTGGTGTTGTTTGTGAACATCTGTTATTTACATTCATGAATGCAATAAATTATTTTATTTGATTTGAATTATATTTACAAGTTTTGTTTGCCTAATCTTCTTTTTATATACCGATAAATGTCGAATCGAAACTGACGAGTTGGGTCGATTTTATTGCACGTAAGTGTAGATAACGGTAATTTTTATCAATATAAATTAATAGCTTTAGATATTTTTATAAATAAACTTAAATAAATATGTAATAACCGTGACTCGCAAACAAATATTCGTGTTCCTCGCACAAATATTTGCCGGAACCAGGATTCAAACCCGAACGGCTTCATGTGTAGGTAGCTATACTGACCACTCCACCATGACGGCGTTAAAAAGTTGTTCATATTGATGGCCTAAAACACCCCAAATATTACATATAATGTAGGCTGTAACATGTAGGGTACCATGTTTAAGTACCCTTCATGTTACAGCCTGTATTATACTAAAAACCAAGTGCTACTAAACTTACTTTTAGCCGATTTGTAGCCAGTAGCTGTTACTAATGTAACTAATTCACGGAAAGTTACTAGAGCTAACAATTTCTTCTGTTGTATAAAAAACCGCACTTCGGCTTTCAGCCGTAATATCTATCAATATAAAGAAAGTCTGGTAGTAAGTTGGTAAGTTGCGCATCATTATGGCCCTATTATCATTACTCAAGAACGGCTAGATCGGTATACCACACAATATATTTTTATAGCATTGCTAACCGGAAAACCTTAAATGTATGCTTAGCACCTAAAAAAAAGAACAATTTAATGTCTATGAGTTGACGTGACATGAGATAAGCTATATAATAAACTGTAACGTGCCTCTTAAAATCAAGAGTCACAGAAGCGATAAATCCTCGTATTTCGGTTGCTGATTTTTTTCCTGGGAGCCAAAAATAGATAACATTACCGTGCTAAAAGGCACTCAGGAAAAAAAGTTTTTAATTCTTTGTCATGGAAAACTCAAAACTCAAAGTATTTTCAACTTGTGGTTTTATTAACGTAACGAAGTTCAAGTGTAACGTTACACATACATATTTTACCGACCTACATACATATTTTTTTTTAATTAAATCAGATTACACTATTTATAAGTATTACATAAATTAAGATATAAAGGAAGCTCATCTAATTGAAATATTTCTTTAGAGTTCGCCTCCTAATTTTATCAACAGGTTTTAGCGCTCTATATCAACGTTAATAAATAAGCTACATTTTAGTGACCGTACGACTGTTGCGGGCAATCTCCGATAGATTGCGCCTGCGTCGCCGGGCAGTCTCGATCTTGTCAGGAATCGCATACAAAGGCTTGGTGATTCGGTCTTGCGCTTGCGTGGTTCGCTAAGTAAATTGAGCACCGACTAATACTAATTTGATAATCGTGTGCAATAATAGTTATTTATTTAATGTGTTTAACCCCTAATTGGGGTCCAAGATTAGGCTAAGGTAGCCGCTGTCGCCTCCGCTACTTCACTTCCGCCCAGGGCTGGACTTACAGTGAGCAGCAGTACAAGCCGCCCTAACTCGTCCCACCGAGCGACCCTCACCGAGACCATTTCCGGCTACCACCAGGGGAGTACACGCTATTGGGCATTATACCACCATTTAATAAATTGTTCTGCACGGATCTCTCCTGTCTCATTTAACTCCCTATATCTTAGGACCGTGGGAGCACGTGAGACCTTACCCGTGGCACAAGACTGTCCGTGATTAATTTGTGCTACAGGCACCCTACTAGAAAGAGACAGAGCCTCTCTAGAATTGTCAAGAAATGTCAAGTGTTGTCAAAACTTTTGCCCTCACTTTGTTCATTTGTCTAATGACTCCATTCTATAGGTAAAATATAAGCTCCTTGGTGTATAACATTGGCCAACGACAGTACAGACGTACAGACAGATCTCGATCGGCCCAGTTCAACGTTTGGTCCACGGCATAATACACTACTTTATCTACATTAATACACATATTTAAATAAGTGTAATATTAGTCTAAGTGGCTTTTTGAGAAATATCGGGAGTCAAATTTTCATCTAAATCACTACTACCATCAGCCATTTTGATAATATTCATATTGTTTTATAAACAGACAAAATGGCCCCAAATCTACATTTAGTTCACTGTGTTCGCGGTCGGGCGCATTTAGGTTTAGATTCTACAGTGTCGATTAGATTTTAAATGTTAACTTCATATACGGTTTGTTATTTTTAAAGAAAAAATCGTGTAATTTAATAGTCTAAACGAGCATTTAAATGTAAAAAAAAGTGTGTCAATTGAAGTTTACATTTGAGATTTTAATTCGAATATTAAAACATGAGTGTAGATAAAGGAATTATTCAATTTTGCGTATTTTATGTTGAACGAACATGTCTACGTATGTACGACAATAATTTTGTCGACTTCTTAGTTAATACGAGTACTGGAAAGAGCAGTGAACGGTGTTTTATATGCGTTCACTGTATAAGAGTAATTAGAAGCGTTAGTAGCGTAGTGGGTAAGGGCGATTTATCTCACCCGGGAGGCACCGGTTCGAACCCCGCAACGTACCAATGTGTTTTAAAATTTTGAAATCATAGTTTAATCAACGCATTTACGGCAAAGGAAAACATCGTGAGGAAATCTGTATACACCTATGAAGAAATTCTTAGGTTGTGTGTGAAGTCGACCAACCCGCACTGCTGGCCAGCGTGGTTGACTAAGGCCTAATCGCCCCTAATGTGGGGTAGGCTCGAGCCCCTCAGTGGGGACATTATATGAGCTGTTGATGAAGAGTAATAATTTATTTTACTAATAATAATTTTAATGGATACCTAATTACACTTGTATCAATCAAATCGCACAATGCTTGAATTATAACTACTGGGTTAACTTACGTACCAAATTATATTCAATTAACAATCTGAGTAAAAAAATCAATAACATATTATTATACTAATAAAGTATGTGTGTATATATGTATGTATAATATGAGTTATCATCTAATTAACAAATATAATAATAATAACTTAAAAAATTAGCTAACTAACAAGAACTAAACATACATAATAATTAGGTGAAAATAAGCTTTAAGGTACATTAAAAAAGGAATTATGTTATGTATTCACAACTTTGCGCACCTAGACAGCGTGCGGTATGGTCCGTAAATAGATTTTAGATAGTCATAAAAAACAGGTATTTTCTATTCTATTTTGAAATTTATTGATAATAAAATCTGTGGAGCTCACGTAGGGTTCATTGTAGCCGCAGGTATTAGCGTCCGATCCCAGCGGCCTGTCCGTCCAGGGCGACATAGCAAGCGGCCTGTCCGGGTAGACTGTTCGGAGCGGAACACTTTCCATAACTTAAAGGATTTTCTGTCTTCTTGTATTTTTTCTTCATTTTCCATGCGGCGTGACTTAACTAACCAAGCGACAAGTCTGTGTCTCCCTTTGTTACTTAAAATCAATAAAAACAAAAATAAACACTTTTTTGGAATACTAAAACTAATGCTATAATGCTTAAATAATCAATGTGTACTTAATTTATTATATTACTAGCGGCAAGTCCCGGCGTCGCATGAATGGACATTTTTTTTACATATTGGGATAAACGTAGATTAAATTTTATCTAGAATTTTAATAGCCGTGTGATGCCGGCAGAGTAGAATAGCATCACCCGTATCCTCCAATGGGTGTCGTAGAAGGCGACTAATGGATCAGCATGGGGGTATTGACCACCTTATACTCCGTCCACCAATCCGTATTGGGCAAGCGTGGTGGACTACTGCCTAAACCTCCTTCGATGACAAGGAGTGGCCTTGTGTCTAGCAATGTGGCTCGAATTATTATGGCTGTTAAGTTAAGATGAAAGAATTGGATGAATTCAAGTGGGCGTGGTTGTCCAAATTCGAAAATATTAGGAATAGCGAAAACTGCATCATTAGATTTTTGTTTTTGATAAATTAACAATTAATTAGTCAAGGTATAATGGTAACGTAAGAAAACTTAAAAAGTATTTTGTAAAAAAAATGAGCTCCGGCCTTAAGTTTGTCGTATTTCATTAATTACTTTCCAGAATTTGTTCCTTAATAGCGACACTATTGAATAGTACAGTATAATAATACAGTTTTTTTTTTGTCAAAATCAACGGTTTTGATTCCTGGCTAGAAATACTGGTTTTTCAAAAATCCAATGATGCCGTTTTAGTTTTCATCATAAAGTACCTTTGAGTACTTTTCGCTATTCCTCATAGCTTCGGCTTTGGCCTACTTATAAAATTCACCCTATATCCTAGCTTTTACTTACGATTGCGTCGTCGGCGTGACTAGTTACTTTGGGCAGCATTTTTTGGATTTTGCTTGGACTTCCTTACGACCTTTTATCCCTATACGAGCAAAAATTTCAATACAAACTTTCATCCTTTATTTCATCTATTATATTTTGTACCGAAATTACGAAATTCATCAAAATCAGAGGAGTGAGAATACGAATTGGTTTGGACTTGCAGGCGACCTTTCATCCGTTATTGAAATTTTGACCTATGTGGCGATGAAATAGGCTCATCAAAATTTCAATAATGCTAGAACTAACATTATTTATTTCTTGTTAAGTGTCTGAATTCAAAGTTTCATGGTTTTATGTTCACAAATGACGATATTCTATACAAACTTTCATTCCTTATTTCAACCCCTTCAAACTGTCCTATTCCAACGTCTTATCAATATTTGTACAGAATTTGATAAAAATTCCAGTAGCTTTTGAGTTTATTCGCTAGAAACATATCGCTGGGTGCGAAGAACTAGATGCGGGTAATATAATCCATTGCAGCGCTCATAGTGGCCTATAGAAGAAATAATGTAGGCTCTGTCTGTTTTTTCTGTTAATTTCAAAGTAATCTATTTTTAATAATAACATTATTCCGCCAACAAAAATGGGTCATAGCATTTGTTGTGTTGTACGCTGCAAGAATATTGACAGAAATATCAAACCATGCAAGAAATGGATAGCAGCTATCTATTTTCGTGGTGTAATAGATGTAAATAATAGATGTACTTAAATTATTGAACTCCTTGTTTTGTTCTTAATTCCTCTACATACTGGACATATCCAGCACATACCAAGAATTTTCCTATAGAGACGGTTTGTGGCTGAAATATATTGTGGGTGATACTTTCAAACTCGGTCTTTAGAATAATGCTCATTTCGATCTGCAAACGATATTTAACTTATTGCTAGCGATACAGGAACAATTATAGTTATATATGTGTACTATTATTTCATGAAACCAGTAGCTTTATCTTCCTGTTTCAGTAAAATTACAACTAAAAATTAAGTAAATAAACCCTGAGGTAACCAAAATAAAACAATTTGAATAAATTTTACTTTGAATGACCAAAAATTATTTAAAACCCTTATCCATGCAAATCACGGTATAAGAGTAATTTTTTAAACTAAATTAATAGATACTTTTTGATTGAATTTAATATTTTGTCAAACGTATGCGTATGTGTATTGAGCCAACAAAGTTGCGTAGGATAGTTAGAGTCGTGCACAGAGGCAATAATTGGAAAGCTTAGAATAAGAACATACTAGAAGGATAGTTCCATACAATATGCCGCTTCAAAACTGACGCAAAAAATTTGTTATGTGTGCTAACGCTTACACACAGATACACGCACACTACTAAAAATTGGTGTGGTCACTAAAACCTCGTCACCCCAAAACCAGGTAATTTAAATAAAACATGAATACTACTTCTGATTTTGAAGTGAAACTTCTTTTTATACGATAGATACATCGTAATTTGTAAATTCGATGAAACGGAAAAGCCACACCAAAGTTTTTGACGGATAGTTTTAAATAAAATATCAGGGTACCATTTTGGTGGTTTTTGGGGGTCCCGATTAAAAAAAATATATATTGATATCCAAGATGGCGGACGTGACTTTTTAATATAATATCAATATGGGTATCATTTTCGTGGTTTTCGGGGGTCCCAATTCCGAATTCAACATCCATTTTGAGATCCAAGATGGCGGACACAACTTTTTAATAAAATATCAATATGGGTATCATTTTCGTGGTTTTCGGCGGCCCCGATTCCAAATACAACATCTATTTTGAGACTATCCAAGATGGCGGACGCAACTTTTTAATATAATATCAATATGGGTATCATTTTTGTGGTTTACGTGGGTCTCGATTACGAAAACAACATCTTTTTTGAGATCCAAGATGGCGGACGCGACTTTTTGATATAATATCAATATGGGTATCATTTTCGTGGTTTTCGGGGGTCCCGATTACGAATACAACATCTTTTTTGAAATCCAAGATGGCGGACGTGACTTTTTGATATAATATCAATATGGGTATCATTTTCGTGGTTTTCGGAGGTCCCGATTCCAAATACAACAAACATTTTGAGATCCAAGATGGCGGACACAACTTTTTAATAAAATATCAATATGGGTATCATTTTTGTGGTTTTCGTGGGTCTCGATTACGAAAACAACATCTTTTTTGAGATCCAAGAAGGCGGACGCGACTTTTTGATATAATATCAATATGGGTATCATTTTCGTGGTTTTCGGAGGTCCCGATTCCAAATACAACATCTATTTTGAGATCCAAGATGGCGGACGTGACTTTTTAATATAATATCAATATGGGTATCATTTTCGTGGTTTTCGTGGACGAACACGACGAAAATGATACCTATGTCGATTTTGTATTGAAAAGTCGCAAACACCATCTTGGATCTAGAATTAGATGTCACATTCTGAATCGGGACCCCCGAAAACCACGAAAATGATACCTATATTGACAAATTATCAAAAAGTCACGTCCGCCATTTTGGATCTCGAAGTAGATGTCTTATTCGTAATCCGGACCCCCAAAAACCACGAAAACCATACCCATATTTACATTATGTTAAAAAGTCGCGTCCGCCATCTTGGATCTCAAAATGGATGGTGTATTAGGAATCGGGACCTCCGAAAACCACGAAAATGATACCCATATTGATATTATATTAAAAAGTTGTGTCCGCCATCTTGGATCTCAAAATAGATGTTGTATTTGGAATCTGGGCCGCCGAAACCCACGAAAATGATACCCATATTGATATTTTATTAAAAAGTTGTGTCCGCCATCTTGGATCTCAAAATGGATGTTGAATTCGGAATCGGGACCTCCGAAAACCACGAAAATGATACCCATATTGATATTATATCAAAAAGTCACGTCCGCCATCTTGGATTTCAAAAAAGATGTTGTATTCGTAATCAGGACCCCCAAAAACCACGAAAATGATACCCATATTGATATTATATCAAAAAGTCGCGTCCGCCATGTAGAACTTCCATACAAACTTTTATCCCCTATTTCAACCCATTCAACCTTTTATTCGCGATAAAAAGTAGCCTTTGTCCCTCCCCGAGATTTATATTTGTACCAAATTTCATCAAAATCGGTTCAGTGCTTTAGACGTGAAAGCTTAACAGACAGACAGACAGAGTTACTTTCGCATTTTTTATATTAGTAGGGATAATTATTTCTACGCTCACACCAATTATCTAGCCCAAATTAAGTATCATTAAGAACTTGTGTTATTATTTACTTTGAATTCCTTTGCTTCGCTCTTGAATCAAAGTAGCGCCCTCGCCGTAAAACCGTACTATTTAAAACCGGTCTAGGCGTAGAAACATACATAAAAAAGAAGATTAAGGCGACTTGAAAACCTCCTCCTTTTCTTAAGGCGGTTAAAAATGTCCATACGTTAAGTCAAAACAATATAATCATCAAAAAAAAATTTTTTTATGTCCTAAGTATTTTTTATAGAACAATTAATATGATTAAATTATTCCATTCGACTAAATTCTAAACAACTAAAATAGGTAAAATAATTTCTGTAACTGGCAGCACTCAGTATTTAAAAAATACAAAATAAAATATTTGTTTTTTATTGCTTATAAAGTGAAAATACAATAAAATATTAAAAACTTACGTGTGAAAAGTAATGTTCTCACTCTTTTTATTTTTTTCAGTTCGATTATTACACCATTTAATAGCACAAATCGTCATTTTTTAATAATTTGTTGGAGATGCGTACGGAGTGCGTTGACCTCGAGGACTACGCATAGAGTTTCCGTATGGTGCCAAATAAGGCCTAATATTGGTTGCACCAAATTGAGTGCCCGGATACGGTATCTGTATGTTCTTAATCTAAGTTGGAAAGATTTTTATGTTTGTAACAAATAAACTCTATAACTACTGGACCGATTTTAATGAAATTTCGTCCAAATATTGATTACACGCTGGAAAACCTTCTACCTTTAATCGCCACAAAAAGACTTGGAGTGGTTGAAATAAGGGATGATGAAAGTTTTTAGGGAAGTTCGTCATTCGGGAAGATACAACCATGAAACTTTGAATTTAGGAACTTGATAAGAAATAAATAAATAAAAAAAAAATCAAAATGTCAAAAATATGTTCTAGCATTTTTGACATTTTGACTTGTGTGGGGATGAAATGTAGCCTATTTTTACCAAATTTTATCAGAAGCGGTCTAGTAGTTTTTGAGTTTAGTCACAAACATACAAATCTTTCCTCTTTATAAAATTAGTATAAGTAGATATAGATAAGCTTGATCGCTCTAATCATCTTCATTTTAACATTTGCTGTGTCCACAAAAGTCATGAGAAGGCGGAAGCTCATCGTCAATATTAGCTTAAAACTAAGCATTACTTTTTTACTTGTATTGTTCAACTGGTTATTTTTAAATATCTCATCATTCGAACACGTTACGCATATTGTAAGTAAGCATAGCAAATATTGATGGACAGACGTTACTACAAAAATACAAGGGAGCTTTTAAGTTCTCAAGTGGAAAGTGAATTTAAATAAATTTATTTTAAAATATTGAGAATATTCTTTGATTTTTCCGTATCATGTATAAAAAATATTAAAGAAATTTTAACTAAAACAACGATTTATTTTTTGTACTTTTAAGTTTATAACTAATAAGTTTAATATTTTTTTAGATAATACATTGCGAATTGCGAAGTTCCATTTTTTATACAACCAAGATGACAAGCAATCACTAAGTTTTGCGATACTGTGTAACTTCTAGAAGTTTGCAACTTTCAACACTACTTCACTCGTGCTTTGCCCACCCTGACCTCCTGCCCCGTATAGCTCCAGAATTTTACTCATCGGCAGATAACAACATGACAAAAATATAGGATTAGCCTTTATTATATAGGAATGTCTCCAGTGTTAAACAACTTTTAATTCGAGCACATAATACGTTATGACGTTATTTAGTATACTTCGAAGTCGTCGTAAGTCTTTCTTTACATTTCATATTACTTTATGACAATCGATATGTTATGTTTAAGCGAAAGTATCACTCTGTTGAATTATTATTGTATTTAATTACTTTGACAAATTACTGTACTGTGTGAGTAAAGCAAAAGCTACATTTTATGTTCCCTGTAATAACTTTCAGCGAGTCACCTTGGTTATGAAATCATGTACAAGTGTCAACGTGACCCGCACAGCTGCTATTTCTTCAGAATGATTAAAACATTGATAACGTAACTGTAATCCTCAGCTGTAATCGCTACACCAACTGTCAGTTTAACAGGGCTCCTAGGTGCGACGATATTATGACAAGGCTGGCTGATTATGCTAAGAATTATCTACTTATCTGCTAGTAAAAGGTGTAGAAACTTACAAAATTAAAGGGTCTTCTCTTGTCAACTATCAATATAATGTTTTTGCTACTATGATTTATTAATTAAAGTACAAATATTCAGATTCTTCATAAATATAAGAACATGGCAGGACATGTAACAGTTTTTGACTATCATTGTACTCCTTTATTATTTTAATTCTTATTTGAATGGTTTCTCATTTATTTATATTAAGACAGGTACAATACAGACTTTAGCCTAGCTAGCTTGACCTTGAGCGCTTAAAAACTGAGACAATAGAATTTGCCTACCAATGTTCTTAGTTTATTACAAATTAAATAGTCAATATATTTGTGTACATAAATAACATAATTTATTATGTACTCACTCTAATCGTATCTTATTTGTTTTAAAAGTATGATTATCTTGACATGATTTATAAAAAGGTTTTTATTATTTTCCAACGATTCGAATAACCTATATTGACTCACATTTGTCATGTATTGCATAAGATTCTTACATCTTGTTTGTCTCCCAAGGTAGATGCGTCGCGCTTGCCTTGCAGGTAATAGGTCATCAGTTGACCCTTGCCCTTGACCGCCACCAGACCGCGCTGCTCGAAATAGTATCCGAAACTCTCCAAAATCTGGCAAGTTTCTTCTGTCACCTGAAAAAGGATAATCCTTTACAATGTTGCAAATTAAATTAAACACTAAAATAATGCGTGTGACTAACACGTCTCTTCATATACAGTCATTAAACTTATTTCAGTAATTTGTGCGATTATAAACATTCTTAAATCTTTTTGTAATACGCATGCATAAATTGAAATTTACCTCAATAAGTATTTGAGAAATGGGTTTATTCCTACATCATATACTTTCCAATTCTGTGTAAAATGACAAAAATGGCAATGAACTAGTTATCATCAGCATGCTCATTTTCCTCATTTCCAGCATTCCAGCATCGCAAAATAAGATTTTTTTGTCGACTGAAATTATGATAGGTAAATGGTGGCTTAAAACAGTCATAGCGCTTAAAATTTTATTGAGCATACCTATAATATAATAATTTAAGAATCACAAACCAATGTTAAATTTTCACTTTGCATAATTAATTAAATTGTTTAGTGCTTGTCTGTAAAATATTTACCTACCTTTATATACATACACTTAGATGGAATGTTGATGTGTAAAGGTACAATAATAAACAAATATGTTTATCGAAATCCATTCACGTACATTCTTTAAGACGAGTTTATTACTACATTTGTAACTTAGACCCAAACTTTCAATGCTCATATTGTGCTACATACAAAAGAATTTCTAAAATGATAGCCATCTGCTCGGTGGCGCCAGTTAACATGAATTTGAACTTTTACGAACCTAGGCGTCTAGACTGCCGTGTCTATTTATTTTTTTACACGATTATAGTCGAAACATTGAATTACGAATAAAAAGCTTAAAAAAATATGTACATATTTAAAAATTAGGCACATTTGACTATGTGTTGAACTATCTATTATTATTTGTTTATATAACTGAGTAATAATGGATACATTAAGTTCAACTCAATCTAATAAGAAGTGCTGTCTGAGATTTCGAAATAAATATTTTTTCTAAACTCATAATAATATGATTATTCGCATGTTACCAAAACCTTCGCATTTTTTATTTTATGTCTGTCTGTCTTGTTTGTTTGTCCGGGCTAATCTCGGAAAGCACTTCTTTTTACTAACGATTTTAATGAAATTTTGTAAATTTGGTCTATAGGATAGTTGTTGTCTTGTTTAGTAGTTCTCTTTTTTTGCAAATTAACACCAACAACGCGTGACGGGCCAGCTAGTAATAAATGAAATAATATATAATTGTTACGATTACACTTTTACTCATCATGTGTCAAAGGCTGCACGAAGATGAGAATTCATGCTTTCAAATTGGAAAGGAAAGTATAAAAGTGTTATTTACACTGCTACATATTCTATAAAAGCAGTATATCGTTGAGGATTACAACCAAAACATGTTTAACTATACGCATTTTTTTAATAACAAATAGGTGAGAATTTGGTAATCTTGATGGAAAGGTTTAAAAAGAAAAAAGACAAAATTTAATTCAATGTTGAACTTATTCACTATTTCTTTATAGAAGTTTAAGTTTTATTGATCAGGGAGACTTAATCGGAACACACAATTTAAAAATAAATGTAAAATTTATACGAATTGAGATGTTAAAAACGATTAATAATTACCTGTATGCAACCAGCCTTGCCGGTGCTTTCCATTCGGGAGGCGACGTTGACGGTGTTGCCCCATATATCGTAGTGGGGCTTGCGGGCGCCGATGACGCCGGCTGTGATGGGGCCGTGGTTGACGCCCATGCGCAGGACGAAGTGATTGAAGGACTGCTCGTTAATGGCGGCGAGCACTCGCTGCAACTCTAACGCGAACTCCACGAGGCACGCCAGGTGCGCCCATCGCACCAGGACACCGTCTGACGGCTGGTGTTATACGTTAGCAGAATGTAGTTATCAAGGAGCTATAATTCCATTCAATCCGAGATCGACCTCATAATGTTATCTCTCAATTCAAACTCTATATTTTAATGTAGTACCTATTTAAATTTAGGAAATATGATTTTTAAATTTAATAATCACCACAGAACACCGACTCTTTCTGAGACAATCACTCGCATCACAGGTGTCTTTGTCAGGGACAGTAAATAAAGTTCAATTTCCATTTAAATAAATCTACATTGATTTATGTGTACATTATGTTGACTAGGCGAGCGTGTACCACTTTAGCACTCATCACCACTTTCCATCAGGTGTGATCTCAGATCATATAACTTATATGATCTGAGGGTGTGATTGTGGTCACGTTCAGCCTATTTTACGTAAAAAAAAATATGTCAGCGGAATCGTATCAAATATGGCTAGGCTAGGATAGGCGTATCAAATATGGTGAGACGAGCCGGGTAGTGAATGGGGAGTGCCGGTGCACCACAAGGAAGGTTTCTACCCTACGCCTGCGGACACAAGTCCTTGCACTGCTACTGGCTCCCCTCTCTGCAACGCGTTGGAATGCTAAGAGCTTTCGTCTCAATAAAAATTAATTTTATGTTTATTAAGATACCTTAATATATTTAATTAATAATACAATGTAAATACAAGTGCGAGACGGACTCGCGCACTAAGGGTTCCGTACCGGTATCTATAAAAAGACAAAAACGGACAAGTGCGAGTCGGACTCGCCCAGCGGAGACTTTTTTGCGGCATAAACGGCCGTATATTTTTTTGCGTTAACTTAGAAGTTTGATTTTTACAGCTTCAAGGGACTGTAGATTTGAGTATATGGTTTTAATTTGAATACGATACCTCCACGCGTTCCCGAGATAAAGGCAAACCGATGATTGATTACGTACTTTAAATAAAGACTATATTTTTTATGATTTAATTACAAATATATAGTTTTCAGAGTTTTTCCTGTACCTGTGGTATAAGATGATATTACTTGCCAAATGTCATAATTCTAGGTCAACGGGAAGATGAATTTTGATTCCCTTGAGAGTGTCGAAATATACGCAATACACCTGATCGGAACAGTAGCTATTATTCCCACAAATTGAAAAGAGAAAGTTGATCTTTTCTTCGGCCTAAATATGCGGGAGGAAAAGTTGTATGAAATTCTATTTCTAAAGTGTTTAGCAGGAGGAAAAGTTGTATGAAAATCAACGAATTAGGAATGATAAATTCGTTGATGAATATCTATTTCTAACGCGGCGTCCGCCGCAGCGCGCGTCGGCGGCGGTGGCGGCGGTGCTCGATAGGGACGTGCGCTGCGACAACTACAGGCCATTGGTTGACCGGTGTTTCGCAGAACATCTGCAACTAGTGTTGCATAATCATAATCTCCTTATCATTTTATTATAGATACTGCTTATTTCAATTTAACAAGTCTTTGAATGTTCCTCACAGGTGTAGTATAAAGCACTCTGTAACACTTGGGAGAAAGATCGATTCCCAACTAGGGAGTATTGTGAGTACTGCTCCCTCGTTGGTAATCTGTCACTTTCGTCCCGCGGTGAACAATGTACTATAATATATAACTAAGAAAATTGATTTTTTCACAGCTTCAAGGAACCGTAAACTTGATTATTTAAAGAAGTTTTTCCTTATTAGAAGTAAAACGAGCAAAAAACAAAATCACGTTTGATAAATAGGTGCCCCCATAAATATTTGTTTTATTTTCATTTGATTGTTATTTTTTAAAGTGAACATGTAACTAAATATTCTGTGAATATTTCAAACATCTACCTGTTGCCGTTATCAGTATCGAGCAATACAAGCAAAAACAAAATCACGTTAGTTGTATGGGCGCCCCCTTAAATATTTATTTTATTCTAATATATTTATGTCACGTTTTACCCTATGGGTACGGAACCCTAAACATGAGGTGATATTTATCTTTATATCTTAATAAAGTTTAGTGTCAGTATTTTGCTATAAGCTTATACAGGATGTAAAAGACATGAACAGTCAAACGAAAACCATGTATTCTGCTCACCATCATAACATTTTTTTTCCTTTAAACTATACCTGGGAAATTGATAGTTGCGATTTTATTGAAGGTCAAAGTCATAATTTTTTTTTTCATTTTTTTATGAAAACGTATTCTATACGTTATTTCTTAATTATTGTCCAAAGAAACATTATCGTTTTTTTTAGTATTTCATAACAAAAAATGGCTTCAAAAAGTTAGCGTTCAATGTAGCTGACTCGATGGGCACGGACACTAACGAACGGGGCCGCCGTCAAGCAAAAATATCGCGGTTTTGCGAGTTGCGTGCGAGTTGAGCCCTTTACATTGCGCGGTACAATTTGCAATTTTTTTCAACACCAAAAAATAAAAATCATTTCCCAGCAATAATTTTTTTGAAATATGTCTTATTTTGATATATAGAATACATGGTTCTCGTTTGACTGTTCATGTCTTTTACACCCAGTATACTCGTAACACGTTACACTTTAAAAGTGGTAGGTATACCCATTATATATACGGTATAGGTGTTGTTTCAAGTAGGATAATCAATCATCACTTACAACGTACTTGAAAATTTTATTTCTCTCTTGTTAAAAATCTTATTTTTCTCTTAGAATCTCCACTTCTGAATGCCTTGACGCATGGTGTTGAGAATTAGCACACTAAACAGAAAGTATCTACCATTATGTGTAAATAAATTATCTACCAAAAATATGGTGACGGTCCAAGATATGGTTTATAACGAGGATTGAACTTAAGTCTTCCTATAAAGAGAAACCGTTAAAATATTTGTTAGTTTTCATTAAGGACAGTTGAAGTTAAAAGATTTATTAGCAATAATTATGTCTCATTAACATTCCTCAACATTTAGTATTGGACGAAACAACAATTCATCCGTCGCAAGCTTACTACTATTACATTAAATAATGAATTGTTACAAAAATTTGTTGTTGAAATATGACATTTACTATACTTTAATGTATTCTTACAAAAATTTGCTGTTGAAATAATGTATGACATTTACTGATTTCGACAATTTCCTAATTTCAAAAACAGTAACTTTTTTAACTATGTCATTTGGCTCAAACTTACATCATTACATCATAATTTACAAAGTCCATTATGTATCGTTAATTTGAAGACTTGAATGCCCGTGAATCATCCGATTTCACTGAACACCTTGACAATTTTGTTTACAATGTTTATAGACAACGTAAAACATTTTGCAATAAAGTAATCGATTTCTATTGATATGACCCCACCTAAATTTTATTTGTCAACATAAGTATACAACAAAAGTAAAAAATATTATGTTATAAGTACGGAACCGACTTTTGAGTGTAAAAAGAGGCTACTTATATGCCAAAATTTAAAAGTTGATAATAACTAGGTATTGGATGTAAAATTAACAATATCCCAATATTCTTGTCTTCCTAGTTCCTGCTTGCGAATACTCCTAAATCAGTCATTCATAAGTTTTTAAAGCTTTTCAGTTTTTCCTTATTGGAAAGAAATGTGTAGTTCAATTTAATCTCCAAGTTGTTCAGGAGTAGGCACATCTACTTGGGGCAAATAATCTTATTGACTTCCTTCTCAAAGAAACACCTTTGAGAAAGAAGCCAATAGGAGCTTGCGGCTGGTTATTTGGATTCTGGTTTAGCATAATATATATACAGCACACCTACAGCTCCAACAAAACACTTCTTTGTTGAATACACATACAGAGTTATGCTGCCCAATATAACGTTATAGTGACTGTGTCAGATCATACAAAATTTTTAATTATCCTTTCTTTATCAATTGTTTTTTAGCAGCAGTCAGTCACAGGCAATAAATATTAATAATAGAGACATTTATCTGGTTTGCACTAACTCTTAGTCAAAAGTCTCTTAATATGATTCATTAGAAAAAACAGAAAAACATCAACGTGTTTTTGGTGCCCATGAATATATTAAGTAACATACTTAAGCATTGAAAAAAGAATTGTGAGATTTATCTTACATCAAAATGTTAATTTTTTGCTTCAAGAAGGTAACTTTGGAAATATTTATTAATAAAGTAGATATTCGTTTATAATACAAAAATGGGTGTCCCACGCAATAGTGAAAGACGATAGCTCGAATAACAACAGCGCGAAGACGATATTGCGAAAGTACTATCGCTCGAAAGTGTAATTGCGCGACACAAAAGCGCGAACGTTCATTTGCGCGAAAATCACACCAGCAAATCATTAAACAATATTGATTATTTAATTAATTCTATACAGAGTGAAATGATGTCTACTGCTAATCCCCCAGAAAACACAAATCTGTTCGCTGGTGTGATTTTCGCGCAAATGTACGTTCGCGCTTTTGTGTGTCGGGCAATTAAGTTTTCGCGCAAATGAACGTTCGCACTTTTGTGTGTCGCGCAATTACACTTTCGAGCGATGGTACTTTCGCAATATAGTCTTCGCGCTGTTGTCATTCAAGCTTTCGTCTTTCGCTATTTCGTAGGACACCCTACAAAAACACCTAATAGTACCTGCATCTGTCGCGTTGGGTTTAGGCCGGATGCCGCCATGTAGGTTGAACTAATCGTCTTTATTTTTATTATGTCCTTGCTGAATTTTGCGTCTTCCAACAACTGAAATATATAATATACTGGATATTACAGTCCTTATAAAATTATGTATATTTTTATAGAAGTTAAGTTATAGTATATTTACGATATATTTTTTTCTTTCTTATCAGGTCAAGAAGAAATATTGAATGTTTTTACGAATTTTTGACTACATCGTTTAAATTTACAGATGAAAATAAACCATTATTTGCAATTTTTTTCTATATGTCTCGTGTAAGCATGATCAGTATATACTCAAAACTTTTACTGTTCTAAAGTTTGAGAACAGTAAAAGTCATCTTCAATTAATCTCTTAATCACATGGCAGTTGCAATGAAATAAAGTGGGTGTGTACCTACTCAAGATAGTTCATTGTCACACGAACACAAATATACTCATCAAGATGTTCCAATTTTTTTTTCAAACCTATCTATGTGTAAGGTTACCATCGGGCAGATAAAATCCTGTCTTAACCGACGCTAGAACCTTATCATAATAAAGAAAGTGGCATACCTATTTGCTGCCTTTGTTAAGTCAATAAGTCAGTTTTATTAAGACAAGGTTCTATTTTATATATTCCGTAGGTTCTACCATGGGACAGGATTTTATTTGCCAATCTTACGTGTATGAACTTTAGAACATACTAAAGTAATAATAAAAATTACCAAATCGAAGTCTGAAATAACCTCGTTGAGAAACCGTAAACATTCCAGGCCTTGATTGTTAACTGTTTCTTCCGAGTAAAATTCTGTAACAGTCCATAAAATCAACAAATTAGTTAAGCACACTTGTTTCATTTGAAACACTTGTGGTTATAATTTGGAGCTAAATGCTAGTTCTAAATATTTTAATTGATAAAAATGGATCTAGTTTTATTGTCACATTATTTCGAATTTGAAATTGCATATCAAATGTAGAATGTCAGAGTCAAACATTTTTAACTTCAAAGTATTCAGTTTTTTTTTACTTGTTTGTGGTTGAAAGTTCAAAAACTTCTCTTGAGTTAGCTATAGGCTATAGATTATGAGCACATTTTGGTCATAGTACATACCTAAATAGTTACACATTACATATTACTAACTTCCTACTATCATGCTTATAAGAATTTTGTAAATGTGTGACCAATACCATAATCCACAATTTACTTTATATTAATACCTCTTTAAAGAAACAAAAGTTATAATTACTATGTTTAGAGTTAAAATTCAAAATAGATGCGCAGCGTTACTGGCAATTGAACTGTGAAAATCATTAAATACTTAACTATGATTATTACATTCCAATGCCATCAATCAAATAATGACTGTTATATCGATGTCTCAGTACGATAGATAAATCCGTAATATAACTACATCCTTAGGGATATAGTTATATCCCGTAATATATTTATACATTCATTACTATCTAGATATATCCAGTGATATAATTATATTACTTGATAAGTTTAGTGAAATGTAGTCATTGGTGGGGTTAGTGCCGGCAGCGGCGGCGGCGTCAGTCATTTGGTAGGTAAGGGTTATTTTTTTATAGCCACAGAGAGTTTTAGGTAGAGTCTAATATTTTCGAAATTTAAATTTAACATTATTGCAACCGCTTAGTCATAAAAAGAAATTAACCTTATCCTACCAACTGACTGACGCCGGCGCCACCGGCCGGCGGCGCACCCTCGTAATAATACGCTTCTACAATTTGTTTCACTAAATACCGATTTCGAAACTATTTACCGAAATGGCTCAGTGATTTATAACTAGATTTATATTATAACTATTTAACCAGACTAGTTTAGTCAGACCATTGTGTTACGGTACATAATTACATTCCTAGGGATATAACTATATTGGGGTCCACGTCCGGAAGCCTCCTCGTGGCGGACCCTGGTAACGTGGTGGGGAAACTTTCTCGGCTGGGTGTGGCTTTTGATGTCAAGTCCCCTTGGCATTCGAAGTCACATGCCATCGTCGAGTTGTTATTGTTTTCCCACCACGGCTAGTTCCAGACGGCCCTTTTCAGTTGGCACCACCCCGCAGGGACGTTGCGTAAATGCATTTGACCTCCCCGACAAAAAAAAAGGGATATAACTATATTACGGCTTTATCTATCGTACTGCGACATCGATATTGCGTCCACCTTATACGTTATGACGTGTTATGGCTATAGAAGTACCTGAGAAATTGGGCATAGAAGCAAAGAGCACTCCCACTTCAGCGTAACTCTGGCTGTAAAGGTCTCGGTGGTGGTGACGCGCGCCCATGAAGTGGCGCGCCACGTGCGGCGGGAGGACGTTGTGCACCAGTGCCTGGTTACGGCGCCGCAGGTCAGCTGCTTGCGCCGCCTTTAGTTTACACGAATAATATATTTCTCCTCAACTTCTCTAAACATCCAATTTTTATAATAAAGTTAAAAAAAAAAAATTATCAATCAAAATCTAGGATTGACTTAAATACATGTATTTTTAGAGATAAGCTCAATATTTTACATGTCTTTTACTGAGCTATATAGTATATACTAAGCTATTTTATAAGCATAAATTAAAATGAAAAAATATCGTACCCTGAGAGGCAAAACTGATTATATGACATTTTTAGGAAAACTTCCCATCGATTGATTTAAATCAGTTGTGTAAAATACTAGATTAAGATGTTTTTTTGCGCAAAATTTTTAGATACCTCGTACATCAATTTAAACGAATTTAAGTTTTGAAAAAAGTAAATTGTTATGTGAAACCAATAATAACTACATTTTGTTATAGGTAATATACAAGTAGAAGCAACATCTATAAAATTCGCTGTACATTTACTTTTAATTTTATTGGTGAAATGGAAACATATAGGTAACACGCAATCATACTTTTAATTAAATTTTATTGAAGTTATACATAAAACTACAATTTTCATATCTATATTATTACTTATTTACTTAATAAACTCAAAAACTGCTAGACCGATTTCAATAATTCTCTATCTGTATATCAGCATACGGGCGAGAAGGTTTGTATGCCACACAGTATTGATATCTAATTTTAAAATCATGATAAATCAAACATCAGTATTTTTTTAATCCTTCTTTATTTTCCAAAAATATCTTATAGATATTTATTTACGGTACGCTTTTCTGCGGTATACAGAGTTAGTTATTAAGAAGATGTTAACCTATAAAAGACAAGAGTTAGTCTATAATTGTTTACCGCCATCTGCTCAAAATCCAATCTTTATGACTTTTCTTTAATGTTAACATAAACATTCACGAAGTGCTAATGATTGCCAAGACTGCATCAAAAGTCTGATTCATGAATAAAATATTAGCATAAATAATAAGCTTATAAGGTAATTAATATTTCCTTTGCTGAACCCAATATGGAAATAGAGTCGTAAGATTGAAAACCTATATTTTCTAATATACTCTTTGTTTTTTTTTGAAACAAACTACCTAAAAGTATGTGTGTCTGAATGTCTGAACAATGCATAGACCAAAATAAATTACTTTAAGCGTTTATTTTTTTCATACTCCTGTAATAGTACATTATGATACAAGTGAGCAAAGTTGCTCATTACTTAAGAGGCTGGGGGTTGCAGCGCGAGTGCGTAACTTAGGCGAGTATGTAAAGAGCAGAGCTCACGAGTGTCATACGACTGTTTTCAACACACTTAAAGGAAGATTATTTTTGATTTTGGCAGTATCAGACCTTCATTAAAGTACCTTTGGCCTCACAGAGTAGACTCGCATGGAGCAAGTTTGGCCTCACATAGGATGTCTGGCGGTGTTCATTTTGCCTCCATTCAATAAGGGGAATCTAATTTAAATATATATATATAAAAAATATACATTACAGCACTAGTGCGTAATTGACCCCATTACGATACCGAAAACGGTGTAATAATGGTGGTTTTATAAGCAAGTGTGTTGAAAAATGTGTTACACCCAATTTCCGTGTTATTTTTAGGCTATTTTGTAAAATTACCGATTTCAACAATGGAAAGAGTGGTAAAGAGAGAACCATTTTATTCATGAATTGCAGAATAATTATCACGCTGGTATTTGTTAGATCATAAACGCTAACCACGTACCTGCGCGTGCATGCGCTCGCCGCGCGAGTACCGCGCCCGGTCCAGAGACTCGATCTGAAAGTAAACATCTCTTATAAATAGCACCATGAACTATTCGAGAGATTACAAAATCTCTATAACAACACTAGTTTCGTTATATCAGACACCAATCTGTTAGATACTTACATATCGGTTGAATATTAGCAGAGCCATTGTTACGAAGAACAGCAATATGATGTTTCGGACCGTGTGGATTTGAGACCTGTAAGCAAAACAGATTACTTGACATTATTTTATACTTACTTACCACCAAAATGCAATATTTTATTTAAGCATTGATTTTTATTCATAAGTAGGTAGTGTTTAGTTAGATCCTTATTGATTAAACCTAATAGAAGATGAACAACTACGGCATCTTCGGTATTGTTTTAAAATTACTATATGATTACACCCTAACAAAAAAATAAGGAGGTTTCAAATGGAAGCACATTGACAAAAATGTAAAGTTCCAGAATTCTAACTGCATTTTGCCTGGTAATTCTACGTTCCCGAGCAGATGTTGACGACCAAGTCACAATTAAGATCTCGTTTTGGGGATTCTGAAATGAAACGATTATAATTCATGAACGGACGATTCATGACATCATTCAAGGACGGTTTTTCCTTACTAATTGTTCGTTGCTTTGACGTTGTTTCTCTGCCTCGTCTTAGCATCAATATGGCCCTGGTTTAAATCTCAAAAGATTACACCTTCACACCCATCTATCTATTTGGAAATAAGCTTAGGCAAGCACCACAACGACTGATGCCTGTGGGTGTAATAAAAACAATAGAATATATTTTCAAGGTACTGAGATTTATACCCACACTTAACTATAATCTTAAGAAAGCTTTTAATTAAAAAATATTTAAATACTTAAGGCCGAAACGAGACAATCGTCATTCTGTACCACAAAAAACTACATTATCTACTACTACGTCTTTATGCTGAATAAAATTTCTTTTTATTTTATGGTCTAAAACCACGAAGATAGATAGGTAAAATATAAGCTTCTTGTCTAGAACATAAAGTAAAATTTTCTTTTAGACAAAGATTCTTAGGCCCAACAGCTAATAACGCTCAATAAAACTTCACGGAATAACTAGCGAAGAAAAAATGAAAATGAAAAAAGCTCTGTATTTAAATGAAGTCGAAATGGACTTTGTTAAGGACTTTTAAATCGTCAAAAGCCCTACCACCATTTCGACGAAATAATTATTTTACTTAAATAATTATTATTATGCTGAAATGGAGAAGAAATTGCGAAAGAAACTCCACAGCTTACAATTTCGTAATAAATTCAAAACATCAATACAGTCAATAGATATATCAATATGAAGAAATTGCAACTTAAATGCGTAATTTTCGGGTAGATTTTACTCCCACGCATTAGGATCATTTAAATTATCATTTATCTTGTAATAAGCTTTTTTATATAATTTAGATTTTACTATTTTTTTAAATTTGTTAACAGGCAAATCTCTAATATTCTGTGGAAGCTTATTGTAAAAACATATACATTGGCCCACAAAAGAATTGTTTATTCTGTGGAGACGAGTTTTATATACAACCTGATCGTGTTTATTCCTAGTATTTACATTATGCGTATGGCATTTCTGAGAAAAAATCATGATATTTTTCTTTACATACAGTAAGTTTTCCAGTATTTAATGTGAGTTTCATCACAATATATACTGGAAAACTTACTGTAGTTAGAATATTTATCTCCTTGAACCTTTCTCTGAGGGAGTCACGCGGACCTAGTTGATAGATTGCTCTAACAGCCCGTTTTTGCAAAACAAAGATAGTATGAATATCTGCAGCACTCCGCCAGAGAAGAATTCCATACGACATTATGCTGTGAAAATAACTGAAATAAACCATTCTAGCGGTATCTACATCAGTTAGCCACCTAATAGTTTTAACTGCATATACTGCAGAACTTAGTTTACCCGAAAGTTTTACAATATGCGGATCCGATTGCAATTCAGAGTCTAACATTACTCCTAAAAAAATTGTTGTTTCTACAGGTTCCAATTCAACTCCATTTATTTGTACATTAGTTTCTACACGTCTCACATTCGGTGTAGTAAACTTAACCAATTTGTTTTTTTTTCATTTTTTTTTTCAATAAACTACTTTTGCAAGTACATTGTTCACTTAGTCATAATTATCTGATTTTCTATTTATTTTGAACTCTCAAACTCAATATCATGATTTATCATGACCCTTATGTAGTAAGGCAAGTCATTTATGTACACTAGAAAGAGAAATGGACCAAGAATTGAGCCCTACGGAACACCTATTGTGACTAGAGAACCTGGAGATCTTTTACCATTTATATCAACCTTCTGTATTCTATTGCTCAGGTATGATAAGGTTGAGAGACTTGTTCCTAACGCCGTAATGGTATAATTTCCTGACCAGAGTATCATGATTAACACAGTCGAAAGCTTTAGATAAATCACAGAAAACCCCAAGAGCGTCACATGATTCTTCCCAAGCAGCAAATACCTCCTTTAATAAGTCAATTCCCGCATCAATGGTGGAGCGTCCCTGAGTGAACCCGAATTGATTTTGGTGAAATATGTTATATTTATTGAAATGCTTTAATAGTTGATAAGCATTAGTCTTTCAAAGATCTTACTTAAAGTTGGTAGAATAGAAACAGGCCGAAAATCAGTGGGATCTGAGGTTTCACCAGATTTAAATAACGGTATAATTTTACTATGTTTCATCAAGTCAGGAAATACACTTGTTGAATTCGACTACTAAATAAGGAGCTATTATAGCTATAATGGTTGAGATTGTTCTGACTGACAGTCCCCAAAGATCCATAGATTTCTGCAGGTCTAGAGTTTTGAACTTATTTATAATATATTTATAATTAACAGCTGTAAATTCAAAGTTACTATCACATGATGATACATTTTGTTTAAGCAGCTGTTCATTAGAGGTGGAAGACGACTGAAGTGATTTAGTAGTCTGTATGGGAACATCTGAGAAAAACCTTTCAAACTCCATCGCTACTCAAATCATATTTAACTTACATTATTAATCTTTAAGTTAATCTTTCGACAGCGTGCTTGACTCCTACCAGTTTCACTGTTAATAATATTCCAAGTTTCTTTAATCTTATTTGTCGAATTCTTAATTTTGTTTTTTAAGTTTTTACTTATTAATGTTTTTAGTTATTTTTGACTTGGCAGTGGAACAGGCTCTTTTGAAAACTTTCGAGTAGTCTCTTACATAATTAACAAATACTGGATCAAAGTTAAATGATTTTTGACCATACAAATCGTACAACTTATTCCTGCTATTGTAGAAACCAGGCGTTGCCCATTCACTAAAGCTTAGATGATCACAGATCCTCTTTGTTTTTGGCACAAAAGTGTTGGTAAAAATATTGTCAATGCAAGTTGCACTTGTTTCAGTAATTCTTGTGGGTTCATAAAAAACATAATCCAAATCATAGATATAAAAAAATTGTTTATTTAATTTATTTGTCTTGTGTTTTCTACCTCAAAAGTCATGAAACCAGAAAAAAATAGTAACCGGTTATTATTAAAACGCATCGAATTATTTTTATTACTTGGCAGAATGAAATATATACCTAAGTTAAATATCATATAGCCATGTGAAAATTAAAAAAAAGTTTACTGGGGGGAATTGGCTGGCGCGGTGGATTGTAGCTGTGTGAGTTGTAATATTGGTAGGTTCGAGCATGCGAACACATGTTCGAGCTATTTTTTATGACCATGCGGAGTTGAATTATCTCATATGTCAGTCATTCTGCCGCGTCGTTTTATAATACAGCGTGTTACACGATATATACCTAGAAGAGATATCTAAGGCTCAATTCATAGAGAGATCGCAGCGATCAGCCAACAGCGGGAGCGGCGAGTAGTGGCCGGTTATAAAACATAACAAAGTAGCATTACTCCATAACTCACAAAACAAAGTAGAGGAATAAAATAACAAATAAACCAATATTTATGTAAAAAAATAAAAATTTAACGAAATATTATACACCTGGCGAAGTGCTAATCTCTAAATACATCCACATTTTTATTAGACCGTCTCAACTCATTATAAGCTCTACACATTCTCACCAAGGGGTGTCGTTAAGTCGTTTTGTTTTAAAAAACCTGTATTGCAAAAGTATCAGGAAAACGTGTATTTGAGCCTAACAGTAAGCTTAGTCGGTCCATCTCTACTCACAATATGTAAAAAAAGTCCTCATCGTAGTCTGTGGAGGCGTTGTAGTGCATGCGATAGGGGTCACGGTCGAGTGAGGGTCGGGGCTCGAGAAGAGCGGGGTGTAGCACGGCGGGCACCGCAAACGCCGCTGCTATCAGAAACGACATTGCGGCACGTGCGCTCCCACCCAGCGGGTTCACCCACAGGCTGCCGCACAGAGCTCCGGCACCCACCTAAAATTATTATTTTTAATAAGATTAAACACTAGTCTTGTAACTGTCTCCATTCCATTGGAAGAGCATGGAGGCCCGAATTGAGAAAATATTGACTTCCATACGAACTTTCATCTCTTTCATCCCCATGTGGGTTGAAATTTCAAAAACTCTAGAACTAATAGGTACTTACTTATTCATTTTGAAAATGAACATGAAAAAGCTCTTTATTTAAATGGACTTTGCTAATTATTTATCAAACGGCTTTATGTATATTTGGTAGTTATGAGAATTGGTCGTAAAGTATATTTCATATAGTTTAGATAAATGTGTTTTCCTCCAAACTTCCATCACCGAACAGTAATTCGGTAAACAATACTAAGCTCGCCTAACGGTTTGAGTGGTGTTACCAATTTTACATACGAAAATCGTTATTTCAGACTTGAAACCGGCTTGTTTGTCATGACATAGCCATTTTCCGAGAGGAGCTGAATCCACTAGAATTATGCCGCGTAGCTTCCCGAATGCTGCCCAATTGAGTTGGATTCGTTGGATTGATCTCTTACTGGAAGTTGGACTGTTGTTCCCAGATAACCATAATCGTCGATAACTTCCAGTGTAGAGAAGCCAACCTTCACAGGAGGTGGTACGCCATAGGAAGTCGACATTAAAATTTACTTTTCGAATAAACAAGTCACTTTTCTCTATCACTTCGTGTGTGTGAGGATTGAGGGCCACTTTGTCATATTCTCTTAAAAATGTACCTATGATTTAGTGTGCGTTCTAAAAGAAATGTGAAAGCCTGAAACGACTTTGTGAAACCTTTGAAAGGCGAGTTATAGGCTGAAAGGTTGGGCCCTCAATCCTCTATGTGAGGATTGAGGGCCCACCTGTAACTAGTAAACTAAACACTCTAAAGAAAAACTTTTTATATCAAAATCTAACGCTACGTTAAAAAAAACTGTGAAGTTAAAGATATCAGCGCATAACGCTATAGTATTTGGTATACTGCAATTCAAAGTGGGCCCTCAATCCTCACGCTTGCAAAAATTTGTTACCAAAAATAAACAAAATTGGTTTACTTTCAGACATTGTCTGCTTATCCAATGCGTTAGTTAAAAAATGTGAAATTTTGTGGAACCGAGAGCTTGCTCCAACTCCTCCTGGTTTTATAGAAATGACCTTGATAATGTTTGGGCCCTCAATCCTCCATCTGTTTCTTGTTTTTCTTTATTATGTATTGTGTAGGCATAATTTGACAAAGCTAATGTATTCTGTTTTTGTGAAAAAAAATGTGAAATAAATTGACATTAAGAGTAATTTGAAAGACTCATTTATTATTGCAGAAAACAATATTTTAATTTTTATTGTATAAATAATTTTTCACTAAGTAAGATTTGACAGCAGGGTGGCCACAAATTCTAATTATGTCAAAAACGACCGTTGTTGGCACAGACTAGTTAGGATTTTCGAATAAACATTTTTAAATTTTCCCTATTACGGGACGGCAAAGGCATCTAGCCCATACATCCATGGCTTAAGTTTTCTGTCTTCTTTTTGTTGATTTTCACATTAAAATGTGGGTGTCACACATCGTAATACATCTAGGAAGTGTCTGGCGAGAAATGCATGGCAACAGACCGCATCAGCTGGAAATGCAGTCACACCACAAAACCCTTACGATTCAATGACAGCACACTAATTTACCACCAACTGTCTTTCCCCAATGGATAATAAACTCTAATGATAGGGCATTATATTGAAAATCGATTGAAGAAATATGACAGTATATGATACTATTTTGTTCTGTTGACTCTAAATAGAGTCACAATCACTGTAGAAAATTCTATTTTCTCTTGTTTGGTAAGCGCGCTAACAAACTAAAATGCCGAAACGTACTCATGTTAAAATGTCTATACCTACAATAACGTGTGCAAAACTCAACGATAAGCGGACACCAAAAGCAAAAAATATAACTCCACTTTCATTTTAATAAAAAAACATTGACATAGGCTTCGAAAACTGCCACACCTTGGCATTTTATCTGCTACTACACTTTTTCTAACATTACTGATTTTTTTATTTGAATATGCTAATCAACAAAACATCACTAAAACCATTAAAATCCCAGAATATCTGTCGTTTTTAAACAAAACTCAATAAAGATTATAAATTTTCCCTAAAATTTTTAAAGATTTTTACTTTGTCTTCACTTTCACGCATCGTGGTGTAAAAAAACTTGGCGCCACTAAGTTTGAGAACTTGTATACTACTTACTCTAGAAAAATTATCTACAAAAAATTCATAAATTATAATTTTTGATGCCATTAATTTTTGTCATGGGCTCAAAATAGGTTTTTATCATTGAAAAATACTGAATGAAACAAAAAAAAAATGTAGAAACAAATCTATTCTCTTTATTGCATTATTAATATTACAGTAAATGTTCGAATTGTTTGCCACTGGCATACAGGGACAACATCGCATTAAAAAATATGCTTTTATTCTACGTGCTTTTTTGACGTGATTTTTGACGAAGCTCGAAGCTCATCTAATGTTGCCATGGTTTTTATTAGATGCAGTTGAAACAAACCCAATAGAAAAAGTCCAGTCTAGATGAGTGAACGTGGTGGCCTTAAGTTAGGACCAAGTTGCCCGATTCGCCAGATCCAAGGCGCGTGGCGTGTGGCGCTCGGTGTCCATAAGACCACTGCGGCCGTGTGCACACCCTGCACCATAGGTAAAGTCGCCTCTGGACCAGCAGTCGTTGACACTTTTTAACGCGCGGAATGGCGTGATTAGAAATAAAATATATTTACCTTTTTGCACGAAAATTGTAATTTGTTTATTAGGTTATCGCGATTTTATAAAGAAATGATAACTTCAAGGAGCAAAGACGAATAAAATAGTGTTTACATCACTGGACATCCTAAAAGAGGCCAATCTTGCTAATAAAAGTCTACTCTCGCCAAAATAAAAATAAATTAAATTTACCGTCCTCTCAGTATTTTGAAAACACTATATTATTCATGAGCTCTGCTCAATACACAGTCAGCTGAGTTATCGCACTGTTGTAGCGGCAGGTTCGGGTGTTGTTGTGGAAAATATGTGACAGTTACATTTGAATGTAAACTTCAAGAATAAAGTACTGAAAACAAGGCTGTATGGGTGTTTTCTCCCGAGTTCTTGTTGTAAAAACACGTGTTGAGAGACTCCATTTTAACCAAAATCTACCGTACAATTTTCTTATAACTATAATTGAGTTCTCACTTGACATTGGCAAAATGCAGAATCATTAAGATTTGCGAAGGCCATTAATTAAAAATAGAATAGAATAGAAGGCTGTATGGGCTAGATCCTTTTTCCTTCCCAAGGCAAAATTTAATTTAAAAAATCATATTTTAAAAATACTGTAGCATAAAATATATTACTATTATACTACGACTTATTCAGTTGTGTTTAGTAGGAAACCACGGCGTCTGGATGTCGATCTTTGTTTTAATAATTCAAAATTGCTTCGGTGTGGATTTTGTGCAGTGAAATTGGTGTTGTTTCGATGCATAAGCTTGACGATCAGGTCTTGACTTGAGGAATCATTGATATAAGGGTTTTGTGGTGTGACTGGTGTGTATGACGTTGAGTATTTTATAGTGGGATTTCCAGCTCATGAGTCGTCATCATGAGGTCTGTTGCCATGCATTTCTCGCCAAGCACTCCCTAGATGATGGTGATGAGATGCATTAAGATGTGTGACACCCACATTTTAATGTGAAAATCATCAAAAAGAAGACGGAAAACTTAAGCCATGGATGTATGGGCTAGATGCCTTTGCCGTCCCGTAATAGGGAAAATTTAAAAAATTTTATTCGAAAATCCTAATTAGTCTGTGCCAACAACAGTAGTTTTTGACATAATTAGAATTTGTGGCCACCCTGCTGTCAAATCTTACTTAGTGAAAAATTTATACAATAAAAATTAAAATATTGTTTTCTGCAATAATAAATGAGTCTTTCAAATTACTCTTAGTGTCAATTTATTTCACATTTTTTTTCACAAAAACAGAATACCTTAGCTTTGTCAAATTATGCCTACACAATACATAATAAAGAAAAACAAGAAACAGATGGAGGATTGAGGGCCCAAACATTATTAAGGTCATTTCTATAAAACCAGGAGGAGTTGGAGCAAGCTCTCGGTTCCACAAAATTTCACATTTTTTAACTAACGCATTGGATAAGTAGACAATATCTGAAAATAAACCAATTTTGTTTATTTTTGGTAACAAGGTGGGCCCTCAATCCTCACATAGAGGATTGAGGGCCCAACCTTTCAGCCTATAACTCGCCTTTCAAAGGTTTCACAAAGTCGTTTCAGGCTTTCACATTTCTTTTAGAACGCACACTAAATCATAGGTACATTTTTAAGAGAATATGACAAAGTGGCCCTCAATCCTCACACACACTATCACTTCCGATCATAATTTCTTATTTTTACTTTAATTAAAACTAGATACATACATATTCTGTGGAAGTTCTAACACAGTGACATTGCATTAATTGGGAAAACTGTAATTAGATGCTTATTTTCATCCTTATTATATATAAACTGTTCTGCAGATTTACATTTTATAAAATAATTTAGCAATACATATAAAGAGATACCTACTTACTAATTTTATTTAGATATTTTCTGGGATTATGAAAGGCTGTTAAAATAAAGTCTTACAAATAATGGATGGTTGTGGAATTAATAGCTTTTTGAGCCACTTACGTGGTAGTAATATGAAGGATGTATACAGCGACGTGCACCGCTGTGCGCGGGAGCATCATATCGCAGACCGTCTTTTAGTCCACTCTCGTAACTGCCGCAAATCATCTGAAAATAACAGTTAAACTAACTTTTATTACTTACAAAAATACTTATCTATACTAATATTATAAAGAGGGCAGATTTTTATGTTTGTAAAGAATAGGCTCAAAAACTACAGGACCAATATTAAAAACTCATTCACCGTTACGATGCTATTTTTTCCTGTTACTCAGTAGTAATAAAGGCAGTACTTTATTGCAAAAGCCGAGTGCTAGTGCATGCTAATACTATATAAAAGGTATAACATACTGCGCAATGAAAATACGTAAGATGAAAATAAGAATGCATGCTTGCATTGCATGAAGCATGCATACAGCATGCAATGCAAGCAAGCATTCAGCATGCAATGCAAGCATGCATGTAGCATCCAAGTAAGCAAGAATACAAGAAGCAATCTCCGTCAGCTTCGGTTGCTATTTTAAATATCGAGTGAGATTTACAGCGATTTGTTTATGTCGCTAAAACCTAATTTTTAGCAGATGTTTTAAGACTATTTTATTATTAATGAACAATATGAACATTCGGAATAATACACATTATATAATACAATACTTAGGACATATAACTTTATGTCATGGAAAATTAGGATATTCAAGTGTTATAGTACTCGATATGACATAATAGTTTTAGAAGTAAAGGTAATTATGTAAAGTACTTAACATTTCGAATTCTTGAACATTATGGTTACTGAACTTTATAACAAACGTGTTATACATAATGATTTTCGGACAAACAAGTTTAGGAGATAAAAGAGAGTACCGTTATTGAGACTATCGGCCGAAGTTGCAGAAAGTTTTATGTTTTACAATTTTGCAAAAAGTAATATAAAAGTCATAGGAATTGGTTGTTCATTTTTAAATACTCGTTTACGGGTATATCAATTTTTTCCGGAACTGTAAAAAGTATAATTTGGTAGTTTAGCACTGTAAAGTTTTCCATCACTAACGTAAAATAGTTATTTATGTAACAGAAGAAAGTAAAATTGAGGCGGTCAGCGCAAAAGTGGCCTAACCCTCAATTTTTCATATTGTGATTAATCTTCTACAATTAAATAAAAATGTGTTAAAATTTAATTCAAAATCGACCTATCTCTTGTTTCACCAAGCGTCAATAGATGACGTTGCAAAAGTTCTTTTTCCATTGATTTTTTTCTCTCAACGTAAACTTCATAAGTGGCCTAAGCCACTTGAGGGTTAGGCCACTTTTGCGCTGACAGCCTCAATTGATCCTTGGATAGAGTTTGTCCACTGCGAGGTCCATAATTATTTTTGTTTTTAAACAACGCCTCAATTTAAAGGACAGTTATTATACTAAATTTTGTATATTAAGGAATGAATATTTAAGATCTTAGCACACTTATCAGCTCGGAACCGTATTGCCTCTTTTTAGTGTGAAACATTATTTTAAATATAAAAAACCGCCTTCAAAACTAAAAACGGAGAAATACAAATTCTATTTATAAAAATCTAAATGTTTTTTGAGGTCGGTCCGAAATACAAGTGACAACGTTTATTCCAAATATTGAGGTTGGCACTGACCTCAAAAAAAAATATATTTTTATAAACTGAATTTTTATTTCTCCGTTTTTACATTTGAAGGCGATTTTTTTTTTATTTAAAAGTAATTTATTTTTTGTTTTTAGGGTTTTAAGTATATAAATTTCAGGAAACTATCTCGAGATCTTTTAGACAAACAAGTGATAAGATTGCGATATCATCGATGTCACTTAAATAGGCATTATTAGGGACAACTCAAAAACTACCTGGCAGATGTCGATGAAATTTAAATCAGACCAAATCACAAGCACCAGCTTTCAAAGGTCAAAAGAATTTTCAAAATCCGTAAACCCAGTAAAGAGTTATAAGGTAACAAACATAAATAAAAAACATACAGTCGAATTGATCACCTTCTCCTTTTGAAGTCGGTTGAAAAGAGGCGATGCGCTAGGGCGCATAGCCGTTTCGTAGCTGCCGTTCTGTAGCGTTCATAGTAAAAAGAGACTTTCCCTTTATGAGCTGATAAGTGTGCTACGACCTTTAAATTAACTTAAATAAAATAAAAAAATTATACAAACCAAAGGCACCACATTCGCAGCAAGAAAAATACCGATGTTGAAGGTGCCGCACGTTAGCTTCCATAAAGGACATACTATTCTTTTCTGAAAGAGGAAATGTTAAACTTTTATCTTTCTACACATATCAGCCGTACCTACATTATTTTTGTTTAGCAACAATTTTGAATTAAGATGTAGAAAATGATAAATTAGAATACAACTTTATTAGTACATCAACCAGGGCCCCGATCGCGGTAAATCATTTCAAGATGAAGCGCAAATGGAACACAGCATGCAACTCAGACTAATGAAGAATGAGAGGCATGCAACTTTTCGATGTTTTCGTATCGCGACGTTGATTTGACAGATGCTGCAAACCTTAGCCTGCTGCGAACCAATGACGTAGGAGCGAACGCATGTCGAACGCAGATGAAACACAAACGCTGTCAAAGTTACGTTTCTGTTACATTTCAAATGACGCTACTTTTTCTCAAACGTTACACGAATGTTAGAGGATTTTTGGTGCTTTACTTAAAATTTTATTTTAAAAATGAGAGAATGTTCAATAGAAGATATAGGCTATCGAAGGACTTGGCTCATGAGTTAATAGTGGAAATTTGTATATTTGTATTTTGGTGGGTTTTTACTGCATTATTTATTAATAATCAAGCACAAGCTAATCGAGTCGTCGATCACGAAAGTTAAGCAACTAAGTGCGCGGTTGGTACTCGGATGGGTGACCGAAAATTTAACATGCATGCATGGTATCAAAATATAAGGTTTCTATCAACTTTTGTGTCTTTAATCACGAAAGTTAAGCAACTAAGTGCGCGGTCGGTACTCGGATGGGTGACCGAAAAATTAACATGCATGCATGGTATCAAAATATAAGGTTTCTATCAACTTTTGTGTCTTTAATCACGAAAGTTAAGCAACCAAGTGCGCGGTCGGTACTCGGATGGGTGACCGAAAATTTAAGCGGTCGGTCATACATGATGTCATACATGCATATTAAATTTTCGATCACCCATCCGAGTACCGACCGCGCACTTGTTTGCTTAACTTTCGTGATCGACGAATCAAATTTTGATAGAAACCTTATATTTTGATGTCATACATGCATGTTAAATTTTCGGTCACCCATCCGAGTACCGACAGCGTACTTGGTTGCTTAACTTTCGTGATCGACGAATCAAAAAGTTGATAGAAACCTTATATTTTGATGTCAAACATGCATGTTAAATTTTCGGTCACCCATCCGAGTACCAACCGCGCACTTAGTTGCTTAACTTTTGTGATCAACGACTCAAATGTTGATAGAACCTTATATTTTGATGTCATACATGCATATTAAATTTTCGGTCACCCATCCGAGTACCGACCACGCACTTGGTTGCTTAACTTTCATGATTGAAGACACAAAAGTTGATAGAAACCTTATATTTTGATGCCATGCATGCATGTTAAATTTTCGGTCACCCATCCGAGTACCGACCGCGCACTTAGTTGCTTAACTTTCGTGATCGACGACTCGATTAGCTTGTGCTTGATTATTAATAAATAATACAGTAAAAACCCACAAAATACAAATATACAAAATTCCACTATTAACTCATGAGCCAAGTCCTTCGATAGCAGTATAATGTTGCGTTTCGTCTGTGTTTCATTTGCGCTTTACTGATTCACCGCGATCGGGGCCCAGTTATAGAAAAAAATACAGTAGACAACACTAAAACAAAAATTTTGTACAAAGAGCGAACTTATCGTAAAAAGCGATCTCTTCCATGTAATCTTAGTATGAGCATGATTCAAAAATACAGAATTCGGGGAAAGTTGGCGGCGTATCAATAGACATAATAGGGATGTTGACTGAAAATTTCTGTTTAGTCCGTCAAATAGAACACGATGATATATATTGGACACGTATTTATTTCTGACATAAATAAATCATGACAGCGATGCAGTGCGGTGATTCGTGTGACGTCACGCTTTCGTACACTTTTTACGAAAGCGTGACGTCACAAGTCTTCACTTAACTTAGATGCGCTATATTTTTTACATATTTACTGTTTGATTATGTAAAATTACGTGCCTAAAGGTATTTGGCAATCTATCTATCAATAATTTTATTTTTACCCAGTCATCATCCCTATTATAATATAACAGAACCTTATCATATATAATTTAATTTTAAGTTGTAAGAATAAAAAAAAGAAAATAATTTAATATAAACCTTATACTGAGAATATCGGACGTAAGCGTAGTAAGCCACGTTGATGACGCCGATCTCGAGTAAGAGCGCGAGGTAAACCGCCTGCAGTGCCAAGTCTTGCGGCACCGCGAAGCAAGCTAGCGACACCACTGTCGGCAGCAGCATCATCGGCGGGGCGATCACTATCTGTGGGTACAGGTCGCTGCGCTGGCAAAACGCTACCTCCGTCTCCCGAGACTTGAATGTCAGGCAAAACGTCGTTGCGTCCGCTAATTCCCTGTTTGGAAAATCAATCATATTCCAAGTTTTAGGTTACATACGCTCACAATATTTATATGTAAGTAAAATTCTAATCTGAGCGTGTATTTATTATACTGTGTAATGCATCTTACATCCTTTGTAGGGAAAATATAAAACGGCTAAACATAAGTAGTTCAAAGAAAATATTGATTTAGATTTAAAGACTTAAGTTTTTATTTTCACGGGAAATATAGAAATTGTACTTGGGTATAAAATAGAAGTAGGTGCTATTCATCCATTAATTCATTTCTTCCATTAATTAATGATACTCATATCCTACTCATCTTTAACTTCAACGTAATACTGACCCATCTCAATGGAACTGTATCGTAACGTGGAGTTTCTATAAACATCACATCGTCATTCACCTCAGATACCATTTGTAACAAACTATCACTCACGTATGTTCATGGTTTTGCGATAAACACAACTTCTATTTCGAAATAAAGAAATTTCTTTTATTTACTATTCATCCAAGTTATCTCATCTAATTTAATACGCATTCGCTCAAAGTAAATAATATTTGGAAAAAATTAAACCTATCTAATTTATATTTCTGTATTATTAGTGAATATTAAACCAAAGTATCTATATTTTGCATTGTTCAGCCATTATGATATTGTTTGTATTGTGGGTATAATGGAATGTTTCAGTACAGCAACAATAGGCCTACGATAATAATATTTTATTAGTTTTTTTTGTCTTCCTTAATCTCTTTTCAAAAGTAATTTCAACCTATTGTAACTGTACGTAAGTAATCTCTACATCGATTATAATAAAGCGGATGACGTTAGCCACAGAACACATAATCTACGCTACGTCTTATTTCACGGTACTGAAATTCAGGACCAACTAACTGTTATTCACGTCAAAAACAACTGTAATTAACAGGTACTTACTTGTCATCGTCTCTATTCACGAGTTCTTCTTGTAACATCGTGAGTATTTTCTGTGCCTCATTGTCCTGGGCCTCGTCTTGCGGCGATAGAACCTACGAATAATGTTCGAAGCGTCTCTATGTAATTCAAAAGCAACATATCGATATGGACGCTCATGATTAAATAGCATGGTTAACTCGGGTGCCCGATACTAATGAGCGGTTTAAATCGGATGATAGTTTGGAAGCTGTCTTACGTAGCTAGACTAGAACTAAGTAGGCTAGTGCATATCGCGGGCTAGTGGCCCAGTGTCCTAGATTTATTTAGGCTGGTGGGCAGCCGGGAGAGGGGGGCGGGGGTGTCACTAGTGCACTCACCGAGTCCTCGTCATCGTCTTTGAGGTCGGAGAGCGTGTCGCTCGAGTCGCCACCCTCCGGCACATCGCCCTCGGGCGCGCTGCGTTCCTCACCTCCCTGGTACTACAACAATACGACTGTGCTTGTAATACAACTCGACTCGCGAGTATTTTCTTTATGCACCTCCTCTATACTTCTATACTAAATATTAAAGAGGAAAAATTTGTACGTTTGTAATGAGTAGGCTCGAAACTACTGGACCAATATTAAAAATTCTTTCACCGCATAAGGATGCTACTTTTTCCCTGAGTAACGTATGCTTTATTTTGTTCCAAAAAATATTATACGCGGACAAAGTAGTAATATTATAAAGAGGAAATATTTGTATTTTTATATTACGTATAAAATCAAAAAATATTGCACCGATTTTGAAGAAATTTTTTATTTTTTATTGCGAAAAAAAACGTTTGATGTGGTTGAAATAAAGGATGACAGTTAGTATGAAAGTGCAACATTTATAAAGATAAAACCATGGAATTTTGAATTTTGGCATACGTGACAAGAAATAAATAAATATTTTTTCTAGCGTTTTTTAAATTTTGACCCGTGTGGGGATGAAAAGTCGTATGGAAGTCCAAACAAAGTCACGCTTTCACGCTTCTGATTTTGATGAAATTTCGTACAAAAATATACTAGACCTAAAGATAGGACACAACAATTTTTTTTTAAAAAAACGGGAGTGGTCTCATCTGAGGGTCTCCCCTTGACTTTTTCTTATACCGGAAAGGACTAAAAAGTTGATTGAAACCTTATATTTTTTTTTGTTTTTATGGGAGTTCTTCATTATCGAAGAAAATTAAGGCAACCTTCATTTTAGGCAATTGAACATACTAGTTTTTTGAAATTTTAGGCCGTATGTTGATGAAATAGAAGATGAAAGTTCAAACGAAATCCAAGAAATGCAGCCAAAAGTAAAAATTTGACGCGGACGAAGTCGCAGGCAAAAGCTAGTTAAACATGTTTTTATTGTATTTTCAAAGTATGATTTCTATTTTCCTCCATACAGTAAGGACAATAAAATTTTCTGATACTCTAAAAAGTTTTTGTGCGTAAATTGGAACTTCTAGCATTATTTTTTAGGATAGCAGAATTGTAGATTTTAAATAACTACCTGTTTATAAATATGAATGCGCACAATTTTAGTCACTCTTTATTTTAGAGCCTATAAGTTAATGCCACTAATTTATCAATAAATGTTACCATTCTATAACTATGGTTTAGCCTCCGTACCAGAGATTCCGGGTTCGATCCCTTGGGGCATACACATTTTAATTAGAGCTAGATAGTCAGCTCCTCATTTGAGCATTCCGGGCCAAGTACACTTCCGCTTTATCTGAACCAATCTAAATAAAGGTAAAAGTCCAACGCTTCCCGGAGGAGCTAGACAAGTGGCCAGTCGATTGCGTTGACATGTTCAACGAAAATGATAATAATGTATGAAAATGACGTTTTAGTGAGAAAGCTCTATGGCGACCGTAATAAAAAATTAGCCTCCCATCCACTAGCGTTTATTTTGTATGACTTGTCCTCATAGATGAACTGTAGAAAAATATCAAAGATAAATAAAACCGTTGAGGCCACTAACTAAATGTCATCTCTACATTTTTTCATGCGACTTTATCATTCCTCGCCAGTCCGAGAGGAAAAAAAATCCTTTTGTCACCATACAAACGAACTAATACTTTCCTGCAACTTTTTGTTTTCTCGTTAAACTAAAGGATTGCGCGCCAGTAGATGGTTATTATCCTGTTGTTTTATAAAGATTGGGGAATACCGGTCGTTTTGTGTTATTTTAATGGAATACTTTCATTTTAAAATCAACTTGTGTACCCGTGAGCAAAATATTGCAATTTCTAGGAGTTTATTGATTGCGAATACATAATTAAACGTAAAATGAGGCAGAGTTTGTATAAAACGGGAAATATGTATATCAAAATGAAAAGTAGAGTGCTTAAGAGCGTGCATTCATCGAAGTACCAATAATATTTTTTTCGTAGTATTGTTGTTACATACTATGTGTGTATGTGACCCCATGCACACATAGGCATTACTCGCAAAGCGATTGGTCCACTAGCTGGGAAGAGTCGTTGTGTACGATCGAAAAATGTCCGCGAGCTCAAATTTAGACCATTTTTCAAATAAATATTAAAAATTTGCTTACATATAACATTGTTAGAATATCGTTACTATATCTAGCATTATATGCATTATTATAAAGTAAGTATATTAAATGAGTATAATTTCAAAAATAATGTAAAAATGCTCATTAAAATTTACCAATTTATAAATATTTTTCCATTTTTAATGTTATCTTAATTTTTTACTTATTTAAGCTCTTTAATGGTTGAGAATAGTATATTTTCTATTAGAAAAAGAATTTTTGAAAAGTATATAAGTATATTAAAATGCTTGTATTTTATCTGAAAGATAGCTCCAAACTATATTTTCGTAAAACTGCGCTATAAGCTTCTCCTCGCTTTACAAAACTATAAGTGTAAATTAAAATATCTCTGTATAGTGGTTTCAATCCAGAATTAATCTTCCTATAATACTTAATTTCTTTGCAAAGTCTGTTCACATCGCTTCAAAATCAAGTCTGAAAAATCCACAAATTGGGTAAATTTTGACATAAATCGAGTGCACGCCTTTAACAAGGGTAAAAGGAATCACTTCCTACCTATTCGAAAAGTGTCGTTTTGTTCCTCTATAAGTGGGAGCAAAATACCTATTTAAAATAGGTATTTAGCGGGCCGCAATGAGATTTGAATTTGGAACATATATCATTTATAAAAATCATTTAGAAATTGAACGCAAATTGTAATTACTGGCTGGTACGTGGTGGCAGCACGGCTCGGCGGCCCACGCTAACTAAAAAAACAAAAGCACGCGAATTACGTCTCTGTTTTTGTTACTCAGTACATATTATGTTCTCATAGAAAGAGGATGAAAAGAGAGTATATGACTCGAGAGCAAATTATTTTTCCCTCGCTGCGATCAGGATTCTACGATCAGATTAGAATCTTTCGCTTCTCTCGTTGTTCAAAGTACCGCCCTCGCCGTAAAAATACTATTTTGCTCCCTTGTCATACAATTTACTATTAGTCTATTGTTTTTTCTCTAAATCTGACTTGTGACGAGATTACAGTATAAAGAATGCTTTCAGGTGTGTGCGACAGTGTAAGCTGCTTTATAGATTATGTTTCGAGACTTTTAAGTCATTTTAGGGCCCAAGACTTTTTGACTACCACTAAGGCTTCAATAATGTTCTTCTCGAGTAAAATTTAGTTCTACCCTTAGAGCAGACCCTATTCTAGTCAAAACCTTAGATGCCTTAACCAATAAGAGGACGCTAAAAATAGGTTCAATTAGTTAAGTATTCTATTACTATTTACTATTCTATTCTACCCATACTTATTGTTATCAACAGCCTTTATACCTCGGGGTAGGGACAAAAAGAAGACGAAAGGTCAGCAACGGTATGTACTTACATGATATGTACCACAGTGGTCATGTGTTCCGAGCAACACATGACCACTGTGGCTTTGGAAGCACGGAGACGAAGTATGTTTGTTTTCGAAATAAGATTCTTGCACCATGCTACTTCGCCGAACTTTTCAATAAAAAGGCAACATCAATAAACAGACGATGTTAGAGGGCTATTAAATGATGCATAAGCCCTCAATACGTAGCCTAGTTTAAAAGTGATAATTTTAATCGATACACTTCTCCAAAAATAGTTTTTAATACCAAGCTGGAAGCTCTCGGGAACATGTAACGGGAGTCTGGACCCGACACTGACGTACATGGGCTGACAGGTAAAAACGTTGTTTGCATTTTTCCTTGAATTGGCGCATAGTAAAATAAATATTACCTATTTTATAGACAAGTTAAATGGGAGGATATTGACAAATAACTAAATGCTAACTAAATGTTTTTTTAACACAATACCAATTTTTAAAAATAAACAATCATTTCTTCTTGACAATTTAAAAGTAAAAGATTGTATATTAAATTGTATATTCTCTATCTAAGTATTATATTGTATATGCAGGTAGGAGACTACACTGACGTAAGCCTCCTCGTGGCGGACCCTGGTAACGTGGTGAGGAAACTTTCTCGGCGGGTGTGTGGCTTTTGATGTCAAGTGTCCCTTGGCATTCGAAGTCACATGCCATCGACGAGTTGTTTTTGTTTTCCCACCATGCCTAGTTCCGGACGACCCTTTTCAGGGCCACGACCGCGCCCGAAGTCTCCCGGATGCGGTCCGATGCCTGCTCCCGGTGTCTTCGTCAGGAGGACGCTTCAGGTCGAGCAGCCGTCGGTGAGGAGGCGGCCTATAAGGTCGGCGTCGGCCAGCGGCCCACGGGGGCTGGCGTTAGTCGGTAGCCCCTGTGGGCTGCTGGCCACCAATTGGTGCACAAGGAGTGCCTAGACGGGCAGCGTCGGGACGGTCTCTGTGTAGTTGCGCTCACGTGCACAGATCCCGAGCCGTCCCGCAATAGCGCACTGGACGTCGCGCCGGGGTTTAGTGGGTATGGAGGGAACACCTTTACCTCGAGTCCTACATATCTCCTGCGTATGGCACCACCCCGCAGGGACGATGCGTAAATGCATTTGACTTAACTTTCTCGTATACCGGAAACGACTCAAAGGTAGCAACACAATAACATGCATGTATGATCGGCTTCCGAGTTGATTTCAATAATTTAAAAAAAAAAAAAAAAATACAAAAAGTACCCAGAAAATACTGTACAACATTTTCTGGGTACTTTTTGTTTTTTTCACCTACCATGGCTAAGTGATGGGTAGGTTAGGGTAATATTTTTTATGACCAGGCGGAGTGCAATGTTTTTGGGAGAGTACTGTTTTATGCACCTACAAGGCTGAGTGATGATGGGTAGGTTAGGGTTATTTTTTTTTACAGTTTTCATTACATTTACCAAATCACGAGGTAAGTATAAATAATTGCTGGTTATTATGAATAATAACCATAATAATCACATTAACGGTAACATATGTATAGATTTTAATATAATCTAATCTAAGATTTGTGTTTCAAAATTATAACATTCGACATTCAAACATTTATTACTGTTTACGTGCGTAAAACTGTGACCCAAGCACGAATATTTAAAAGATTGTACAGTATGTCATGAGCTAGCGATAATTTAAGGGCACATCTCCAATTCAAACTCTTGGTCCATCTCCCGCAGTGTCCTAAGACGAAAGTCTTCAATACGTGTGTGTTGCCAGTGATGACATATGGAACCGAAACGTGGCCGCTAGCAATAGGCCTCATAAGAAGGCTCCAGGTCGCTCAAAGGGCAATGGAGAGGGCTATGCTCGGGGTTGCTCTGTGTGATCATATCAGAAATGATGAGGTCCGCAGAAGTACCAAGGTCACCGACATAGCCCAAAGAATTGCGAACCTTAAGTGGCAGTGGGCAGGGCACATTGCGAGGAGAACTGCTTTTTAAATATTCTTTATTTAGATTTACGCACCTCTGCTAATAAATATCGATTTCTCTGGACATGATATCTAGTATTATAGATTAACTAACCTATCCTAGTATTATAGATTAACTAACCTAACCCACCCATCATCACTCAGCCTTGTAGGTGCATAAAACAGTACTCTCCCAAAAACATTGTACTCCGCCTGGTCATAAAAAATATTACCCTAACCTACCCACTTAGCCATGGTAGGTGAAAAAATCAAAAAGTACCCAGAAAATGTTGTACAGTATTTTCTGGGTACTTTTGTATTTTTTTGTTTTTTTTGTTTTATTTTTAAATCGTTTTTTTTTTAAATTATTGAAATCAACTCGGTAGCCGATCCCAAACCACCTGTATTCAGGGTGTTGGTTATTTAGTTTACATGTTGTATATACTAATCTTTCTAACTTCTTTTCTCTGATATTAAAAAGCTTTCTAATATTAAAAATCTTTTTACTAATATTAAAAAGCTGAAGAGTTCGTTTAGATGAATTGAACGCGCGAATTACTGATTCAAATTGAAAAATTATATGTGTCCAACCAAGTCAATTTGTCGAGGAAGGCTATATAACATCACGCTACGATATAATAGAAGCTAAGCGTCAATGAAAAATGTTGCAAAAATGGGAAATCCACGCGAACAAAGTCGCGGGCACAGCTTCTTATAAAATGTTTTGGCGCAAAATTACGTTTTTAAGCTTATCCTTCCCTAACAGAAATGGTATTAAAATTAAACTTTCTCTGCTGACTGCCCTTCTAATCTTCAAAATGCCTAAATAATCACCTCGTTTGTTTGAATATAATATAAAGGGTTCTAGTACGTTAAATTTGATAGTTCCCGTTCCTTTATTTTCGTGATAACGTTCTTGAAGGTCGACCATTGCGACCAGTGAGGAAAATATGCTTACTATGAGAAGACTAATATACGAATAGCGATGAGGCTCTTATAAGATGTTGTAAGGACATTTGTGTGAATGAATATAATATATCTACTTTACGTTTATTATATATACTATAGCCTTCCTCGATAAATGTCCTATCCAACACAAAAAAAATCCTGAGAATAAGGGCTCCAACCAAACAAACAAACTATTCAGCTTTATAATATGAGTATAAATTCATACACATATTATATCAATATTTCAGAGTTTGAAAAGTTGTTCTCGTTCGTTCTCGAGAATCTCTCTCGTGAATCTTTTAACAGACGGTATTTTTATTTTGTTTAATGTTATTTATGCAAAGTAATAACAATTTTTAATTGGGAAAAGAAAGTAGCTAATAGTCGAATGGAACTTCGAAGGTGAGAGTAAACTAATAAATATTATATGAACTAAAGTAATTCATTTCAATTATTAGATTTTGAAAATGCCTAGGTTTTTAAAAACGATAAAAAATGGTAGATACTAATTTAGAAAACAACGAGTAAATTACAATTGTTTTCTTTGTAACTTTTTTCTAACCATCTTACAGTTTTACTGAATAACAATAAATCATGTAATTTACTATGTATTTTTAATTGTTGGCTTTAACTAAGTAAAAGTAGGTACCTATGTAAGTTGCCGCTCCTCTTGGTTTATAGTTAGTGATGGTTCCCGCGATACTGCTGCTGGTATAATCAAGTTACACACTATGCATTCTTTGTATACTTTATAACACCTATAAAATAGTGAAACAAATACACAACGAAGACATGGTAGGTGAAATTATCTCTGAAAGAGATCTTATTTTTATACGACGAAGCTTAGCTTTAAACGGCATCACAAGTAAACTAAATTATCAGAATAATAGTACATTTATTAACTAGGGCGGTAAAACAAAAAAACGTCTCAGATCGCAGATATTTGACGCTCGAACTGAAGGCGGATCTGACGCCCGATGTAAAAAGGACATTCTTTTTTTTTACCGCCCTAGTTAATGTCACCTCTGACCAGTACCCGTAGTGTATGTTTTTTTGTATAAAATACTCAACTATTCTAGTTGCGATAAGAGCTCAATTTGTATGAGAAACACGATTTACGCTTCTTTCCGCTAGGGGCGCTATTCACGTTTCCTATACAAATCGAGCTCTTAACGCAACTACAATAGTTCCGTATTTTATACGGGAAAACTTACACTACGGGTACAGGTAGTGGGATTATCCGTACGCGTGAAATGCGTGCGGAAAATGCCACTTTCTGGTCGGGTTTAGCATAAAAGATTTTACATGTGTAGTAGAGAAAATATGTACATTATTCTGCGAAGATAGATGGGTTGCCACTCTAACACTTAAAATTAACCTATTTGTTTAGAATGCTTTCGGACTTATTAAATCGCTTCTCTGTTGCGTTTAAATGATTAGGAAACAGTGGTAATCTTATACTAGTAAAAGTACAAATATAAACTTACGGGCTTGAGAACTCGTACGATGAAGTACGTTTTAATGCCCGCTTGCCGCAGCATCTCCTCTCGACGCTCTCCGTAGGCCGGTTCCACTTCAAACTCATGGTTGAGGAAACTCAGCGTTACCTCCGAGATGTGTACTCGTCTGTTCAACATACAAATATACTTAAGACCGCTTTCACTCTACGCTAGGTAGCTTTAAGGGTTCACATGAGCTGTTTAAAATTGATAAGTGACAAAATACAGTCTGATTTTTATTGTATTTGTGCTACTCGTGCTCGTATCTACAGATGATGATGTGCAGATTCTTGATCTCGTCAATTACTTAGCCCAAACTAAATATCATTCAGAACTTGTGTTGTGTTATACTAGATAACGGACATAAATACATAAAGGGGTAAACATAGATATTATATTTTTAATATTTATATTAAAATAAATATATTTTTTAAATAAATTCATATTATAGATAATACCTAATCTTTACTAAATACTTCTTAGATCTTTTATAGAGCGCATGTGTTACTGAAGTACCTAAATGTTTCAAAACTGAGAGGCGTTCTTTGTTTTGTATTGTTTCGTCAAACAACTGAGTATTTGCGGAGATATTGTTTCTGAGCACGCACTATGGTACTGTTTTGCCTGCCTGGTTCTCTATTGTTTGACAAAAAACGAATGACAAACTAATCATTTGACGAATAACGTTTTGCTATTTTGCTAACTAATCATTTGACAAATAAAGTTACACAAACTTATCATTTTACAAATTACTCTTTCTTCAAATGAGGCATGTGAAAAATTTATTAAGTGAAAAAAAATCATACTTTCTTTTATCTAGGTTAACACAGTGTCTATATAGGATTTTTGGTACAGGGGGTTATCAAACGGGCACCTATCCATGTTAACTAGTCATATAAAACTATGATATTAAAAAAAATTGTAAAAATTATTTGGTAATTTTTCATACATTTTGTTTTACCCACTAAACTATTTGTATGGAGAATTTATTTTTCACTATTTCAAAATTTAATTTTGATATCACCATATATTTTTTTTTATGAAAAAGGGTACAAATCCCATATTATTTATATGACTAGTTAACATACCACACCATACCATAGTATTTATATGACTAGTTAACATGGATAGGTGCTCGTTTGATACCCCAATTTTAGTTGTTCTTTGTTTTCTCAGCTTAAAGGTGGTTTAGACCACTCTTACGGGCTGTTGCCAAGTAATAGTGGTGCGCTATTTGTTAACAAGGGTATCCCACATAATAATGCGTGCATGAAAAGTGGTGATTATTATGTAGGATATGTGGAACTGTGTCATTGTCGTCTATTGACATGAACTTATTATTATTAATTACTAGCTGACCCGGCGAACTTCGTACCGCCTAACAGTCGATTCTTTATTTTTTTTAATACTTATTCTGCTATTCTGAACCCGGTGTCCCGAATAGCAGAAAAAATAAAGTTAATAGGTCAACAATTACATTATGTATTTAAATATTTTTTCATTAATTTTTCTAGAAAAATGCACTGAAAAAAATCGACTTGCCTCAGGCGGGACTCGAACCCGCACCTTCCACAATCCGGGATTTGATGAAACGATGTTTACCATAAAAACATAAGCACCAAGCACTGACAAATTTCGACAGCGAAAAGCAGTGCCTCGGTGGCGAAATTGGTCAACGCGTCCACCCGGATTGTGGAAGGTGCGGGTTCGAGTCCCGCCTGAGGCAAGTCGATTTTTTTCAGTGCATTTTTCTAGTATTATATTTACGCGTTTGTAAACGCAAAAATAAAATTATTTCCATTAATTTTTCATTTTTTTTTTTAATTTTCTGTCCGTAAGAACCATCCTCGTACTTCAAGGAATATTATAAAAAAAGAATTAGCGAAATCGGTTCAGCTGCTATCGAAATTTGCGCTTACCAACACATTCAGCGATTGATTTTTATATTATAGATTATAAACGTTTATTTTCAACTTTAATGGTGGTTGCATCAAAAATATGGTGGTGCATATTTACCCAGCTAAGCCGCTACTCTCCATCTTATTCGCAAGCTCTACATCGCGTGAGTAGACATCGAACTGCCACTGCCTCTGGCCCAAGACACCGGCGAGCACAGCGCCTGTGTGGATACCCACTCGCATGTCTACTGGAGAGTTAGTCGTTTGCTGCACGTATCTGAAAATTAAATACAAGTAAAGCGCTCTTCATCAGACCGCCTATGGGTTATCAGACAGTAATCTATTGGAAATGTTGAGTTTAAAAGACATGCACGTTCAGTATGTATGTATATCAACAACTATCCTATACACCTGTCTGATATAAAATTATAGGATTATTCATCTATACAAGATGAATAATCCTATAATAGAATAATATAAATGAAGCGTCGGTGGCGTAGTGCGTAAGGGCATTGTCTCTCACCCGGGAGGCACCGGTTCGGCCCCACCACGTACCAATGTGTTTTCAAATTTTGAATTCATATGTACGTTTAATTGACACTTTTATGGTGAAGGAAAACATCGTGAGGAAACCTGCATACATCTATGAAGAAATTCTTGGTGTGTGAAGTCGACCAACCCGCACTTAGCCAGTGTGATTGACTATGGCCTAATCGCCCATAATGTGGGGTAGGCTTGAGCCCCTCGGTAGACATTATATGAGCTGTTGTTAATGATGATGATGATGAGAATAATATATACAAAGTAATGTAACTTTTATGACGAAGCTTGTAATCTTTATATTACCAGCACTCTTACTTTTGGGGAAAATTAAAGTAAAACTTGTCAATGTCAAATTACTCCCAGAAAGATATCTGGGAGTAATTTGATATTGACAAGTTTTACTTTAATCATCCATCCAAGTTAATTATGTATTAAGTTTTACTTGTTTTACTATTGTAAGTTTTCTATCTTTCTATATTAGCTAAAACCAAAACACCTTTAATTTTGAAGTGAAACGCAGGTGAAACTTCTTTAGTCACGTTGTGAATTGAAAATTCGATGTGGTGAAAGCATCACCAAAAGTTTTGACGGATAGAGATTTGTAGTTCAACATTTTGAAAAACAATATACGAGTACATAATGTCACAGCGATATCGTATAAGTATAACACGCCGTATATCGTATAAACGGCCCGGCGGATTGTATTGTAGCACAGAACATAGATACTTATATCTATGTTCTGTGTATTGTAGTGCCAAATAAAACCGTAGTAGATTCTATCAATATTAGTCTGTATAATCGGATGGAGATCGTGGGTTATTTTTTTAATGATCATGCAGAGTGGAATTATTGTCACTCATCACCATAGATTAAGTTCTCATCACTCTCACATACTACAATGCGCCGTTTTGTAATACGTATTATATCACATACATTCATATACATATACATTTTTATACGTTGTTATCAATCATAGACAATGTATATCATATACATATACATCTGTTGCTTCTGATTCTTTTCTGAAGTTCCTCTTTGGCTACTTTACTCAAGTTTCACTTCTGCAGTGTGTGAATTTCTGAAATGAGAATGTCCCGTTTTAACTCTTTAGGAAAATGATCAGAAAAATAAAAATGCACTCACTTGATAGCCTTGACCATGGATAAGCCCATGTGTACACAGAGTACAGCATGATCGGGTCGCTCCACTGGCGCTCCGCTTATGCAGTAATAACAATCTCCCAGAATTTTAATGCGGAGTTGTTGATATTTCTGCACAAATTTAAATACATACAGATTATATGTTCACACAGTATTCCGACTAAAACTCTTAACTTATTTTCCTGAAACCAATATTTACCTCAGCCAGTCTGTCAAATCGTGCAAACAGCTCGTTTAATATTGCGACAAGGTCTTGAGCTGAATACGTAGATGAAATAGCCGTGAATCCTACAATGTCTGCATAGAGAATACTGCCGAAGAACATAAATGTAGTTATTATGGGGATAATTGGTACGACGTAACATAACTATGTTCCGAAATTAACAAACCTGACGTTCTCATGTCGGGACATGTAAATTTTTTTGAATTGTGTATCTATTAATCCTAAATCTTGTCTCATTTGGACGGCGACGTGTTCAGGCAACACTGAGAGAAGCAAACGCTCCTAGAAAATAAAATACCTATTTATTAATATTTATTAATTTTAATGCTATGAGATATGTTGTGTTACATTGAGATTTACACGTACCTGCTCCTTACTTTGTTGTTCTATTGTCAATTTATCACGCAGACTTCTTTTGGTTTCCTTAAATGATAAGCGTTGCATTTTTTCCCCGAGGACATACGAGACTGAACCAAGTAATGAAGCTCCAAAAATGAACAAGGCGTTTGATGATTGCTATAGGAAAAGTGGCGAATTAATTTACGAATAGTAAGTACATTAATAATTTAATTACTACGAATGCATATCAACATATTCACCTGATAAGAAAAATCTTCAGGTAATTGACTTTCTGAAGTAGAGGCGTTGTAATATTGCACTAGGAGATAGCCGCAACCAGAGGATGTGGCATATAATATTAACAGCAGGTAATTGAAAGGCATGGTGGCCAGGGTAAAATATTGTAGCATGAAAGCCCATCCAAGAAGCTCGTTATAAGCATCACCGAGACGACGAGATACACTGACCAACAGTTGAGTCCACACCACAAACCATGCCACATGGTTTACAATCGGTCGAGCAGGTTTTATACACACATGAATTACGGCCAACGTCAGATTTATTATAAGTGATATCGCAACTGAAGAATAAGCGAATACCAAGTTTCTCTCTCCAGGGATGATTACAGCAAAAAATTGTAGAAGCACTCCTGCAGCTAGCAACCGTGGAACAGCGCGCTGCCGCTGGCGCTGCATGTACGCCGAATATAACTTCTCTTCCTCCAGATCTTTGAATCCCCATGGCGGAACCAAACACGCCCATATTTTGTTCAGTGTCCTGTGCTGTGTAGATTTCTCCATGATTTTTCTTTAAATCTTCCTCGCGATTAACATTGTTCTATTGTGGTTGAACTATTTAAATGGTTTTATCATTGATTTTTCCTAAATTGGTTTACTAATTTATTTTATTTATAATGCTTTTTAAAGAAAGAAAGTTTAGTTGGTTACCAAAATATTAATTGGGTATTGAACTTGGAAGAAGATTATTTCACGATCATGTGAGAAACGATATCAATTCATACGGTAGTAGGTAAGGTAATAAGAGTGACGTCATGACTTGCAGGCTACCGACGGATGGTCTGGTAGTAATCTTCGGTTGGTGTGTGTGCACGTCAGAGTTCACCAACGGAGACTTTCCGTTAGCGACGACGGCGACCTAATCGAGGACGGCCGTGTAATGAATAAATTACATGCTGAAACATTGTTCCGATATCCATTCATTAACTGGGGCGTCTATACATAACGACAACTTGTTTTGTTCTCTGATGAACCGACGTACCTACTCATTTCAATATTGACAATCGATGAGGCTCAAGAATGACCGTGAAACACAGCATTTCAGACAAATACGATATTTGTTTCACTAATTTTTACTCGTCACCGCTGTATTTTAAGAAAATTCTTGTTTTGTGGATAGAGCTAACTTGTAAACTTTATTCTATTTACAGTATTTGATGTATTTTCATTTGCAATAAGGAGTATAATTATAGAACATAAACAATGAAATAAATAAATAATAACGAAACCAATTACCTAATTCTTCATTTCATATTTCTCTCATAAATTTTAAAAACTGTTTTTTTTAACTTCAATAATTATTTGCTTTACGAAAATCTAATTAATGTTGCCGAAGTAGTATAGCGGTAAATTGTTTTTTTTTAGTTAAAAATTATTTACAAACGATAATTGTCACGATGCACTTTTTAATTTAAAAGGAACATTTACCTTGGATCAGGAACACGATTTCTAGTTAAGACTACATATGTCTCTTATGAAGATATATCAGTACTTTTGGTTTAAAATGTACGTTGAAATAACTGATAATAGGTAGGTACCTAAGTTTCTAATTTAACGATAGTGTGACATATTATTTGACTAGATACTTCATACAACCATTCCTTTGATCTTAGTTAATCACTAAATCGTATTGATCTCTAAACTGTTTTCTAATGCTTATTTTCTATGCTTTATAAAAGCTCTAATGCTTATCTCTTTTTTTAATTTATGTAGGTACTTATGAAACTCAAAAATTGTATTGTCTGTTATTAAATAGGAAATTAGTAAAAGCCCTTTGCATATTAAACATATTTAAATACTTTGATATAAAACAGGGAAAATTAGATGTTTATCGGATTATATATTTTAGACATTTTATCAAAAAAGGAGTGCACGGATTATCAATTTTGACAGTTACAAACGACCTTCACTTGCTAGTAGTAATGTATTGACCGATGCACCCAAATCAATTATGTATTAATATAACATTGCATCACAGAATATTCGACATCTATGTCTTAAAACTTATTAACGCATAATCTGAGCGTAATAATTTATGTCATAAATTTTCCCGCCTAAATTATGGTTACGATGATGTAAGCAATCTCCGTCCGTAAGAGTCACTATTGACCCATAAACTGAAAAGTCACTAGTAAGAGGGTTGTATGAGACCAACTAACACGGTGCGTACTTAGACAATAATTTAATAAAAGGAGAAAGTTGTGTTATGAATATTAAACTGTAATGTCCCCGAATATTGAGCGAGGGATAGGGGGCGCGGGTTGCGGGCTGCGGCGATGGCGCGGAGGCGGTGCGCGCACGTGCTGCCGCGCGACTGCCGCGGACGCCCGCCGCTGCCGCCCGCCGCCACCGCCGATGCACACTACACATCCGTCACCGCAGAATCTCATCTTCAAATTCAATCCAAATGCCCTGACAAATTTTAACAACTTTTACCTACACACTATGGTCAATATCTACTCTAAGTATTTGGAACTGCATTAAATTTTTATCTTTCGATCCTTATGTAACAATAATTCATTGACAAAATAACATTCTGTTGTAATAATTTTATAGTTTCAGTGACAGTGGTGCGCCGCCGCCCAAACCGCGCGAACCTTGCGACGCTCCCGCCCGATTCACTACATCGATTACGCTTCTGTACAGCATACGTTATAGTAGAATCTATGATAAATTAAATTCTTTCATTCATTTTCAAAAAGTTACTAAACTTAACGTAGTTAAAAATATCACCCTATCTAATTGTGATAATTTTCTGCCTCTTTTACACTCGAAATAAAGTATTTCAATATTTTGTACAAATTGTACAAACAGGCTAGTTTGCAATATTTTTCAATACATACTCGTATCTATTTTATTAAGGACAATAATAACCATTGTGTTTTTAAGTCAAAATTTTATAATTTTTAATTGCTATGTAGCTTCATAATCATAAGCTATTGTAGTACCTAGTAAAAAATGGCAAAGTTTTATCAGCAAGAATTATTCTATTACAATAACAATTTTTCACAATGAAGGTGAACTAGGTATAATTACTATTCGTAGACTTACGCATTAATATTATGTATATTATCTGTGCGTATAGTAACATACCTACTCACTTAAAACAACTTTTTCCTACATAAAAAGTAGACTAGAATATTAATATCCTGACTTCTGAGTACTTTAAAGTGTAACATCTGTCCTGGTTGGTGGCTTTGGTTTTTGTTGGTTCCCTGAAGGTTGAGTTGCTTTTTAGTTTGATGCCCTTTTTTGTGTAGGCGACAGGCTGGCAACACATCACTATTTTAGTGGTAGGTACTGAATGGCCCATACTGCCAGGTGTGTCTTTATTGTTACCAAATGTAACCTAAAGCTCTGCTCCACCCCTTTTGGGTGAGCGTGATTATTGTATACATGTAAGAATATGAATCATTTCAATTATTTATTTCAAATATTTCATACCTGATTGCCGTACCTATAACATTTAGCGTCTGTTCCCGTTTCACTAGAAAGTTCTGTTCGGGAGGTTGGTAGGTAACTAACTATACCTGGCACGGTCTAGGGTTGTTAATACGAGTTGCTCCATTTTTTAACCCATTTCTCAAAGTTAACCAACTTCGTAATATTTGATTAATTATGGGAAGTAATATAAGAAAAATACCTAGGATAGTGCTGTAACTACATAATTGTATCTTTATTTTATTGTTTCAGAATAGTATTTTAAACTTTCGCGTTGTATTATTAAGAGAAGAGCGTGCATTCATCGAAGTAGGTACCAATAAAATATTTTTTCGATCTTATCTATTTTTTTTTTTACTTATTTAGGTTCTATAGCGGTTTATAAAAGTAATTTTTCTATTAGAAAAACATTTTTCGCAAGGTATTGATTGCCATTATAATGCATGTATTTCATCTGAAAGACCGCTCTAAACTGCATTTTTCTACTCACTTTACAAAACTATAAGTGTAAATTAAAATATCTCTTTAAAGCGGTTTTAATCAAGAATTAATCTTCCTACAATCTCATGGTCCATTTCCATCAGACGGCGCGATGTGGATGTCATCCAAAAATTTATCGAACACACGATCGCTCCATTCACGTCACTCCAATTTACTTTAATTCTCCGCAGCGACTTCTGATACGTCACGAAATGGACGTGGGATCAGCAACACACGAGCGCGTTTGGAGCGATGGATTTGGATATCCAAAAATTTTCGTCACGCCATTCAAGCCACGTGAGATTCCAAACATATGGGACGATTTTGGCTTATTTTGGAATGATGGCTTGGAGCAAGTCTTCCACTTAAGACAATTTTGACCATCCGCACTATTCTAGAACGAACTTCTCTTATCTCACCTAAAGTTTAGATCTATGTCAAACATGAAGTTAACATGAAAATATATAAAAATAAAAAAAACCGCCTTCTAAACTAAAAATCGGGAGTGGTCTCCCCTTGACTTTCTCGTATACCGGAAACGACTCAAAAGTTGATAGAAACCCTATATTTTGATGCTAGTTAAATTTGGTTGCAATAAAGCATATTATCTCGACTTATCATGCTAACGCACAGACACAGACACAGACATAATTCCAAAACCGGGTTTTTTGGACTCAGAAAGGTCCAAAGCGTGTAAATCCGTCAAAATCTCGAGGTCGAATTTTTTGACGATTACAAGATTACAATACTTCCTCTATGGCGTACTTATACGAGAAAGTAAAAATGGAGAAACAAAAATTTTGTTTATAAAAATCTAAGTGTTTTTTTGAGGTAGGTCCCAAATACAAGTGACAACGTTTATTCCAAATATTGGTGGTAAAACTTTCGGTTAAAACTTTTTGGCAATATACACCTATCGCAAAAACGTTTTCACTGAAAGTGGAAAGAAGAATACATACCTATTACGCCGGCCACAAATAAACTTGAAAGCAGGGCAATTAAAAATGTTAATAAAATTAAATTAAGAAATTTAATTAAACCCAGACACAAAAAAACGCTAAAAAGTAAAAATAAAATGCTTGGCTTTTTTACTTTATTCAAAGAACATATTAAGAGGATAGTACGACGCGCACGTCTCCATACAAACTAAAGCTAGTCATTTTCCTACCCTGCTCCCAATTTATTCGGGGTCGGTGCAGTATGCCTTGATATCGACAATACAGTGTGACTCGTTGGAAACAAGCGGTATTTCTCATTCCTCTTTTTCCGAAACGCCCGCACAGTGATCGTTACTAATAACGCACTACCGCGGCACCATCGACCTCCTCCGCGGCGCCAACGACCTCCTCTCAAACAGTTATTATGACAAAAAAAAATAATTTTGAAAATAGGAAATCGTAGGTACAGAGGTCGTATAAGAATTAGAGTTAGGAAAACGTTTTCTCCATCTGTGTTATTTTGTATGAAGACGGCGCTACTATCCTCATATTTTTTTAAGATGAGCGTGTGCGATGAGCTCATCGTTGTCGGGGTCGCTGCTGGTTAAAAAATCCGGCGGACATCTATTTCCCAGATTTTTTGTGTCGGAATTACTTATTTTTTATATTTATTTTTGATTTTTGCTGTAGTGAGCGAATGTCTAACCCTGCCATGATAGGGATTCGGTTTCAAGGTTATCTGGGGCTCTACTTTTAGCCACACCTATTAACAACAACTGGATCATACTGTCCATATGTCAACTTTTTTTAAAGTTTACGTCACCCCTACAGCAATGCCCACTGAATAAAGAAGTAAACAAAACGTGTAAACAATGCTAGTAAAGAGCAAATAGCGACGTAAAACGCTACTTTGTGATATCGTATGACGATGTGCCGAAGTGTTTATTTGGAAATGTCGATAAATCGTTACTTGGATTGATTGGACTGACCTTCTTTAGCAATATCATGAAATAATGGAGAAAGTTATTAAAGCCTAAGTACAGATCACGATCTGACGAATTCGAGGCTAAAAAACATTTTGTTAGACGGACCCGCTTCTAACAAGTATCAGGGTATCATACGTGACCCCTGGGATACAGAGGCCTCTAACGTGTGTACTGTGTAAGCAAAATTTAGTAATTAAGTAGTTTTTCAAAATTAACACTGATAGAAAATTACCTCAGGACTTCGATGGGACAGGAACGGCTATCAGACTTCTCAATATTGTCTACAGAGGCAGAAATTTTATAAAAACTGAAATAGTCTTCATAATAAATCAATTTGCCGAAAAAAGGCAAGAAAATGTATATTTAATTTGAATTTTTTGGCTAGCTCAATAATAATTTCTAGGAAGGAGAGATAACATAATTATTTTAATTTAATGCAAGCATTTTCGTTTCTTTTGTGAGAAATCTTTACCCTTCATTTGGACCCCCCAACTAATTTTGATACAGGCCCCCTCCAAGGCACACTACGCCACTCATTGGTACGGGAACCAGCATTACCCGAAGGGCGTATGCCAGCTCACTGCAATCCCCATCGAACCTGCTAGCCATGGATTCAAAGCAAACGAACAATGTTAGACGACAGCAACCGTTATGACAACACAAGCCCTATAGTCACTTAGTCACCAATGCTATTCTATAAACAAACTCACTTCGAATTCAGCTGTCAATCACTACAGCACTTTACAACAAAAATATGTTTAAATAAATCCGAATTCAATGTAGGTAATGTCTTTATATAATTCATGGCTAGCCTATCCTTTTCTATAAATATAGCCTATAATTTCCAGAACAATTGATAATTTGACCTAAATTGAAGTAAGTAAAACTACGAGTACCATTACCGAATACGGACCTAACCCACCCCCTTCTTCCGAGGTGTGGTGGTTGAAAACCCCTGAGAGAAAGTTAACTTTCATCTTTGTTTAATAAATTATGATGACTACATACGTTTAAGAGGGTGCCAAGAATAAAGGTTCACAGGAAATATCTATTTTATTAAGGCTTTTTTGCTCGATTTTGTACCTTTTTGCTTTTTATTAATTTTTATTAAAAAGGGATTATTAAACTTTGAATGAGAAAATTATATTGCGTATTTTTTTCACTGTATTCACGTAAACAGAAATTCACCTGTCTAATTGCAGTTCATAAAATGTTGTTTAAATTAATTTAAATTTACAATTCATATAAAATTGTCTAAATCGTTGGATTTTAATAGAACTTTATGATTCAAGTGAGTTAAGCTACTCATTATACCCGAGGCATCACTTGGAAAAAGGAACTTTGGGAAGCTCACGAGTGTCATCACTTGGCTTGGTGGACAGTAAATTAAACTTATCTTTCATTTGGGCTATAGTAAAATTTATATTTATTTCCTTTTGAAGAAACTACCTCTGTATTCGAGGATATTAATTGCAACTCTTTAGAGACTACCTTTCAGATCGTAGTCAGTGTCTTATTAGACAAATTAATTGAGTGATGTACCTTTCGTGGTACCTGGGTAGGCACCACGAAAGGTACCTACATGCTGATCATCAAAATAATCGTGGGTCCGAGGATGCTGCCTTTGGGTAAAGGCAGCATCCTCGGACCCGCGATTATTTTTATGCTACATTAACGACCTCCTTTGCCAAATAGAAATATTAAATATTTCTTTTGCAGATGATGATACAGTAATTTGTTTTTCTGGCGACACCTGGGAGGAGGTATTTGACTGTGTCCAGAGGGGTCTAAATGTTGTTGTCCAGTGTTGTCTAAATCAAAATCTGCTGACACTCAACGCAGAAAAGTCTAAATGTATCACCTTTTCTATACGGAACAACTCACAACCATCTAATAGCCAAAGCCTCAGAATATATAGTTGTTCAAATCCTTTGCAATTTAACTGCTACCATATCCTGAGAAGAACACCTAACATCCGTAATTGGCAAATTCCGCAAACTGATGTATTCAAACATTTACGACATATTGGAAGCAGTGTAATGCTTCAAACAGTGTACTATACCCATTGTCAGTCAATAATGTTACATTGCATCACAGTATAGGGTGATACGTGTAAAACTCATATGCTGCAACTAGAAAGAGCTCAACGGGCAATTCTCAATGTTAGCACTTCCGGTCTATTAGTTTCCCCACGAACTGTATCAATCCAAGGGAGTGCTCAGTGTCAGACAACTTTTTTTTTACAAAATTGCGTTCTCAAAAAGTAGGTATACCGAGACCTGGGACAAACAGTCCAACTTCCAGAAAGAGGTCAATCGACGAATCCAACTCGGCTGCGCAGCGTTCGGGAAGCTACGCGGCAAAGTCTTCAATACGTGAGTGTCGTGTAAAATGGAACCGAAACGCATGCATGCAAGCAGGTATGCAGCATGCATGCTTTAGGACTACCTTTAACATGCCAAATAGAATTAGGTTTTTCTTTAGTTATGGCAAATTAAATTATGCTTAAGAATTTTAGGACCACCAAATATTATACCAAATGAAATTAGTGATTTAATTTATTATGCTTAATTATATGTCTTACAGTTATGCCACTTTAAAGTTATGCGAAGGAAAAATTACCTGACATTAGTGTTATGCTATTTGATGATTATGTCAATTGATGTAAGATAAACGATCTTAGGACAATCTACATTATGCGAAAAGTTCCACCCCCTTATCTCGTATCTCAATGTCTAGTCTATTTTTGTTCTAAATTTGAACAAAACGGTTCAGTGGTGTATACGTGAAAGCGTGTTATGTCAATATTTCAAAAACACCTAAAAGCGCCTTGATTTTTCATGATTGTAACTTAAACAATGACGAACTTCCATACAAAAGTAACAGACAGACAGACAGAGTTACTTTAGCATTTATAATTTTAAGATTATGAGAAGCTTGGGTAGGTGCCTGCATTTTAGGTACCTATATAATCTACCGCTGTCCGTCCGTCTGTCACCAGGCTATCTCATGAACCGTGATATTTACACAGTTAAAATTTTCACAGATGACGTATTTTTGTTGCCGCTTTAACATTGAATACTAATGAACAGAATAAAATAAATATATTTTGTTTTATAGGGCTCCCATAAAACAAAAGATTTTTTTCTTGTTTTTTGCTCGACGGGAACAGGTAGACGCTTAAAATATTCACAGAATATTTAGTTATACAATAGGTTGGGGAAAAAGTTTCTTCGCATTTTTTAAGAAAATTCAAAACATTTTTTAATATACATAGTGTAACAACCCTAGGCCTCTCTATATCATCTCGCCAACCCTAGGTATTGCACGCTTGCGCGGAACAGTCGAGACGAGTAACCTAGCAACGGGTTAGGTGATTAACAATTGAGATAGTGAAAAGATTGTATGTTGTATGATGATACTTACTTTATATTATGTTCTTTTATTGTGAATACCATTAATAGGCAATAAATGCTTTGAAACCTATTCCTGGCTCATTACAAATGGCGCCCAACTAGTGGGTTCGACGTCGAAAATACGCGTCGAACAAGAAAACGCGACCTGCGAGAAAGTATAGCAGTTACGTGAGTACAATCTCCAATTTTCCACTATTCACCGCTGAAGAGAGACCGCTGTCGAGTGCCGAGAGAAAATGCCTCGCACTCGGAGACAAGCCGGACGAGCGAGCGCATCTCGCGTACTACCCAGCGACGAGGACGGAGGAGGAGAGCCAGCCAGCGACATAGAGGTATCGAATCCCATACTTCAAGATGCATCCCAGATGCAACCGCCAGATACTCGGCGTGACAGATCTGAAGATGGTGGTTCAAGCGGTAGCGAGTACCAACACGCTGCCGTTGAGCCCGTTGACCACATCACCGCGCCGCCGAGTGCAACCACCCAGCGCGACGGCCCTCCTATCTCGATTACCGAAGATCAACTTGCTCGATTAATGTCAACCGTAGTGAAGAGTATCGTGACCACAACCAGCAACCCGGAAAATACCAGCTACAAGTCCTTCTCGTCTCCATTAACGACGTCTCAAGGTAACTTCGCAAGCTGCACGGCACGGTTTGACGGGTCCCGGCGTGACGCAGAAATAGTTGAAGCTTTTATCGATGCATTGAATGTTTATAAAGAGTGTACTTCGGTATCCGACGACCATGCGTTACGAGGTTTACCTATGCTGCTCACCGGCGACGCCGCCGTGTGGTGGAGAGGCGTCAAGTCGACGGTGTCGACCTGGGACGACGCTTTGAAAGGATTACGTTTTATGTACGGTGCCCCTCGACCCGCTCATAGGATATTTCGGGAGATATTCGAGAGAGAACAGTCCTCAGAAGAAAATGCTGATGTTTTTATTTGTAAAGTGCGTGCTAATCTGTCAGGGCTTCCCTATGTGCTCCCCGAGCAAGTACAAACAGATATTATTTACGGCCTTCTTGACCGTAGAATTCGTTTAAGAGTGCCGCGAGAAAGTGTTAACAATGTCGACTGTTTGCTCGAGCGTGCAAGGTCTGTAGAGACGACCCTAGATGAGGCGAATTGCAGTAAAATTTCTTTTCCATCACCTCATAATACCGCCAACAACTTTCACACATCGAATACAAAACTTCAGAATGTAAACATTAACCCTCCGTTGCTCGATGTCCGTCCAACTAACCCTATAATAGTCGCGCCAACTTCTAGTTCGAACACAGTAGCCCCAAAACGTGTAAGGCCGCGCTGTAGTTTTTGTAAACGCTTTGGTCATTCGATAGATGTCTGTCGGAACAAGTTGGAAACTAGTGGACGTGATCACGATAAAACTGTGTCCTGTTATGGCTGTGGCCGTGAAGGTGTTGTTCGTACAAAGTGCCCAACTTGCACTGCTACCACTCCCGCCGTAGGTAAGGCGGATTTCAGGAGCGTGCTTACCGACGAACGCGACGTTTTAGTGTCACCGGACCCTATGCGACCTACCGTATCCATACAGATCGCATCTCGCACAGGTGTAGGTATGTTAGATAGTGGTGCTACCGAGTGCCTTGCCAGTCCCGGTTTACACAAAATTCTCGTTGACCACGGTACTGTTTTCACAAAGGCACGTCGTTCCATTGGTCTTGCGGATGGTACACGGCAGGTGCATGACGTACTAGTATGTGAGACGACAGTAACTATTGGCCATCGGGATATACCAACTACCCTTTTAGTGATACAAGGTGCCGACAATAGGACATTGTTAGGGCAAAATTTTCTTAAACGAGCCGGAATTATACTCGATTTTCAACACGGTCAATGGTTCTTTTCCGACTCGCCTAATCATAAATTACCTTTTGTAGATTCTTTTAGCCTCTCCGACGGCAATGAAGCTGTGATTATGAATGTCGATACCACCAGCCTGCCACTGAGAGATGATGAAGGATTGAAGTTATCAGGTGCACAAAGAATCCAGCTAAACCAGCTTATAGCAAGTAAAGCTGAACGCTTCGCCACCGAAGGACCACCAACAACCTTTGCCACGCACCACATTAGGGTTGACGGGAAGCAGGAGCCCATCGCTTCACCACCCTACAGGCTGCCACAGAGGAAGAAGGAGTTGCTGGAAGGTGAGATTGGGAAGCTGCTGGTGGCTGACGTAATCGAAGAGTGCGAGTCGCCGTGGGCGGCAAACGTTGTTCTCGTTGCCAAGAAGGATGGAGGAGTTCGACTTTGCGTCGACTACCGCAAACTGAATGCAGTGACAGAGCCGGATCGATACCCGCTTCCGCGCATTGAAGATGTACTTCATGCCGCCAAGACAACCGGTTACATGACGACTCTTGACCTTCACTCCGGCTACTTACAAGTTTGCGTGGCTGAAGAGGACCGTGACAAAACTGCGTTCATCACGCCTTCCGGTACCTTCAGATTCAAGAGAATGCCCATGGGATTGCGTAATTCTGGTGCCACGTTCCAGAGATTAATGGATCGCTTTAAGGCGAACCTATTCGTACCAGAACTTACAGACGTAGATACCAACGGTTCTAATCCGAAGAAGGGGAGACCTGTCACAATTCTGGGTTATCTTGACGATTTAATTATCCTGTCACAGAGCTTCGACCAGCATCTCGAAGATCTGGCAGCTGTTTTTGACAGGCTTAGTAAATTTGACTTACGCGTCAATAGAAAGAAGAGTTTCTTCGCGCGCGATTCCGTGAAATTTTTAGGTCACATCATAGTACCTGGAGGTCTTCAGGTAGACCCACAAAAGACTTCCGCTATAGCCGACATGCCTTCCCCAAGGAACGTAAAGCAGCTCAAGAGTTTCTTAGCTACATCCAGCTGGTTCAGGCGATTCATACCCAACTATGCTGCTATTGCCAAGCCTTTAACTGACCTTCTGAAGAAGGACAGCACTTGGAAATGGCAGGATGACCAACGGACAAGCTTTGAACGCATAAAACATCTCTTAACAACCGCGCCAATTCTCCGCCAGGCAGATGAGACCAAACCATATTCGCTTAGGACGGACAGCAGCGGCTACTGTTTGGGAGCAGTGTTGATGCAGGGGGAGGGGCATGATGAAAGACCTGTGGAGTATGCCAGTCGTCTTTTAGAACCTGCAGAGCGCAACTATACCACCACAGAGCGAGAGGCTCTAGCCGTTGTCTGGGCAGTCACCAAGTTCAGATGTTACATAGAAGGTTCGGAGGTCGTGGTGAAGTCTGACCACCAGCCTCTACGGTGGCTAATGAGTTTAAAATCTCCAAGCGGTCGCCTTGCGAGATGGGCCTTGACTTTCCAAGAATACAATCTGCGGATCCAGTACACCCCTGGGAGAGCAAACGTGTTGGCTGATGCACTAAGCCGCCCAGCTTGTTGTGACGAGGACACAAGCGGTTGCGAGGTGTGCTTAGTTACACTAGACATACCACACAGGACTCCTGCTGATGTGCGGGATAATCAGCTCAGAGATCCCGAGCTCAAAACCATCGTCGAGGATTTGGAGTCAACCGACGATTTGTTCAGGGGGAGGGGCTGGTCTAATAGGGGGTATTTGATGTCTGACGGGATATTGTATAGATGTGCACCCGAGTCCGAGGACACCGAGTCAGCGTGCCTTGTAGTCCCAAAACATGAAAGGGAGAGTGTGCTCAGGGAGTTTCACGATGCTCCAACCGCGGGACTTTTTGGTGTCGAAAGAACGTTGCAGCGCATCAGATCCCGGTACTTCTGGCCAGGGATGAAAGCCTTCGTTTCAGACTACCTAAAGCGCTGTGTATCCTGTCAGCGCTACAAAGCAGTAAACAAGAAGCCAGCGGGTCTCCTGCAAACCCCGGCGCCAGCTCGAAGGTTTGAAGTGTTGTCAGTGGACTTATTCGGCCCGTTGCCGAGAACTCCGAGGGGCAACAATTGGATTTTGATCGCAGAAGATGTGTGCACTGGATGGGTAGAGCTTTTTCCTATGGAAAGCGCAACCAGCGTCGAGTGCGCTCACATCCTTATATCGGAAGTATTCCTGAGATACGGAGTGCCACGTAGGATGATAAGCGACAACGGTGTGCAGTTCGTAGCTGAGGTCATGCAACAGGCTTGTCATGTGATGGGTATCAAACAGTCTCTGACGCCGTTGTATCATCCCGAAGCTAACCCCGTTGAACGCAAGAACCGCGACTTGAAACCTCAGTTGGCAATCCTCGTAGGCAAAGATCATACAACATGGGATACCCACCTCGCAGCCATCAGGTTTGCGATGAACTCCGCTGTTACAGCGAGCACCGGATTTTCACCGGCTTACCTGACTTTTGGAAGGGAGCTGCGCGCACCGGCGGACGTTGTGGCAGATATGAAGGTTATTGTAGATAACGATAACTTCGTCGCTAACATTACGCCTTATCTCCGTAATTTGGCTAATGCGCTCCTGGAGGCCAGGGATGTGCACGAGCGCGCACAAGCCGTCCAGAAGAGATACGCGGATGAGGGCCGTCGTCCGCCGCCCGACTATATGGTCGGAGATCTTGTCCTGCTAAAGACTCAGGGGGGTAATGACACCGACACCGGGCAAGTTGCAAAGTTTATACCAAGGAGGGATGGGCCGTACCGTATCCGTGAAGTTATAAGTCCGACGACTTATCTGATAGAGGGAGCTTCGCGAGGCGAACCAGTAGGTCGATATCATGTGTCTGCCTTGACCCCTTTCGTAGGCGTTATCGAGTCTCCAGTTAGGGAAAGACGTAGGCGTGGTAGGCCGCGGAGACAGTAGGTGCTAGTCCGAACGCGTGGGCGCTATGTTCGAACTAGAGGGGGAGTGTGTAACAACCCTAGGCCTCTCTATATCATCTCGCCAACCCTAGGTATTGCACGCTTGCGCGGAACAGTCGAGACGAGTAACCTAGCAACGGGTTAGGTGATTAACAATTGAGATAGTGAAAAGATTGTATGTTGTATGATGATACTTACTTTATATTATGTTCTTTTATTGTGAATACCATTAATAGGCAATAAATGCTTTGAAACCTATTCCTGGCTCATTACAATAGTTTATTTACATTTAACTAAACTATGTAGGTACCATTTTGTTCGATAACTTTTTGCCATCTTGTAGGTAGGGACATGATCCCATTGCTATAGAAATTTTGGGACTTCTGGTCAAAATACCGCGACAAGTGGTTTTAGCAGTCCTCTCGTGATGTTAACCTGACACTGCCTAAAGAATTCTGAAGAGACCGAAACAGGTGGAAATCTGAAGGTGCAAGGTCAGGACTATACGGCGGATGCATTAACGCCTCCCAGCCAAACTCTCTTAATTTTTGCTGAGTGGCTAAAGATGTGTGAGGTCTAGCGTTATCATGATGAAAAACCACACCCCTTCTGTTGATTAATTCCGGCCGCTTTCTCTCAACTTCTTGCTTTAATCTCATCAGTTGTTCGCAGTAGAGTTCAGAATCGATGGTCCTGCCTGGTGGTAACAGCTCATAATGAATAATGCCCTTCCAATCCCACCACACACACAGCATCACCTTGTTGTGAGTTAACCCGGGTTTCGCCACAGTCTGTGAAGCCTGACCGGCCTTTGACCACGACCTTTTTCGCACGTTCTTGTCGTACGTGATCCACTTTTCATCACCAGTTATCAGCTTCTTCAAAAATGGTTCGGTTTCATTACGTCGTAATAAAGAATCACAAATGAGTACACGGTTCATTAGGTTTCTTTCAGTGAGCTCGTGAGGTACCCAAATGTCGAGCTTTTTTGTGTACCCAGTTTTTTTCAAATGCGCCAAAACTGTTTTGCGGTCAATTCCCTGTTCTTCAGCTACGTCGTAACTACTGACATGCCGATCTTGCTCCACTTTTTCAAAAATGGCATCGATTTTATCTATAATAGGGCGACCAGAGCGACGTGCATCTTTGACATCAAAATTTCCGGATTGAAAACGCTTAAACCAAATTTGTGCTACTCTCACAGACACTGCACTAGGTCCATAAACATCGCAAATTTTTTTCGCGGCTTGCGTTGCATTTTTACTTTTTTTGTAGTAAAATTTTAAAATGTATCGAATTTCTTCATTAGATTCACTCATCTTGGCAGTACGAAAAACAAATGAAAATCACACATTTTCCTAATATGAATTTGGAATTATGTTCTTTAAAATTTAAACTTTCAATGATACCAAGCCAGATACAAATAGTATAGCCAAAGAGATTTTATTACAAGTTTATACATACTATAATGCGAAAAGACTTTTTACCCAACCTAATATTCACTTTAAAAAAAAAAAAAAAAACAAATATTTAAGGGCCACCTATATAATATAATATAAACGTAATTGGCCGGTTTTTAATATTTACGCTTAAAAAAATAATTTAATGACTGGGTCAGTAATATAGATCAACTCCTTAAACCGTTAATTTACATTCATATCAGTCGAGAGGTTCGTAATTATTTGTAAGTACCTTTTTCTCATTTATTTAAATTAGCAATTCATTTTAGCAAAAAGCAGGCCGTAATTTTGCAGCCTCTCATTTATTTCTTTATTACCTAAACCAAAAAATAAAATCGTAAATGCGGTTTAGCCATAAAAGTGTAAGTAACATCAAACAATTAATATTAATAGCTTATTAGATGTAAAATTTACATCAAAATAAGATAGTTTAAAGATTGAAATAATAAAGTAATTTTTCCGTCACGGTTGAGTGGTCATGGTCAGTAACGCTGCCTACACATCAATCTGTCCGGGTTCGACTGCCGGTGGTGGCAAAATGTTTGTGTGATGAACACGACCATTATTTTGTTCACGAGTCATGGTGGTTTTGTTTATATATTTATTTACAAAATATATAAATTATTATGTATACCTACTTGTCCAAGTATTAGGTCCTTACCTTTGAAATTGGCGTTTTATTATCTTGTACCTAAACTTGCAATTTCTTTAATTCAATAGTTGTTTTAGGTTCATATTATTATTATTTTTTGAAACTACACTCTTTACAAGATTTTAGTCTGTAATAAAATTAAATTTAAATTTTTAAATTCTGAAAAAAATGTGAAAATGACTCTTTAATCTCTTCATCAGAATTGACGATTTGATGCCTACTAACTCATGGACAGACTTGATTTTTTCATAATTTATTGATGCTAGACTTAGCCGAGGGTTGTTCGCTTATTTCCTACAAATTTTGTAACATTAGGATTTATAGTTAAAAAAAAGTAGAGTTAGTATGGAACAACGACAATTTTTATGGAGATTTTCAATAAAATGTGTATTTTCCATACTAACGTTATTTAAAATTTCTAAAAAACTCCGTAGCTAAATCTTTTGAAATGTGGATTAAGTATTGCATCAATGATTTAGACAAAATGGGTTACAACGATTTCAAGAGTTGATTCTGCTCACCAAATAAAACCTTTCACTTCACTTTTTTTTTTTAAATAAACATTTAAATAATTATAAGTTTACTACATGCAAATCCGTAACAGTATAGTCCTTATTCATAATTAAAATATAAAACTGAAACACTGACCAAATCAAAGAAGAACACAGCTAATAGTCTGTAAGAAAAAAAAACGCCAATTTCATAGGTGGGGACCTAATATAATTTTTGTATAATTAAAATATCGATAACACAAGTTCTTAATGATACTTAATTTGGGCTACCTAGATAATGTGTGTGAGCGTAAAAAATTATTATTTATTTAAATGGACTTTTTAAATATGTCGATTTAACATGAATAGCCATCACCACCGTTTTGGCACGAAAACAATTAAGTTAGCTAAATACTTAACTATTTCTATAATGCTGGCTTTTATACCTCGCATATATAGACTTTCGTACAAAAGGGCACATTGATTTTCTTTATCCATCCAACAGTTTTTTATAAATAGGACCAAGTTTCAAAGCAGGCCGAGTCGCTTTATACTGTCTGACTTATGACAATATTTATTTTCTGTCTTACAATGAGAATGACCGTGAACTTTCCAATACTATTATTCCCACTGTCTGTAATAAATATTTAATGGCATATGGAGTGATCATCGCTGAGACCTAAAAAGCTAGTCCAACATATTCGTGCTTTTTTATATCTCTATGTTCGTGGTAATTTTTTATCCCAACGGAAAGGACATTATGCGATAGGTTACCTACTCCTTATTTTTAACGTAAGTTTCTCTGCTTGGTCATAAAAAATTGCCGTAAACCTACCGAGAATACATAAAAATAATTAAAAGTAGTTTAACCTGTATGTATGTGTGTTTATATAGGTTGATACTAAGAAGACGAAAACTCTTAGCCAATGCGTTCACTGCTCTCAGCATTCCCCAAAAACATCCCTTTGACAAGTTTTTTTTTATTGTTTTATTTTAATTTTAATTGTTTTATTTAAATATTAGAGAATGCATTGACGTTACATTATATAGATATCTATTGATGATAACTTATATTAATGGATTTCCGTTATTTGGGGCCTGGTGAATCTGTTATACAGGATGCCAGCCTAGTATAGACACCAGATTCTCACAAGGGTACGACACAATTTTATTGTCCAATTTTGTATGAATTTATATGGCACCCGTACGGTTATGGAATAATAGTCTCCATCTCGTTGCAGAGAATAAAAATGTGACATAGCTCGGATACTATTGGTGCTATTTTCATAAAACTTTATTCCGCAACTTTATTAACGCAACCGCCCGGATTGCGGAAGATGCTGGGTTCGATTCCCGCCTGTGGCAGGTCGATTTTTTTCAGTGTATTTTTTCTAGTTTTAAAACTATTTACGCGTTTAAAAACGAAAAAATATTCCATAATATAGGTATAACAAAAGTTGTGGTCTAAGTAACGTCTAAACGACTTTGACACCGACTTTAATGGTATTGGACTGGTAAGACTTCTTTTACGTGACTATCATGTAGCAGTGAAAATTGTCAGTCTTATTTGATTTTCAGCAATTTTTTATAGTTTTATAGTACTATTTGATGACTGGATGTTCTATTAGAACATTAAATTTAGTAAAACAGCCACAGAACATAGAGTGTGTTCTGTGGACACAGTCATCACTATCTAACTTGTTAAAAATGTTTCTACCCGACAAGTCAACTATCATCAAACTGGAGTTGGTTCCGTGCAAAATTTCTGCACAGTTCTGTACCCGTAGTGTAAGTTTTTTAGTGTAATAAACGCAACTACTTTAGTTGCGTTAAGAGCTCAATTTGTATAGGAAACGTGAACAGCGCCCCTAGCGGAGAGAAGCGCAAATCATGTTTCCCATACAAATTGAGCTCGTAACGCAACTACAATCGGTGCGTTTTGTATACCAAAAAACTTACACTACGGGTACTGTTCAAACTATGCTTTTGAAGACCAGATTTGATAAACACAAAATATAAAATGTTTACATAATAAAATATTAGGTATCTACATCGTGCTATTAGTGTAACTAGTTTACTAATTACTCTATTGATTTCGCTTCTATTATTGTATTCCTTCCGTTCCTTAGCCTTCAATAAGTTCACCAGGTTTTATAGGTTGATACTTCTTTAATATACATACGTACGTATATCTATTATTATTAACCAAGGGGATATAGCAGTGTCTTCTGTCGCGGGTGACGTTAAATCGCGAGCGTAACGAAGGACTCGAGGTTTACTCCCGAGCGTAGCGAGGGTGTTAAAAACTTAAAGCGAAGCGAGGGATTTAAGACGAGTCCTGAGTGTAGCGAGGGATTTAAGTTCGCCCAAGACTAAGACAGCTTTATCACCGAGGAAAATACGAAAATACTTTTCGTACCATTTGCGAAAAAATTAACACAATAATAATATGACATAACGTATCGTAACGTATTTTTTGGACATTAACTTATTTATAAATAGTTATTTATTATACAAGAGTGGAAAGTTCCTTTTTAACCGCGTGCTCGATTTGGATGACCGAGCAAGCGAAGGATTCTAAAGTTGAATCACGAGCGCAGCGAGTGATTCTAAATTAGAATCCTGAGCGTCAGCGAGGGAAACAAACGAGCACAAGGTGAAAAATCTTTCCACTCGAGTGCAATACGTAACTTTTCATCCCACCTCAGCGAGGAAATGACAAAATGAAAAAGAATTTTTTCACAATTTAAAAAGTTCTAATCATAAATTTGGCACCATAGAGGTTACATTAAATAGGTTTAATGACGTTTTGAATTTACAATTATATTGAGTACTCATTATATGTGATGTTCTAAATTCAAATCTACTTTGCCACTCAAGCGAATAAAATAGAATTTTCCAGCCAGATTTCGAAGCGCAAAATTACACTTTCCGAGGTGGTGGGATGAAAAATAAATTAAAATAAACTTAACGTTTATGTATTTGAAGACAACAAAAACGCGGCAAATTCCTAGACTAATATTTTTTTTGTCGGAAAAGCAAAGGCATCAAGCTCATACGGCCTCGTCGGTTTTCGTAATTTTATTTAATAATCATAACTGCACAATAAATGCGTATTCCTTTTTCAAAAAGATGTATAATGCTTTATATACAAACTCAATGATGTAAACACAGATGTAGTTCAGTATAAATTTCGGTAAGTATTCCAAATTTAAACCACATTCTCACCCTAGAGGTGAATGAAATTCAGTACAATTTTCTTTCCCTGTTTTTAACAGATTAAAAATGACTATTGTTATCAAGGCAATTATTATCAAGGAGCTATCTTCGTGATTGTTATGTTCGCTTTTTGTGGCATAGAATGTCACTTTTTTGAGCAAGTGGTACGAAAAGTTCTATACCTACCTTACTGTGTCCTTCATCATCAACAGCTCATATAATGTCCCCACCGAGGGGCTCGAGCCTACCGCACATTAGGGGCGATTAGGCCTTAGTCAACCACGCTGGCAAGTGCGGGTCACAAACATCCTAAAAATTTATTCATAGGTGTGTGCACGTATCCTCACGATGTTTTCCTTCACCGTAAAAGCGTCGATTACACTTACATGTATATGAATTCAAAATTTTAAAACACATTATATACATAAGTACGTGGGGGGTTCGAACCGGTGCCTCCCGGCTTAGTCATAAAAATATGAGCTATTCAAAATTCTGTTCTTTTTTATATAATGTTGGTTAAGTTTGTGGAATGTATCATGTGGCAGTACTAAATAAATAAAATTAAAGGTCGTAGCACACTTATCGGCTCGAAAAGGGAACACCTCTTTTACCCGACTGCCTTGCAGTCGGGTAATGGTTAAGTTTTTCGCGCGTAAGATACGCGCGAAAAACTTAACCATTACCCGTTATGATTATTTGAAATATTCTTTATTACCTCATATCTTTGAAACGGCTGAACGGATTTCTATTATTAAGGTATCGTTAGATTTGTCTTGACAGCCCAAGTGTTCTTAGGTGAGTGATGTTAAAAAATACAACATAGCGGCTGTGAGGTGCTATTATTAGAAGTGATTTATTTTTCTTTAGAATTCATCAATGTAGGTATCAAATTAAACGGAAACAAAAAACAAGAAACAAAATAAGGATTTTAAAAAAGTATATCATGACCTTATTATATAAAAATCAAAAAGATAAAAATAAAAATAATTATGAATATATTGTAAATACCAAAAAAACCCGCCTGCGTAAAAAGACAATTAGTCAACTGAAAAGATGGAAACAAGATCAAAAAAATTACCATCAATATTTTTTAAGTTTGCTTTAAATAGCAAGCTTAAAAAGTATTGATGGTAGTGTTTAGAACTTTTGTTAAACGTTACATGCAGTCGGAGGCATAGAATTTAATAATAAGTAATTCATAGTGTCATGTCATGCCTCTGTAAGTCTGCCTTTAGTATTTGATTTTGTTTTCATCTTTTCAGTTGACTAATTGTCTTTCTATGCATGCGGGTTTTTTAGTTTTTTTTACTATGAACGCTACGGTACAGCTGCTACGAAATGGCTACGGACCGTAGCGCAACATGTTAAAAAGAGACGACAGTTTTTGGCGGGAAACCATGGTGTCTGGATGTCGATCTTACATTTCTATACTGTGGTCGATCTTTGTTTCGATAATTCAAAATTGTTTCAGAGTGAATTTTGTGTAGTGAAAGTGTTGTCGTTTCATTGCATAATAATATAATAATAATAATAATAAAAATCGTTTATTTTCTCCACAATCTTAAGTAGATACATTACACATCGTTATATCACTATTTAAAAGGGGTAACAGAAGATTGTAAGAGACCGGTGCCTGAAACGGGCTGAAGCCGGTATCACAGTACACCACAGTACTCTCCTCTCTGAAGTGTGCCCTAAATTAACTTTAAATTAAGTACAGCTAGATACAAACACAGTAGACAGTAATGAAAAGAAATACAGTCCTACACAATTTGTTTTCACTGTTGATTTGAATAACATAAGATGCAATAACAAGATAAAATTCTTGCAAAATGAAATAAAATAAAAACTAAAACAAAAGCTATATATAGCCAATGTCTAACACTAACACCAGCGAACCACAAGAGTCGATAAAATAGACATAAGAAAATAAATCTAAAGTAAAGGCTGCGATACCTATCAGTAGTTAGCAGACTCTCTGTTTCATGATAATTCAGCCTTAAAAGATGTTCAGTTATAGTAAACTTGCAGTAGTAGGTGGTCAGGTGTAGGATATCGAGGTTTTTCTGCAGTCTATTGTACTGTACAGGAAAGGCCCTAGATAGCAAAAGAAACGGTGAGAGAAAATGGTTTGGAATGTCTCTTTGTTAACGACTAGGTGATTACGACGGGGACGCAAGACGGGGGATAGAGGGTCAGTAAGACGATGTTGCTTGAGGACAGTATGCAACATGAAGAGTTGTCGCACTGTGAGAAGTTCGCAAAATTGAAAGAGGCCAAAGGTGCGAAAGCGGTAAGGTTTAAATGTACAGACTTTAAGAAGGGCTCGCTGGGCTCTTTCAAGTTTTAACTCGTTAAGCCCCGTTCGCGCTCAGGAGCGCGAGAACACAATTAAAATCAATTGTGTCTGGATATTAATAATCGTCGATGGATTAATAAGTGTCTTGGCAGCTCCTCCCCATGACGTTATGCAGTAAATGAGCAATGACTGGCAAAGGGAAATATAGACCGATTTTATTAAAGAGGGGTCAGCTACATGGCGCAGATTCTTAAATATGAACATTAGCTTTGGAACTCTACCAGCAGTAAGGGTCAAGTGATTTTGGAAGGTTAATTTGCTGTCTAATATTATACCAAGGTATTTAAGAGAATCTGTCTTTGATAGATGAGGGCAAGAACAAGAATGCATATTATATGAAGAAGGGCATTGAGAGTGAGCAATAATTGAGAGATTTTGTGAAATTTTGTGAAATTTTTATTTAAGCATCCGTGTTGACGATCAGTTATGAGGAATCATTGAAATAAAGGTTTTGTGGTCTGTTGCCATAAATTTCTTTCCTAGCACTCCCAAGAGGCATTAAAATGTGTGACGCCCATATTTTAATGCAAACATCAAGAACTTGAGCGACAGCGAGATTTGCACTTCTAAGACCCGAACGAAATATTTTTGCAAATATTTGACGCCCAGTTAAGATGAAACTACCTTACATTATGGAATAATTTCTTTACCATAAAAACATAAGCACCAAGCACTGACAAATTTCGACAGCGAAAGTAGTGCCTCGGTGGCGTAATGGTCAACGCAGCCGCCCGGATTGCGGAAGATGCTGGGTTCGATTGCCGCCTGAGGCAGGTCGATTTTTTTCAGTGTATTTAATCTACTATTCAAAAAAATTTACGCGTTTGTACACGCCAAAATTATTCCATAATGTAAGGTAGTTTCATCTTAACTGAGTATCAAATATTTGCAAAAATATTTCGTTCGGATCTTAGTGCCAATTTCAAAGATTTGATGAAACAATGTTTTACAAAAAAAAACTAAAAAAAAACATAAGCACCATGCACTGACAAATTTCGACAGCGAAAGCAGTGTCTCAGTGGCGTAATGGTCAACGCAGCCGTCCGGATTGCGGAAGATGCGGGTTCGATTCCCGCCTGAGGCAAGTCGATATTTTTCAGTGCATTTTTTCTAGTATAAAAATATTTACGCGTTTGTAAACGCAAAAATAAAATTACTCCATAATGTAAGGTAGTTTCATCTTAAGTGGGCGTCAAATATTTCGTTCGGGTCTTAGAAGTGCAAATTTCAAAGATTTGATGAAACAATGTTTACCATAAAAACATAAGCACCAAGCACTGAAGCAGTGTCTCGGTGGCGTAATGGTCTGGGATTGCGCTAGATGCGGATTCGATTCCCGCCTGTGGCAAGTCGATTTTTTTTCAGTGCATTTTTTCTAGTATTAAAAATATTTTTACGAGTTTGTAAACGCAAAAATAAAATTATTCCATACTTAAGAGGGGTTATTTATCGATGAAGTTGATTGTACTCTAAAGCATTAAAACTTGTTTAGTACATACATTGTGATACAAGTGAGCTAAGCTGCTCACGAGTGTCATACGACTGTTTTCAACATACTTGAAGGAAGTAAATTAAACTTATTTTTTATTTTGGCATTATCCTCTTAGAGTACCTTCTCATTAGCAAGTTTAGGTAATATATTTTTAAATTAGATTCCCCCACGAAGATAGACTAAGACGTAAAATCAAGCGTGAAATATATGCTTCTTGGATTCCCTATTATGGGAAGGCAAAAGGATCTAGCCCACACAGCCATATCCATATCTAGTATTTTCTTCTTTATTTTTGCATTATAATCTGATTCTTACACATTATCTACAAAAAAAACACAATCCTGATGCTATCCAAATGCTTTACACCCAAGGAGCTTATACTAAGAATGGAGTCATTAGTCAAAATAACAAAGTGAGGGCAAAAATTTTGACAATACTTGACATTTCAAATTTCACATTTCTCTTTCTAGAAATTGTCGTCATCTATTTCTAAACACGACTACATAGAAACAAGATTTCCCCAGTATTTCGCCATCTTTCTAAAACAAAAGTAGAAAAGTAGCTAAAAACTTAACATATTGTATTCAATTATCAGTATTTATTATCAATGAAAGAAATAAATATAATATATTTACTTTTAATGTTTAGATTTGTATTTTATTATGAAAATCATCATTGTGATTCTTTCTATAACTTATGGGAAATGAAAGGATTTATGTAATGGCAGCACTTTCTTCATGTGTCAATGTCCCGAAATCTCAACATGACATAAATTGTCCTAATTGACGTATTCATAAATATCGACTCGCGATTTTGGTACGGCTTTTTACATTTTAATAACTATTAATAGTGCAAAATGGTGCATCGCTGTATAGTTCGTGGTTGCAGAAGTGAGTGATATCCAGGATGCAGTGTGAAATTTCACTTGTAAGTGTTATAATTGCATATTATTGTTCACCTAAGTAAAATTGGTTTTTCACATGTAATTCCAGATTATTAGCGTTATTTTGCAAAACTCCATAAGAGGGAGAAATTTCTGATACTCGTATTTAATCCTATCTTAGAATTTAATGAATTTTTGTACATAATTTACTTATTCAAATATTTGTAAACAAATGACTAGGGTGACTAGGATTTCCGGAATTATAAGGAAATAATATCCCTTTCTATCCATTCCTTTTATAAATGGCAATCAAAATTGATAGATTATTTTATTTAATTCTTTGAAATAACTATTACATAGATAAAATACATAAATAGTTTTACCCATTTTTAGTTCGAAATGTTTATTTACAAATAAAATATGTAATTTGTGTAATGTAAATTATTTTATTTGAGAAAAAGATAATGAGAGTATTGATTGGATTGTACTAGTGTAATAATGTTTATCATTCACATTTGCATGTACTAACATGCAACGCAGATACATTGCACACAGACAGACAGTATTAATAAAATTGTGGCTGCGCTCTTCTGCACTTGTAATCAAATAGCATATTAAAATCTATCAAATGATAGTTTTTAATATGCTATTTGTTAAGAACTCCACAGTTTAGTTAGATAATAGACAATTTTCTTTGATAGGAATTGTCAGCGTTTTTTACTTGTTTTTTTTTTCGCACTTCAAGTCTGTACAGAAATGTTTTAAGTAAAGTCTAATGCAATATTATTCGTCTTATTCTCTATATTTCTCCACACATTCTCTTCATTGTGGCGACCGTGACAAGGAATATCAAAATGGAGTTGGAAAAGAAGAAAAAAGAACGGAAAATATTGCGAACCGTCTTTACGAAAAATGCAAACGAATTCGAGACTTTGAAGAAAGATTCAGAGGCGACTTCGGGCAAATATAAGATGATCGAAGGTATTTATACAAATATTCAAACCTTAGATAAAGAAATATGTCAGCTAATGTTAGACGTAGATTGTGCTGAAGATATTTTAGAAAAAGAAATTAACGACGCCATGAAATATAAAGAAAATTGGCTTCAATTGCAAATAAAATTTAATTCGCCTGTAGAGATGAAGTCGCATATTCAAAACGATGGTAGAATGCAGCGCAATTTTAAACTGCCGGCTATCGAGCTTAAAAAATTTGACGGGGATATTAAAAATTGGCTGTCGTTCTGGGGTCAATTTCAAAAAATTGATGCAGATCCGAACTTAGACGAGACGGACAAATTTCAATATTTGATACAGTCTATGACCCCAGATACAGAGGTAAAGTCGTTTGTGAATAGTTTCCCGCCGTCAGATCAGTGCTACGCGCTATGTATTACCGAGTTGAAATCCCGATATGCGCGAGATGAGTTACTTATTCAAGTATATGTTCGTGAACTGCTTGCCTTGATCCTCCATAAAGAAAAAGTAGGGAACATGGAGCTAACGACCTTATACGACAAATTGAATGCACACTTACGCTCTTTAGAAATATTAGGTGTAACGAAGGACAAATATTCAGCGTTCCTACTTCCAATGGTAGAATCCGCCTTACCGCTTGACATACTAAGAACATGGGAGAGAGCGAAACCACTAAAAATGGAAGATGAACTAAGTTCTTTATTGTCATTCCTTAAGAGAGAAGTTGAGAGCGAGCAGCGTATTACAATGGCTAAGAATTCCTTTGGCTTAAGAGAGATGAAGTCGACATTGCCATTCGATACAAATGATAGTGGTAATAGAGAACCGACTGCGGGATGTCTTTTGACTAACGTTAGAGATAAACCTCGTTGTGTATGGTGCGATAGAGAGACACACAGCAGCTTAGAGTGTTTCAAGGTACAGAAGATGTCTATCGATGAACGTAGAGAACACTTGAGGAAACAGAAGGCGTCTACTATTTGTTTGAAGAAAGGCCACCATGCGAAGGTCTGTAGAGCATTTGTGAGGTGTTTGGTTTGCGGAAGACGCCATACTATAATAATGTGTACGGGAAAGAATCAGGACGATACGGCGAAAAAACCAAAGCCAGAGCTTGCAACCAATTTATCAGCCGTACCAAAATATCAATCGGAGGTGACACTTCTTCAAACTGTTGTGGTAAGAATAATGCGCGATGGTAAACAGATGTTGGTGCGTGCCATGTTTGACAGTGGGTCACAGCGTTCGTACATTCGAGAAGATATTGCGCTTAAACTGAGCATTCCTGTAGTTGGTAAGCAAACATTAACCCATAATTTATTCGGCGGCGTTGAGTTGAACAGCAAAGAATATGATGTATATAATTTTAATGTAGAAAAGCTTGATAAAACATTCTCTTTAAATATGTCAGCCATAGGTCAGCTATGCATTTGTAAAAATATTCCCAAATATAAATGTAACGATTACCTTACCAGTTTACTCACCAAACACAATATTACACTCTCCGACAGTAAACAACTTTGTGATGATAATATAGGTTTGCTGATTGGTGTCGATTTTTCAGGTGCAGTTTTGACAGGTAACGTTATAAAATTACAGGGGTCTTTAGTTGCAATTGATACCAAATTGGGGTGGGCGTTGCAAGGTGTAGTTCCTAGTACAAGCACCTCAAATATAGCAACTAATATTAGTATGTTTTGCAGCTTTGATGTCTCTGATTTTTGGTCTTTGGAGACAATAGGTATACGAGATCCAATCGAGAATAAAACGAGACTGCAGACCGAAGAGGATGCTATGGTGAATTTCGAGCAAACGGTGATGGTTAATCAGAATAATCGTTATGAAGTTTATCTGCCCTGGAAGGTAGGTCATGACGATCTTTTAAATAATTACGAATTAGCTGTCAAACGTTTGGAGTCCTCTACAAAGAAATTAAACGCAACAGGTGTATATAACGATTATGATAAGGTGTTTGCGGAATGGGAAAAATTAGGAATTATCGAGCAAGTAGCGGTACCAGAGCTGGGCCATGAGCGGTCACATTATTTGCCACATAGGCCGGTCATAAAGGAGTCGAGTCTCACCACTCGTATAAGGCCTGTGTTCGATGCATCGGCCAAGGACGCTCACGGTAAATCATTAAATTTGTGCCTTGAAAAGGGCGCAAACTTGCTAGATAAAATCCCTACTCTTTTAAATGGTTTTCGCAAAGGTGCCATAGGTATAACGTCTGACATTTGCAAAGCGTTTTTACAAATATCGATAACTCCAACCGACAGAGATATGTTACGTTTTCTATGGTGGAATGATAAGGGTGAAATTATTACCTTTAGACATTGTAGAGTGGTTTTTGGTTTGACATGTAGTCCATTTTTGTTGTCAGCCACTATACAACATCACCTGAACTCTATTACGGGAGGTATGAGCTCTTCAGCCAGACTGTTATCTCAATCATTTTATGTGGACAACTGCATCACTAGTTTAAATACTGAACAGGAAGCTAGATCGTTCGAGTCTGAGGCGAGGCAGATTATGGCTCAGAAAAACTTTGATCTTAGACAGTGGGTAATATCTCCACTTCCTGAGCAAAAACTTGATGTCGATATTTCCATACTAGGGTTGCAGTGGTCTACTTTGGATGATAGTTTGGGGTGTAATTTGAGTACGATACCGACAGCAGACGAGTTGACTAAAGTAACGAAGCGGAGTTTGTTATCGATTACTCAACGAATTTTTGATCCCATCGGTTTCACGTGTCCCGTCGCACTAGTGCCGCGGCTGATTTTACAGGAGGCTTGGCGCCAATCATTGCCCTGGGATAAGCAACTGCCAGTAGAGTTGCACAATAGATTTTTGAGTTGGTATAGGACACTTAAATTTTTAGGCGACTGCAAAATTCCACGGAGATTAATCAATTGTTCTATAAACAGTTGTAAATTAGAGTTGCATATGTTTTGCGACGCGAGCAAGTACGGTTATGCGGCATGTGTTTTCCTTAGGTCTGAGGCGGAAGATAAAGTCTCACTCGGGTTAGTATCGGCGAAATCACGAATAGCGCCTATTGGTAATATAAGCATACCCAGGCTTGAGTTGTTAGCAGCATTAATTGGTTCTAGACTTTTAGAGGGAGCTAGGAAAGACCTAGGAATGCCTTGCACAGAACGTTGTTGGACTGATTCCAGTGTCGTCCTCTGTTGGATCAAGAGACAGCTGCCATGGAATACGTACGTAGGCAATCGTGTCAAAGAAATACGTCTAAACTCAAATATTAACGATTGGTGGCATATCCCAGGAACGCAGAATTGGGCAGACTTAGCTTCCAGAGGCTGTGACGCCAAACAGCTATGCCTATCGCGGTGGGTAGAGGGTCCAACATGGTTGCTTATGAAGCAGGAGCAGTGGCCAAACTCCAGCTGTGACATTGACATGGACGAAGTGAATCGTGAACTTAAAGTTTCCACTGTAAATAATAATGTTAATATCACATCTAGGTTTTTGCAACGATTTACATATTTTTCAAAATACTCAAAAATAGTAAGGATGCTGGCGTGGATATTTAGATTTGTTAACAATTTAAGGCGCACTAGTAAGAGTATGAGAGGCGAGATAAGCTGTGAAGAATACGAAAGTGCTGAAAGAATATTATTGAAATGTGTACAACTTGAGCACGTCGATTATATTAATCAAAGGATTAAAGGGTTGAAACACTTTCACGACGAAGAAGGCACATTGCGATTACAAACAAAGCTTTTATTGAGTGATGTACCAGAGACAACAAAATTTCCAGTTGTGCTACCGGCTAGTTCTGTTATTGTTCAGAGATTAGTGGAACAGAGGCACAGACAACTACAACATGCGGGGTACAATGTCGTGGCTGCTGATTTACGTTGTAGTTATTGGATCGTAGGAGCACGAAAATTGATAAAGTCAATTATATCTCATTGTGGTGTTTGCAAACGATATAGAAACAAGCCAGTACAACCACCGACGGCTCCCTTGCCTCAAGAACGTACCCAGAGTTCGGCTCCTTTTGAAAATACGGGTATTGATTTGGCTGGTCCTCTCCAGTTACGCGACGGAACGAAATGCTGGATCGTTCTTTTTACCTGTGCCGTATATAGGGCTGTACATTTGGAGCTAACGAACTCGCTGTCTACGGATGCATTCATGATGACTTTACGTCGATTCATCGCACGAAGAGGGCGAATGAGTGTTATCATTTCGGATAATGGCACGAACTTTATTGGGTCAAGGAATATGTTTATGGATATAAATTGGGATGAGATACAACAAGAGTCTACTATTCGTCGGATTAGATGGAAACTAAACGCTCCAGCTGCGGCATGGTGGGGTGGTTTTTATGAGCGTTTGATTAGAATGCTAAAGGATCTATTGAAGCGGGTGTTAGGTCGATCTTCTGTGTCGTATGAGGAGCTCCAGACTATTCTATGCGACTGCGAGGCTACTCTGAACGACCGACCACTAACTTATATAGAAGACGGCAAATGTGACTCATTGGAACCGTTGAAACCATCATGTTTTATACAGCCGATATCAGGATCTAATGTGACGGATATAGATGTGTTAGATACTAAAAGTATGAATAAGCGTTTACGTTATATGCAAAAGTTGAGAACAGATTTTAGAGAGAGATTTAAAAATGAATATTTAAATTTGTTAGTTCAAAGAGCAAGTAGAGTTAGTGGAACTCTGAGTGTTGGGGATGTGGTTTTAATTGAAACGGACGAGAAAAGAGTAAAATGGCCTTTGGGTGTTATTGTGGAGATCTATGCGGGGAAGGATGGAGTTAACAGAACGGCAAAGATAAAAACGTCGAGTGGCTATAAAGTACGTCCCTTCCAGCGTCTCTACCCCATGGAAGTGACTTGTCCTGAGAAGGACATTCCTGTCCATCAGAAAGTAACACGTTCTGGTCGAGTTTCTAAGTTTCCTAGTCGATACAAACTCTGATTAGGGTTTTTATTAGGGCGCATATACACTACCTACATAATTTTATTTTTCCCTTTTTTTGTATGTAGTTTTTTTTTATTAAGGCGCGTACACACCACATGAATTTAAGGCATTTACACACGACAAGTTTATTTATTTTGTTTTTACTAATGCATTGCTGGAATGATAGATATTTATTTTGTTGATTTGTTCAATTAAATATGTGTAAGTACGGTTCATGTCTAAGTTTGTTACATTTCGATGTAGTAGGTGAAATATTCAATTTATGTAAAGGAAACATTTTTGATTTTTCTTGTCTGGTGTGGAGGATGTTAAGAACTCCACAGTTTAGTTAGATAATAGACAATTTTCTTTGATAGGAATTGTCAGCGTTTTTTACTTGTTTTTTTTTTCGCACTTCAAGTCTGTACAGAAATGTTTTAAGTAAAGTCTAATGCAATATTATTCGTCTTATTCTCTATATTTCTCCACACATTCTCTTCACTATTTGATTACAAGTTAAAAGTGTACATAAATATTTATATACACTTTTAACTTGTATACATAAAATTTTCTTTTCTTTTTAGATTTCCGAAGCGACGGACCATATGGTTGTCTATTGTGTCTTTAAAAACAAAATTTTAATGAAGTTCGAAAATATGTAGCTTCCACTTTCAAGACACCGACACTTTCAAGGCAACTGCTTATGTCAAACTTCAAGCCCTTTTTTCAATAAAACCACTACTCAATCACTTTTCAAAGGCAACCCTTGAATTGGTTAGTAAAAATTTTCTTGATAATATAGGTACAGTTAATACAGAGAGCTAAAATGTTTGGGGAAATAATTTTAAGGGCATCAGGCATCATCAATTATTGAATATACAATGACTCAATTGAATTTTAACATTCTGTATAGTCACCAAAATGCCGTATGACGCAAAAATGAGAAACCAGGATTTCCGAAGTAATTAGTCTATTGTCACCAACACTTATTTATCGATGTTTAGAGTAGGTTAAATAAAGCGTAAGAAATATACATTCGAATTAAGTTAATATAGTATCAATAATTTCTAATCTAGTCCGTTACACTTTTATCTTGATTATGCTATGCCCAAATGGGCACCATGATGTGCTGGTGTTGTTTGTGAACATCTGTTATTTACATTCATGAATGCAATAAATTATTTGATTTGATTTGAATTATATTTACAAGTTTTGTTTGCCTAATCTTCTTTTTATATACCGATAAATGTCGAATCGAAACCGACGAGTTGGGTCGATTTTATTGCACGTAAGTGTAGATAACGGTCATTTTTTCAATATAAATTAATAGCTTTAGATATTTTTATAAATAAATATATAATAACCGTGACTCGCAAACAAATATTCGTATTCGTCGCACAAATATTTGCACCAGGATTCAAACCCGAAAGGCTTCATGTGTTTAAAGTAATTATTATGAATTTTGATTCTTTGTCATGGAAAACTCAAAACTCAAATTATTTTCAACTTGTGGTTTTATTAACGTAACGAAGTTCAAGTGTAACGTTACACATACATATTTTACCGACCTACATACATATTTTTTTTTTAATTAAATCAGATTACACTATTTATAAATATTACATAAATTAAGATATAAAGGAAGCTCATCTAATTGAAATATTTCTTTAGAGTTCGCCTCCTAAATTTATCAATAGGTTTTAGCGCTCCATATTAACGTTGATAAGCTACATTTTAGTGACCGTACGACTGTTGCGGGCAATCTCCGATAGATTGCGCCTGCGTCGCCGGGCAGTCTCGATCGAGTCAGGAATCGCAAACAAAGGCTTGGTGATTCGGTCTTGCGCTTGCGTGGTTCGCTAAGTAAATTGAGCACCGACAAGACCTACCTAATACTAATTAACTAATTTGATAATCGTGTGCAAAAATAGTTATTTATTTAATGTGTTTAACCCCTAATTGGGGTCCAAGATTAGGCTAAGGTAGCCGCTGTCGCCTCAGCTATTTCACTTCCGCCCAGGGCTGGACTTACAGTGAGCAGCAGTACAAGCCGCCCTAACTCGTCCCACCGAGCGACCCTCACCGAGACCATCTCCGGCTACCACCAGGGGAGTACACGCTATTGGGCATTATACCACCATTTAATAAATTGTTCTGCACGGATCTCTCATGTCTCATTTAACTCCCTATATCTTAGGACCGTGGGAGCACGTGAGACCTTACCCGTGGCACAAGACTGTCCGTGATTAATTTATGCTACAGGCACCCTACTAGAAAGAGACAGGGCCTCTCTAGCAATGTCAAGAAATGTCAAGTGTTGTCAAAACTTTTGCCCTCACTTTGTTCATTTGTCTAATGACTCCATTCTATAGGTAAAATATAAGCTCCTTGTTTACACCACTTAATACTTTTTTTTTTAATTTTTAGCAAGATGAAATCATGTCTATAGGAAATAAGAAATAAGTTCTTATTTTTGTAAAAATGAGTCCAACTTGTTTGTTATTTACATTATTTAAATTAAAAGTGTATTGCAAAAAGTAACAGTCTATGTTACTTTTTTGCGCGCGGACTGAAGCTGTTAAAAATAAAATATTATTCCCTTTTTGCAAGAAATTGTTCTTTGTGCTTATCGCAATTTTAAATTTTATAAAGAAATTATGACTTCAAGGAAAGAAGACAAACAAAATATTGTTTTGACACCGATCTCACATCCTCTGCGAGGCTAAACTTGCTAATGAGAGTCTACTCTGCGAGGTCAAAGGTATTTTAATGAAAGTCTAATAATTTCCAAATCAAAAATACCTAAATATATTTAGCTTCCTTCAAGTGTGTTGAAAACAGTTGTATAACACTTGAGATCTCAGCTCATTACATACTCTGGTGAGTAACGCACTCGCCTTCGGCTCGTGCTGCAGCCTGCAACCCGCAGCCTCGTGTATAGGTAATGAGCAGCTTAGCTCACTTGTAGAGACTCGCTCGCTCGACGCGCGACAATACATTACTGCTCCGTAGTATTTACGTTTTGAAAAAATAAATTCGAATAGTTTTACAAATATAATAGCATCAAAGTGAACATAGTGATATCAATAATTAGTGTTTTTATTATAAATTAATTTACGGCAAAAGTATACAAGAAAATTATAAAAACAAAAGTGAAATAATATAAACGATTCAAAATCAGTGTTCAGTGATACTTAAATCAATCAAAAAGTGTTAATAGCAATATTCTTCAAACATTATTTTCAAAAAGGACTTAAAATTTTGAAAATAAATTTAGAACTAAATCAGTGGGTGCTTTTGAAATAAATATTGTATCAACGAACTTCTCATAGATCAAAAGTTTCAAAGCAAGACAAGGGAATAATATAAAGTGTTATTTCACCACTAACTTCTAAGCAACGCTAGCCAAGGGGATCACAGTACGGACCGAAAACCAGTTCATTGAGGCGACGTGGTTCAATCCCAGTGTCAAGAAGAATAATAGTTTTCTAAAACTTGTGTTAATTAAGCTTTTTTTTTCCATTAAATTGAATTCTTCAGCTATTGACTATAAAATTTGATAAAATAATTATTCGTTTCTGATTAAATAAAAATGGATTTTGTTACGAAACGAAACAAACTACAGAGAGCAAAATCAGACTTTGACCTATCAACTGTAACACAGGATGCGCTCAATTCAACCATCTTAGATTCCACAATGCTCAGCACGTACAGTGAGATACAAAATAATGCAAGTTTAAACAAAGATTATTTGCAGGAAATTGAGAACCTAAAAACTATGTTAGAACAAGCAGATCAAGAAATAGATAATTTGAATTTGGAAAATGTTGATTTAAAAAAAACTATTGAGAAACAATATAAGCAGATTGAGTTCTTAAAGAAGTGTGCATCGGAGGTAGGGAGGAGCAGCAGAGCTTTTTCGCCAATGAGACGGAGAATATCAAAATTGGGTTCGCAGGGTATGTCTGAAGCACCTCCACTTCATATGGACGGGTTATCTCTTTGTAATGCTCCAAAGCATGTTGACACGGATAGGGGGACCGAAAACTATCATTCCTGTCTGACAGATGGCGCTTCGAATGTGCAAGGTGTGGCTCATCTAATAGCATCTGAAGATATAACACAAAATGACACAGAGATTAGCGCCCGTATAGAAAATTCACCGCAACCACAAATAAAAGGATTAGGACCGTTAAAACCTAAGGTTCTGCTACTGGGTGATGACCAATTTCAGAACTTGTCCGCGAAGTTACACGCTAGAAGGAAATACATGACAGAAGACCCATACTCCATTACCACAATAGTAAAACCCGGGGCTACGTGTTCTCAAATATTGACTAATTGTAACGAATTGGAAAGTTTGAGTGAAAATGATGTAGTTATTTTGGCAATAGGTATGAATGACAAAAACCCGTACATGTTGTTTTCTGAGTTGGGTATTGCCTTGTCTAAATTGAGAAATTCTAAAGTTTTTATTCTTAATGTACAATATAATGCTTACTTGAACAAGGAGTTATTAAATTATAATATAAAATTGTTGACTAAAAACTATTCAAATTGCATTTTTTTAAATATTAATAGTGGACACATTTTGACAAATAGAAACACTTATTTGAATGACTTATGCTTAAAAATAAATTGTGAAATTGACTTTATAGCATACTACAACAAATATCTTGCACCGCAACAAATTAGAAAAAATCTTTTGAACAATGTTACATCAAAATCTTTAAAAAATTGTTCTGTAGGAAAAAAACGTTTATTGATACAAAAAACGATACCATTTTACTTTAGTGATAACGTTAAAAATACAAAAGCTGTTAACCCAGAAAATATTTTTTTTCGTTCAGAATAATAAAATAATTCTAATTCATCAGAACATAGCGAGCATTCTTAGTAAATGTGATTTGTTTCTCATAGCATTAAATGAACTTAAAAACACACTTGGAGAAGTTAATATTATATGCCTAACGGAAACATTTATTAAGAGAGGTTCTGAAAAAAATTTAAACATTAGTGGTTATAATGTTGCTTCTGCCTTCTCTAGAACGGAACGAAGGGGTGGCAGCTGTATATTACTGAAAAAGGATTTGGATTTCAAAGTTTATGAAGTCAAAGAATCGGTACTATTTGCATTTGAATGCTGTGCTGTAGAGATTTTGCAATACAATTTAATCATAGTATGTTTGTATAGAACGCCATCATCAAAAATTGATGTATTCTTTAAGCAACTGGAATCATTACTTACTAGACTATCAAGAAAACGAAATAAAAGTTTAGTACTATGCGGTGATTGGAATATAGATATTTTGCAATCAAATAAAGACTCTAAAGACTTGATGAGTATATTAAGTAACTACAATATAATCAATCACATTAAACAACCTACTCGTAAAAAAGCATGTTTGGATCTTATTGTTAGCAATATTAGTGGAGAGGTTATTTCGAAAACACATGTATTATGTTTGTCTGACCATGAAACTGCACAGAGTATCGCATTTCAAGGTCGGCCTGCGTCCAAGTACCACAAAACACCAATGGTTTGGTTTGAAAAAAGGCGTAACATGGACGCTCACAATACTGCAAAGTTTATAGAATGCATATCGGCCTTATCATTCAGTGAAGTTTTTCAAGAACAAGACACAGAACAAGCCTTTAATAAGTTTCATGAACTCTATAAACTGTTTTTTGAACTGTGTTTTCCAATAATAAATGTTAAGAAAGTTAGCAAACCTATAAAAAATACTTGGTTAACTAAAGGAATAAAAAAATGCTGTATTCGTAAAAGAAGTTTATACCTTAAATACCGATTAGACTCTTCAAACAAAAATCTGAAGAAAACTCACTACATTTCGTATTCAAAGATACTTAAAAAATGCATATTACAGGCCCAAAAAAATACTAATACACGATACATATACCAATCTAAAAATGTTTGCCAATCCGCGTGGAACGTTATAAAATACAATTTAGACAATAAAGAGATTAAAAAATATATTAAAGAAATAAAATTAAGTGACAATTTGTATATTAGTGACCCATTAGAAATAAGTGACGAATTTAATAAATATTTCATTAACAAGACGAATTCAAAAAATTTTGACAAACTGCCTAACGTATCCGACATCACGCGAAATATACCTTATACTCCTAACAGTATTTACTTAACCCCAATTAATGAAAATGATATTTACAAAACGATAAAATCTTTGAGGAATACATATTCTACGGGATATGACGGCTTAAATACAGACATAATAAAAAAATCGGCCAATTTCATAGTTGGACCACTAGCTCATATAATAAATTTATCCTTTGTTCAGGGTCACTTTCCGTCAAAATTAAAATGTTCAATAGTTAGACCATTACATAAAAGTGGTTCATATGATGAATTAAATAACTATAGACCTATAACATTAATTCCAATTATGTCAAAAATATTGGAAAAAGTCATGTATGATAAAATATTTTCTTATGTCTCTTCTTACAATTTACTTAAGGATGAACAATATGGATTTAGGAAGAACAGTAACACAACTCTTGCATGTTTCAACCTTGTTAAAAACATAACCCAAAATCTAGATACAGGATTGAAAACATTGGCTATATATCTAGATATGAGTAAAGCGTTTGATTTTGTCTCACATGACTTGCTTTTGCATAAATTGGAGAAATATGGCATAAGGGGTACTGCCTTGGGATGGGTAAAAAGTTACTTAAAAGATCGAATGCAATGTGTTGAAATATCCGGGTTACAAAGGAATAATAAAAAGATTTATACCTCCGGATATCAAAAAAATCAATGCGGTGTACCGCAAGGAAGTGTTCTGGGACCTCTTCTATTCCTTCTCTATATTAACGACCTGTCTGATGTGACCAATCAAAAGTGTATTTTATTCGCTGACGATACAACTCTTCTTGTTAAAGCTCCAGACGATAGTAGTATTGAAAACATTGCCAACACAGAATTTAAAAAAATTATAGAATGGTTGGATAATAATAACCTTCAAATTAATATTAATAAAACAAAATTTATGCAATTTAAAACGAAAAACACTAAACATAAAAAACCTTCTATAATCTTAAATGATAAAAGGATAGAAGAAGTAGATGACACGAGGTTTCTTGGAATTATTATAGACCAATTCTGTAACTGGAAAGCGCATGCTAATTCAGTAGTAATAAAACTAGACAGGTTCATATACGCTTTGAAAAGGATTAGACAGTTAGCATCGAAACAATCTGCTCTTATCGCCTACCACGGCTACGTCTCATCGGTACTGCGTTATGGCATCATACTATGGGGCAATTCGGTAGATGCAATAAGAGTATTTAAAGTACAAAAAAAATGTATACGGTCTATCTGTGGTGCAGGCTATTTGGACTCCTGTAAGCCATTGTTCAAATCATTGGATATATTACCACTTCCCTGTCTATACATTCTCGAAGTGGGGATATTTGTCAAGAAGTACATTTATTTATTTGATAAAAAAAAGGATTTTGCATATAGAGGTAGAGAGGGGGAAAACTTATATGTTCCAAATCAAAGACTTGTTATAAATTCGAGAAATGCCTATTGTATGACCATTCGAATATATAACAAACTACCTAATGCCGTTAAAAAACTGAATTTGACACAATTTAGAGAGCAGTTATTTATTTTCCTAATTAATAAATTGTACTATTCAATCAAGGACTTCCTTATGGATAATATTTAATTGTTTTTCTTTGTGTCATTTATAAATTGTTATTGACTATTTATAATTATGAAATTTTTAAATGATTTTAATGATATTTTTTTTTGTGATGCGTTTACAATTTTAATGTGTGTGATTTTTTTTTTTGATTTTTAAAGACTAAGATATTTTGGTAAAATGATTGTTCAATATAAATTCTGACAAATAATTATTTGAATTGTTTATAAAACTGACATCATTAATGAAACGTAAATAATAATAATGGTTAATGTGTATTTAATATTATAAATTGCTAATTTTACTAATGACATTTTTTTGCTTATAATTATGTAAACAATATTTGCACGTTGACACGATCGACAGAATATGCGGGAAAATCTTGTATCCATCCTTTGTAACCATATTTTTGCAAATAAATTATTATTATTATTATTATTATTATTGTATCATAATAATTATAATTTTACTACATACAAATGTGACGTAAACAGTGTAATCCATATTTTTAAGAAACGTGAAACAGCTACTGAATCAAAGTTACACAATAGTGCGTATGAAAAATCGCTAATTTTGTATGATAAAGGTAGATAAGAGATAGATAGGATCTATCTATATCATATATTTAAAACCTTTGATTAAAAATCAGTAGAATCACTTGGCTATTTTTATTCGCGTACCTATTAGAGGATTATTGTCCAAACATGGCATGTAATAGACAATGTGTATCTATTTCCTTCGCAGTGGGGGAAAATGCCCTGGATAGCTTTGGCAAGAGACCAGAAAGCACGTGTTCCGGAGGAAAGGCGAAGTAGTCTATAGCCAATATTGGTAATGTATTGTGACTTTGCTGCACCTTTTTTAACTGCAGTGCACTTGGAATATTTTAGGTACGCAGCAGCTAGATGAACAGAAACTAAAGAGCAACAGCAAAATCTTGCCATTAAACTCAATTGCGATCTTATATTCAAGTGGGTAAATAGAACTTCAATGCATAGAAAACCCAAGTGTAAGTACCTATATGTTTACGTCAATAACGTCACCATTTAATTTCCTTTCCCTTAGGTCTCTTCTCTTCTGCAGGCAGCAACACTATCGTTACAGAGCAGTAGGTAAACCAATGATGCTCTAGCTCCACCAAGTACCTACTTACCTACTTATTCGATACTTTGGATAAATATTTGTAATATTAATAATTATTATATATATTAATAACTGCCAAAACCACTTGTCGCGGTATTTTGACCAGAAGTCCCAAAATTTCTATAGCAATGGGATCATGTCCCTACCTACAAGATGGCAAAAAGTTATCGAACAAAATGGTACCTACATACTTTAGTTAAATGTAAATAAACTATATTAAAAAATGTTTTGAATTTTCTTAAAAAAGGCGAAGAAACTTTTTCCCCAACCTATTATGTAGCGTTGAGAATTGTATAGTGGTTGGAAATCCCACTATACAATTCTCATTACTCACAGTCATGAGGTCTGTTGCCATGCATTTCTTTCCAAGCACTCCCTAGATGCATTAAAATTTGCGACGCCCATATTTTAATGCAAACATCAAGAAAGAAGACATTAATACAGACAGGGCTATATAGACTTGATATCCTTTGCCCGTCCCGTTAGGGACAAAAGAACCAAAAAAAAACAATTGACATTTGATGACGTGTGTCAATGTCAAACAAAGTGACGGATGCTGAGCACGGATGTTTTGTTCCTGGGTGATCGGTGAATTTATTTGATGATACCGAAAATGAAACAATGTTATTTTAATGCACTATTGCAAATTATAAAAGCGTAGAGCAGTTACTTTCTATATCTAATCGATTAAGGGTATACTTCTTAAAAAACAAACATGGATGTAATTTTTATGAAACCTGTACAACCTCATGTCTTTAAAGCTATTAAAGATGTTGATATTAATGCTCTAATACAGTGTTCTGCTGAAGAAATTCGGCCTATAATACCATGTCTCGTCCGTATGGCTTTAATAGCTCCTATGGACGTCACCAAGTACTGTACGGAGGCTAAGAAAGATATACTTACCTTGTTGTCAGGAATTGACTTGGTTAATTTTATTGTGTCACTTTTATCAATAGAATTTCATGCCTTAGAAGTGGATGTTAAAAAAGAGCAGCAGATGAGGTAATCAATCAATTCTAATTAAACATCATTCATTATGTTTTAACTGTGGTACTTAATAAGAATTATGTAAATGTATGATGTTAATAACTTATTCCCCTAAAGTGCCTAGTCTAAAAACTCATTTTCTGCCATGCATGTAATTAACAACAGTAATTAACCTAGTGCAACCCAGACATAGTACAAGTACGCTGTCACATATGAAGTAATTTGTTTACTGGACCTTCAAGCTGCTTAGTTAAATCTTGATACAACTGCAATTTTACTACTGCAATTTTTTTGTCTTATTCATTATTCTCAGAATCTCGTAGATACTTTAAAAACTATATCCTACCTATAATTTATTATTTTCAGACTGAAGAGTGGTTCACAATCTACTGAGTCTTTCTTAATTCCTAATGTAGTTAATGCTATTGCCAGTGATTTTGAACAATCCGATTCAGCACGTAGAGTAAGACTTGTTCTTTCTGAGATTCTGCAGATGCAAGCACAGATCACTGAATACAATCAAAATAAAAATTCCAATACAGAATGCAGTATTAAACCATCGGAATTATTTGACAATGATGTATACTTGGAAGAAATCACAGATGTCATATGTATAAGTCTTGCAGAGTTGCCTAACTTATTAAATATTTGTGATGTTGTAGAAGTATTACTACATGTAAACAAAGGGCCCATTATAATATCATGGATTGTTGCAAATATGCCTGATACACTACAAGAAGGTAAATGTCTCCATATTTTGAAACTTTGTTCTTTATTAAGGTGTATGTGCATTTGTCAGCATCAAGAACAAGTCATCCAGATAAGCCATATTTTGGAATTTGCTTCATGAAATTATGTGAAACCCCACACATTTCCCCACAGAAGTAAAAAATAAATGCTAAAGGTATGCAAAAATGCAGCATGCTGATAACTTCATATAATGCGGTACGTACAGGACATGTTACGCATGTTGATACTCACACTACAAAGGCAATATTAAAGATTTGCTTGCTGTGTGAGCAATGTGGAGTGGTAGATGATTACATTCATTTCTTGCTGGAATGTTCTCTAAATAATGTGTTAAAGAAAAAGAATGTTTAATTCAAATCTATATGGGGGGGAATTGAATGTTTTGTTGTCAGATCCTCTCTCTACGGGAGCTGTTAAGATGTATGACTTTGCCTGTGCTTCCTTTAGATTAATAATAATTAAGCCATGGCGAGATCAAACATCACAATAGCTCCAGTATTTCATATACTATGAGGCTGACATGACTGCATAATGGTGGTTAAAGCCTCAATAAAAATAAGAATATAAAAAAAAAGATTTGCTTACAGTGCGTATGAACGGACATATGTTTGCGCATATGTCCGTCCATACGCACTGTAAGCAAATCTTTAATTACCGAAAATATTTGTAATATTAATAAAAGTAGTTCCTTGTGGACTTCACTAAATGTGGCACACACGATGCTCACAAATGTGCATTGACCTTTACAAGTTTGTCTGTGTATTATTATTTGATAACTTATTGCTCCAAGCTGTAATCTAATTTCCTCCTTTCAGTGGCAGAATCATTGGTGATGAATGCTGAAAGAGGTGAAGAAGGAGGTGTGCGCACAAAAGCACTAGCAACTTTATGTGAGGCTAGCCCACACATTGCTGCTGCGGTCCGGTCAAAGGCTGCATTTGCATCTCGATTGCCATCGCTTATCATCAACCTCACTCTTACTCATCACCAAGATGATTTGGTACAATATATTATTCATTGCTCTAAAAATATAATTTCCATATGTTAAGTCCCCAAATTGTCAGATTTGCATGGTATGGGCATATAATGAAAAGAGATGATGAGCATGTAATAAAGCAGGTAATAAGAATGAATGTGGATGATTATAGAGGGAGAGAAAGGACGAAGAAAAGATGGATAGACTGTGTGAGTGATGATATGGCAAAGAAGGGTGTTAATAAATAAATGCCTGAGAGAGGAGAGTTGAAAAATACGCCAACCCCTACTAAATTGGGAGTAGCGCAGGCAAATATCAAAATAACTGTTTCCTCTGGTAAAATGCGAATCTGGTATTCAGATAATCTACTATTTTGAGGTTCTGTGAATAAAGCTAAAATTATTAAAAAACAAATTTCTCTTTCAGGTTCCTTTTATGTCTGGTTTGCTACTGGGGTCTGATCAGACGACTAGAGCATGGTTTGCGACATTTTTACGTAACTCTCATAAGAGAGGTAAAGGCGATGGCCATGTAGCCCTAACAAAGCTGCGTCAGGAGCTTTTAAACAGATTGAGGAATGCCACTGCAGGAGTAGAGGCATCTGCACTTTTGCGACTTTATTGTGCTCTGAGAGGCATAGCGGGCATTAAATTCCAAGATGACGAAGTGGCTGGCTTATTGAGACTGGTCACTCAGAAACCACCACCCACCCCAGCTGGAGTTCGATTTGTTTCTCTAAGTCTTTGTATGCTGCTTGCATGTCCATCTCTAATGGGTTAGTTCACCTTCAGTCAAAGTCATATATAGTGTATATTTTTTAATTACTGGCGATTTGCATGAGCTTTGAGGAACATTTAAAATGAAATTACTTTCAACAAACTCAACTAATACACAACACAATCTTCTAGAAATCTTTTACGTATTATTTGAATCTTTCCTTTTCTGTTCTACAGCTGCACCAGAACACGAGAAAAGAGCTATTGAATGGGTCCAATGGCTTGTCAAAGAAGAAGCTTACTTTGAAAGGTATTTTCTAAAGGATAATTGAATTGTGTGTGAAAAGTGTTAATTTATTTAATATTAATCTTCCATAATATAATTCCAAATATTTTATTGTATAATTTCTACACAATACTTTTGTAACCTATTGTTATTGTCATAATGTGAGTATACTACAAATTAGTACTATGTATTTTGCAGCAATTCTGAAACTACAGCGTCCTTTGGTGAAATGCTGTTGCTGATAGCTATTCATTTTCATTCTGGGCAACTCGCTGCAGTGGGAGAGCTAGTCTGTGCAACTCTGGGAATGCGTGTCCCAGTGCGGCCCAATGGCCTGGCTCGAATTAAACAGGCTTTCACTCAAGAAATATTTACTGAGCAGGTAATAGTCTATCAACCATTAAACAAAAAAAAGAAATGTATAATTTGATATATAAAAAATACTAATAACAGAATTTTTACACAAGTATATCACACATTTGTAGGTAAACTTATCTTACATAGTGCTTGAAGACAAAAAAACAATTAGCGATAGATTTTTCATAGGCATGATTTTGGTACAAAAGCCAACTATGTCAACTTCTACAACTTTATCATTGTTCTCAGGTCGTAACAGCGCATGCCGTCAAGGTACCAGTAACTGCTAACCTGAATAGTAATATACCTGGATATTTACCAGTTCATTGTATCCACCAGTTACTGAAATCAAGAGCTTTCTCAAAACACAAAGTCCCTATTAAAAATTGGATTTACAGACAAATTTGCAACTGTATTGCGCCGCTGCACCCTGTGATGCCTGCCCTTGTGGAGGTTTACGTCAACTCTATTCTTGTTATCAAAGGTACAAGCGAATATGTCAACAAACCAATCACGGAAGAAGAGATACGAAAAGTGTTCAGGAATTCTATATTTGGTGCTAATTTTGATATACAGAACAAACCCTTTTCACCAATGGAAATAGATAACGGAGAAACAGCCCTAGATATAAATATCGAAAAACCTACTTTGGCATCGCAGTTGCTTCTGATCTACTATTTACTATTATATGAGGATGTACGACTAGCGAACGCAGCTACCCTTATTGCTAATGGGAGAAAAGTAAAGAGTTACTCGGCGGCATTTTTGTCGGAATTGCCTATAAAATATTTGTTACATCAAGCTCAAAAAGATCAAATGAGTTACGGAGGTTTGTTCAGTCCCCTTCTTCGTTTATTAGCAACACATTTCCCACAGTTATCACTTGTTGATGATTGGATGGACGATCAAGTGTTTGGAAATACTTGTCGTTATCATGTTGAAGTTGAATTGTCTGAAATCACAATAAATGAAACATTCCAAAGTATTGAAGAAAATCCGTATAAAGCTGGTAAAATATTGAAAGTTATGATGAGCAAAAATCCGACTGATATATGGCCCTATGCAGAAATATTTGTCCGGTATTTCAAAAACGTTTTAGGAGATCAAGTACCGCGACATATTCAGGAATTATATCGAGAAGTTTGGTTACGCCTCAATACTGTTTTGCCGCGTTGCCTCTGGATTATGACGATCAATGCCTTGCTGGATATCAATGGTAATGCTCGAAATGTAACAGTTACCCAAGAAAATGTATTGGTAGATCCATTACAAGTCTTGAGATGTGATATAAGAGTATTTAGATGCGGCCCAATCTTAAAAATAATTCTTAGAATATTGGAAGCCAGTTTAGCTGCCTCACGAAGCCAGCTCAGTCGACATTTGCTTGATAAGCCATTATTAGAAAAAAGCGGACAATTGACATCAGACTCGGAACGAGAGGAATTAAAAAATGCTTTAGTAGCTGCACAAGAGAGTGCCGCGCTTCAAATTTTGTTAGAAGCATGTCTCGAAACAAACGACGATAAAATCAAGCCAGAACTTATGTGGTCCTTGCGGGAAATAAGAAGTATAATTTGTTCTTTCTTGCATCAAATATTTATATCTGAGCCATCATTAGCGAAGTTGGTACATTTCCAGGGATATCCAAGAGAACTACTTCCGGTTACAGTGCAAGGAATTCCTTCTATGCACATTTGCTTAGACTTTATTCCAGAACTTTTAAGTCAAGCATCACTTGAAAAGCAAATATTTGCTGTAGATCTAGTATCACATCTATCTATTCAATACGCGCTGCCGAAAGCAATGTCTATAGCAAGACTGTGCGTGAATACCCTGTCTACTCTTTTGTCAGTTTTGCCGAGCGACTTGCGTTTGGAACTCTTCCAGCCAGTACTTAAGTCTCTTGTGAGGATATGCATTGCATTCCCATCCTTATTAGAAGATATTACTTCATTACTGTTGCAATTAGGAAGAATATGTGAATCACAAGCTGCTCTTGGACATTGCTGGAACGACACTGTTATATTAGGGGAAGGAGCTTATGTTAATTCTGATACTCAACCTGACTCTAAAGTTTTGGTTGCAGAAGTACTTTGTAGAGATATCAAAATTACTATGTCTGAAATTATAGAAAAAGCTCTTTTGAATGATAAACTTTATTGACTGAATTTTAGAGAAATGGACAATGTGTATATACATCGAGCGCATACCTAGTAGAATGGTAGGTAATACGCGCCCTCCGTTTTTACGAAATATAATCGTGTGTTTTCGCGTAAAACTGTCAATCACACCAAGACAGTTATATTGCAATAATATTAAATTAATCTAAAAGTATAATCGATATTTACAATTCAAAAACACATTATTCATTCGTAATAGCGTTATTTTATTCGATGCAAAATAACAATTCTTAGAAAAAAAAAATCATGAACACTTGCTGTTTTTATGTTAATTAACTAGGTATTTATTTTGTTTTTTCTGAGGTCGCCCCCTAGAACTTTTTTACATTAGATTTTGATGTATTTAAATTTTCTATAAAATTTATAACGAAAATAATTTAAAGTGTTTTTATATAAGTACCCAGGGTAAAAAAAATATCTGGGTACCCATAAGGGTACCCAGATATTTTTTTTATTTATTTCCATAGCTAGGTAACGATATCGATAAAAACATTTGCATGCTTGAATATCCCCTAGTGGGACGCGTAATTTTTTATCCAATTATAGCGCAGTGCTCGTTGTCATTGATCTGATTTGGCGGAATTATTTTCATCAAAACAAATGACATATATTCCTCCGCTATTAGGTATGTGCACGGTGGTTTTATATAAGTTCTATGCGTCCAGTCTGCGACATGATTTTATTTCTAAGTAAGATTATTACTGCTAGTAAAACAAAACCTTTAAATTGAATACAGACGTTTTATTTAATACATAATGAGTAACGCATTTGAAGGTTCTATAGGATTTTGAGTTTCAAGTTGTCGATACATCCAGGCACATTGATTTCTTGCCGCGTGGTTTCCAATATCGTTGTACAACTGAGCCTAAAATAGAACAAAATAAAATTTATTGACTACTAAACATTGCTTACTAATAATGTACAGGCAGCAGATCAGGCTTTCACAAACTGTCAAGTTTCTTTAACCTCTCGAGCGTCGGCGGGAAGCCCCGCATTCCTACGAATAAAAGTACCGTTGAGCGTCGGCGGGAAGTCCGGGCGTCCCGCAGATAGTCATGGTCTATAGTTTATTTTTTTAATACTTCAATTTAACCAATAGGAGAGTTTGATATCAATCGATTCTGTGTTCAATGCTCTCAAATACTAAATTATGATTGGTTATCGTGTTCATAGAAAAAGTGTAAGTATTGGTCGTTGAAAAAAAAAACTTATGACGCATTAGGCATGTGTGCCGGCGTGTGTTGAGCTGTATTTAATTCTATAGTTTTATTTACAAATACGTATTATGTATTGTGTTGAATGTTTTATGTCGATAAGTGTATATGCTTGGTATGTAACTAAAAATAATGTGATTTTGAGCAAGTTTTACATGATTTCTGAATCGTCAAAGTTTGTGTATTATTTTTTTGTGTATTTTTGACCGTTGGTGAAATTAAATGCTATAAAATGCTGTAAAAAGGGTATGTATTTGTGATTACTTAATTTTAATGGTTAGACAATGTTTCTAGGTTTCTAAAAATGTATAAATCATAAACAACGGATCTAAACTATATGTTATATAAGCAAAATAGTAAAATACATCAGGTCACTTAAGGTCAATAGGTTAAAGCATCGACACTCGACGGTATCGATGCATTTTGCCGCGCGACACTCGAGAGGTTAATAGAATTTGAGCTCTATTATCGTAGAATAAGTTGAAAAATTTAAGAAATTCGACAGCTTTGGGTAGCCTGTTCTAATGTCATCTGTACAATAAATAACTGATTATCTACCTGTAAATACCAGGTCTGTAAAAGCCTAGAATGTGCACCAACTTTAGCGAAGTGTTTTTTAACGGTATCCAGCGCTTCGCAGCATGACTGCAACACTTGAGCACGCGGTTCACCGCAGACAGGCGCCGACGCAATACGACACTTCGTGTACAACAGAAGAGCTGCAAACATTTTATTATTTATTTAAGAAAGCAAAGTCAAAAAACGTCACGTATTAATCTAATTAAACTGAATTACGATGTTCTAACTTCGTTAAAATTCCGATTCGAGTTTTATAAAAATCAGAATAATATGTTTATACAACCAAAAGTTCTGTTTTAAATGGGTGCTTAAAGTTCAATATTATGTTGCTCATATTCATATAGGTAGTGGACGAACGAGATGACAACGAGTATTAAACAGCAAGACTTAACTAAGGGGAGTTTCAGTATTCGACCGTAACTCATAATAATATACAAGGTAACTATTTTTACTTTTTCTCATACGAAGAGAAAAAGATGCGTTTTCGTGTTTTAGTTAATAGTTAAACCGTCTTTGTATATCGTAGTTAAATCTGGAAAATACTTTTATTACATAGTATAATATATAATTTCACGGCCTTTACTTGCATAATATCAACCATATAATAAAGGCACCAATGTGTACTTATATAGGTATGTATTATGTATCAAAATGGTCAGTTTGCTAATAATAATATTTTCTTAAATTAGTTCCGAATGAACTCGACATTATTGTATTTAACAGTTACAATTATTTTCTTACCTCTTCCCATATCGTATGTGCTGCCATGAGCCATAATTGAAGGTAATACTCTTCTTACGAGCAAAAGAGCATTCTTTGCGCATCCCATGTGCAACTGAACATTAGCAATATGCATTTCCGCTGTAACTGCTAAGTAGTGTAAGTGATATTTCTTCGCTAAAGATAATGCCTCATTCAAAAGCATAATATTTGTAGATTGAATACTGCTGCGGGAGTGTTGTACTTGTGACATGAGTAACATAGCTCTCAGCCTCAATGACATGAAATGTAAGCTATCATCTTCTGTTTTGCAATAATCTAGTATGTCGTGAAGCGATTCCAAAGCTTCGTTAGAGTCGCCTTTTAAAAAATACATTTCCGCTTTCAATAGCTGACTCTCCCATCTGTCGTATGAAGCTAACTGCCGTATACTTAGGTCTGCTTCTTCCCATTTGCCTATTAAACAGAAAAAAGCATATTAACGTACTGTACGAAAAAAAGTTGCTGTAGACAAAGGCTTTTTTAAGTCTCAGAAAATATCTCGTTATACGTTCGTCGTTCTGGCCACCTTCGCCTTGCCGGTCTACAAGGTGCTTCTTCAGGCCTCTTTGAATGACTCAGGATTGTATGAAAGATGGGACCACGTTTATTGGCAATGAATTCAATTTCTTTATCATGCGACATTAGTACCTAGTTCGCGTTGGAATGTAAGCCAAAGTTGTCAGTGACAATGTAAGCCAGCACGAGTAGTCCTGAAACGGGAGGAAGAATCTAAAAGACTATTCCAGAAAAAAACTTCTCAGAACAATTACTGTAGTAAACGATGGGACGCGCTAAACAAAGTAATACCGCGACGTAGGTAATTGTAGAGGTTCGTGCGGGCTGCCACCGAAAAGACAGTGGCGTGCGATGGGTGGCCACCATACCGCCAGCTCCACACATTGGTACCTACGCTAGTTGTCCAACGTGTGGATCGGGGCCCAGTTTTGTTGTAACATGCGGCGAGTTCTAAGAAAAAACTCTTTGCAACAAATATAAATTAAATGCACCCAGTAGGTACTGTAAAACTGTTTGGGAGTTGAGAGAATTTGATTTTTGACATCTTCACGTTGACTCTGTCGGCTGTTATACTTTAGTAGAAATAGGCAACGTGTGGATGCCTCACCAGTTTAATCGAACAAGGTTGGTACGGGCGTTGAGATCAACGTGTGTAACACTTGGTTACCTGCCCGGAGCGCGCAGGTGGTGGAGAGTGGCCACTATGACGCTAGTCTTCTGCACGGAGCGCGCAGGTGGTGGAGAGTGGCCACTATGACGCTAGTCTTCTGCACGGAGCGCGCAGGTGGTGGAGAGTGGCCACTATGACGCTAGTCTTCTGCACGGAGCGCGCAGGTGGTGGAGAGTGGCCACTATGACGCTAGTCTTCTGCACGGAGCGCGCAGGTGGTGGAGAGTGGCCACTATGACGCTAGTCTTCTGCACGGAGCGCGCAGGTGGTGGAGAGTGGCCACTATGACGCTAGTCTTCTGCACGGAGCGCGCAGGTGGTGGAGAGTGGCCACTATGACGCTAGTCTCCTGCACGGAGCGCGCAGGTGGTGGAGAGCGGCCACAATGACGCTAGTCTCCTGCACGGAGCGCGCAGACGGTGGAGAGCGGCCACTATGGCGGTAGTTACTAGTTACCGCTGCCGGCAGCACGCAGGTGGCGAAGTGCGGCCACTATGACGGTAGTCCCTGCACGGAGCGCGCAGGTGGTGGAGTGCGGCCACTATGACGCTAGTCACCTGCACGAAGCGCGCAGACGGTGGAGAGCGGCCACTATGACGGTAGTTACCTGCCCGCAGCGCGCAGACGGCGGCGTGCACGGAGGGCAGGGCGCGGTGCGTGTGGGGGGGCGCGGGCGGGGCGGGCGCGGCGAGGTGCGCCACGAGCGCGGCGGCGAGCGCGTGCTGCCCGCGCCACGCCGCCGCGCACGCCGCGCCCGCCGCCGCCGTGCCGCTAGCCTCCGTCCAGTGCCACGTGCCGCCGCCGCCGCCGGGGCCGCACTCTGCACAAACAACCTTGCTAAGGATTTCTTCTTATTTTACTTATTTTTGGACTCAGGGAGGTCCAAAATGTGTAAATCCGTCAAAATTCCGTCCGATTGGAGATCCCGACCTTCAGTGGCAGTTATAATTGTTGGATTTCTTTCAAAGACCTGTTTAACGAGGCTATTCATATTAATCCGTCTATGCCTAAAGCCCAAAAAATGCAGTACTTAAAATCTAAAGTTAGAGGGGAAGCAGAAAAATTAATACAACACCTTCAAGTAAGTTGCGATAACTACGATATCTGTTGGGACATATTGAATCAACGGTATAACAACACAAGGTTGATATTTACATCGCATATGCATACGTTAACGAACATCCCGTCTATGCAGCAACAATCAGTCATACATTTAAAACGAATGCATGACACAACTAAGGAATGCCTTAATGCGATTAAAAATTTGGGGGTTGATATTAGTTCATGGGACCCTATGGTTGTATATCTCCTAACACAAAAATTAGATACAGAGTCTTTTACAGATTATATGGAGTCTGTAAAAAATCCAAGAGCGTTGCCGACTTTAAACGAATTGTTAGAATTTTTAGAGTTGAAATTCACCACATTAGAGGCATCTCGTAGGAAGCAAGACCCTACGCCGAAAAATCAATCACCTACAAAATATAATAATTATCAGAAATATAGCAAAAATTATTCCAAAAATGCGTATTCATCAAGCCGACGAAATAATACTACGTCGAAGCCGTTGCCTAGCAACAAGAAATTCTTTCCAATAAAATATCATTGCCCGTTGTGCAATAATAATGATCACGGTATTTATTTTTGCCAAAAATTTTTAGAGATGTCGTCTTACAGCAAGCTTAAGGCCGTCATAAGGTTAAATCTGTGTCCTAATTGTCTTTTCAATCATCATGGAAAAGAATGTATATCAGAAAGAGTTTGTCAAGAATGTAACCAAGACCACAATAGCCTATTGCATGAAGCGCTTGCGCAATCTGTCCGCCCATCAACAAGCAGCGGCAGTGCGGGGCGCGGGGGGAACACACACGACAGCGCGAATGCAAGCGACGGAAAACAAATCCGAAGTAGCACGCACGTGTCGGTCAATAGTCACCCCGTAGAGGTATTATTGCCAACTGCTATGATTAAGGTCCAAGCCGTGGATGGCTCATATCACGTCATGCGCGCCCTTCTGGATCAGGGATCACAAACATCCCTGATAACGGAAAACGCTGCCCAGTTCTTAAGACTACCTAGGAAAAAATGTAATGGGGTCGTTTCAGGAATTGGGGATAAAGAAACCAACGGGAAAGGAATGATTACTATCAAGTGTACATCAATGGTGAATGACTTCTCCTTTGAAACAGATGCTGTAATCATGAGGCAGCTAATCAAGAATTTACCAAATCAATCCTTTAAAAATCCCGATTGGTCATACCTAGAGGATATCCAATTAGCTGATCCCAAGTTTTATAAGAGCCGCCCGATCGATGTATTGTTGGGAGCTGATATATATTCTATTATATTAATGGATGGCGTATATAGGTCGAATTCATCTTCAGCTACCGCTCAAAAAACACAGCTTGGGTGGATTTTAAGCGGATGTACCAGAACCTATCAATGTAATGTAGTTCTTCATAACTTGGAAGATATGCAAAGGTTTTGGGAAATGGAAGATATTTCAGAGGAAAGCAATTTATCCACTGAAGACGAGCAGTGCATTGCATTCTATAAGTCAACTACAAAAAGACGGGAAGATGGTCATTATGAGGTCAGACTACCGTTGAGACCTAATTATCAAGATAAATTAGGTCACTCGAAGACAAAAGCAGTTGCACAGTTTTATAGATTGGAAAATAAATTATCAAGAAATAAGCAACTTGCAAATGAGTATAAATTATTTATCAATGAGTATTTATCGCTCGGTCATATGACTCCCGCCGGCTCCGATGGCAAGTTTAAGGTATTTTTGCCTCACCATAGCGTAACACGAGCTGAGTCTTCGACTACCAAGTTACGCGTTGTTTTCAACGCGTCAGAGAAAACCTCGAAAGGGCTCAGCCTAAACGACGTCATGTGTAGGGGCCCAAATTTACAGCAGGACCTACAAAATCTCATAATCATGTGGAGACAACATCAATTTGCGTTTACGGCTGATTTAGAAAAAATGTTTAGACAGATTTGGTTAAGCGAACAAGATCAAGACTTACAATCTATCGTTTGGAGAAATGATCAAAATTCAAAATTAAAAGAATATAAACTTACCACGGTAAGCTACGGCACGAAGGCGGCGCCGTTTCTCGCTATGATGACGCTAAGGCAATTGGCACAGGACGAGAAACAGAACTATCAAGACAGTTCAGCGCCCTCTGTGCTAGAAAGTTCATTTTATATGGACGACCTCATCCATGGGTCCCATTCTATTTCAGCTGCAAAACAACTACAAAAAGATATGATACATCTTTTGAAATCAGGAGGCTTCAACTTGAGAAAATGGAAGTCTAACTCGCCGGAGTTGTTAAAAAATGTCGAGGTTGATCAGAAACAACAAGAAAGTTTTGACTTTAAGCAAGCCGAAACAACGAAAGCCTTAGGCCTAAGATGGTGTCCCCAAAATGATTACTTCACCTTTCAACCGAGCATAACAAGTTCAACCATAGCGAAAATTACAAAAAGAAAACTTTTATCGGATTTATCTAAGTTATTTGACCCGTTGGGGTGGCTCGCCCCCTTTACAATAAAACTAAAAATTCTATTCCAAGACGTGTGGAAAGCTAATATCTTATGGGACGAACCTGTACCAAAACATATATATGACGAGTGGCTGCAAATAACAGAAAATTTGGATGTCATTGGTGAATATCAAGTGCCAAGATGGCTCCAAACTCTAGAGAGAGATTCAATAGAGTTACATGGATTCTGTGACGCGAGCACCAAAGCATATGCTGCGGTGGCTTATATCAAGATACAGAGACAGAATCAGGTAAATGTAATATTAGTAGCTGCAAAAACAAAAGTTGTACCGTTAAATAAAAACACGTCATTGCCACGGTTAGAGTTATGTGGAGCAGTCTTGCTATCTAAATTGATTATAAAAATCAAGAATTGCTTATATAATCATAACGTCACTATTTACTGCTGGGTTGACTCGATGGCGGTATTGGGGTGGCTTAATGGTGACGCCAGTCGCTGGAAGGCGTTTGTGGCAAACAGAGTGAGACAAATCACTGATTCAATTCCTGGGAGATGCTGGAGATATGTAAAATCGAAAGAGAACCCGGCCGACTGCGCTAGTCGAGGTCTCACAGCCCCACAACTCAAAGAGCATAAAATTTGGTGGACCGGGCCGCATTGGCTTCCGGATTACAATCCTGAAAAGGACACAAATAATACAAATTACACAACAAATCAAGATATGAAAAATATAAAACAAGTTAACGTTATACAGTTATCAGATAGCACGGAAATAATTGAAAAGCTTTTAAGCAACACAAGCTCATTTATTAGAGCAATCAGGACACTAGCAAGAATAATAAGATTAGGAAGCAAGAAACCTAATCAGAAATACTTAACTCTACAAGAATTAAATTACGCTAAAGCTAAAATTATCATGTGCGTTCAAGAAAAATATTTTAGCGATGAAATAAATAGATTAAGATCAAAGAAAAGCGTGAGTAATAACAGCAAACTAAGCTGTTTATATCCCATACTAGATGAAAATGGCATCTTACGTGTAGGTGGCAGACTGAAGCACGCGAACATAGATCCTGAAATGAAGCATCCTGTAATCATCGCTAACAATACCAGACTAGCCGATCTCATCATCGATCAAGCACATGATAGCACATATCACGGCGGAGCACGTATGACCAGCGCGTTTATAAGACGGAAGTATTGGCTTATAGGAGGCAACAGCACGGTCAAGAAACGACTTCGTCTGTGCGTCACGTGTAAAAAACATAATTCTGAACATCAACAGCAAATTATGGGTGACTTACCACCTGCGCGATGTAACCCTTCGCGACCATTTTTTCATTGCGGAATTGATTACACCGGCTATGTAAACATAAAGGCCAACAAGGGCCGTGGGATCAAGACCACGAAAGGGTACATAGCTGTGTTTGTATGTATGGCTACAAAAGCTGTACATTTAGAGCTCGTCTCCGATCTTACTACGTCTGCTTTTCTGGCGGCATTAAGAAGGATGGCAGCTCGGAGGGGACTCCCGAGCCATATTTATAGCGATCAAGGCACAAACTTCGTAGGAGCCCGAAAAATAATAAATCAAGAAAAAGAATATTTACAACACATTAATGATCAAGCCTTTTGGACAGAGATAGCAAGGATGGGGTTGGAATGGCACTTGAACTCACCTTCGTATCCATCAGCAGGAGGCCTATGGGAAAGCGTTGTTCGAAGCCTCAAGCACCATTTAAAAAGAGTCATCGGTGATCAGAACCTCACATATGAAGAGTTCACCACGCTTCTAAGCCAACTAGAGGGATGCTTGAACTCCCGCCCCCTCTGTCCACTAACCGAAGACCCCGACGATTTAAACTTTTTGACTCCTGCCCACTTTCTAGCCAGCGGTCCTGTTCTGAGTTTATATGATACTGAAAAGGACCTTAGAACAAGGTGGTATCACATGCAGAAAATATTTAGCGACATATGGAGACGTTGGCGTGACGAATACCTGACTCAGCTTTCGTCAAGGAGTAAGTGGAGGCGGCCTCGACCAAATATTAGGTTAAACGACGTCGTAGTTATCAAGGATGACAACTTACCTCCGGGTAAATGGGCCCTAGGCCGTGTTGTAGAGTTGCACCCGGGCAGTGATGGTTACATTAGAGTCGTATCGCTGAAAACAAAAAACGGTGTTATACGGCGACCCGTATTGAAGTTAGCCATTCTGCCGGTTCAAGAAAACAAGGAAGAGTCCGAAGCCGAGAAATCTCAGTTACAACAAGAATCAACACCTAATACGACAAAAAAGAAAACATGTTCGTTATCAACCTTGGCCGTAACTTTGTTATTATTTTTAATATCTATTCCAAAAATACAATGTGCATACCAAACGACTGCGTTGCCAAGCAATAATAGTATCTACTTCGATCATATTACGAACATGAACTTGATACGCGACGACTGGCGCCTAATTGTCTATTATGACACGGAGCCTTATCAAGAAGGCAGCACGGCAGTCGATATGTATATAAAATATCTACACAATATATGCACTAAAATACAGAAACAATCTCACTGCGAGAATATCATGTTACAATTGCGACACGAAGTCACTGAATTGCAATATTACAACGAGATGTTAGTGAATCATCATGGAACCTCTCTTAATCGCTTTAAACGGGGGCTCATTGATGGGGTTGGGTATATTGCCAATAGTCTCTTCGGAGTTTTAGATCAGAAATTCGCCGAAAAATATGAAAAAGATATTCATCTTATAAGAGAGAATCAAAACCACCTCGCTGCGTTATGGAAGAACCAAACATCAGTGGTTGAAGCCGAGTTCAACTTGTTAAAGCGTACTGAAAGTATGATTGACAAACAGCATAAATTAATTAATCAGAAAATAAATTCAATTGAAAATAATGTCAACGTACTCGAATCGCAAATTCAAAACATGTCGCTTGCTAATGACTTTGTCACGATTGCTATGTTAGCAAATAATGTCATCTTCAGCTTAAAAAATACACAACAACTACTTTTAGACGCAATTACAAATATATATCATGGTAAATTCAATTTACATTTACTTACTCCCGCTCAGTTACGAAACGAATTGAGTGTGATAACAGAACAACTACCGAAGGGTTTAGCGTTACCTATCAAGAAAATTGACAATTTATCACAAATTTACAATTTGTTGCGAGTACAAGCAAGAGTTACTCAAAATTTCATTATAATTGAAATCAAGATTCCCCTTATCGCTGAAGAAACATATGAAATTTCACATCTGATCTCTGTACCACACTTGTTAGATAACAATACGGAGATAACAACGCAGCCTATATCAAGTTACGTGGCTGTTCATCTTAAGCAAGATTACTTTATGAAAATTGAAGAGGAAGAGCTCCACTCATGTACCCCTAAAGACCCTCATACAACTTTGTGTCACTTCAACAAACCAATTAATGTCATCAAGGACGATCATAATTTTTGTGAAGTATATCCAAACACGAAGGAATGCAAAACTGTTAAAAAGCCTTGCTCTGACAGGTGGATCAAAATAAATAAACCGAATAATTATTTATATTTTTGTTGCCAACTGTGTCACCTGAAACTGATATGCGACGATCAACTTACGCCGATACAATTAAGCGGCGCTGGGTTTTTCAATGTTAATCAAGCTTGCGTCATAAAATCAGCTGATTTCTTTACTTACTCGGAGAGGCAAGACCATAGCAAAATTGAGATTAGACAGCAGTTTGAAATATCAAATATTTCTCAATTGAATAATATTATTAACATCTCGTTACCAACCTCCTCTACTGACTCAAATAAAGAAGAAAGTTACGATCGATCGTTTCAGCTCCAAAAGATTCAGAAAGACATAGATATTATGAAACAAGATCAACCATTGATTGAAGAAGTCTCGTACCACGATGTGCACCACTATGTGGCGATATATATACTATTTGCCATTGTTGCGCTGATCGTGGTAGCTTTGGTATGGAGACGTACCAGAATGAGAAGAACAGCAGCTGTAGCTGAGCAGCCGCCCGCGCCCGCCCCTAGAGCAACCGCGGCGGTGCCACAGGCTCCCGCTGTGAGCGGGCCCGCGCCACGTGGCGCCACCTCGACCAGTCGACAGTGTTGTGAGCATTATAGTGAGATTAGTGAGTTTACAAAAAATAGTGCGCGAGTGTCATTAAAAAATAAGTGCAACAAATTAAACGTACAAGGTGCGAGAGTGAAAGTTAAAGATATGGGGTCGTCCCCTATAGTGCCGCGACAAGTCTTTATTCCTCTGAACGATATTGGTGTAAAATAATAAAATGTTATGTACCTTAGTTTTAAAATAAACAATGCCAATCATCTTGTTAAGACATCGGGGAATTAACACTTAAATCATAGTAGGTTTAGAAATAATTATATCACCTTGTAATCTCATCAATCATGCAGCATTCATCTCTAACCCTCATTTCTCCCGCCCGGGAATATGTACGAGCAAGCACGTACATCGCCGCATCAGCATTTCACCGTCGCCGCCCGCGGTGACCCAATTTACTTATTTTCAAGCAATTTATAATTATAACTTCAGTTCGCAATTATCAAGCTATCAAGTCACGCGTACTCACATTCATTTTCATAATTATTTTATAGTTTTACTTTAAATAAACTAAAGTTCAGTTTTATCAAGTTCTATCATTTTATCAAGTAGTTCTATCCCGAACATCTCGAGGTCGAAGTTTTTGATGATTACAAGACTTCCTCTATACTACGTACATATATAGGTAAGTTATATCAAATATATATATATAGGGATATATCAAAATTAACTAATTATCGCCCCATAAGCCTCCTTTCGCATACATATAAACTTTTCGTAAAAGTTTTATGCAATCGCCTCACCCGAATCCTTGATGAATGCCAACCATCCGAGCAGGCCGGCTTCAGAAGTGGATTTTCGACCATCGACCACATCCAATCGGTAAAACAGTTGATGGAGAAAAGTCACGAGTACAACCGGCCCCTGTGCATGGCCTTCGTCGATCACGAGAAGGCCTTCGACAGTGTTGAACACTGGGCGGTGTTTGACTCTCTCCATCGCTGTTCTATTGATGCTCGCTACGTGGATTTGCTTCAGGAGTTATACAGCACGGCAACAATGCAGGTACGGCTACACAATCTTAGCGACCCTATTCCTATCAAGAGCGGGGTGCAGCAGGGAGACACCATTTCACCTAAGCTTTTTACGGCAGTTTTAGAAGACGTCATAAAAACGCTTGAATGGGAGAAAATAGGAATAAAGATCAATGGTGACTTCTTGTCGCACCATAGATTTGCCGACGAATTTGTATTATTTGCTGAGACCTTGTCTGATCTCCAAAGTATGCTTCAAAACCTTTTCGACGCTTCTCTGAAGATAGGTCTTAGGATGAATATGTCCAAGACCAAAGTTATGGCTGGCTTCTCTGGTGCCTCTAACTCATCTATAGTGGTTGGAAATGAGAAACTAGAGATGGTAGACCGATACTTGTATCTTGGACATATTGTCTTTTGACAAGGAACGTTGGAAAGGGGAGATAGATAGGAGAATCCAACTAGGATGGGCGGCATTCGGCAGGTTTGATGACATCCTCAAGTCTGTCGACGTTCCACAATGCTTGAAGACTCGCCTCTATAACCAATGTGTACTGCCTACCATGACATACGGTGCTGAGACATGGACGCTCACGAATGAGACTATGCACAATATCCAAGTTGCACAGAAAGCCATGGAGCGAGCCATGCTCGGCATCAAGTTAAAATATCGTGTAAGGAATGCTGAAATTCGACGTCGCACGAAGGTCAGGGATGTCGGAAGAGCAATAACTTCTCTTAAATGGAATTGGGCCGGACATGTTGCTAGGCAGAGCGATGGCAGATGGACCAAAGTGTTGACGGATTGGTGGCCTATTAAAGATAAAAGAAGCGTCGGACGACAGGCCGCAAGTTGGGTTGACGACATTCGGAGGATCGCGGGTCATAATTGGATGAGATTAGCGCAGGATCGGGACGAGTGGCGTACGCGAAGAGAGGCCTATGCTCAGCAGTGGGCGATAACGGGCTGAGGATGATGATGATGATCCCCTATGTTGATTTTTCTTCACAGATGATACTTTTCTCATATGAATATTTTGATATTCGAATTATCTACAAGATGAATAAAGTTTTATGAAAGTAGCTCCAGTAGCATCCCAGCGGTATCACTTTTTTATTTTTTAAGACCTATTTTCAAGATTTTCTATAACACACTTAAATGAACAAATTTTGAGCCATTGTGGATGTCTCAGGCCATGTCCCCATTAGACAAGAACAGTGAGTGGCATAAGCTGTGCTTGCCTAGAGCGCTCTCTACCCCTAAGCGAAAGTCAGTAGCCTGCTGGGGCTGCAAAAGCTTTCTGGATGGACGATAGCAATTGCAAATAATTCAATCATTGCCAGCCGTGTTATGCCGGCAGAGGAGAATAGCAATATCCCATATCCTCCAATGGGTGTCGTAGAAGGCGACTAATGGATCAGCAAAGGGGTGTTGATCACCTTATACTCCGTCCACCAATCTGCATTGGGCAAGCGTGGTGGACTTCTGCCTAAACCTCCTTCGATGACAAGGAGAGGCCTTGTGTTCCAGCAGTGGGTCGAATAAGAAAGGCTGTAATGAACCATTAATTTCTATATTACATGTAATTCTTACTTGTATTTAAATTAAGAAGCAGCTGACAACAAATAGACGCCATCTCAGTCTTCCCGTACAGAGACCAAAGCGCCGCTTGGTTAGCCAGGCCCGCCATCGTCAAGTCAGTCATTGAGTGAAGGTAATTAATGGAATCTCCCTTGGTAATGATCTGGGAATTTTTCAAAATAGACTAAATCTGGCGGATATATCACAGTTATTATGTCTACGTAAAAAACGGCCCTTCTCACACTTGGCTACTTAAAGCAATTAAATCAAAATTAAAGCATATACCATGGAAGCGTGCGTACTACTCAAAATCACCAAAATTCATTTTAAAAGCAATTTATAGGTAAAGTTTGATTACTTCACATATCTACAACAAATAAATTTTTCTTTTATAATTTGCATTATCAGTCTATTTATTCTATATCCAAAAAAAAATTACACTAATATTCAGTGTAAAATTTTACAAAGACCGAGTGAATTTTTATGTTTTAATTTGTAGAGTTCTTTTGTTTTAGGGGTAAGTTAAAAAAATTTTTTTTTGTCCTAAATGGACATACGTCAAAATTGTCTAGATTTAAAGTCAAATATGTCAATTTAGCTCGTATTCAAGCATTCAGCAGACATTGAAAGTGACCGACATTTTACAACCCTAGTCAAAAGTCACGAAAGACAGTGAACTGTGCGCATAGTATGTAACAAAGTCACTCTTACAGTATGAACTTTTAAACTAGGCAACGGATATCAATGCGGTTCTCATCGATGATTCGTCAGTGATTCGAGAGAAGGTTCAGGAGCTTAATTCGTAAAGGTAAGTACTCTAAGTACAATTCGTGCGTAACCGCGGGGCGAGTCGCTAGTTGGCAATAAAAGCGTTAGTGTGTGAGAAGGGCCTGATATGGCAAGGTGGTCAGACGTGGAAGACTTCGTTGGGCTTGGCGGCGTTGACGGCGGCGTGCTGCGCCATGAGCTGCGCGGCGGAGGCGGCGAGGCGCGGGGCGCGCGGCACGCGGGCCAGCAGCGCGGCGCGGCGCGCGCGGCCGCCCGCCAGCGCGCCCCACGTCGCCGCGTGCGCCAGGCACCCGCCGTCCGCCGCCACCTGCGCCGCGCCCACCGCCTCCGACACAGCTTCCATCGCCACGCAACTGACGCCGTCACAACAAAATGCTCAACCACAAGAATAAGGCCAAGCGCGCACTACGATTTTTTGTAGCGCGATAATTTTAACGCAGGAATGCAACGTATGAGGTAGTACGGCAGTGCGCGCACATGCGAGTAATAAATCGTAGCGATTTTAAAATTGTGATTTGTCACAATTTGCTGCGATTACTCGCGATGCGATTATCGCGGAAGTAAACTGCAGCGTATGGATTTGTATGGTCCCGCGCGCACTGCGACAGAAAAATCGCACACTCGGACCGGCCGGTGCCTATTCGTGTTCCGTTCTTTCGAGAATAAACATGTCGACCCAATACGAAACGAGGCTAGATGTGGACATGTAATAATCGCAATACAAGAAAGACCACCTTGGTGGAATAAACTGATTGTATTTTCATTCTATAATAGCCATTGAACTTTTGTGTTGTGTTTCTGATAAAAGAAACCTTTAATAAATCTATCCGCTGTAAAAGGATGAGTCCAGTATTGACAATTATTTTTTCTTTCTCTCCGAAGTAGTAAATAGAGACAAGCAACTTGTACTGAATCGATCATAGACTGAGCAATGACTTTATATTTTTTTATCCCAGTGCGTGCACTGTACTTTCTGCGATAATTTACAGCGCGATTCTAAAATCGCATCGCAAGAAGTAAAATCGTAGTGCGCGCTTGGCCTAAATCAAGATAGAACGGTGAAGTGGGTGTCCCGCGTGCCCGAAATGATTGTCATATTGACAAGATTTCTCCAAAGTTCCGTCAGTGCGCGTCGAGACTCGTCACAGAACCTTATCGGTTATTAATTAGATTAAGACTAAAATTAGTGCACTATCGATTATGAATATGATTGATGTGTGTCACCTCACTAATTAACTCAATGTGATGACATCTAGTGGGCGGGGCTGGCGAAAAAAGTGACACGCATTGTTTGTATGAAAACGAGTTATGATCGCCGTTCTATCTTGATTTATTTCTGTGTGCTCAACAGAGTCACGACAATCTTAAACCTACAATTGAATTTTTCAAGGGGGCGTGGATAACCGAATCTGAATCTATGAGGAATAGCGAAATGTACTCAAAGCAGTCTCAGGCCGATTTTGATGAAAACTAAAAATGCATCATTGAATTTTTGAAAAATCAATCGATCCCGTTGATTTTCACAAAAAACACAACCTGCATTATTACACCATTCAATAGTGTCGCTAATAAAGAAAAAAATCTCTTTATATACATACATGCAATCACAATGGATAAATAAATCAGCAGTGTCAAATAATGTCGTTCCTATTACTTACTTATGGCCGAACTGGGCGTGCATAGCGGCCCGGTTAAGAGCTGCATAACGGAAGTTTTTGTTTCCTTCGTTGCTATTATTGCCATTTCCAGCCGCACTAAAAACGGTCTGATCAAAACAATTGTGCAAGGAGTCCTGGGCCCCACAAAATTCTCTCATTCGTATACAGTTCATGAAACTAAGAAAATGCTGAAAAAATATGCTAACTTATATTTAAGAAAATAAGTGAAAATAGTATACTTAATAACATCATAATTATCAGGGCCGGATTTGCCCATAGGCTAATAATACTATAGTCCAGAGCGCAAGACCCGAGCGTCATATACCTACCTCATCATCATCATTATCATCATTAAGAATAATTCAACACAAGTAGTGATCTATTTCGACCAATCGTAATATTTATTTATATAATTATTCATTTAACTAATATATTTATTTGAATTTTAGATTATGCCAAATATGAAAGTCCATTTGCGTTTCTTACAGCTGGTTGAGTAAGTATATATAAAATAAAATTATTGGTACTGAGTACCAATTCCAAGTTATTATGAAACTATCATTTACATTTATTTAAATACACATGTTATATATTATATGTGAATAAATACAATATAAAAGAAATACCCACTACATCAGGATACTCTGGCACATCATTTACAATATGAATAATTGCTTTCTGTAATGATCTTGGAGATGCTGATTCCTTTTCATTTATTTGTAGTAAATTAGCTTGTTGTGCTGTATATAATTCAGCTTGTTTTCTGGACCATTTGTGACCATCAAAAAGACTGAAATAATTTAGAAAAATTAATATAAATATATGTGCATGAATGAGATTAATATAATACAATGCAATTTAGAATACACACAATAAATAAATAATATAAAAAGAAACAACTTTACAAATGTTTTTCTTTAATTTATAAGACACAATTAAAAGGTGTTAAATTAGTAAAAGGTGATGGTTCTTATGCCAAGTAGGATTTTAAGCCAGAAAATCTCCATTATTTCTAGTTTTCTCTTGCATTTGATTTTTAAGTGTATCAAAATCATTTAATATTCAGTCAGTAGACTATAAGAATTTATGACGTCACGAATTCGTAATGCCATACAAAATCTACAGAGGAATTATTTTTGACAACTAATAAAATAGCCATGTGATGCCGTCAGAGTAGAATAGCATCACCCCATATCCTATATTGGGTGTTGTAGAAGGTGACTAATGGATCAGCAAAGGGGTACTGATCACCTTATACTCAGTCCACCACTCAGCATTGGGCAAGCGTGGTGGACTACTGCCTAAAACCTCCTTCGATGACAAGGAGAGGCCTTGTGTCCCAGCAGTGCGTCAAATTATAAAGGCTGTTATTAGAGATGAAACGGATAGTTGTTTGGACAGATACCGGATATCCGGTGAGCTGCAAGCCGGCTGGCCGGATATTTGGCCCGTTGTCTCGTTGCATGTCGCGACGAGTATAGCGCCGCACAGGTGCGGCGAACGCCATCAGATCAATTCGATCAGATTTGCTAAGTTTTTACTAAAGTTTTTTGTTCATATACATATTTACAATTTATGTATTTATTATTAGAGTGAATGTCTGAGGAGAAAAAGTTACAAAAAAGCCTTCCAAAAAACTAAATTTTTCTAATTTAGTTTTTTGGAAGGCTTTTTTGTAACTTTTTCGATTTTAAATAAAAGCAGTCTTAATTATAAACCATTTTATTGATATTTACCGCACTAAAATTAATGTATTGCATTTTATCATAGGAAATTGTCGTAGTTTTCGAATATCCGGTATCGGGCCGGATATTGAGTTACTATCCGGGTCTGCGGCCGGATATTGAGTTACTATCCGGTCTCCGGCCGTATAGTAATTTTAGGCCGGATACCGGAGAGTTACCGGATATCCGTTTCATCTCTAGCTATTATGATGATAAGATGAACCAATAAAAAGTATCTTAACTGACTTGACAGCCATCATCCCTATTATCCCAAAAATGCTTATTACTTACTTGTCTTTCCATACATATATTGATTTCATAGTCCATTCATTAGGTTTAGATTCATCTGGCACAGGCATTACTGGTGAAGTTGGTGCTGGAGCAATTGCTTGCTCCACATTATTAAGTTTCTAAAATTAATATTTTTCCAGTCATTATCAATGTGAAGTGATTTTTGTACCTATCAAAATTTTCATTACTATGGTTTTACCTGTCCATACAGAAAATCATTAATTGGTGTCTTGTGGTAACTTGGCAGCAAAGAAAAGTCTTGTTTCTTACGCCAATTCTAAAAACTACATTGATGCACAACAAATTTCTTTTATTTTGTCAGTGTTTGACAAGTGGAAAAAAACTAATTGGTGTCTTTTTTTTCAAGAACCCCTTTGCATATTCAAATAAATTTATTCGACCTCGAGATTTTGACGGATTTACACGTTTTGGACCTCCCTGAGACTGAACAAAAAACCGAAACGCTGTTAACCGCGGTTCACCCTTGTTTCGTATAACAACGTTTAGTCGAAAATCATTTCTTCGAACAACGTTTAAGAACATAATCACTTTGTATAATATCGATTGACATAATTTTCATTTCATCGAATGTTCATTTGCGATAACAACGTTTGCGCTATTGATCAAAAAGTATAATGTTCATTTGATGTATTGTTCAGGTGGTATAATTTTCATTTCATCGAATGTTCATTTGCGATAACAACATTTGCGCTATTGATCAAAAGGTATAATGTTCATTTGATGTATTATTCAGGTGGTATAATTTTCATTTCATGAAACCGCGCCGCGGCAGCGACCGGCGAGTGCCAGAAGCGACTTTAGGGCGTTTCTCACATTGATATACATCACTTAATTATTTACTCACTTTAAATAACAGAGAAATAAAATGACATTAGTTATTTGGCATTTTTTCTACCAATTAAAAATTAGGTTAAATAAAATTAGTGCAAATGAAAATTCGGTGAAATGACATTATGTCAAATAAATAATTATGCTAAATAAAATTCTACCAATTAAACATTAGGTTAAATAAAATTAGCGCAAATGAAAATTCGGTGAAATGACATTATGTCAAATAAATAATTATGCTAAATAAAATTCTACCAATTGAATATTCGGTCAAATGAATAATTATGCGAAATGACTTTATTGCAACTGAAATTAGACGAAACGATTTTCGAGCAAACGTTGTTATACCAAACAAGGGTAAACCGTTAACCGCCGTGCATGCGCCACAGTATTATTACTATGGGTCACAAAAAAATCGTGCGTTTTGAGATTCAATGACCATAAAACAGATTTCTCTTCATTTTTAAAATGTGGAATCCAACGAAAATACACAATAATTTTTAGTGGCATCCCACGCCAAAAGTATTAAACTGGGATTCAAAAGAGGGATTCAACAAAAATAATTGCATTTTGCTAACATTAAAATTATGCTTCCAATGTCATTCACAATGATGGGAGTCTGTGAATTTTGTTTATCAATTATATTATCATATTGCGACATGGTTAGACTGCAAGTGGATAAATTTTTAGTTATTGTAAATAGTTTACTATATTTATTATTACACATCGTTCAATAAAATTTTTATGATTTAGAACACTACATACCTCTTTGCTCAAAGATCTCACCATCAGACCAGGTCTACCACGTTCATAATATAAACAGAATGACTTGTACAGAGACACTACTTGTGTAAATGTTAGTCTATCCAAGTGCAACAATATCCGTCTTAGATAGAATCCTGAAAGTGGAGAATATTTACATTACCATACTATTACATATTTGTTTATACACACATATCAATGATTTATAGACAATTATGATTAATTGTGTCTGGGTATTTTAATCATCTACAGATTATGCAATGTAGCTTAAGAGACAATAAATTGTTGAATGGGTAGATTTTGTTAATAATAAGGTAACTCTAGATAGCTAACCTTCTGGTGTACCATGGATGTACCCTATTTAAGCTAACCATCTGCCTAAACAACAGGTAATAGAAAAAAGTTCTTTGTTCCTAAGATATAAATACTTGGTCTATTACAGTTATTTAAAAGGCTTACCAATAAAAATACATTTTATAAATCCACTTTATTTATTACCTTATAAAATTATGGCAATTTTACTTCACCAGCAACTGAGTTGACTATCCGAACCACGGCATTCAGACACATCGTTAAAAAGATACATCTATATTTACTTTACACTACCCGTCGATATGACGGAGGTTAGCTATCTAGGGTTAAATAATCGTAAAGACAATCGCTCAAAAGGGATAAATTATATTCACCTAAGACACTAAATCTAGTAATAACACATGGGTTGGTTTCATTTTGTTCTATCATTAATTTGTCCACAGTAGAAGTAATACAATCCATGAGAGCACTGATGCCATTAACATATATATTTTGAAGACGCACACAAAAGTTTTGAAGATGCACATTTAATAAATTGTATCTATCATTTATAAGAAGTGATTCTAAATCTCTATAGTGCATATCTGGACACTGAAAATAAATTCAATTAGTATGAAATATATGCCATTTGTATTAGTTAAATGTTTTATTGCTTAAGAACTCTCTCAACCTTACCTGAATTAACTTCAAAGCAAGAATACAAAAGTCTTTTCTGTACTTTGGTGCTACAACACACTCGACCTTTTGTTTCTCTGAAATTTGGTATGAACGTTCATTATTTGCTGTGGATGATTTCACATTGATTGATGATACGGCTAAACTCCCAAATGCATTTAAAATGTATTGAAATTTAAAAGAGAGATTAGTAAACATTCAAGGAAACACTCAGGATTACCTTCTATTTTTAACAGCCCATATTCTCTGATAAAAGCAACTACTGCTATCTTATACGGAGTAATATTTTCAACATTCCCTTTAATATTTATTGGCTTAGCAATTTCTAAATTTTCATATGTTAAATCCATATTTGGCGACAGCAAAAGCAAAAACAGAATGCACAGCACAGACTATTAGTCCGTGCAATAGATATGCCCGATTTGACACATGTCAAAATATCTTAAGTGGTGATGTGACCAAAATAATCGATTGTTTACTTACACGATTAACATGAGAAATCAAGTCACAATTTTATGAGCTTTGTAATCGTAATTATTTAATATTGTTAATTTGAGAATATAATATAATAATAAGAACACGATAAAACTTGGGTAAAAATAGCGATAAGGAAATGATGTGTGAATAAAAAAAAACATTTACTAATACGCATCTAAATATTTTGGACTGTAACTTCTTTAGCACTGACGCGAATTGTGATTTGAAAATTTGATGAAACTTTAGCACCGTTGTGAATTATGACTTGAAAATTAGAAGAAACGAGAAAGATAAATTTTGAGGGTTTGTAGATCAATATTTTGCTACTGAAATCACTTTTGCTACTTTTCTGAAGTGTCACTTCTGCCGTGTGTGAATTGTACAGACTTTTTTTTAGTCACCTTAGGGTCACCTGGATCACACAAAAGGGGGTGCTCATCATAAATACGCTCTAACTATTTCTTTTAAAATTGGCGCCAAAATAATAACTATCAAAAAGAGATACGTAAAAAAATTTAAGAAAAAAAAGAAATTCAAGTGATTTAGTAGGCATGGAGTAAGATTTTGCATGAAGTTTTAACTTAAAATATTTTTCTCTTTTTTTTTCACCTGTTTAGCAAAGGGGTACAGGACTTAAAGAAATTCAATGGATTGAGTATGGAACCAGGACTTAGAATATCATTGAGTTATTTTGTATGGAACTTCAACTTGGCATAATTTGAAGAATTATGCCAAATGCCCAAAAATTATAAAATCATGTTGTTATTTTAACATCCTCACTGGTTTGATCAAATCACTTGGGGTTTGATCAATTCCCTGTTTTCATTATATACCCTTGCATTAATAACATGCAATTCGAATTTTTAAAAAATTTCTATTTATAATTTAACTCTAATTTAATTTAGAAACCTAGAAATCTTGTTTTTCAATTTCGATACACTATATTCGTATACTGCATCGAATATATTCGTGAAATTAACGATCAATTTAAGTCACTGCACTATCACTAAAGAAAAAAAAGATTAAGAATGTAACTGTTTTTATGAAGTTTCGCAAGATAAGAAAATAAAATTACATTTAACTTTAAATATTATGCGAGAAAAAAAAAGTTTTTATTTTTATTATTATATATTATTGATTTCCCTAAAATATGATTGTATTTGTATTACTGAAAAATTGAGTCTGTTTTGATTGCGTCCCAGATACATTCTACCGACGTATCTATCTGTCAAAACGGGCCTATTAAATTGCGCGGACTTTTTACATAAAAGCAGGTTTATAATCATTATGGTGGCCATAGACGTTCAAGTAATTTGATCAAACAGAGGCTTTAGACAACATGCATTTCGACAATCGCTCTCGCTATCGCTAAGTAAAAAAATGTATGGGATTGACATAAGCAATCGAAAAGTGATCGATTGCTTATGTCAATCCCATACTAGTTAGGCTAGTTCCAAGGAGCTTATATTTTACCTATAGAATGGAGTCATTAGACAAATGAACAAAGTGAGGGCAGGTGAGGGCAAAAGTTTTCACAACACTTGACATTTCTTGACATTTCTAGAGAGGCTCTGTCTCTTTCTAGTAGGGTGCCTGTAGCACAAATTAATCACGGACAGTCTTGTGCCACGGGTAAGGTCTCACGTGCTCCCACGGTCCTAAGATATAGGGAGTTAAATGAGACACGAGAGATCCGTGCAGAACAATTTATTAAATGGTGGAAGTGGGTACGACGAACGGTTCTATAATGCCCAATAGCGTGTACTCCCCTGGTGGTAGCCGGAGATGGTCTCGGTGAGGGTAGCTTGGTGGGACCAGTTAGGGCGGCTTGTACTGCTGCTCACTGTAAGTCCAGCTCTGGGTGGAAGTGAAGCAGCGGAGGCGACAGCGGCTACCTTAGCCTAATCTTGGACCCCAATTAGGGGTTAAACACATTAAATAAAAACTATTATTGCACACGATTATCAAATTAGTTCATTAGTATTCGGTCGGTCTTGTCGGTGCTCAATTTACTCAGCGAACCACGCAAGCGCAAGACCGAATCACCAAGTCTTTGTGTGCGATTCCTGACAAGATCGAGACTGCCCGGCGACGCAGGCGCAATCTATCGGAGATTGCCCGCAACAGTCGTATGGTCACTATAATGTATCATATTAACGTTTATATGGAGTGCTAAAACCTGTTGATAAATTTAGAAGGCGAACTCTAAAGAAATATTTCAATTAGATGAGCTTCCTTTATATCTAAATTTATGTAATATTTATAAATAGTGTAAAAATTATGTATGTAGGTCGGTAAAATATGTAACGTGTAACGTTACACTTGGACTTCGTTAAGTTAATAAAACCACAAGTTAAAATAATTTGAGTTTTGAGTTTTCCATGACAAAGAATTAAAATTCATAATTATTACTTTAAACTTTTTTCCTGGGTGCCTTTTAGCACGGTAATGTTATCTATTTTAGGCTCCCAGGAAAAAAATCAGCAACCGAAATACGAGGATTTATCGCTTCTGTGACTCTTGATTTTAAGAGGCACGTTACAGTTTATTACATAGCTTATCTCATGTCACGTCAACTCATATTAATGTTGTAACCGAATTTTTCTTCACTTGAATTAAATACGCAAGATTGTCAAGTACACGCATTCAATTATTTTCCATCTCCAGTAACTGCACCTTAAAACCTAATTCCAAATAGTGGTTAACGCACTGCCCCCGCTACAGACAGTCATGCCAATTTGACCAAACTGTTTGAACTAGCCTGTTTCATCAAATTACTTGAACGTCTATGGCGGCCATGACGAACAGTTATGAAGAATCATTGAAATAAAGGTTTTGTGTATGTGGCGTTGAGAATTGTATACTGGTTGGAAATCCCACTATACAATTCTCATCAGTCACCATCATGAGGTCTGTACCATGCAATTCTCGCCAAGCACTCCCTAGATGCATTAAAAAGTGTGGCACCCACATTTTAATGCAAACATCAAGAAAGAAGATGAAACTGAAGACTTGGCTGTATGGGCTAGTTCCTTTTGCCGTCCCGTAACGGAAAATTTAACCAAAAAAAACTTTCTAATCTTCTTTCTAATCTATAATAATCGTAGACAGAGAAATGTATAGACGATTAGATAGCGTGCCGCTTGTGAGATAGACTGATCACGAATCTATACTACAACTGGATTGCGTACTTCAAAATGACACTTTTAAAAGTTTAAACCTTATGTAGTTACAATAAAGTAGATTTTCCTGTATCCTACGCAAAGTAGAAAATCCGAGCTCAGTGAGATAGCACAAAAGTAGTAGTCTGTCCTTGTCTAGCCTACCTGCCAGTATTGAATAAAATATTCTTTGGTAATTATTGGTATGTGGAATGGAAGAAATACTAGTTATTTTGCTTAGGACCTTACTTGAAAGTAGTTCATAAGCAATGATAATTATTTCGCTACCATAAAATTACAAAACAATATAATTAATTTGAAATGACATGATTTTATATTTTAAAATTTTAGTAGTTTTTTGTAATTTACGTAGGTGGTACTGTTGTTGTGGTAGGATTGAAATTTCAATATGGCTGCTGTTGTTTTCGTCTTCACTTCCACATTATCTTATTTTCAGTTTTGTTGTAATAAGCTTACGAAAGTGTTAGTGAAAATGGTTTATTTTTGTTGTATAAACGGATGTAAAACCGAATGGTATCCCGGTTGCGGCTTATCTTTCCACAGGTAAGCTAATATAGTATATTTTTAAGTGTAGCGATGTAGGGTGACCTAATTAACATTATTTACTAACCCGGACTGCTGCGTTGATTTTGAGTGTAGGTAGTAAGTATCTAAAATCTGACCTGGGCTCTTTAAAACAAATCTATACATGTGTACAATGTGAGAAAATTTGTAAAACTAAACAAAATAATGTATGTATCTACCTACTACAATAATTACAAAATTGACATTGTTACAAGTTTATAGTCTTCAGATACCTATCATTGAGCTAATATTACTGGCGCGTTATGGCCAGAATTAATTTTCATATCATGATAATGAAATAAGTTTAATTTTCACTTGTTGTACTAATGATCATACCTGCAGTAATAATTCTCATAGTAATGGGCTCTGTTGGGCAAACGGTCTGTATAGTCTGATTGTCTGTAAAGTACAAATGTTATGTAATGGTTATTACTTTATAATATGATAATATTTTATAGGATTCCTAAGGACAATGTAATGGCCGAAAGATGGAAGCAAAGTATTCATGGAAAAGTGAACAAGACATCAGTCATTTGTGGTTTACATTTTAAGGATTTAGACTTTATGAACAAATCAAGAAAACGGTTAAAATACACAGCTCTCCCCTCAATATTTGCAAAGGTATGAAGATATTTCAGTTTTTATTTCTATGGTTGAAAACCATTATTTATTTGTATGCCCTTATGAAAGTAACATATTAAATAATGCTTACAGATTGTTATACCTGACAAGAAAATTCAAGTGCTCAATAGTTTAACATTGGTTGAACCGCTTCAAGGACCATCAACAATAGACACAATAAGCAAAAAACGTAAACTGCAGAACAAATCAGAGAAATATATTCAAGGAGTTTCTCCCGAGTTCTTGTTGTAAAAACACGTGTTGAGAGACTCCATTTTTAACCTCAATCAACCGTACAATTTTTATTATCTACGGCAATAAGAATGTTAGCGGACATAAATATACTTGTTCACTGTTTGACTTCTGATGGTGCTGCGAGTAATGTCAAAACATATAGAATATTAGGATGTAATGTAAATTATCCTAATATTCAGCCCTTTTTTAAGCATCCAACCAAAGACAATATTAATGTGCATTGTATACTGGACCCTGTACATATGTTAAAATTAGCCAGAAATGTTTTTTCTGAGACTTCTTTAATCTCTGAAAAAGGTGAAATAAAATTTGATTATATAAAAAAACTGCAAAAACTGCAAGAAGAAGAAGGACTGAAACTTGCTAACAAAATTTCAAGGGCACACATTAATTTTTTTGGAAAGAAAATGAATGTTAGGTTGGCAGCGCAAGTTCTCAGTAGTTCAGTGGCTGATGCACTTGATTTCCTGCGATGTAGTGGACATATTGATTTTGCACTGGTAGTGAGGCAACTATTGAATATTTAAGATACTTGGACAGGATTTTTGATTTACTGGACTCAAAAAATCCTTTTGGAACCGGATTTAAATCTCCGCTGCGCCCAAATAACAAAGACGTTTGGGTTAATGTCTTCCAGGACACAAGGGAATACTTGTCAAAATTAAAAGTAAATGGCCAGAGGCCTTAGACAACATGCATTTCGACAATCGCTCTCGCTATCGCTAAATAAAAAAATGTATGGGATTCGATTATTCTGATGACGTCACTTTTCGATTGCTTATGTCAATCCCATACATTTTCTGATTAAGCGATAGCGAGAGCGATTGTCAAAATGCATGTTGTCTAAAGCCTCAGAATATTTTAATGCATAGACGACATATCCCTGTTCTTGGTATCATAATGGATACATATAGTTTCACAAATCTAGCTACAGATTTTTTTTGATGAAAATGTTCAAAGTTATCTTTTAACACACAAAGCTTCTCAAGACCATTTGGAGTTATTTTTTTCATGTGTAAGAGCTTGTGGGCGAACAAATTTTAATCCAGATGCGCTACAATTCATGTACATTATGCGTAAATTACTTTTTCGTAATAGTGTAAAACCAAGTATTAACGCTAACTGTACTGAAGAGGATTATGAATCTTCCCCTATACTTGAGTTTAGAAGTGCAAAAAGATCATCAATTTCACAAGACCCTAATCATGAAAGTACCGAAGCAGATAAAATTTATTCATTAATACAGTTAATTGAAAGAACAAATGTTTCCGATTTTAAAAGAAACATTTTGTATTATACAGGGTTACAGGAAAAGTCGTGCTAGATCCGTTAAAGGCGTGGAGTACCCATCATTTGTGACTTATTTCACTATGAAACACCCTACCCTAAACTTAACCCATTTCGAGATATTCGACTTTTAATTTTTTTATTGAAAATTGCCGATTTTTAATTTTAAATTTTTTTTAAATTTTTAAACGTTGATATTTTTAAACCCATCTTCGGAACAAATGCCATACTATTTTTTTGTAATATCCCTTAGAGAAAAATGAACTTTCTAATATTTGTTTTCATTTCTTAACTTTAACTTGTCTACTACGGCCTGTTCAATTAACTTATACACTATTTTAATAATTGACATCCTATCGCATCTTATTACACATGTAAACATGCAATAATAATAATAATAAGACCCACAAAATAAACAAAATTTAATTTAGAAGCTTAAAAATCGGCAATTTTCAATAAAAAAATTAAAAGTCGAATATCTCGAAATGGGTTAAGTTTAGGGTAGGGTGTTTCATAGTGAAATAAGTCCCAAATGATGGGTACTACACGCCCTTAACGGATCTAGCACGACTTTTCCTGTAACCCTGTATATCGGGATATATCGTGGGAAAAATGTTACAAAAAATTACTTGTGAATATTGCAAATCTGCCTTGTTAACTAAACGGGAGCATGTAGATCATGCCTATTTTGTTGACATTTGTAACTTTTCATCCTTCACAGCTTTCGTCGACAGAGGCGGTCATAAGCATGCTTCTAAAATAGTTTTCGATATTGTGAAGTACACGGAAAATTTGTTCTTAACGCTATCATTGCAATCAAAACAAGATTTTAAGAGAAAATATATGATGAATATAATCACACAACATTTTTACACCCAACTAAAAAATATTCCCCACCCAGTACAGTCACGCACCATCGAATCAAAACATGAAATAGAAGTAATTAAATGTGTAGCAAACAATTATCTTAACATGAGACTCAAAACGTACGCGAAAGAAGAGACCCTCAAAATTATGGGTAATCGCATGACAATGCGTCAAAGACTACATAAGACTATTTTATTTAGCAATGTATAACATGATTTGCGAATTATGAACATAGAAAGCAATTATTGTCTTACATATTATAAGGATATTATAATAAGGTTACAGAAGTAGAATCAATAAATATAAATACCTGATACAACCCTTCTTTCATTTCAAACTAGCTTACCGGTTAAACTAGATTTCATGTCATGACGTGCACATAAACATAGATAGTACCTAAGGCCTCAGCCGCGACTAGGTAGCCGAAATTTCTATGTTAATGTGCACGTTCTAATCCGAAATAATTACCTTTTCCAATGTTAAACGGTTCAGTGTACGGACCATTTAAGGTAACAGAAGCATTGGAGCCTACTATAGAGAGATTTCAATAATCATATCAGAAGCTGCTCACCATAGAACAAAGCCTCCTGGTAGACTTTTGAACAGATTGCATCAAAATTGAATTTTATTAGTGTACAAATTGTACCTAAATGAATAAAGAAACTGTGACTTAGACCATATCGGTTATCACGATTATACGCCCAGTCACAAGCCTTTTTCAAATCTATGAAAGCGCAACATACGCGTTGGACTTTAGTTTTTATACCAGAAAATAAATCATCTAATTATTCATCTAATATTATTTTTTTCTGTGTCCGTAGAAATTATTAAGAAACAGACACTCTTTAGAAAGAGACGCACTACTACTTTTATGCCTCTCTTTCGGCTCGTTTTCAAGCTCATAGTGCGCAATCCAGTTGTAGTATAGATTCATGAGACTGATAGATATGAAGTGTTACCATAATAAAATATGTTCCCATTTTTTGAGTTTAATACGAAATGCCAAAGATAATAGTTTCGTTGGGTATGTCAGTATACTATTTAAAATATTTGAATAACATTCTGTGTACATTATTACTAGTTTTGAAATGCTTTCTATTATAATGTCATTCAATGTATGGTTCTGTAGTAATTTTCAATAATTTTATATAATACTTACCATAGTAAACTGACTTATTGAACGGACTTCGTATGGGGTTTTATTACTTTTTGACTAAAATGCCGAAGAAGTACCTAACGTACTGCGAATCTCTTAAATCGACGAGCCGGTAATTTTTCATAAAAACTAGCGCACTATGTCGAGCTTGGCGTAAGTTGAAACTATATTTTCTATGAAAAATTCCTGCTTGTTGTCGATTACAGAGTCTCGAATCACTTAAGAAAATCGCACTACAGAATCTATTAAGGGTGCGTTCCAAAACCAGTGACGCCAGGGTAAAATTTACTTCGTGAATAGTCAGAGCTTGACGCTCGAAAGAGAAAAAAACATTGTTTTAGAACGCTAACGAGGAAATCTCGAGTAAAAATATGAAAACGTGACATGTCGCCATTTTAATTTGTTTATTATCATATATTGAACAACACTGCGCACGAATTTAATAAATTAACTTAGAACTTTATGTAAATAAAATACTATTTGACAGTAACCATCGTTTTTGTGTAGTTACAAAAATAATAATTCAAAAATTTGGTCATGAATATGAAAACATAAATGATGCTCAACAGATTGACAGCTAAGTATCAGGTAAATTTTGCCGGTCTTCAGACACCAATACAAATCGCCCCCGCGGAGTAAATTTTATTCTCCCCCAAGTCGTTCCAAAATACTAGAGCAACTGTCAGAGTAAATGTTTGTTTACCTTCGGTTTCACTCGGGTTTGTTTTGGAACGGCTTAGAGTAAAATTCACTCTACCCTGAGTAAATTGAAATTGTTTTGGAACGCACCCTAAGAAGTGCCACAGAATAAAGAAGAACTAACTAAAAATTGAAGATACCTATACAATAATACAAAGAAAAATATTATAAAATAAAAAACAACAAAATTAAACAAATTTCTTTATTGAAATATTATTTTTATTTTTGTTTGGCAAGTTTCAATCATAATTAAATTTCTTTATTGTCCCTTAAACAACACAAGTTTAATATGGATATTTCAAAAATGCTGTGTTGTTACCAGCTGAGGAACGGCGTTAGGCATGAGAAATGATGATGTTAGTTTTGGTTGCCAATTTATTCGACCGGTGGCTTCAATCCATTGCTTCCTTATATCATTGTTTGATGGAAAACTATAACAAAATGACAAAATATTCAGAGATCATTTTATAGAAGCACAATTAATATTACAAGGTTTTGTAAATTCTGTTTAAAATAAGTCAGTATAATTGTATTCTTTTTTTAAATATTAATTATGTCCACATTATTACTAACTAAGATCTATTTATAATCTGGTGTAGCTGAAAATAGCTACAAGATAACAGTACAATTTCATTTATAAAGAATCAGAATAGTAGGTAACTATAATCTTCTATCTAACTTAATTACTAAATTACAGGCATATTTAAAAGAAGACCAATACTCTGTCACAGGCCGGACTATTTATTTATAAAAAATCAGATAAGTATATAAAAATACCATTCTGTAAAAATATGAACTAAAATAATGCAACAGAAGTTAACTGCAATTCGAAATAATAGTGCAAGGTTTTTAGGGAACTTCTATGGGTAATGTTGGTAACACGATACGAAATAATTTTTAGGTTATGAATAATTTAATTTTACTATTATGACTATTAATCATTATTGTTTAATCTACATAATGCGCATTTCTATTCATGTATGACATAAAATAAATTTCAAGAACACAAACTATACAAAAGTATACTATACTTACGAGTAGAAAGTTATGCCATCAAGTTTACGTTCGCTATCAGTTTTGCATGTAATAACACAACATCAAACCATTTTTCCGATGTAATTTTAAAGAAAAACTATGGTGTCTAATATATTTTTACTTTAAATTATGCTTGTGAGCAGATTTAATACTTTTTAATAATATTTTTCACAATCACTTAGAATAATCAGGAACAAACTGTCAACTTTGTTTAGCACATAGTTGTGCTGGCCTTGAAAATGTCGGCCACGCTAGTGAAACAAAAAATTCATATGTTTTATCCTTGTTTTTCACAGTAGGTGTGCATAAGTAATTCTCTTTTTTGTGTGAATGAGAAGGAAAATATGCATTTGTCATTTGTCTATACACTTCTCTGTCTACGATAATAATATTCTTTCTAATCTGTGCCAATGACATAGACTCAATGACGTAGGAATTCTTGACATAGACGTAGTCTTATAGGCTCTCCAGACCGTAGACAGTTTTCCCTGTCTACGCTCCAGACTCACGCGAGAAGTCTCGCCGAGAAGTCTCGCCGAGACTTGACCCGAGAAACGAGAAGGTATCCACACCCACGCGACCTTCTCACTTGCGTTCTCGACCGTCATGCGAAGTGGACGACTGACAGCTTTGGTAGTTACAGTAAACCACAGCAGTTTTTAGGATCGAAAAAGCGAAGAAGTGGTATTATAAAAATTAGTACAACCTAACTTTATAATTATATCATCCGTTTTTACTAGGATATTGGTTGTTTTAATGTTAGCAATGAGCTGTTTTAGAATATTTTATAGAGGATACCAAATTAAATAGAAAAGAGAAAAAACCTGGGATGGAATGGATAAGTGCTGAGACGGGACTTAAACCTGAACGAATTGCTATGAATTTCGTTCTTAACTAAATACCAAAAAAAAAATTAGAAGCAAAATCAATGTTTTAAAAAGAAGATTTAAAGCATGAGTGTAGATAAAAATAATTATTTAGACAGGCCCTGTTTCAAAGATCATATTAATAAAATAATAAATGCAAAGCACACACGGTGATGGAAATCACTTCCTACGTCGCAGTGAGGCCGAACGAGAACAAACGAGAGTGTGATACGGTTCTCGTTTCTCGCCCGAGAAACCCTTTGAAGCGGGCAAAAAGACCGACACCGAGCGGAGAACAGGCGAGCCCGAGAACGAGAACGCGAGAAACTAATCACACTCACGCTTCTCGGGTGTTCTCGGGGGTTCTCGGCGAGAGTGTGGAGGGCGCATTAAGACATATTCTTTCTAATCAGAGCCTTTAGACAACATGCTCACGCTTACAAGCGAGTCGGTTTGTCTAATCGCTAACGCTTCAGCGATAGCGATTATCGTTTGGTAGCCAAAGTGACAGTAACGTAGCGATCGCTTAATCGAGGCGTCGTATCGATAACTCAAAATTTTTGTCTATAGTTAGCGAGAGAAGAAATGTCAAAAATTGAAAATGACAAACTAACATAACCTAAATAAATTAAATTTATTTCATGAAGAGTTTTCGGCGTTTTCGTCACTTTGAATCTACTTATGAGTCCCATCGGTGGTTTGGTGGTTTACGATAATGTACCACACCACAAGTGTTGCGTACCGACCGAAGTAATTTACAACAGGACCTATAAGTTTCATCAATTTCATAGAATCATTTCTATTTTCTATGAAAAGACATACCTAGGTTATAGTTCCTAGTGAAAAAACCATAAAACATGCATCTACCTACGTGCCCTATATAAACATTTTGAGAAAAAAATTGTCATGGAGATAAATTGAAGAGTGGTGCTTGTCCATCTTTATTTTTGAAACTCGAGATATCTTACCATGAACTGTTGAATACTGAGGAATACCATCAACTGTTCCCACAGAAATAGGTAATATTTTATTAACATTTGTCTATCTAACAATACATATATTCTTATTAACCATTATTTTGCACGTGTAGTTACAAATTTAATTAAATTTGTACATTGCAAAAGTTAAGCCAAGATGACTTTGATGACTACGTCTCTTAATGATATATTTTTATTTCATTTTCAGATCAATTCCGTGATAAGAGTTACTCGAGAAAGCGTCATGATCATTCTTTTGCACCTTATGAGCGAAAACCACATAAGATAGCTTGTCTAGAAGTTTCTGGTATTTGTATTATGTCTTTTTAATATTTTATGAGATTTCTCAAAAGACAGGAATAATTATGATTATTTCATTCTGTATGTGGTCTTGATCGCAGTTTAAAATCAGTATGTACCTACATCTTGAATCAGAAAGCTCCACACAGCACTTTCTATTAGGTTTATCAAGTTACCCAATATTCTAAGCCATTACCTAATTAATCTAAGCAATCTGTAAGCAATCTAAATTAACCACTCCACCACAACAGCATGAAATTAACGTCTAGTTATACAGAATTTCTGAGTGATTATCTTTTTCTCTCTAGATAAAAAGGTTTAATCAATTTTCTGTGAATTAGTGTAGAATTAGTATATAAATTATTAGGAAAATAAATCCTGTAATTTTCAACCTAAAGTTAAAATGCTTATTTTATTTTTCAGATGATCATCAGCAAACCAATTGACAAATTACCATTATAATTATTTAATGAGTTACTGTAACACCTACAGTTGCATCAGGTGAAATACTGGGTCAGGAAAAATATGTAAGCAGTATTATTCTTTGAAATGGCCCTGGAAACTGACATATACAACAAGCAAGGATGACATTGTTGGATTTGTAGACTTAAATGAAAAATCGAGTAACTTTGCTGACCATGTTAGCTTTATGTAAAAAATAAATAAAAGATTAATGTAATTGTTTTATTTTATCAAAACTAGGAATCTTCAATCCTGGAGGAATAAAACTTTGAATAATGAGGAACAGAAAATCTAATTAATGTTTCCTGTTGCTCAAAATTAAAAGTTACATAAAATTAAATAAATTAACATTATAAAACTTTTATTTAATTATTCTTCTTAACAGCTCGTCGTCATGGATGTTTGTGCATCAATATAACATCAGTTTCACTGCACAAAATCCATTCCGAAACAATTTTTACTATCGAGTCAAAAAATCTACATCCGGAAGATATAGATTCACGCTATACACCACGCATTCACAATGTTCATACAAAAACATCAACAAATAGTTTTATGTACATACATACAAATACCTTAGGTCTGTTCTTTTAGGGGGCGAATGATCTCCTGTTTCATACAAATAAATCCCTAACATGAAAACTTTCACAAGCACACAAATAGTTTTGATTGTAAAATAATGTGAAATTGTTGTTAAGTTCCATAGGCATTTCTTTTGTCACCAGTGTTCAAAATGTGGAATATGTAAATCTATCTCCAAATAATAAATCAATCAGGCATTTTATTAAAGTTTTCTATTAGTTTCACAGATTAGAGAGTCTATAGTTTTTAGTCTCAAATATGTTTTGGGTGCATGAGATACACTCATTGTTACGGGCAGCCCACAACAAATTAAGATAATGTATTTTTAAATGATAACCTAAGCAAACAATTCATCATCATAACATAACAGCCTTTTTAATTACACTCACTGGACACAGGCCTCTCCTTGTTATCTGAGAAGGTTTAGGCAGTAGTTCACCACACTTGCCCCTATGCAGATTGGTGGACAGCATATAAGGTGATCAATACCCCTTATCTGATCCATTAGCTTCCTTCTACGACGCCTATTTATAGATATAGGGTTGGTGGTGCTATTCTACTCTGCCAGCATGACACGGTCATGAGAATAACTATTACATATAAACTTTAATATACAACCACTGTGTACAAATAATGTATATTCTTACTAAAAAATACAACTATTCAATTTCAAACCCATTTAATACCGAAAATGTTTTACATTATAATCTAAATTTATTACAGTATTAACACTATTTTGATTATTGTTTTTATTTTTCGGTGTGTCCTCCTGACACGTAGGCCTCATCCAGCCTTTTCCATAGGTACTAATCTAATCTGTTCTTGGCCAACCATAACCACAAAGGCTCTGCTACCCTCTTAATGTCATCTGACCATCTCCTCTTCTGTCTGCCCTTTTTCCTCTTACATTGATACCTGAATGGGTCCCCCATTCAGTAACATCTCTTGTCCACTTCTGTATGTTATTTCTAAGTATGGGCTCCGTCCATTTCCACTTTAATTTCTTTATCTTTTCCACTGTATCCTCCAGCTGTGTTAAGGGCTATTGCTTTGACTTTCTGTCCTTCCTTCCATAAAAGTATATCCCAGAATGCACCTCTACAAACTTTAATAACACTATATTACGCCTACGTAGCGTATGAAATAATAAAAACTATTTTTTTTGCTGATATTTTAATCAATAACGTTTTTCACAAGCGTTTTCTACATGGTCTCGGCGATCGAAAGCCAAGCGATCGACCGAAACGCTAGTTTGTCGGTTTCGAGTCTCAAAGCTGCATGTTGGCTACGCATTGTATGGGAAGTTAGCGAGCGACGCCTTCTATTGCTTGCGTTTCGGTTCAATAGAAACGAAAACTGACATTTGGCTAGCAATTTTCGACTCGATTATTTTGATGACGTCACTTTTCGATTGCTTATGTCAATCCCATACATTTTTTGACTTAGCGATAGCGAGAGCGATTGTCGAAGTGCATGTTGTCTAAAGCCCCTGTGCACGTAGTATCTCTAATTAGTCTGTGGCACCTATACATTTCGTTGTTTGTTATTTTTGTACATTTTACTATATTTTTATCATAAATAATGCTTGTTTCATTCAATAAAACAATTCAATAATGCACAATTATTTGTACAATGTGATAGATATTAAAAATATTTAATAATCTTTTAAACATATAAATGCTGAAAAATGGAAAGAGTGTGGTTGACATTTGTATTGAAAGTTTTTTATTTTCTTGCAACTACTGATTCGTCTCGTGTTACTGTTTATCAAGGAGATACGTTACCACACCATGGTCGTTGTGAACCTATAACAATTTCAGTCTGTCAACAAATAAGATACAATCAAACTATTTTTCCTAATATACTAAATCATGCCAAGCAGGAAGAAGCTGGACTATACCTACACAAATTTACTCCACTTATTAAAAGAAATTGTTCCCCTGATATAAAATTCTTTTTATGTTCAGTATATGTGCCAGTATGTACAATATTGGACAAGCCGATACCACCCTGCAGACACCTGTGTGAATCTGCTAAACGAAATTGTGATAAACTTTTTCATGATTATTCAGAACACTGGCCAGAATATTTAGAGTGTTCCAAATTTCCAGTGAAATCAGCCAGTGATGAAAATGTTATTTGTGTTGGAGACAACAATGTAAGTCATGAGACAAGAAAGCCCACTGAACCTAAATTACCAAAAGTTGATTTTAAGTCCAATATTGAAAGAGATATTACAAAACTGCATAGAGCAAAAGATTATGGGTTTGTGTGCCCTGTTCATTTCAAAGTACCAAAAAGTTTGGATTTAGAGTATTCATTGAAAGTTGGTGACAAAGTTGAAACTGATTGTGGTGCACCATGTAATGAAATGTTCTTCACAATAGATGAGAAAAGATTTTCAAGATTATGGATTGGTATTTGGGCTATGATGTGTACTATAAGTTGCTTATTTACTGTTTTAACATTTCTCATAGACACAGATAGATTCAAGTACCCTGAAAGACCAATAATATTTTTGTCCGTTTGTTATTTGATGGTTGCTGCTGCATATGTAATGGGGTGGAGTGCTGGTGACAGTATAAGTTGTCAAGGTCCATTTCCCTCAACTATAAGTGGAACAAGATTACCAAACATATCTATAATTACTCAGGGTACAAAACATGAGCCATGTACAATACTTTTTATGTTTGTTTATTTCTTTGGTATGGCATCTAGTATATGGTGGGTGGTTTTGACACTGACATGGTTTTTGGCAGCTGGATTAAAGTGGGGTCATGAGGCTATTGAAGCAAATTCCCAGTATTTTCATTTGGCAGCTTGGGCAGTGCCTGCTATAAAGACTATTTCAATATTGGCTATGGGAAAAGTTGATGGTAAGGATATTAAAAATGTCTTTGTTAATAGTTTTTGAAAATGTTAGATAATTAAAAACAATTTTATTTTCAGGCGACGTTCTGTCTGGTGTTTGTTATGTTGGCCTATGGGATGCTGAAGCACTACGTGGTTTTGTATTAGCTCCACTATGTGTGTATTTAGTTTTAGGGACCATATTTTTATTTGCGGGATTTGTTTCTTTGTTTCGAATTAGAACTGTAATGAAACATGATGGTACCAAAACAGACAAGTTAGAGAAATTGATGATTCGTATTGGTGTATTTGGAGTACTTTATACTGTACCTGCATTGATAGTGATTGCATGTCTATTTTATGAACAAACACATTTTGATATTTGGATGGTGACATGGCACAGAGATAAATGTTCCAATCCACTGTATTCAATACCTTGTCCCTTTACAAATCATGACATGGAAAGACCCAAATTTGAAGTATTTATGATAAAGTATTTAATGACAATGATAGTTGGCATAACTTCTAGTTTTTGGATCTGGTCAGGTAAAACTTTAGTTTCCTGGCGTCAATTTTTTGATAGGATTAAGGGTAGAAGAGTAGAAGCTTATGTCTGAGAATTAGGTGTCACTACAATTTTTTGTAGCTTTATTTTATATAGTTACTTGCTGACTCTTCACATCGCCATATTTGTCAAACATTTGTGTTGCATCTTGATACAGATGCAGCACAAATATTTGAGAAATACGGCTATGTGAAGTGCTGTGCATTATAAGTATTTTACATATAAGGCTGATAATGTAAATATTGTCTCAATAATTTTAAGACTATTTTTTTGACTGTATTTTTTTATTTCTATTTTTTAATATCAATGTGGAAATCAATAAAATGTATTTTTTTTTATATTTGTGTTATTTAAACCCTGGAAAATATTTTATTACTTGCTATGAAAAGATTATAACAAGATTATTAATGCAATCAGATTGCTATTTTCTAACCAAGAATCGTTTATATGCAGTCTCTTATAAAAATGTAGTAGGTAACATGATTCTCTAGAAATGGAACATATTATTGTTAGTTGTATGACACATAACTTACCAAAAGGGATTGAGCAGAGCTCAGACCAATGATTATAACAGAGTTATGTTTAGGTAACACTGTTACACATAAAGCCACAACAAGCTGTATGGTTCATGCAGTGCCTTGACTTTAAATTAAAAAAATACCCAATATATAATGTCAGTGAACCAACAAATAGACAACCCGACAGATGTTACACTGTAAATCATCTCAACAGTCCAGGGAATCTTATGAGACAGAAAAATGTATGGTATCCACAACACCAATAACATTGTTGTACTATATTTGATTATTTTATATAACATATTAATCAGTCTGAGTATTGTTAGGATCATAGTTACCTATATTTTTTATGACCAAGCATAGCCAACCTTAGGGAGAGAGTCTAATGCTCAGACCAATGTGAGGACTAATGTGTCTAAAAACATATCTAGATGACTGTGTGATAATCCTCATTGTCAATTGATTAACACTGAATGGGGATTTGTGCAAGAAAAGTTCTCAATTCCCAGAGGAATAATCCATGCTGTCCTGTTGCTATGTATATACAACCTCTGTAGCTCTGTACAAATTAGTTTATTCTTTTATAAGTATTTTACATTACGGTTACCATGGTGCTTTGTTATTCTTGTTTACTTCAAAATTATTAAAAACTACTAAGTTATATTTTACAGCCTAATCTTTTAATTTCCACACAATACATAATTTCAATAGGTTATGGGCCCAGTCGATTCAAACCAAGGGAATCCAGGATCCACAAATATGCTCAAGAACAATTCCTATGGCATCAACAAACTTTGCGGTGTTGATGATTACCCGCAATGGAAGTTTGCGATGAAAATGTTATTGCTGAGAGATAGACTCTTCTCGTGTACGCAAAAGGAAACTGTTCAAGATTCTAACCAAGACCAAGACGCACTAGCAACTATTTGCCTGAATGTACAGCCACATGTTTACCCATATTTGAAAAATGCAGTAACTGCCAAACAAGCTTGGGATGAGCTTGAAAAGGTCTTTGAACAGAAAAGCGTTAATAGGCGGATAACCCTATTAAATTCTATTCTAGATGAAAAGCTTGTTAAGCATGGCAGTATGTATGAATATGTGACGTCAATCATGAGTACTTCCCAGAAGCTTGAAGACATCGGAAAAGGTTTGGATGATGAATTTGTAGCTGTTATTATGTTGCGAGGCCTTCCAGATGAGTATAAGCCTATGAGGATGGCAATCGAGCATTCGAATATGGCCATTACGACCGAGAATATTCGTTCCAAGTTACTCCAGGAAGCTGATAAACAACCAGCAGCTAGTGATCAACAAACTGATGAAGCGGGACTACTCACAAGACGAAGTGGTAATGAGAAAGTGAAGCCAGAAAAGTCGTCGAAGATTCGCTGCTTTAAGTGCGGCAAGAAAGGTCACAAAAAGCCTGACTGTCCCTTGAAGAACGTGCAACCGTCCACTTCAAAAGAGGAGTATAAATCAAGTTTATACACTGTATTTGGTACAAGTGACGCGTTTGGTTCTGAGGGTTTCTATATTGATAGTGGTGCTTCGAATCATATGTCGAATCAGTTAGACTGGTTTTGTGATTTAATTGACGAAAAATGTATAAAAAAGGTTTCGTGTGCAAATGGTGGTGTAGTAGATTGTTTAGGCAATGGAGATATTGACATAGATTTAAATGGTAGTTTAAGAAAGGTTAAAGGTGTAACCTATGTACCAGGTTTAAAAGCAAACTTGCTGTCTGTGTCTAAGTTGGTTGAGAATGGATGGTGTGTGGTATTTTCTAAATTAGGCTGTAAGATTTACCATGACTCTAATTGTAAAATTACAGGTACGCCTGAGATTACTGCATCCGCAATTTCAGGAATTTACAAATTGGATAACTGTAAGCCAATTGTAAGAAGACGTTGTGCTGCTGCAGTGCAGGTTGATGAAATGTTATGGCATCGAAGGCTTGGACACGTGAATGAGCAGATTCTTCGAAGATTGCCAGGTATAACATTAGATTCGGTAAATAATTTGAATTGTATTCCTTGTATTCAGGGGAAAATGCATCGGTTACCGTTTAATAAGGGTGATGCAAATAGAGCAACAGAGAAGCTGGCTTTAGTTCACTCTGATCTCTGTGGACCTATGAAAGAAACTTCTTACGGTGGTTCTCGTTACATGCTGGTGATTGTTGACGACTTTACGCGAAAATACTTTGCCTATTTTCTAAAGTCTAAAACGGAAGTTCTTGATTCATTCAAGTCATTTGTCACTGAAGCTGAAACTGAGACAGGTATGAAGGTTAGGTGCATCCGGTCGGATAACGGTACGGAGTATGTAAATAGGGCTTTTGATACATATTTAAAGGCAAAGGGTATCAAACGTCAACTCACTGTTCCATATACGCCGGAACAAAACGGGGTAGCTGAGAGGTCTATTCGGAGCATTACGGAAATGGCTCGTTCAATGCTGTATGATGCAGGTTTGTCTAAAAAGTTTTGGGCGGAAGCGTGTAATACAGCAGTATATATTAAAAATAGGTTACCTCACAGTGCCGTTAAGCAGTTGATCCCGGAGGAGCTTTGGACAGGTGTTAAAGTTGATGTTTCACACTTTAAGGTCTTTGGTTGTCAGGCTTATGTTCACATTCCAAAAGCCTTAAGGCATAAGTGGGATGCTAAGGGCAAAAGATATTTATTCGTGGGTTATTCTGAGAATACCAAAGGTTTTCGGCTATCAGATATACATGATCCTCGTAAAATAATAGTAGCCAGAGATGTAGTATTCCTAGAAAAGCCATATAAAGTAGAAGTTCCTAAAGAAACGGTCAAAGTGGTAGATAGAATTAATAGTATTGATAGTTTTAGGATAGAACGCGGTGGAAGTTCTACTAACGCTACAGTTACTAATCAAGAATCAGGAAATATGTTGAACACGGGTATTCGAGAGGTTCCAAACGATTCTAATTTCCCAACTACTGTTGAATGTCATGATCAGGGTAATGTAGGTAGTTCTGACAGTTCATCAACTGCGGAGGAGAGAGTGCTTTCTCCAGTTGCCGATGAGTTGGTTGAAGTCAGTAGTCCTAACCCGGTTGAAGACAGGCAGGACGTTTCGAATGAGTCGCATAGGAGATATCCGCTCAGAAATAGAACAGCTAAAAGAGATCCTGACTTCGTATACTATTTATTCAATTGTTGCAAAGAACCCTTAACAGTAAAAGAAGCCTTGTCCCGTGATGACGCTGCTGAGTGGCAAGAAGCTATGGAGAAAGAGCTTGGTTCAATGCAGGAGAACAATGTTTGGGAAGTAGTGGATAAGCCAGAAGGTTCGAAAATAGTGGGCTGTAAATGGATCTTCAAGTACAAACAAAATGTTGACGGAAGTGTTCTACATAAGGCCAGATTAGTCGCCAAAGGTTTTACGCAATCCTTCGGAGAGGACTATTTTGAAACCTTTTCGCCAGTGGTCAGGCGGTCTTCAATCAGATTGTTGCTAGCAATAGCAGCACAGTATGATCTTGAAGTTGATCATTTTGATGTGAGTACAGCTTTTCTTAATGGAGATCTGGAGGAGACTGTGTACATGTCACTTCCAGAAGGCTACAGTGAGGTGTCAGCTGGGAAAGTTTGTTTATTGAAAAAGGCAATATACGGCCTCAAACAAGCGCCTCGTAGTTGGAATAAAAAAGCTAATGAAGTGTTATTGTCACTGGGTTATCAAAGATTGATAGATGACACTTGTATTTATATCAAGAGATTTGATAACAATAATATTGTAATTGTGGGCTTATATGTTGACGATTTCTTCATATTTCACAATTGTAAAAGGGAAAAAGAAAGTCTTTTTGGAAAATTGAATAATGTATTTAAAATAAAGGACTTGGGCCCTGCAAAGATGGTTCTTGGAATGAATCTCACAAGAAAGTCAGGTGTAATTTCATTAGATCAGACAAAGTTTATTGAAAATTTACTCTCGCGATTTGAAATGAGTGATTGCAAGGGGGTGAGTACACCAATGGAACCAGATATTCACAAAGTTTTTGGTAGTATCCAAGACAAGGAGTGCATTGATGTACCGTATCAATCACTAATTGGTGCTCTAAACTACTTAGCTACGAATACGCGACCAGATATTGCCATTGCTGTGAGCATTTTGGGACAATATAATAATTGTTTTAAAGAAGTTCACTGGAAAGCCGCAAAGCGAGTGCTTAGATACTTACAGTACTCCAAGAATTTGTGCTTGCAGTTCCGGAAGAGTGAACACTTTGACATTTCAGGTTACGTGGATGCTGATTGGGGAAATGACTTAAAGGACAGAAAGTCGTTCAGCGGTTTTATATTTAAGATTGGTACTTCAGTAGTATCATGGGAATGTCGAAAACAGCGGTGTGTTTCGTTGTCATCGACTGAAGCTGAATACGTCGCACTATCAGAAGCAAGTAAGGAAGCTGTATTTTTATCTAGATTAGTTAGAAATACCCTTCAGCGTGATGTATGTGTGGTCCATCTAGGCACAGACAGCCAGAGTGCTATGAAGCTGGCAGAAAATCCGATCGGGCATCGTCGCACGAAACACATTGATATAAGGGTACATTTTGTAAGGGAATGTGTAGAGTTAGGTTTCATAAAGTTAATGTATGTACCTACGGAATCTATGATAGCAGATGTATTAACCAAGCCCTTAGGTCGTGTTAAGTTCAGTAAGTTACTGGGGTCCGTAATGTACTAATTTGAGGGGTGGTGTTGCTATGTATATACAACCTCTGTAGCTCTGTACAAATTAGTTTATTCTTTTATAAGTATTTTACATTACGGTTACCATGGTGCTTTGTTATTCTTGTTTACTTCAAAATTATTAAAAACTACTAAGTTATATTTTACAGCCTAATCTTTTAATTTCCACACAATACATAATTTCAATATGTCCCTAATTCTGTTTAATACAAAAATGCAGGTTATATTCAGTAGGTATTATTAGAGGTGGTTTGAAGAAGTAGATAAAACTATAGTATTGGACTGGACCTATTAACATGATAGTAGATAAGGCACTTTATAGATTTTTATATATTTTTTAATGTAGCTGAAGATCAAATAGTTTTGAAGTATATTGATAAAAACTAATGATCAGTTAAAAAATTTCTATACCTTAGTAAATGTCTAATTTATTATTAAAATTATGTCATTAATGAATAAAATATACAATTATATTATTATAAACTTAATTTACTCTCAATAACATTAATAGTACATTCACATTTATCTTATCACCAAATACAAAAACAAGTTCATCAAACTTTCACTCATTCGCATTACAATATTCAAAGTAATAATTAGATCACTAAATTATGCTCGAGTATATTTCCCCCAAATATGAAGCATAAAAACTGATGCAATAAACAACAGGGACATCACCAAGACGGGAACTGGACCACTGCAAAAAATAAAAATATAACATTAGTGCAAGTTTTTTGCCAACCTAGTTGTGGCAATTAACTACCAATAACATGTACTTTATCAATCATTTCACTATACCCTGGTCAAATGATTAATAGTGGTTTAATTCTTAAGCAATAATTTGCTTTTTCCAAGTAAATAATCTTATATTTTACTAGGTTTAAATTGTTACTTATGACTAAATAAATTATTATTAGTATAAATAAAATAGGTTTACTTTTAAATTCTATTAATTATTGCGTTGAGAAAGGTGATCCATGTTTAAAATTACTACTTCTTACACTTTAACACCAGGAGAATCATCAGTATAAAAACGCCACATTCCACCAGAGCCTGCCCCAGTGCTGCGATTTCTAGCTGCAGTAGTAGTGGTAGTGGTTTTTCGCTGCCGCACAGTACTTCCACTCGCAGTACGAGGAGCTGAAGTCACTTTACTTGGAGACCGACTACCAGCTCCCACAGATGTAGAACTTGGTGAAGGTGGCTGCAATTATATCACGTAAATTAATGTCTGATGTTTAAGAAAGAAGAATAGTACTTAGTGAAAATTATACTTTACTCACCATTGTAAAGTTCTAAAGTAACTTAGCAATTTGATTAACTCTACTCCTGTGTGGATGTCGATAGAGAACGTAAGTTCAACTTCAAAACGATTCAGTCCAAGTCAAGTTATTCCTTTGACGATTTTGACGTGTTGGCTAGCAACGCGTACAAATAAATTGACACGTCGTCGTCGTTAAATGTTGTCATACTGAAAAAACAAAAATATACTTTTTTTTGTTACGGGACGGCAAAGGGATTTAGCCCACACAGCCAAGTCTTCAGTTTCATATCTTCTTTCTTGATTTTTGCAATAAAACGTGGGTGCGCACCATTTTAAATGCATCTAGGGAGTTCTTGGCGAGAAATGCATGGTGCAGACCTTATGAGGTGGAAATCCCACTATAAAATTCTCAATGTCGTACACACCACAAACCCTTTATTTCAATAATTTCTCATAACTGATCGTCAACACAGATGCTTATGCAACAAAACAACACCAGCACAAAATCCACTCCGAAGCAATTTTGAATTATTGAAACAAAGATCGACATCTAGACGCTATGGTTTCCCGCCAAACACTCAAATATATTTTTAACGGTTGAGACTTCTAGATTTGGCCGGAGAGATAAGTAAATAAAATTAATATATTTTGTATGTATACATACCTCTACACACTGGCGTTTGAGCAGCATTGGAGCTCGGTTCTTAAGACTTTAGACATATTCTTTCAAACCTGTGCGTTCGATGAGCGTTAGTGCGGCGTGGATCCCGATTCGACGCGCCACGTTACGTTCAAAGGCCTAGACAAGATGCTCGCCGATTTCTCTATAACGCAATTCCGATTATCGTTTGGTAGCCAAATAAAAATATAGGTAAAACTGGAAGGAACACTACCAACAAAAAAGTGAAGTCAAAGAATTTGTCCTTAAAACCATGGATGTAGCATTACTGACATAGACCTGCTTACTTCCTATTTGTCCTTTTCTAACGTCTAGAGTACGTATGACGGATTAGATGGTCACGTGACCATCAAATCCGTGTGCTCTACAGCAGGCCTAGCACGGGGCGTGGACAAAATCTCTCTCCACCATTTGACAGGAGACAAAATTTGTTTCTCCACGGGAGTTAGCATGGCATTTGGGGACAAAATAGTTTTTTCCCTTTTTGACATAATAAGGGGACTGTTTCTCCACTTCCCTAGCACGGCGTCACTTATAAGGAGGACATATTTCCACTTTTGACATTTCAAGAAGAGAAATTTGTCACCGATATATTTAGGTGGGGACAAAGTTGAATCTTTGTTATTTCCTTTATGATGAATCTATAGGTAGTTCTCTATTTATCTAGAAGTGTCAACTTTATAAATTATTTGGCTATCATGTCCCGAGGCTATTTTAATATATCACTTTCGCAAGAAGTTGATCACTCGGTTGAATTAATACGAAATTCGTCAAATTCTTTTGAGTTGCCGAGAGTGAGTTCCTCCACAATTATAGAGTTAGCAAGGAAATGGCTCTACAAAAAAAAATTAAAAATGCAGAAAAATAAAAAAATGCAAAATCTCTGGAAATGGCAGGGCTTCTAACTCCTATGAAAAAATAAAATAATATAAAACACATGAATATACCCCAAGTAGAATGACATAATGCTTAGAGAAATTCGTAATTCATGTCTGTAACAAAATTCAAAATGATAGTAATTGATTAGTAATATGAAACTTTCATTTACATGAACTGATCAAGGTTGCGTTCCAAAACCAGGTGAAGCCAGTAGACAGTAGAAAGCAAGGTTTTTTTCTAATTGGTGTAAAATAACTATAGTTTAACAAAACTAACCAATGGTGAAAGCGCTTCTTATATAACGACCAATAGTGAGCCTCTTGGACGCTACCCCGAGTAAATTGAAATCGTTTTGGAACGCACCCCAAATAAATAAACACGTCAATTTTGTATTTATCTTAACAATTTTAAAGGTCAATAGATTCCACTCTATTAGGCCAGTTGCTATGTATTTCTATTTTGGTAGCGTTGTCAATGCAAAAGAACGAGTTCAATCATTCGCTCTATATTCCGCTTAGATTGGCAGCACTGCCGGGAGAATTTTGTCACTGGGGACAAATTAGTCTCTCCCTATTGCCATGCTAGCTCTAGGGAAAGACAAAGAGGGAGAGAGAAAAATTTTGTCTTCTCCCCGGGGAGATTTCTCCACGTCCCGTGCTAGGCCTGCAGGTTAGATCGATCGGGACAAATACATAGGAAGTAAGCAGTTTCAAGGACAAATTTTATGACCACTTTTTTTTTTGCTATTTTTCCTTCCAGTTTTACTTATTCTTCCAGAAACGTAGCGATTGCTTCGTAGTAGAAGTGTCACACCACGAAAACTGAAAAATATAAGCTTGCGTCACACAGAGTAAAATGCTAGGTCTGAGTAGGTCTGAGTCTAGGAACTTGTATATCTAACTGGAATTCTTACGAAACAATGTCATGAAAAGAATATTGTACTATATACACGTTTAAGGTCTAGATTTGATTTTATCTCATTAAAAGTGGAAAACGTTTCGTCAGACAGCGACAAGAATGGAGTGTGTCTCTTTCTTGCAACTGTATAGACACATTAGTAGAAAGAGACACCATCCATTTATGTAGCTATATCTTCGGAACGATTTTGAGGTTGCCGTCAGCGTTCCAGTTAGAAATATAAGTTCCTTGGTCTGAGTCTTAGATTATATACCTGTTAAAAATATATATAGCTGTTTCATGAGTGGCCACGCGATGGCTCCATCTACAGGTATTTATTCTAAGGTCTGAGTACTTAGGCTTTAGACAACATGCATTTCGACAATCGCTCTCGCTATCGCTAAGTCAAAAAATGTATGGGATTGACATAAGCAATCATCGATCACTTTTCGATTGCTTATGTCAATCCCATACATTTTTTTACTTAGCGATAGCGAGAGCGATTGTCGAAATGCATGTTGTTTATAGCCTCTTATCATGTAATTAGTCTAAGAGCAAATAGACCACTCTATACTATACTATTCTTAATTAATGGCGTCGCGTCGCATTAAGCATACGCATTTTGCCAATGTCAAGTGAAAATGTAACAAAAGTAATAAAAAATGTACGGTTGATTGAGGTTAAAAATGGAGACTCTCAACACGTGTTTTTACAACAAGAACTCGGGAGAAACTCTCTCTCTACTTATTTCTACTATAGTCGGCGCCCTAGCGTAATACAATAGGCCCGTTTTGTCAAAATATCGTAAGTAGTGATGTAACCAAAATAATCGATTATTTACAGACTCGATTTACATGAGAAATTGAATCACAATCATATGAGCTGTGTAATCGTAATTATTTAATGTTGTTAATTTGAGAAATAATAATAAGAACACAATAAAACTCGGGTAAAAATAGCAATAAGGAAATCATGTGTGAATAAAAAATTACATTTACGCATACGCTTTTAAATATTTTGGAGTGAAACTTCTTTAGCATAAATGAAAAAGATGAATTTTGACGGTTTGTAGTTCAATATTTTGACATGAACATAAACATTTATTGCTACTGAAATATTTTTTGCTACCTTTCTGAAGTGTCACTCCTGTCGTGTGTAAATTGCACACACTTTTTTTTATTCAGGTCGGAGACTCTTTACAAATACTCCACCTCACGTGATCATACGTAACAGAAATTCTACATCCTACGTGTTGACATTGATATATGTAGTAAAATGATAAGATCATGTTGTTATTTTAACATCCTCCGTGGTTTGATTAAATCACTTGGGATTTGATCAATTCCCTGTTCATCATAATATACACTTGCATCAAAAATATGGAATTCGCTATTTTTGAAAATTTATAATTAATTCTAATTTAATTTAGAAACCTAGAAATGCCGTTTTCAATTTCGATACAATATATTCAAATACCTACTGCATCGAACATATTCGTAAAATTAACGATTAATTTAAGTCACTGCACTATAACTAAAGAAAAACAAGATTAAGAATGTAACTGTTTTATTGACGTTTCGGAACATTAGAAAATTATATTTAACTTTAAATATTATGCGAGAAAAAATAGTTTTTATTTTTAATATGACATATTATTTATATCGCTAAAATGTGATTGTTTTTGTATTACTGAAAAATACAATAATATAATATATTTTTATTTTTTGCTTGCGTCTGTGTTGATAGCGGCCCAGTTACATTCTACTGACGTATCTTTCTGTCAAAACGGGCCTATTTGTGTGGATGTGAAAAAGTGTTGTATGGAATTGGATTATGGAATAGTATGGTTCGAATACTTTCCTTGTTAACTTGTCGATTTTATTCTTTGGGCATTATTTCAAAAACAAAAAGCATGAATTTCGAAAAGTGTTACTTTATGCATATAAAGGAAGAAGAGAAAGTAGATATAACTTTTCTTTTAAAAATAAAGGACTCTGTGAGACAATTCAATTTCAGCCGAAAAACTACAGAACCCATACAATTATTATTTGCGAGAATCGCTACTAATGTTCTAAAAGCCATCAACAAGGGAAATAAAAAGAAAGCGCAGAACTTATATACGGAAATATGTGTTAACTTTCATAATCCAGTCAATGAATGCTTCAATGATCACTCCATTTGCTTAGATTTATTTTCTGCCAAAGGACCAGTTCATATAAGAATTCATGACCAAATATTTGAAGCAATATTTAACTCCCCATGGGTTGTGGGCATAAATTTGCCACAGTGTATTCTAGCAGGATTCCCTGTATACCCTGAAAATTTTGCTGTACAGTATGCAAAAAAAGAAAAGAGCCTCTTCAATTGGTATAAAGGGTTAACAGTTAGTGAGCAAGGCAATACTATTAATGATTTGCATGTTAAATGGGATTTAGTTGGTGATCATTTTAAATATGTACCCAAAGCTCAAGATATAGGAATGAAATTAAAACTTGAGTGCATTCCAGGTTGGTAAAAAGAGACTTTGAATAACATAATGATGTAAGTGATAATATAACTGTTGCATTTGTTACCAACATATTTGAAAATTTTCTAGGTAATGATGTTACTGTTGGACCTGCAGTAGAAGCTATATCAAAAAATCTTGTGGAAGCTGGTCCAGGGAAATGCCCCTTTGAGGACAGGCATATATTTACGAAATCAAAATTAATGGACAAAAGGTGTGTTATAAAGCGGTGTTTCTTTTATTAATGTGCGTTTGGATTGAGTATTTATCGTGATTAACTGTTTTCAGCTATTTAGTAGTAGTTGAGAAAATATATTATGTATGATTTTGTAATCAAGAAGATTTAGTAGACAAAATCTTTGTGTGCATTTTGATTGCCCGGCCACGACGAGGAACTTCATTAGGTTTTTTTTTTTAAATTTGAAACAAACGCCAAGAGCAAAAAAATGTGCTCGTGACTGTTACAAGAAGTTACAAAGACATAAATGTGGCCATGCCGTTGAAACGGGGAGAACTGCACAGCCACGCAATACTCCCTAAACTAAAGCTCGTAGAAGTCTAATTCTTTTTGTAAATTACAGGTACATTTTGGAAAAAAATGTGGAGGTAAGTACAAAAAACTTCAAAGGTTTAATATTTTAGAAAATATTGAACTTCAAAGTCGTGGCCGTGCCATTGAAACGCAGAGATTAATAATTATAACTTTTGGGCTCTCTCTATATTTTTTACGAAATAAAACCTGTCATTTACAAAAAGAATTAAGACTTCTATGAGATTTAGTTTAGGAGTAATGCGTGGCAGCGCAGTTCTCCACGTGCGACGGCACGACTTGACGTTGAAGTGTAGTATTTACTAAAATATTAAACCTTTGATGTTTTTTGTACTCCCACATTTTCATCCAAAATAAAACCTGTAATTCACAAAAAGAATAAGACTTCTACAAGCTTTAGTTTAGGAGTAATGGATCTCCGCGTTTCAATGGCACGGCCACGACTTTGAAGTTCATTATTTTCTAAAATATTAAACCTTCAAAGTTTTTTGTACCTCCACATTTTTTTTACAAAAGTAAACCTGTAATTTACATAAAGAATTAGACTTGTACGACCTTTAGTTTTGAAGTAATGGATCTCCACGTTCTAGCAACGCAGCCACGACTTTGGAGTTCAGTATTTTCTAAAATTTTAAACCAGCGAAGATTACTTCCACATTTTTTTACAAAATAAAACCTATTATTTACAAAATTAGACTTCTACGAACTTTAGTTTAGGAGCAATGCGTGGCCGTGCAGTTGTCCGCGTTTCAGAGGCACGGCCACGTTTATACCCTTGTAAGTTCGGAACAGTCACGAGCACATTTTTTTGTTCTTGAGCGTTAGAGTTTCACATTTTTTTACAAAACCCTAATGAAGTCGTTTTTCTTATTCTCCGTCGTGGCTGGGCAATCGAAAAGCACACAAATCTTTATATTCTAAGATCACGTATTGTAGATATTAAAAAAGATGCAATACTTTATAGGGGCCACCTATAGACCAAACTTTGTCGCGTAATTATTTTAAATTAAAGCAACAGTTTAATCAATGCGCAAATTCTTTATCGTTGTGTAGTATTTGTGTTTGAATTGTAGGAGAATAATTTCATAATTTTACTGAGTAAATTTAGAGATATGGCACATTATAACTGGCACCTCAGTTGAGATGCTTCACCAAAATGATTGAATGAAATGAAATGAAATGAAAATGAAATGAAAAAGCGCTTTATTTAAATGGACTTTGCTAAGCACTTTTAAATCGTCAAAAGCCCTACCACCATTTCGACGAAATAATTATTTTACTTAAATAATTATTATTATGCTGAGACGGGGAAGAAATGGCGAAAGAAACTCCGCAGCTTACAATTTCGTAATGATTTCAAAACATCATTACATGTCCATAGATATATCAATATGAATAAATTACAATTTTAAATGCGTAAATTTGGGCAGATTTTACTCCCACGCATTTGGATCATTTAAATAATCATTTAACTTGTAATAAGCTTTTTCATATAATTTAGATTTTACAGTTTTTTTAAATTTATTAATAGGCAAGTCTCTAATATTCTTCGGAAGCTTATTGTAAAAACGTATACATTGGCCCATAAAGGAATTGCTTATTCTGTGGAGACGAGTTTTATATACAACCAAATCGTGTTTCTTCCTAGTATTTACATTGTGCGTATGACATTTCTCGGAAAAATTCATAATATTTTTCTTTACATATAGTAAGTTTTCCAGTATATATTGTGATGACACAGTTAGAATATTTATCTCCTTGAACCTTTCTCTGAGGGAGTCACGCGGACCTAGTTGATAGATTGCTCTAACAGCCCGTTTTTGCAGAACAAAGATGGTATTAATATCTGCAGCACTCCCCCAGAGAAGAATTCCATAAGACATTATGCTGTGAAAATAACTGAAATAAACCATTCTAGCAGTATCTATATCAGTTAGCCGCCTAATAGTTTTAACTGCATATGCCGCAGAACTTAGTTTACCCGAAAGTTTTACAATATGTGGACCCCATTGCAATTTAGAGTCTAACATTACTACTAAGAAAGTTGTTGTTTCTACAGGTTTCAATTCTACTCCATTTATTTGTACATTAGTTTCTACACATCTCACATTCGGTGTAGTAAACTTAACTAATTTGGTTTTTTTTTTCATTCAGCAACAAGTTATTAATATCAAACCAATAAACTACTTTCGCAAGTGCATTGTTCACTTCGTCATAATTATCTAATTTTCTATTTATTTTGAAAATCAAAGAAGTGTCATCCGCAAACAACACAATGTCATGATTGTCCCTTATGTAGTAAGGCAAGTCATTTATGTACACTAGAAAGAGAAATGGACCAAGAATTGAGCCCTGCGGAACACCTATTGTGACTAGAGAACCTGGAGATCTTTTACCATTTATATCAACTTTCTGTATTCTATTGCTCAGGTATGAAGTCATGAGGTTGAGAGCCTTGTTCCTAACGCCGTAATGGTGTAATTTCCTGACCAGAGTATCATGATTAACACAGTCGAAAGCTTTAGATAAATCACAAAAAACCCCAAGGGCGTCGCGTGATTCTTCCCAAGCAGCAAATACCTCCTTTAACAACTCAACTCCCGCATCAATGGTGGAGCGACCCCGAGTGAACCCCGAGTGCTTTCGATGAAATATGTTGTATTTATTGAAATGCTTTAATAGTTGATTGAGCATTAGTCTTTCAAAGATCTTACTTAAAGTCGGTAGAATAGAAACAGGCCGAAAATTGGTGGGATCTGAGGTTTCGCCAGATTTAAATAACGGTATAATTTTACTGTTTCATCAAGTCAGGAAATACACCAGAGTCAATACAATTGTTAAATACGACTACTAAATAAGGAGCTATTATAGTTATAATGGATGAGATTGTCCTGACTGACAGTCCCCAAAGATCCATAGATTTTTTCAGGTCTAGAGTTTTAAACGTATTTATAATATCTTTATAATTAACAGCTGTAAATTCAAAGTTACTATCACATGATGATACATTTTGTTTAAGCAGCTGTTCAGCTGAGGTGGAAGACGACTGAAGTGATTTAGTAGTCTGTATGGGAACATCTGAGAAAAACTTTTCAAATTCCATCGCTACTTCCAAATCAGCTTTAACATTTACATTATTAATCTTTAAGTTAATATTACGGAAGCGTGTTTGACTCCTACCAGTTTCACTGTTAATAATATTCCAGGTTTCTTTAATCTTATTTGTAGAATTCTTAATTTTGTTTTTTAAGTAAACTGACTTGGCAGTGGAACAGGCTCTTTTGAAAACTTTAGAGTAGTCTCTTACATAATTAACAAATACTGGATCAAAATTAAATGATTTTTGACCATACAAATCGTACAACTTATTCCTGCTATTGTAGATACCAGGCGTTGCCCACTCACTAAAGGTTAGATGATCACAGATCGTCTTTACTTTTGGCACAAAAGTGTTGGTAAATTCATCATTTATTAAATTAAATAAAGAACTGTATAGCTTATCCGGACAATCATTATAAGGCAAACATGGTAGCTTCACAATTAATTTCGATTTAAATTTTTCAATTCGGCTTGCATTTATAGGGACAAAACTTATTTTCGTTCTTTGCACTTCAACTTTTTTTCTAGGAAACGATGCTAATTGAGCACAATGATCAGAGTGCAACATATTAATAATTGACTTTTGGCTAGGTTTTCGGTTAGTAAAAATATTGTCAATGCAAGTTGCACTTGTTTCAGTAATTCTTGTGGGTTCATAAAAAACGTAGTCCAAATCATACGACATAAATAAATTTAAAAAATTACAAGTGATTGAGTTTGTCTCTAATATGTTAATATTAAAGTCTCCACAGATAACAATTATTTTACGACATTTACTGATTTTAAATAGGACATCTTCCATAATTTTTAAAAATTGTTTAAAAGGGGCACATGGTGGTTTGTATACACTAATAACAATGAATTGTTCAAACTCTATACAAGCTATTTCAGTAACTCGCTCAACAGACATACTTACGAGGTCATTTCTTTCCTTACATATAATATTCTTTTTAGTAATTATTAATGAACCACCATGTAATATGTTTTTTCTGCTGTACGAGCTGACAACATGGTGATTACTAAAATTAAACATGAGCTGATGGCTTTTTAGCCAGTGTTCTGTAACACACAATATATCAATATTATTACAATTCATAAATAGCTCCAATTCTAAATTTTTGCCTGACATCCCTTGAATATTTTGGTGGACAAGGTTGATAAAATAATTTTTAGAATTTTTATTCATTACAAGTGGGGAGGATAATTTATCTAAAACCTCAAAATTTGAGTCTAATATTTCATTATATTTAGTACTGCCAGAGGTAGTCTCTTTTGTCTCAAAATTTAATTTAAAGAATATGATGCATATTCCAAATTGTGATTTGCCTGTATCTGCTAATCTGCTTTAATTTATAACGTAACCAGCTGCCCGGCCACTCGTTGCTGTGGTAATTTCATACTACTGACCTGTAACATTGTATCTGCAGTAAAAAAAAATGACTACTTATCAAGATAAAAACTATCCTATCTCTCAAGTTGGATCAAACTGCACACGGTGTACAAATTTGATTGAAATCGGTTAAGTGGTTTAGGAGTCCATTGAGGACAAACATTGTGACACGAGATTTATATATATTAAGATTTAAAACTGAAAACAATTATATGTATTTTGTAGAAAATATTGGTAATTTAGAGAAAAACACAGAGGAAATATGCTACAAGGTATATTATGAGAGAGAGAGATGACACAAGAGAAGAGAATGAGTGAAGTAACATACTGACATACAAAAATATAATATTTATAAATTTAAAAGTATGTCAATAAAGGTGCCAGGGTGTTAATATTAAAAAGATATAAAAAAGGTTTGGTCAAACAATACCTAGTCCAGAAATGAATTAATTAATATAAGTAGGTCTATTTGGTTTGAAATTAATGGCCTAAACTAAAATGAAAAAAAACATAAAAACGAAAGAAAAAAAATACTTGTTTTTTAAAACAGTTTGAATTGTTTGTTTTAAAAAATAAAAAGTGTTTTTTTCTCAACCCTGATTCAACCGTTTAGTTTGAGGTTCCACTTTTATATTCATATAACTTTGAAAGTATTCCACAACAAAATCCAAGATTGCCCCTACAAAATTTTCTCAACTACTAACCAACTGAATACAGTTAATTACGATAGAAAAAGTGGAAAACAATCTACACACATTTTTATTAATATTTCATTTTATGCAATACTGATTCTACTTCCTAACAATTAATAGAATTATATCCATTGACACTTGTGTCGTGATAGTTTTGAGATACTCATTAGAGTCTTATAGGAAGTGAAGTGTGACTTAAAAACTACTAGACTGGAAAATTTTTATTTCTAGTTTACGTTGTGTGACCTACAATATACTAGCTGACCTATACTGTAGCATGGAGTTCACACGGACAACATTGCACCCATATTGTCCACCATATGCTCTTCAAATAGACTACAGGAAATTATTAATAATAAAAGAATTAGTTGGTAAGTTGTCATTGACATTACTGTCAGTCCACAATGTGTTTAATAACTGAAATAAGTTCTGTGCCCATGGTTAGCATTAATATCTTAAGAAATATACCGGGTGAATTTTGCAAGTGGGCGTGGATGGCCAAATCCGAAAATATGAGGAATAGCGAAAAGTACTCAAAGGAGTCTCGGGTCCGATTTTGATGAAAACTAAAACTGCATAATATTGATTTTTTAAAAATCCAATGATGCAGTTTAATACCCGTATTCACAAACATTACTATGAGGTTTCTCGACTCTTGGATAAGGAAACGCATTACATAGAATAGAGCTCTGTGATTGGTTAGATTCTGTTGCCTAATTCACATCGTTGAATGTAATGACCTTTTATTACTTCAAAACTCCTTCAAATTTAAAACTTTTGAAATCGAGGGCCTAGACAAGTGGCAAACGATACAACGTTTCTATCGAACGAAATGATAATAGCCCCCCATCCACTAGAGTTTATTCCTGTCGGAATGTCTAATTTTTATGGAATGAATTCTAGAGGATGGGCAAAGCGCGAAAGAATGACGGTGTAAAATTTCTCTGTCCCCTCCGTCGCGCCTACACGACGACGCAACAACCAGGGACTTAGTGGCTTTTTGTTTTCTGTAGGTTTTGGATATCGGATTTTGTTCTCATGTCATTTCGCTGTTATCGTTCGGCAGTATTGTCAGATGTACGATTATGTCGTATTTTTTTTGCACGTATGAATAAAAGGCAAGAATAATACTATAGGTATCATAAATATTAGCGGCAGCGTTCCGTGCCGGCACTGACGCACACATAAATAATGTGCATGTTCAGTTACACAAACAAAAGTGACTCACCCGCGTTCCTGAAGTAAAATTACTATAGGTACGTGTATCTTTCGACTTTTTAAAATTACTTGAGTAGATATTTTAATAACATTGGCTTTTGAATTTTTTTTTACATATTTCCCGTTTTATCAAAACTCTGCCTTCTTTTATGTTTATTTATGCATTTGCAATCAATAAACTCATAGAAATTGCAATATTTTGCACACGAGTACACATGTTGATTATAAAATGAAAGTATTCCATAAAGTTAACACAAAATGACCGGTGTTCCCGGACAACAATCTTTATAAAACAACAGGATATTAACCATCCACTGGGGCGCAATCCTTTAGTTTAACGAGAAAACAAAAAAATGCAGGAAAGTATTAGTTCGTGTGACAAAAGGATTGTTTTTCCTCTCGGACTGGCGAGGAATAATAAAGCCGCAGGAAAACATGTAGAGATGACATTTAATTAGTGACCTCAACGGTTTTATTTATCCCTGCGATGTTTCCCTACAGTTCATCTATGATCACAAGTCGTACGAAATAAACGCTAGTGGATGGGAGACTAATTTTTTTCAGTTTCATACATTATTATTATTTTCATTAGACGTTCAACCTGAGCGTTCAACGCAATCGATTGGCCACTTGTCTAGGCCCTCTGGACGTTGCTTTTGACATCTCGACCTGTGCTATGTGTAATATAGCTAGCTAGCTACCTAAGCTGTGCGTTAATTTTAAAGTACCAACGCATAGTTCCGATCCCCACATAAGTATTGTCTATGAATAGCTTTTTACGACCCTGTACGTCCACGCGCATTATGAGACTTCAAAATCCTTGCCATATGGCACGTACTGAGAAATGCCTTATTTTTAATAGCATTGTTTTTTTACTATGGTAAGTATTGTTTGTGAATACGGGCGTAAGTGTTCATCAAAATCTTTGGATTTGGCCATTCACGCCCACTTGGAAAAATTCACTCTGTATATTTTATTCGTTTTATTTTTCTATGTATAAGAACTATTAAGCAAGAGCGTATTAACAGAACTGGCCCCTGGGATATATCTAAAATTAAAAAGTCACTTCCTTTATTTTCAACATAGGATATAATGCTGATATAATTTGCCTACAAGAAGTGGATAAAAAAGTTTTCGAAAATTACCTGGAGCCAATATTGATAAATGAAGGTTTAAAAGGTGTCTTTTATAAGAAAGGAAAATTGGTAGCTGAAGGTCTCTCCCTATTTTTTAGGAGTGACAGATTTGAGTAAGTACCTGACACAACACAATGTATACCCAACATCATAATTGTTCCTATTTTGGTTACAGTTCAGTAAAGGTAATGTATTAGTTGTTGATAAAATAGATATTTTGAAAACATGCAGCATATTATAAACATGCTATTTTCAGCTCCGTGGGATTTACTGAAAATGGAATACCATTTTCAGTAAATCCCTGTTGTAGTATGGAAGAAATGTTTCCATTGCGTAATAAATTAGAAAATAACAAACTGTAAGACTGGTTTCACATCCAGGTGCAAACGATTGAATTTTTCAATTCACAAATATTTTGCAACAAAATTTTTATAAATAACTAGCTGTCCCAGCCACGCGTTGCTGTGGTAATTTCATACTTCTGTCCTATAACATTAAAATTGCAGTTTAAAAAATCGGGAGTGTTCTGCCCTTGACTTTCTCGTATAGCGGAAACGACTCAAAGGTTGATAGAAACCTTATATTTTGATGTCATACATGCATGTTAAATTTTGGTTACCCATCCGAGTACCGACCGCGCACTTGGTTGCTTAACTTTCGTGATCGACGGCTCAAAATTTGATACAAACCTTATATTTTGATGTCATACACGTATGTTAAATTTGGTTGCAATAAGTTAAAGCATGCTCGAGTTATCGTGCTAACGCATAGACTCACACACACAGACATAATTCCAAAAAAAAATATTTTTGGACTCAGTGAGGTCCAAAACGTGTAAATCCGTCAAAATCTCGAGGTCGAATTTTTTGACGATTACAAGACCTCCTCTATACTAAGTACGCATATGAGAAAGTAAAAAAATGAGGACTACTTATCAAGATAAAAACTGTCCTATCTTTCAAGTTGGATCAAACTGCACACGGTATACAAATATGATTAAAATCGGTTAAATAGTTTAGGAGTCTATCGCGGACAAACACGTGACACGTAATTTATATACAACGTGTAAACTAAATAACCAACACCCTGAATACAGGTGGTTTGGGATCGGCTTCCGAGTTGATTTCAATAAATTTAAAAAAAAAAATCGTTTTTTTTTAATAAAAATGTTGAAATCAACTTGGAAGCCGATCCCAAACCACCTGTATTCAGGGTGTTGTTTATTTAGTTTACATGTTGTATATTAAGATAATGAAGTATACAGGCACCTACCCATACAGAAATAGTCATATAAGTAAGACTATGGTGTATTAATCTTCGGCAGGATAGGCTTTTGTTTACATACACGAAAGGATAAAGGGGTGATTCGGCACCCCATTACATTACATTTAGGTATAGATAAATAAAACTCGATTTAAAATATAAATTATTTTTAATATTAGTAAAACAGTTTATCTACAAAGCCCTATCTTCTCTGAAGAAATTTGCTTATGGTCTTGCAAGTGATCATAAATTGAATTAAACTAAAAAAAAAAACTTTTGTTTATAGCTCACATCTCTGTACTTAGGTACTCAATGCTTTGGATAGGTTGCAGTGTCGCATCATGGGCGACGAAGAGGTGACCAACCACTTTTTTACGTTAGAAAATGCTTTACAGGTATTTTTGGGGTAGGTTAGGCCACCCCAAAGTTATTTGGGACTTATCCTGCTAGTCAGGGCATACTCACTAAAAACTACCGTGTTCTTGGTCGTGTCTTTAGTGCACCCTTGGTACTTGGGCTTCGCTTAAATGAATAATACCCTGCCTATACCTTTAAGTAGATATTTATATAAACACTTGTTGTGAACCGGCCTCTTTTATATTGTCTCTAGTTTTGATAGATTAATTTTTATAATGTTTGTTTGTTATTATATCATATTGGGTGTTTCTTGTTGTCAGTGATGATGTCGACTTTTTCTTTCTTCCGTTTTGCTCCCTTTGATTCTCGTTAAAAGAGATATCGATAACATCAGTGGTCCTTCGAGCCGGATCGTAGGACCACATATGCTATCGATAGAATATAAAGTAGGCCGATTCGCGGCACACTTAAAAAGTCATTATGTTACAAGTTTATAATTATATATTTTTATTTTTAAGTATTTTAGGTGATGAATATGTTGTATTATCAGAGGCATTAAAAGAGAAAAATATTCTTCAAGACATATGGAATGCAGTCAAAGACAAAAAGCCGCTAATGGAAAGAATTCTTGATCGTTCAACAGTAGCAAGTGCAACATATTTACAGTCGAAAGACAATCCAAATGAATTGATCATTGTGGGTAACACGCATTTATATTTTCATCCTGATGCAGACCACATTAGACTTATACAAGGCGGAATTTTAATTTACTGGCTAAACGATCTCCGTAAAACATTGAAAGAAAAGGTATTATCTTAATTCCTAATTAATCAGTTTATTATAAATCAATATAATAATGTTCACACATTAATGTATTGGTTTATAATAAACTTTTACAATACAATTTTAGTGGCCTGTAACAGAGTTAAATAAAATGGTAACTCACTGACCACTTACAATCAAATTGGGTCGTACCTAGTTTCAACTTAATTTTCTTTAGTTTCCAGAGAAAAGAATATCATTAATATTATGTGGCGATTTTAATAGTGTGCCTACATGCGGAATTTATCAATTATATACTTCAGGGATTGCACGGGAGTCATTGCCAGATTGGAGATCTAGTAAGTCTCAAATCGTTATCTTCACGGCATTGTTAATTAATTGTATGATTTTTAGTATTTCATAATCATCCTCATCAGCTTACAGCCATCTACTGCTGGATATAGATCTCTTCTATAGCATGCCACTGAGCTCTGACTGGCAGCCTGTAACTATTTGGACGTACTGCATGGCCCATATTGCCAGATGTGACTTTATGTGTAACCAAATGTTACCTAAGGCTCCGCTCAACCACTGTTGGGACTACGAACGTGATCGTGTGTGTAGCCCAAGGTCAAGAGGCGGTCTCGACTATATAACACGTGCCTACAATCCATTCAAACGGCTGTCAGTTCTGCGGCATATATGTGACCAGCCCATTGCCACTTCCATTGACTAATCTTTTCAACTGTCGACGTTTTCGTAACGATCACAAAAGCTATGCTACAAAGTGCGCGGTTGGTACTTGGATGGGTAAGGAATAAGTATTTGTTCATCAAGTGAGCAAAGTTGTTTTTTTGCTGCGAGTGCCGATATTAAATCACGAACCAGGGAAGTAGTCTTGAATAGATGAATTGATTCAAAAAAGACTACTGAGCGCAGTGAGTGATTTAAAGGCATGCGACAAAAAAAATTGCTCTCGTCTCGTGTGAAACATACAACTTTTCACCTCTCCAGCGAGAAAATTGTTATAGGTGAGAAAAATAAGAATGTTTAAATACATGTTTATTTCGCTAAAATTTTGTATTCAAAATAAAAGTAAAATTAATGCAATTGTGTAGGTTGAACTTGGGTTGAACGGTACAGTCCTGTTTGGAGCTCGCAGCAAAAAGCGTTTTTCCTTTGAGATTTTACGAAGCAAAAGAGGTATTTTGGTGCTGGAGAGGTGAAATTTTTTTCCCACTATTTTCCTTCGTGCTTCGGAAGGCACGTTAAGCTAGTGGTCCCGGCTGCTGTTGAAAGACAGCAGTCGTATACAATTCACGTCGGAGGACGGAAATGGCGACTTGTAAAGTTCTGACACCATTCTAACTTAGAGTAAGTAGGTATAGGAGATAGGTAGTCAGCATCCAAGTAGAACAACACTTTAGTTACTTGTCATAATATTAATTCATACACAATGGCGGCAATTATACTGCACAAACGCTAGCGTTGCAATGACATACGGTACTAAGGTTTAATGACCGTACCAGGTTAACCACTAGAAGGTTAAGTTCTCTTCCGGATACTGGTGTCTATAAAGGTTTAATGTCATTTACAGAAGAAGAAGAAGTTGTTGATAATTTGAGCTTGAGACAAGATACGCCGCTAGAAAGTGCTTGTGGTACTCCAGCATTCACCAACTTTACGGCGGGCTTCGCAGACTGTCTAGATTATATATTCTTTGATAAAACAACAATGCGAGTTGAACAGGTTAGTATAGTAGAGATTATAATATAAATAACAACCTAAGAATTATAAATATTATCTTCTAATATATCAGTTTATTTCATTCAGGGAGATAACAGTAACACTCAACAGATAGGTATCAACATATATTTATAATTATCTACTGACTTTTATAGATTGGCAATGAATCAACTAGGGCGAAGCCAAAAAAATATTCTTAAATTAAAAAAATGCCTTTAAAACTAAAAAACGGAGAATTACAAAATTTGTGTATAAAAACTTCAATATTTTTTTAGGTTAGTCGCAAATGCAAGTGACAATGTTTATTCCAAATCGTAGATTGAGAATAGAGTATAGATAAGTCATCAGCGTACACCTAAGCGAGATAGCAATGTATAGAATAGAATAGAATAGAATATATCTTTATTGTACATACATCAACCAACAAATACAAAGATAATTATACTAATTACAATTATGTACATACAAAGGGCGACCTATACTATACCTATAGCTACAACAATAGACTAAG